>CM021101.1:656052167-656279324 GCA_007115665.2 Sequoiadendron giganteum | reverse complement strand
CATATCCTTTTTCTTGAGATTCTACAATCTTTTAAAAAGATTGATTTGGTAGTCTCTCGAAAGGATTTTAGCCTTAAATTTAGCAACCATTCAATCCCAAAAAGTTATATTTTCTTTGTTCTTTTTTCTCCTTTTTGATTGCATGTAATCCCACCACATCACAATGAGTCATTTGAGTCTTTTGCATGCGAACTTGACTCATTTATCCTATGCCACTTCTTCATATTCAAAATACTTATCAAGATCATTGATCTAATCAATAATTTATTCTCCATTGAGGCTTCCTGAGTAGATGGAAACCTCTATCTTGGGCTTGGCTCCAACCCCCATGACTGCCCTTAGTATTCTAACTTCAACTCGATTAGGGTTTTCTCCTCCATGAACCACCTCTTCTCTGGTTGATTTCTCCTCTTCTTAATTATCACTTCTATCACCCATAGGTAAACCTCTCCTCTAGGCCTACTCCATGGCTTCCATTATTTCCATGAGATTTTGCAACATTTCAATAACTTCTTCCTCCATGCCTCTCAAATAACCTCCTCATGCACCTCCTCTTGGCATTCTCCTCGGTGGAATTTTTCCTTACTTCACCCTTCCTACTCACTTATGGCTCTCCTGGATTTTTTAAGCTTTGATACCAAAATGATGACAATATTTAAATACCAACAAATACTTTCTTCAAATTAAGAATGGAGCTGACACTCTACCTTATGTAGGAATTTTTCAATTTCCAAATACTTATGCATGTCAACAATATATAGAAAAAAACTTTACCGACACTATGTTGCTTGAATTTATGAGTAGGTACAAAAGAGAAAAAAATAGAAATCAGATCATTGAGTTAACTAGAAAACAATAAAATTGTCTCAACTCTCCTCACATAGTTTCTTAGCCACTAACCACCATTCCCAAGGCAACAAAAGACAATAATATATATGAAAAATGAATAAAGCAATGTTAAGAACTATAGTCGAAAATGTGTTATCGGAAAACCAAGAAGAACCTTATCTATATGGCGATCATAGCCATGCTTCAACCACATAATGTTGAGGATTTATATGATCTACAATCTTTTATTTGATTCTTTAGCAAACAAAAACCCAATCCTCTATGGTTGTACCCCACTCTCCAGAACTCTTTTAACTATTCAATCTTTTCACATACATGTTCGCTCTCTCTTGCTTGCACCCACCTTCTAACTAATCATCAATGGTCTTCTTATAAGTGTTTCTTTTTTTCTCACCCATGTGGGCACATATGGAAGTTTTATTTTAATCTTGCACCAAAATATTAATTTCCTTCGATGATAATATTTTTCTATCCTTTTACTCATGTGTATTTTCTCAATGTAGTAAAACTTCATTTTATTTGTACATACTAATTTTTCTTCCCACATAACACATGGCAACAAAAGTTGGCATCATTAGCATTAGCCTTCAAATGCTCCAACACCTATCATTGCCTCTCAAACCCAAAACAACCTTGTATTAGAAAAAATTGAGGATTGGTTTACACATAGAAAGTCCAATCAATGTAGGGCATTTGGGTGACAAGTGTCGGTGTGAATTTTTTGCCAAAACACAAACCAAAATTTGCAAACACCAAATCACAAATAAAAAGGAAAACCAAAAATATTCATAAGTTGATGCTCTTGCATCAAAACCAATGTGTATTTGTCCTTTGAGAGACCTTGTAAGGAGAACTACATGTGACTTTTATATGTTTGGAAGCAGGTGCATTGGCGGTCCTTGGGCGAAGTATGTCCCTATGACCTTAAGTATGTGGACGAGAGGGTTTAGGTGGATAACTCCAAGGGTTGAGGTTATTCCTAATTTGTTTGACATTCTCTCTTTGGTAGGCTTTGATTTGAGGTTGAAATGGGTATCAAATGGGTATGATGGTGATCCCACAATACTAGTTTACAATTTTTGGCCAAATTGGACACTGAATTGATTTTTTCTAACTAAATCTTCACTTTCGGGCACCTATAGCGGCTAAACCGTGAGGAATTTGAAGATGATGAAAAATAGTGATTTGTAAAATTTTGTCTATAGATTCTAAATATATTTTTTTCAAAATTTTTGGAATTAGATTGCAATTACTTTTCCATCTCCTTCAAAAACTAGTTTTTTTTCAGTAAACACCATTTTTAAGGAGTGACACTCACCGTATACAACATAACTTTTTTTCCATGAAGGATAAAATTCTGATTTTTTCGAATTTAGATTTTTAACTACGATATATAGTGCTTCCAATTGGTTTCATAGTGTTTTATTGAATATTTTTTCCTTAATCAAGTTTTGAAGTCAAACCAATTACAATTCAAACATAGGCAAACCGTATGCAACATAACATTTTTTTGTATGTATCAAAATTCATTTTTTTTTGTTGGATCAAAGACTTCAATATCTAGTGCACTAATATTTTTCAATTTTTTTGATAATTTTCTATTTTTCCACATGTACATAATAGAGAGCTTGATTTTCAGTGAAAAACCTATGTTTAATCAAACTGAAAAGCCAAATACACAATAAAACCAAAACATATTAAAATTATATTCACTAGATAGCTCAATCTAAGGACTACCATCATCTAGTTGGGTCTATTAAGTCTCCTCCATTTTCATCCTCAAATCGAGCTTTGAAGGGAAAATTTTTGGAGTTTTTTGGTGCTAGAGGGGAAGAAGGGGGGGAAAGGGGGTTCAAGCGAACCCCCCTTGGAGGTTCACTCGAACCAGGGTTCGAGCGAAACCCTTACTACAACCCTTTCCTTTGCATTTTTTCTCAGGAAATGTGGGACCCAAGATTTAATGGGTTCGCTCGAAGAGGGTTCTCTAGAACCCCCTTTGGGTACACTCAAACCAAATGTTCGTTCGAACCCCCAAAAACCAATTTTTTTTGCATGGTGGCATTTTTTCAATTTTTCCTTCCTCACTAGAATTGTAAACCAATTTTGTGGGTTTAACCATGAATGAGTTAAGGAAATGTAATAACCTATATCTAATACATGATGCTCTTTTGAATAGCAAATGAATAACATAAGGGATTTAACTACTTTATAATTGGCATTTGATTATATGTATTTATTGGGTAATGGCCATCTCGTGTTGGTTCCATGTATCTCTTATGTGTCTTTGTAATTCAAATCCATATTGAGAGGTCTCTATGTATAGGCCCCTATTGTTGGAAGATGAATTACTCTGAGAGGG
The DNA here is from genome assembly GCA_007115665.2 of Sequoiadendron giganteum. Lineage (NCBI taxonomy): Eukaryota > Viridiplantae > Streptophyta > Pinopsida > Cupressales > Cupressaceae > Sequoiadendron > Sequoiadendron giganteum. The sequence goes on along the minus strand of CM021101.1, from coordinate 656,276,116 downwards.
GGAGTGAATTAGAGTAATGTATAATTTTTCAAACTTTTAACTTCATGAGAAAATTAAACAATGACCTTGAGACAACTTTATGAAACCTCTTAACTTGCAAAATGAACTCTAAAACATCAAAGAACTTTTAGCAGAATGATAGATTGATAAAAGGCTTACATAACAATGTCAAAGAATGATATTGATTGTTCATGTAAACTTGATTGAACAATTCCTTTTAATTATTTATTTCCATAAGACTTCATGTAAATTTTGAACACTTTTATAATAGAATGAAATGTTTAGTCAAGTATCAAAGCATTGCATGAATTGTATTGACAAATGATAGAATGAAAAACATTAACACTTAAGCACATGGACTAAAACACAATTGCAAAAATTTCAACACATGACACATTATTTTCCTGAGTGGAAAAACCTTCATGGGGTATAAAACAACCACTCGTAAAATATTCCTTTTATTCATTCAAAGAGCACCAAATCTACACAATTCGGGAGCACCCACTCCAAGGAGCACCGACCCCTCACTAATTTAGGAACACCCATTCCAAGGAGCACCAACCCCTTCTTCAAATCAGATTGATAAATATCAGAGGGTGTCTCTATTACAATTCAACCCACATACTTATTTCAAACCAATACACCAAATATCCTAAAGATTCATTAGTTGAATCTTTAAAATAGAGGGTTTAGGATAGAGGGTATTGGGTTGAGGGTTGAGGGTAGAGGGTTTAAGGGTTTAAGGGTTGAGGGTTGAGGGTTGAGGGTTTTGGGTTTTGGGTTGAGTGTTTAAGGGTTTAAGGGTCAAGGGTTTAGGGTTGAGGGATTAGGGTAGAGAGTGAGGGATGAATGGATAGAGAGATGGAGGGAGAGGTGAGATAGAGAGGAGAGAAGAGGAGGGAGGGACATAGATATACGAGGGTTGAGGATCCAATGTATAGGGTAGAGGGTTGAGAATATAGGGTATAGGGTTGATGACCTGTAGGGTTGAGGGATTAGGGTATTAGGTTGAGGGTATAGGGTTGAGGGATTAGGGTTGAGGGTATAAATGGTTGAAGGATTGGGATTGAGACTCTTATGTATAGGGCAGAGGGTATCGGGTTTGAGGGTTTAGGGTTTGAGGGTTGAGAATTGAGGGATTAAGGGTTGAGGGTTGAGAATTGAGGGTTGAGGGTTTAATGTATAGGGTAGAGGGTAGAGGTTTCAAGGGTTGAGGGTTGAGGGTTTAAGGTTGAGGGTAGAGGATTGAGGATCGTATAGGGTTGGGGGACTAGGGTTGAGGGTCCAATGTATAGGGTAGAGGGTGTAGGGGTTGAGGGATCAGAGTTTAAGGGTTGAGGGATTAAGGGTCAAGAGGGTTGAGGGATTAGGGTAGAGAGTTTACTAAGTGGGTTTAAGGGTTGAGGGTAGAGGGTAGATGGTTTAAGGTTTGAGGGTTGGGGGTTTAAGGTTGAGGGTAGAGGGTTGAAATTGGCAACCTAACTTGGCCTGTTTGAGAAAATAGGTCCAAGAATGGGGTCTCTTGATGATTTACATCACTGAGAGACCCCATTTTTTCAAACAAGCCAAGTAAGGATGCTAATTTCACCCAGCCTGTCAATTTGGTAAAATTTGAAATGTAGTGGTCTGTTTGAAAAAATGGGTCCAAGAAATGGAGTTTCCCAGTGATGACCCCATTTTTTTAAACAAGCCACTACATTTCCATTTTCACCAAATTGGAAAGCTAGTGGGTGAAATTAGCAACCTAGTGGTCCCACTAGCTTGCCAATTCGGTGAAATTGGCAACCTTACTTGAGAGGGATAGAAGGAGTAAGTGAGAGAGAAAGAGTTCAGAGAGGGAGATGGGGTAGGAGGGAGAGACTTGAGAGACAGAGAGGAAGGGAGTGGGAGAGATATAGAAGGTAGATGATAAGAGGGTATAAGGGTTAAGGGTAGAGGGGGAGATAGATAGGAGTGAGTGAGTGAGTGAGAGAGATTTGAGAGAGTGAGAGTGGTAGCAGGAAGAGACTTGAGAGAGAGAGAAACAAAGGGAGTGGGAGAGAGATAGATGGTAGATGATAGAGGATAAAGAGATAGGAGTGAGTGAGTGAGAGAGAGAGAGTTGAGAGAGGGAGAGGGGGTAGGAGGGAGAGACTTGAGAAAGAGAGAGACATAGGGAGTTGGAGAGAGATAGAGGGCAGAGGATAGAGGGTAGAAGGGTTAAGGGTTGAGAGTAGAGGGGAGAGAGATAGAATTAGGTTATAAGGGTTGAGGGTATAAGGGTTAAGGGGATAGGGGAGAGGGGAGAGAGATAGGAGTGAGTGAGTGAGAGAGAGAGAGTTAAGAGAGGGAGAGGGGGTAGGAGGGAGAGACTTGAGAGAGACAGAAAAACAAAGGGAGTGGGAGAGAGATAAAGGGTAGAGGATAGAGGGTAGAGAGATAGGAGTGAGTGAGTGAGTGAGAGAGTTGAGAGAGGGAGATGGGGTAGGAGGGAGAGACTTGAGAGAGAGAGAGACAGAGGGAGTGGGAGAGAGATAGATGGTAGAGGATATAGGGTATAAGGGTTAAGGGTTGAGGGTAGAGGGGAGAGAGATAGAATTAGGGTATGAGGGTTGAGGGTATAAGGGTTAAGGGTAGAGGGCAGAGGGGAGAGAGATAGAAGGAGTGAGTGAGTGAGAGAGTTGAGAGAGGGAGAGGGGTTAGGAGGGAAAGACTTGAGAGAGAAAGAGATAGATACAAAGGGAGTGGGAGAGAGATAGAGGGTAGAGGATAGAGGGCAGAGGGATAGAAGGAGTGAGTGAGTGAGAGAGAGAGCGAGGGAGTGGGAGAGAGATAAAGGGTATAAGGGTTAAGGGTAGAGGGTAGAGAATAAAGGGTATAAGGGTTAAGGTTAGAGGTGAGAGGTGAGAGAGATAGAATCAGGGTATAAGAGTTGAGGGTATAAAGGTTAAGGGTAGAGGGTAGAAGGGAGAGAGATATAATTAGGGTATAAGAGTTGAGGGTATAAGGGTTAAGGGTAGAGGGGAGAGATACAGGAGTGAGAGAGAGAGAGTTGAGAGAGGGAGAGGGGGGAGGAGGGAGAGAGATAGAGGGTATAAGGGTTAAGGGTAGAGGGTAGATGGGGAGAGAATAGAATTAGAGTATAAGGGTTGAGGGTATAAGGGTTAAGGGTAAAGGTGAGGAGAGAGAGACAGGAGAGTGAGGAGAGAGAGAGAGAGAGAGAGAGAGAGAGAGAGAGAGAGAGAGTTGAGAGAGGGAGAGGGGGTAGGAGGGAGAGACTTGAGAGAGAGAGAGATGAAGGGAGTGGGAGAGAGATAAAGGGTAGAGGATATAGGGTATAAGGGTTAAGGGTAGAGGGGAGAGAGATAAAATTAGGGTATAAGGGTAGAGGGGAGAGAGATAGAATTCAGGTAGAGGGTATAGACAAAGAGAGAGAAATGAGATCTCTAAAAAAACCAACTTTCTCATAACACGAGTGTGTTTTGAAGAAGTAGAGATATGGCCATTTTTAGCAAGAAATAACATGTTCGCATTATAACATAAGCGTCTTTTGGATTGCTCTAAAAATGATACAAAAGTCAATATACCTATGATCTGAAGGCTCACATTCTACATATTCTCCTAATTTTGCACGTGCTCTAATAAAAAAGTAGCTTTTTGATGATGTTGTGAAGTGTGCATGCATGTTTTTCACATTCTACCACCTTTTTCATGATCTTTCAACCACCTTTGCATGAAATAACAGAGTTCCAAGCATTGTTTGTTATGGGTGTTTAGGCACCTAACATTCCATGAAAGTAGCCTCATGGTGACTTGAGAAGGGGGGTTCCCTTCCCTATTTTTAGCATTGTAGTAAGCTTTTCCTACCCCTCTGCATCTACGTCCATCAATCTTATTTCTTGGATTGATTTCCTTCCTCTAGTCTTCCATTTTCTGCAATCTGGTTTGCACTTTGAGGACGTATGTTGTTTGATCCCTAGTTTTTGTGTGGGGGATACCTCCTCTAATTCATCCTTAGATTCAGCTACAACCTCCAACATCAACTTTTGTTCTAGCGGAAGCACTGACCCTTTAAGAGCTTCTTCAGTATCTTCCTCTGCATTGCTAAGGGGATACAACATATGTTGGATTGCCTGATCCTAGTCTCCCTCTCCATCTCCCATAGCTAATTTCATGAAGCTTTAATTAATGTACTCCCCCATATTTTCTATTTCGGTTTCCCAGCATGGGCCTACCTCTTTATCCATCGACTTCTTTGGTCTAGCCAAAGTCTTTTCTTGGTTGTAGCCCACACATCCTCATTTTCCTCATTTGTCTCTTTCCCCGAAATGGCCATGATGTTGTCGCTAATATTTTTCTCCAATAGCTCGATTTCCTTCATTAGACACTTAAGCTCTTCAAGGCAGGCCATACTCCCCTTTGGATTTGTTTTCATTATTTCCTTTTTGTTTTGGGTGGTCGGGGTTGTCAACCCTTCCACTGCCTTTTTTCCTGTCCGCTCCTTTCCCAAATTGGCATCCATGAATCCCACGGGGTTTTAAATTCGGGGGTGTTTCTTCCCAAACCATCCTTCATCCATAGTAAATTCCATTCCTTTCCCTGCTCCTTTCGAGCAGCTAGCGATGCATCCCTTACTCAAAATGCACCTACCTCCTTTTGTATCAACTGTTACCTTCTAATGCCATTCACCCTTCTCAATGAGGATTTCCAAATTATCTAGGAATCTGAACTTAGTGTTTACTTCCACCAAAATTTTGGCTATGCCCGATTTTCCCAGAAGAAATTTATAAGGCCACACAATCCACTTCTTATAACAAATACAAGAACCTTCTAGTATGAGAAATAAATGTACCTGTTGAGCATATAACCATAAATTCATGGTACAAATGAGTATAGCTATGTGTGTTTTACTTCCTAGTTTTTCCTAGCAATGTTGTCATAGTACATTATTAATGAATGGATATAGGATCAAGTTTTGATTTGACTTGATGATATTGTCAATTGTTCCATGCTATGAGGGAATTATTTAAATTATTAAAGAATTTCTTTTGTATAACGATGTTGGTTATTGAAATGACCCACCTTTGACATATTTGGTGAATAGCTAGTAGTGCTAGTTGTTTTGTTTCTTATGAAGAAGCTGATGAATTCTAGTTCCCCTAAATGCAAATGTGTGACACCCTAGTCGGTAGATTTAAACAATAAATCCTTCATTCATACCATTTCATATATCCTCTTAGGGTTGGACATGCGTCTTTATAAGTTTCTTTTCTATTGGTTCTAGATTATGTTTACCATTGTAAATGAGATGATGTGTGTGTAAGTTCATGTTGCTTGTTATGTTACTGTGTTGTACTAATGAATATGGGTGAGTGTTTAGGGGAATTTCAATACATGATATTAATGCGTATTGCTTAACCTTGTGGCATTGTCATGCAAGTGTGTGGGGCAAGTACTTTTCTTATCTTGTTATATTTTATATATCCAATGTTCTTATTGATTCAATTAAAGGTTAAATAATTGTAATTGATATGATTAAAATGTGAGATGGTGTAACATGACTAATCATGTTGATACCTCGATATAAGTTTAATTTATGTATTTTTATGTACTCTCTTTTTATCTCATTCCAACACCTTGCCATTTAATATTAAAATTGTCAAATAGGTACTAAAATCTTAACTCTTATAAGTGAGTCTATGTGTATTAAGATATTGGACTTATAAAGTTGAAGTGTGTTTACACAAGTTATTAATACTTCATTATTTAAGAAATCAATAAATAAAACCATCCTCTTTAAAGAAAATATATAGCTATATAATCTAAAATTCTATGATAGGATAAAGGTATATTGAATGGGGTTAAGTGAGAAGAGGGATTTATGAGGGCTTACAAAGATAAGATTATTCTCTTGAGTTTAAAGGATGTATCCATAACCCTCAATGAACTCTTAAGTCTCTCACATTCAATATTTGTTTTAGTCTGTGCTCTCTTTCTTGTATTGGTTGGTTGTACGGTCGATAGGTAAAACTCAACAAATCTCATTTGATATGTTACATCTTGTGAGTCGCCATGCAGTCTATGTGAGTTAGCGACATTGTATGTGTGGATGGATTGAATATCATGGTGATCTCATGAGTCATGCAATTTATGTTCCTCGATATAGTGTTTTTTATTAAAAAAGAAAAGAAAATAAATTGTCCCAATTGAGAGAAATCCCTTGAATAAATTTTAGGGATACATTTAATATAATTATCGCCAAGGTGTAGCTATCAATTAATTTTTTGTCACTTACAATAGCATAAAGGCGAATATAAATGCAATCACTGTTTCTTCTTACTGGACCAAATGGTGGTGGAAAGTCAAGTGTACTTAGATCTATTTGTGCAATGGCACTTCTTGGCATTTGTGGGTTAATGGTTCCTACTGAAAAGGCTACAATACCACATTTTGATTCAATAATTCTACATATGATGTCATATGAAAACCCTGCAGATGGGAAAAGCTAAGTTCAAGTACTCTGTTACATTTTCTTTCTCTCTGACCATACTTTGAACTTCTTTCCTTGCATCAAGACAATCTATTCTTAATAATACCTTTTTGAGTCCACCAAGAACTAAGACAATCTATTATGAAATAATTATTTGTTTTAGTCTACCAATGTTTGGTGAGTAAGTTATATAGTTATTGGATCTTTTTGTAAATATTTGCGTTCTTGAATTAGCAGAACTGGAATCATGTAAAAGGAATAGAAGTAAATAACAACATCATTAGTTATTTTGTTGCACATGTAAATTTTTCTTAATATATTTTCATTCATTTCAAGAACACATCCATATCAATGTGTGCTGAAAACAATTGGAGATGAGGTTAGGATTTTCATGGGTGAATCACATAGCTTTGTTTCTGAGAACACAATAAAGTAACCCTACAAAAAATTTAGTCATGCAATATTTGAAACTCTAATCAGGTGAGAGGCATTGAAGAAAATGTGCACATGCAGTATTTTTTTCAACTTCTACATGTTATTGTCCATTAAATCTTAATTTTACGGGTCAGATGAATGATCCTTAGTGTATTCCTCCTATTCAAATATTGGGATTTAAATGGGAAAAGAATCAGATTAAAAAGAAAAAGAAGAGAGTGTAGAAAATAATTTTCAGCGAGTGTTATTATTTTTGGAATTCTTTATGCATGATATCACAGTCAGTTGCATTTTATTTCTCTGTTCTTGAACTCAAAATAACAGTTGAGAAATCCATCCTTTGTACATTTCTTGCGAATATTGTTGTCCCTGAGACCACATTCTTTGAGGAATATTCTGCCAACAAGTTCATGCGCCTTGTCTATGCTTGAGCATTTCACATACATATCTACCAGCACGGTTGCAACTGCAACATTTGTCAAAACCCCTCCATCCCTGATGCTTTGATGGATGCCCATATCCTGTTACAGAGTGTTCATCTTAGCGCAGGAAAGGAAGACGCTGGGAAGGTTATGAAATTTGGCTTTATACTTACCAATTGCATTTACTTGAAAATTTGTAATGCCCTTTCCGTAAATCCATTCATGTATGTTTGTCTTTAATTCTTTCACATTTAAATAATTATCCAACGGTGCCAATTAATTATTCAGATATATAACTTATTCTTAAAATTAGCCAAATATGCACTGTAGACTAAGACCACTTAATAGTATGTTGAATGAAGTCTGGAATAAATCACTCAGTGGAATTAAAGCTGAGACTAAATGCAATGTCTTAGATAAAATGGTGAATGATTATCGATTACACCGTGTACTGCCTCCATATAACTGGTCTTATCAAATGTGAAAAAGCTTGTTGTGAGTTCATTTGTATACCAGAAATTTATTCTCTTCATTTGGGAGTACAGCCAGAGAATGATTCTTTCAATATATAGCATAAAGTGTTCACTACATAGAAAAATATCTGGAATCTGATTTGATATGCTTACTCCTCAATGCATAAGGAAAATCCCTCTAGTGAATCCAAGTTGTCAGTGTGAACAACCACTAGTTTCCTTCCTCAGCCTAGTTGGAAGAATTAATGAAGATAACAAATATGATCTTAAATACTGAGGAATTAAGTTCTGTGTGCAGCTATTTAATGTTAAAAAGGCATTACAATATATTAAAGCTATTTCTTTTATTTTATCTTTATTTATATCAATTTATTTGGATAATAAATAAATTTAAGATTGTGAATTGAATAGATAATAATAGACATTTGTTTCCTTTTTCAAGATTGTGATTTGAATAGATAATAAAACTCAACAAATCTCATTTGATATGTTACATCTTGTGAGTCACCATGCAGTCTATGTGAGTTAGCGACATTGTATGTGTGGATGGATTGAATATCATGGTGATCTCATGAGTCATGCAATTTATGTTCCTCGATATAGTGTTTTTTATTAAAAAAGAAAAGAAAAGAAATTGTCCCAATTGAGAGAAATCCCTTGAATAAATTTTAGGGATACATTTAATGTAATTATCTCCAAGGTGTAGCTATCAATTAATTTTCTGTCACTTACAATAGCATAAAGGCGAATATAAATGAGAAATTTATCACTACAAATTCCTATGAATGTAATATGATTTTTAGCAAGGGAAAATTAAATCGGGGATTAATGCTAGCAATCAATTAGTAATATTGAGCAAGAGTACTAGTGGTAGAGGATATTTCACTTAAAATAAAATGATGAATAAGATATTAGATTTTCAATTAAGATTAATGAATGTAGCTATTATAATGGCATTATTAGTTTGATCTCAATGAGGCACAGTCATGGGTAAACACAACATTAACGTAGGGACGATGTTGGGTTGCAATATTAATACTACATAATATCAATACTAATTAATGTGATGAATTTAATGATAGGGCTAATTAACGGAGTAGTTAATAAACTTGTTAATATAATAATTATTAATGTTAATATATTGCATTAAATATTATTATTATTGATACACCCAATAATGTGAGTATTAACATAAACGCGAATGTTAACCCAAATATTAGTATCAAGATGGGTAGTAATATTATCGTTTATTTTAAGACAAATTAACCATAGAATCATTACTGAAAGATAGAATCATCCTTATAGTATATTAAGGAAGACAATATAAATAATGTTAATTTGAAAATATAATAGCAACATTAACAGCAGTAACCTCCTCTTTTCAATTAACATTAGCATTAGATTGCATGGTTTGGCTCGGACGTGGCCAGGAAAATGATTAAACAAGTTAACAAAAAAACTTAGGAGAGATCACTTAAAGAAGCATTGTTATCAAACCATTAGAGGGCTAATTGCGAGCCCTAGTAATAAATGTTGGGTTGAGATTTATTGACCACATTATAGCGGTTGGTGCATTCATTTCTGAAAGACCATGAGATGACATCTCTTTCACAATTCTCTCAAACATTGTCAGGAATCATCTCTATGCTTGGACAATTGGCGTACATGCCTACTAGAGCACTTGCATTGAGTGGAGCTTGGCTTCACACCTGCCAATGAAATTTTCTTTGATGGTTTCAAAAGCCTTTTTAATTAATAAATTTATTTTGGGGGGGAGAATTGGGGTTTTAGAACCGCAACTTGTGAGAATGATTGGGTCTTTCCAATGCTTAAAGAGATTAATCAGAATCCATATTCATCAGAAAATTATGGAGAAGTGAGAAATAAATTAGAAGTAGTAGGTTTGGTGCCTTATTGGTTCAACATGGTACAGGGAGCGGCTGTACCAAACACAATTCAAATGCAATCACTGTTTCTTCTTACTGGACCAAATGGTGGTAGAAAGTCAAGTGTACTTAGATCTATTTGTGCAATGGCACTTCTTGGCATTTGTGGGTTAATGGTTCCTGTTGAAAAGGCTACAATACCACATTTTGATTCAATAATTCTATATATGATGTCATATGAAAACCCTGCAGATGGGAAAAGCTAAGTTCAAGTACTCTATTACATTTTCTTGCTCTTTGACCATACTTTGAACTTCTTTCCTTGCATCAAGACAATCTATTCTTAATAATACTTTTTGAGTCCACCAAGAATTAAGACAATCTATTCTGAAATAATTCTTTGTTTTAGTCTACCAATGTTTGGTGAGTAAGTTATATAGTTATTGGATCCTTTTGTAAATATTTGCGTTCTTGAATTAGCAGAACTGGAATCATGTAAAAGGAATAGAAGTAAATAACAACATCATTAGTTATTTTGTTGCACGTGTAACTTGTTCTTAATATATTTTCATTCATTTCAATAACACATCCATAGCAATGTGTGCTGAAAACAGGTGGAGATGAGGTTAGGATTTTTATGGGTAAATCACATAGCTTTGTTTCTGAGAACACAATAAAGTAACCCTACAAAAAATTTAGTCATAGCTTTGTTCATCTTAGCGCAGGCAGGGAAGACGCTGGCAAGGTTGAAAATTTGAAATGCCCTTTCCATAAATCCATTTATGTATGTTTGTCTTTAATTCTTTCACATTTAAATAATTATCCAACAGTGCCAATTAATTATTCAGATATATAACTTATTCTTAAAATTAGCCAAATATGCACTATAGACTAAGACCACTTAATAGTATGTTGAATGAAGTCTGGAATAAATCACTCAATGGAATTAAAGCTGAGACTAAATGCAATGTCTTAGATAAAATGGTGAATGATTATCGATTACATCGTGTACTACCTCCATATAACTGGTCTTATCAAATGTGAAAAAGCTTGTTGTGAGTTCATTTGTATACCAGAAATTTATTCTCTTCATTTGGGAGTACAGCCAGAGAATGATTCTTTCAATATATAGCATATAAAGTGTTCACTACATAGAAAAATATCTGGAATCTGATTTGATATGCTTACTCCTCAATGCATAAGGAAAACCCTTCTAGTGAATCCAAGCTGTCAGTGTGAACAACCACTAGTTTCCTTCCTCAGCCTAGTTGGAAGAATTAATGAAGATAACAAATATGATCTTAAATACTGAGGAATTAAGTTATGTGTCCAGCTATTTAATGTTAAAAAGGCATTACAATATATTAAAGTTATTTCTTTTATTTTATCTTTATTTATATCAATTTATTTGGATAATAAATAAATTTAAGATTGTGAATTGAATAGATAATAATAGACATTTGTTTCTTTTTTCATCTCAAATATACACCTAGATTGGGCAAGTAGAGTTTCACCATGTAATATGAAGTCAAACCAATGTCTTCCTCAATTTAGGTGTCCCAAAGTGAACACTTAACTGAACTTTGGTCAAGAAAATATCTTGCAAACTTCACCTCAAAGTTGGCACCCAAGAATAGACCCACTTGATTGAGTCTTGTAAATATCTTTTTCATGCAAAAGGTGTTAACTGAAAGATGCCAAATTGGGTGCCCAAGGTGGTCCCAAGTCAATCTTAGTTAACTAAAACATATCTCTCCACCAATTCATGCAAACATCATGCATGATTGACCATCCCCACTTAACTGAAAGTATCCATGGGTAAAAGCACAATATTGTGTCACACTTTTGGCTAAACAAAGGGTTCTGATTGAGTTGTTTCCGGTTGGAATGTTTTCGGTTGAGCCACTTTCGGCTGAAATGACGTGGTGATGATTTGGTGCTGACGAGGCAGCCCCCTTCCAGCCGAAAGGGTTTCAACCGAAACAGACTCGATCGGAAAGCTTTCAGCCGGAAGTATGGAAAAAAAAAAAAGGGGCCCGTTCATTTTGGTGCTCAAGCGAAAGGTTTTTTGGGCAAACAGGGTCGGCTGAACACAGGGAAGGATAAACGTGAAGGAAATTCGAACACCACCAATTTCTCAACACGACCTCCAAGGTTTTTGCATTCCTTTGCGAACGACATTGATTTTTTGTTATTGTGAAATTTTTGGAATTTTTTTTGATAATGGGCTGTGTTCAGGTATTAGTTGATGAAATTGTGGTCGGTGTCCATAGTAGTGATTTCTTTGAAAGAAATGAATAATTTAGAAGTGTTTAATTGTGAATTGGGAATTTGGGGTTTTTAGTTTCTTTTATAAAGGAATTTTGCAAATTTGGGGTTTTCAATTTAGGGTTTCATGATAAATGTTTGCATTTATTAAAAAATAAAAAAAAAGGATCAACATCCAGCCCTTAATATGCAGATTGTTTGTTCATATACAATGAACGTAATATAGCTCTGTTTGACTAATATAGGGCCAAATTGCTTAAGTATTCTGAAATTATTTCTTCTTTTAAGGCCGCAGATATGATTTTATATGTCAATCCATCTCCTTTCATAGCATTGGTAAGAAGATTGTAGATACCCAAAACACGTATGTGTTGTGCTTAAATTAATATTTTTCTTCGAAGATAACCACATCTTTCTCTATCCATTACCCAAAATGTGCTCAATCGCACAATATATATCTTCTATGTGCATATTCACTATGTAATGTAGATACAAAGATCACCACCATGACACACCTATAACAAATAAGCATCACAATCACCAAGTCAAAGAAGAAACAAGAACACATGCACATGCAGGAGTAAAGCCCCCTAACGGAACCACAAACAAAAAGTATTTTATTACTTTGTGGATCGACCCTATGAGTGCACTCAACAACGTTACAATTTGCAGTTACCTGATTCTGTGAAAAAGTATAGATACGGTCCACAAAAAAAGGCATTGTAATTGATAGAGATGCAAAATAGTATACAATGAATAAAAATATTCAGAAAAATATAGAAATCCAAGTGTAAAAGCTTATACATGTGAAAATAATTTGTAATGGAAAATTATGAACAAAACACGAACACAACAAAAACAAGATCGAGACCTCAACCCTCCATGCTAGAACTAACTCAAGATAGTTTGTTTATGTAAAACTCTTTTCTACACAAGTATCAGCTTACAAAAAAGCTTCCCTTTGAAATCAAAATCAATTAGTGATTATATGACACTAGCCTAAAGCTAACATTTCCTTCCAAATGGACAACCAATGCCAATGCCAGTAATCCTCCATATATATGGGCAAACATATTCTCAGCATTAGACCAAGGCAATTGACAACAAAAAAGTATTGCACTGTTTCAACTAAAAATTCTCATAATCACAGGTAAAATATAACATGAAATGTTCAACCATAAATTTACAGAGCATTGAATTTGAGTTGTATTTTTAAAAATGTTCATGAGACTACCAAAAACAGGGGCTGGTTTTTATACTAATGCAACTTGCCTAGCATCAATAGAAGCAATAAACTCTAACAACACCATTCTATTATTTATCCCAAAGTTGATTGACAACATGGTAACATTTCCTGTCATCTATTTTTATTTCCTTACATAATTGTAGTATAGTTTACTATAAGTCACACACCATATCATCACTGAATAAGTAATATATATGATAAATCTAAAAGATCTCAATCCTTGATAGAATATATATATATATTAAACTCTTCAATCTCAAAAAACCTTGAGATGCCTTAGTTAATCGATTTGATCCAACAATTTGCAAATTATCAGTGACCTTCAAGAGTTATGTTAAGGTGTATACATCGAGAGTCTTGCGTAACCTATGCAAATGGCAGTGAGAAGCCACCATGTCTGCCCATGCATGAATAAATAAATATCAACATGAAGTAGTCAAACCATAATACTAAATTATATGATTCCATTGGCGGTTCATTTGTCTCTTATTTGACTTCATTCTATTGTAAGAAATTATAGTAATTCCTTTCAGAATATTTTCAAGTGCCAAACCATTATATGAAAATTTATCTAATTCACCTTAGTGATTTTCACAACCACTAGTACCACTTTGTAACTTCCCTTGCAATTCTATTTTCAATGTGATGTTTTTTCTCTCATCGGAACAATTATTTTTTTGGTATGATACTTTCATTTTTCCATAACAATTATGAAACCATCCAATTTTTTAGACTAGTGATTTCATTACATTTCAATGAAAAATAAAAATATGTGGTTTTTGCCTTCTTATTTGGTTTGCAATGACCAAGTCTACCTTCCCAATCTATTAACATCCCATTACAATCTACTACACCTCATCAATCCTTTCATCCTTCATTTTTCATGGCCTCTTCATGAATTGAATCATTTTTTTGTAACCTTAGAGCCCTCTAAAACTTACCTATTTTTCATTAAAGTTTATCCTAAACTACTTCCCTTCTGCTAGATATTTAGGACATAACACTAGTTAGTTGACACCTCTATCAGAGTTTATCTACAATTAGCCCATATGAGCTCTAGATTGAATAGATATAGAACCATAAGATATCATAAGGACTTCATTCTAGTATTTTGATAACAAATCAAGAATACAAATTCGCCAAGTATTACAAGCATACAACTGTCGAGTTGGATAGATTAGATTATATGATTTCTTAGTTTAATTTATTATAACCAATTTTGTATAATTCTATTATTATTTTTTATAAATGAAATGTGGAGGCCACCTAAATTATATTAAAATATAAAAAGTATGATTTATAAAATAGGGTTAAAAAATGTTAGGCGCCTAGAAAATTAGAGAAAATATAAGAACTAATTAAAGAGTTAGGTTCTTTAGTCACAAAACTATGAGGATTTCAATCTTCTCCTAAAATTAGACCTCTAAATGTTAAAAAAAGAGTACATTTTACCTCCCTTGAGAGGGTAGGTTTTAGTATTTTATCTCTTTTCACATTTCAAGGACTAAGATCATACCCTCCCTTGATATGTAATTTTGAATCATTGTTCATTTCTTGCAATCTAGACCTTTTAAGGTCTCCAAAATATATAAAATATCATTTTCATTCGCATTAGAAAACCCCAATGCTTTATTGAAACTTCACTCTCCAGCTTCCAACATAGCTTCTAAACTCCCTACTAGCTAACTTACAAATAAGACAAATTTTAGAAAAAAATTCCAATTGTTTGAACTATTCATGCGATATTTACAGCTTCTCCTAAATTACCATCCTATTCTAGGACATGATATTCAAATTTATTTTAGAACCATACCTATTAGGAAGGTGTTGTGTACACCTTGCCTAAAATATTTAATATTTTATAAAGTTGCAATCCATTTTGAAATGGCATATCTAATTTGTGAATGTGTACAACACTTCAAAATACTTCAATAAACTGTGGTATGCCATTTCAAAATGGATTGCAACTTTATAAAATATTAGATATTTTAGGAAAGGTGTACAACATCTTCCTAATAGCTACATGGTTCTAAAATAAATTTGAAATAAATGTCCTAGAATAGGATGGTATACCACACTTTGGATGGAGAAGCTGCAAGATTTTTATGACTACTGTCCTAATTGTGAATCCCTATCAATATAGAATTGTCTTTCAATTATTGGCCTCTAATATTTAATGCATGGTTTTTCTATTTTTCATTGTATCTATAAACCCAAAATTGAAAACCTCAAATTTATAGTTCACTGGATGCACACATACATGTATGTATACATAAGTGTATGTACATATATGCATGTGTTTATGTATGTACATATATGCACGTACATGTACATGTATGTGTGTACATATATGTGTTTGTACATGTATGTATGTTTGTATTATATCCATGTGTATGTGTGTATGCATGTATACATATGCATATATAAGTATGTATGTGTATGTGTGTATGTGTGTATGTACATGTACATGCATATATGTGTGTATGCATGTACATGTACATGTATGTATGTATATGTGTGTATGTATGTGTATGTTTGTATGCATCTATGTATGCATATATATATATATATATATACATACATACATGTGTATGTGTGTATGTATGTACATGCATGTATATGTGTATGTTTGTATATATGTATAATGCATATATGTGTATGTGTGTATGTATGATATGTATGTATGTATATACATGTACATACATGTACATGCATGTATGAATACATGTGTATGTATGCATAAATATATATGTACATGTATATATGTAGGTGTGCATGCACATATATATATTTATGCATTCATAAATTTGTATATACATATATACACATAAATACATATGTCATGTACATTGTGTACATATATGTATATATACATACATATGTATGTATGTACACATGTGTACATACACACACATATATGCATCTACATACACATATATACATGTATATGTACACACATACACATATATATGTACATACACATGTATATATAGATATGCGATAGATTTTTAAGGGAATTTTTACTCTAGTCCCATTTTTTGGAAGAGAATTTTGATAAGTTTAAACTACAAATGAGCTTATTAAATTGTAATCTTGAACTAAGAGCTTTGAGTTGTGAATTGAACTATGAAACCTAATTTGAACAAAGAATTGATCATGAATCAAAACATGATAAGAATTGTGTTTCTTGCATTGAAACCACAATGCATGAATTTGTCTATAATTTAATGAGATTTTCTATAAACCATGAGCTTTGAATGTTAAATTTAGATTGGACTATGAGCTTGGCCCTAAAATGTGAGAATATTTTTAGAGATAAAATGATAATTTATATATAGAAAAGCTTTGACAAGACTAAATTATACAAGGAATTGAAACTTGATTTCCAAATTATTATGCATTGAAAATTTACTTGATTGCTATTGTGAGATTCTTGAATATAATTAATGGTTAATTTTATGTTTTTTATGTAATGAATTGATGGTCTAATTTTCTTTCCCAATCTATCTTTAATGGGATCACATGGAATTTTTAAATGGTTTTAATTATAAAGGGTTCAAAACCAGTTTTACAACTTTTATAAAATTTCATTCTTCTTAGGTAAATATATTATCATTTTCATTTGTGTTCCAAATATACCTTTGATGTTTTGATTACCTATGTAATACCCCTTCGTTTTGCTTTCTGGACTGGACAGTGTGTCCTTGTTTTGTTTTGTTTTGTTTTGTTTGCTTTGATGTGTTTCTAGATATTCAAATACCTTATTATGTGTGTGTGATTTGATCGCTATTTATAGACCGAGAGGTTATTTGTGATGTGATGTATCTTATTTGATGCTTTATTTGACATGCTTTAATTGGTGTAATAATGTTGATTATTATAGAATGTTTATTGCACATGAGATTTGATTATTATGGAACTTTCAGTTTATGATGAGTGTATTGGTGAAGGGGGATGAGATCGCATCACTCACTTGCGAGCGCCCTGCGATTCCACATTTTCCTCTTCATGGTGTGTTTTATTATGATATATATATGCATGTTCGATATGTTCTTTGTTTGTAGGTTGGCAAGTACAGGACATTGACTCCACCTGGTTTTACAAGTTTGAGCGTGTCCATTTCCCAATGGTATTTGATTGGGAGATAGTAGCTAGGTTTTCTATGTCAAGTCATCACCTTGGTCATAATGTGTCATCGGTTTTAAGTCGGGTTTGGTTGTTTTAATGTTATTCAATTTCACTTTGATATTATTTAATTGCAAGTTAAAAGGTAATTAATTGCATTAAGTATTTAAGTTGTTTTTTAAATTAATTTGGTTTATTATGTTGGAAGATGTTATTTAATTAATAAAATAATTTAATCTTGGATTAGATTTATTTTATTGAATTTTGGAGAAACTCTGTTGATTTGCTTGGAAGGAGCTGGAATCTGAGGAAGAACCAGTGCACCATTTGGCATCTTCTCAAGCTGTTGGAAACTAGGTTCATGTTATTTAAATTGATTTTGATTTTGAAAAGATTCATATATTTTGTTATGTTGTTTGCAAAATAATTGTTGAGAAACTTAGAAATGAATTATGTTGAGAAAATCCATATTAAATCTTGTTTCAAAGTTCTGAAACTTCTGTTTGGAAATGATCTTCAAGAAAAAAATTGTATTCTTGACTATAAATGATAATTTCTAAAATTTATTTGCTCAACTGGTTTGTCAAATTTGTAAATCTGTCTGTATATATATATATTGAATACTTTATATATAATATATATATATATATATATCTTGATATATTTTGTTCATATGTTATGCTAGTAAAAAATGGAAAAAAATATTACCCCTGTCAAAACGCAGATTTCGAAATCCGCATGGGTTTTCAAAGTAATTTTTTTGAAAAAAAAACAATTTTTTTTGTGGAGGGTTGGGGGCTCACCCCACAACCGCCCCCCATGGGAAGCATTGTGGGGGGAGCCGCGCCCAATGCGCCCCCACACAACTGCCTTAACACAACTACCCATCCATGGTGGTCGGTTGTGTTAAACACAACTGCATCACCATAGTTGGGGCCAGCTATGTTAAGCCAACCGCCGCCCAACATGGGGTTGGTTGTGCTAAGCCAGCCGCCCAACCCTAGTCTGCGCGTGCACTTCCCCAAGCGCGGTTTGACTCTTTTTTATTAATTCATTTTATATATATATATATATATAATATTTTATAATATTAAAATATTAATATATATTAAATAATTATATATATAATATATAGATAATATAAATATATGTATATATATATATAGATGAGATTATAAATTTTAATATATATACATTAAAATGTTGATTTGATAAATATCATGTTTTGAATGTAATTGGGAAATTTTACATTAATATGCAATAGTAGAATTAATGGATTTATTCTAAAATAATATATTTTGAAAGAACAAGTATTTGATTTTAAAATAGTATGTTTAATAGATGAATTAATTGATTTTAAAATGATTTAGTTCACAAAGGTGAAATAGTTATTTTAAAATGATATGTTTTGAATTGAAGAAGTAAATGTTTATTTTATTATTATTTACAAGCAATTGAGGATTAAATATTTGGTTTAAATTTCTTCTTTTGTCTAAAAGAGACATTATTAAATTAGTTTTATTACATGGCAATAATCTATTGAATTTTATTAAAGGAAGTGGATTTAGGAAATCCAAAGTAGATTTAATTCATGTTTAATTGCCTTTTTAATTGTAAATTTCTTTTGTTTTCGCTTTGGGGCAAATTGTTTAGAAGCGTTGATAAGTCTTCCAGATGGGGTTTTTAATTAGTTGGGGTTGCCATATTATGTTAGTCAACCTTTGAATTGCCTTGGGTAGTGCTTAGAGTTGTATCTAGTTAATTACCTGGTTTCCATGAACTGGGATGTTTTGTGTCTCCTTTGGAAGGAGTGGATTATGTGAATTGTTGTCTGCAATGTTTGGAGCACGAGTTTCATTATATGTTTCCTCCTAGAGTTGGAGTGGTTGTAATATCAATTTTGTATGCACTTGGGTTCCCTTGGTAATTGGTTTGAATGTGTGTTGTCAAGTAGAAGAGTGGCTTCCGTTAGGGGCCAGAGCCCGTAAGGGGTAAGACTGGGTAACCTTCAGAGCTAGTTTAATCAAGTGATAACTAACAAAATGTACTTAGAAGCTTAGGTAGTATTTCACACTAAAAAGATAAGTTCTAGCCTCATTCATAATCTCGAGTGCTTGTTTAGGCTTGGGGTGAGTGGGAAGGGCCTGGAATGGCCAAGGTTGACTACCTTGTTTTTATGAGAGGTATTTGATCCTGCATTAGTAAGTATGAGGGACGGGGGTCAGTTGAGGTCTCCAGTGTTAGATTTGGTTGTGAAAAAATCCAAGATCAAAGTGACTGAAGGAAAGAAATACAAGAACCCAGAGATGAACAAAACTCAACACTCTCCTAGCATTGAACTAGACTCACAATTTGAGCTAGTGTTCTCATTTTTTGCATAGGGAGAGGTGAGGGCTTGTTTATATAGAAAAATATATGCATATAAAACCAAGAGGAATAATAGCTCCACTTAACCCATAATAGGTGGGAGGTTTTACCTACTTGGTAAATGCCAAATACATGGTTATGCCAACTCAGGTAAAGACAAAAAAATGGTTATGGGGAGGTGGCAAATAAGTCCAAAAGAGGGTGTGACATTCAACTACCCAAATGTGGGTGTAAATGACACATTTGATTGAAGGATTATGCCATGTGTCCTCATCTTAACCATTCTAATATAACCTAAGCAAGCTTAATAATGTGTGTAGGAAAAATAAATATTCCCTAACATAAGGAAAATAAAAAACCTACACTAACACCCCCCCTTAAGTGTAGCTTAGGTGGGTGAAGAGACACAAAGATGCAAATATGGGTCCCGGCTACTAGGCCATGTTAGGTACCCATGCACAAAATACTCTCTCACAAATGGAGTAAAGGAGAAATCCCAGTGGGACAAAACTCCTTCCCAAAGGAGAGAAAAGAAAACAAGTTTCCCAACACAAGAAGAATCCCATGCAAGGAAGAAGTCCCCTCCAAAATAGAAAGGATAGGAAAGACCATGTAGCCTTCCCCAAAGTAGTCAACTATCCCAATGGATGAAGCTCGAAACTGAATGTAGAACATGGTCCACGATCGTCGAACAATGTTCCTCCCCTTAGGAAGAAACAAAACCAAAGGTGTATGAAGAATGTCTTCCCGTTCCTGAAATGAATATGAGGGAAGAAAGCTCAAAAAGTATGAAGTCTTTGAAAACTGCTCATTTGTCTCCATGTTGATGCCGAAAGATGCCACCGCCAAATCAAGTGTTCTAGGCCACACTGATGAAGATGACAATCCAAAACCTAGTAGAGATGTGTGTAGAACAAAATCCAAAGACTCAACTACCTCCTTTGAAGACAAAGATGCCTCCTCCAAATGTTGCTCAAAAGTATCCACACTCATGTCAAACTATAATGAATGATCATGTGGAGAATGAACAAGAGGATCCAAAGGTTCCTCCATAACAACTGAAGAAGAAACAACTTCATCAAAGAGAAGATGGATGTCATGAATAGTGTCTCCCAAGTTTGAAATATGACTCTATGAAAAAACCTGCAATATCTGTCAAGTAGTCATCCCAAGCAACTATATCTAGAAGACAATGTCGATCTTGTTGCACTGAATCACAAGTAGCCATTAATGTAACACAAGTATCCTCAGAAGCAACAGTAGACAAAGGAGAAGGAATGCAAGGCTCAATAACAGGATCTGATGTGAGAATACCAAGATTCAAATAGCCAGAATTCTCCTCAAAATCAAATGTCACACAAGGAGTGTGATCAACAACCAAAGGATCAGAACCATAATAAGGTGCAAAGTTTGAAAAGGTATATAACCGAGATTCATGATCAAATATCCCAGTAGCAATTATTTCTTTGCTCTCCAAGTCTCTGATGATAACTGAATCGGGTGTGAATTCCACAGTCTTCCCCGCTCCACCATGAGTGATCTGATAGATGGAAAGAAAATTGTTTGTCAAGTGAGGTACACATAAAACATCATTGAAAGTACCATCCCCAATATCAACAGATCCTTTCCCAATTACATCCATGTATGTATTGTTTCCCATTAGAATAGGTGGCATAACACAAGGCTCAAAAGAAGAGAACAAAGACTCTGTAGAAGCCATGTGATGAGAAGCTCTAGAATCTAGGAGCCATCTTCTTGATCCAAGACCTGTAGAAGCACAAAGAACTTTACCTTTTGATTTTCTTGCCCCTATAGTATGGCCCTTTTCCTTATCAGATTCTGATTGTTTTGAATTTTTGTATTTAGAAGAAGAAGCTGAATCAACCATTCAAGAAGGCAAACTGATGTTGTTCTTTTCAAGAAGATGTTTCAATTCATCTATTTCCTTCTTGTAACAAGAATGTTCTTCATGTCCACTCCTCTTTCCACTCCTCTTTCAATATGCACAAGTGGACTTCTCCTTCTTGGATAAATCCTCTTTTTCAAAGTCTACTTTAGAAGTAGATGAATATTTATCTAAATCTTTCTTTCTATCTCCTTGGTTCTATTGTTTCTTATTTTTCTTATTAGTGCCTTGTTTTGCAGTCAAGGCTTGAGACTTGGAAGATTTAGATTTAATAATTCCCATTTGAATCAATTTGTCTTGTTTTGTAGTCAAGTATTGAGACTTGGAAGATTTAGATTTAATAATGCCCATTTGAATCAATTTATCTTGCTCCTTTGTGAGATCAGCTGCGAACTCACCTAGAGAAGGTATAGTAGTAAATCCTTTTCCTAATGCTCTTTTCATTGCATGAAATGTAGAAACAAACACTGCATAATCAAGACCAAGTTTTGAAAGAATGCTTAAAATCAACCGAGTCATTATTTTTAACTCCACATTGTTCCAACTGCAATCTTATGACATTCAATTTAGTAAGGAAATCCTAAATGGTGTCAAAATTGCATGGGCTCAATCCTATGAGCTCGTTCTCCAATGAATGTGCTCTCAAATCATCCTGTTTACCAAAGAGAGTATTTAAAGTATTCCACACTTCATTTGGTGATTTTGCAGACATAATATGAAAGCATAGATCAAGAGATATAGCCATGCATAAGGTGCCAAAAGCTTCATCACACTTGTTGAACCATTTAGGCTTATCTTCATCTTCTATAGGTTCCTTATCAATACCCATTGTTATTCTATACAATTTTAACTTTCTTAAGTGAATTTCCATTTCATTTTTCCACTCAAAATAATTGTATGGTGTGAGTAGAGGAGCCGATTTATCCATTTTAGATTGTTGTTGTAGTGTGAGAGAAAAAATGCAAGAACACACAGAGACACCCCCCCCTTTTTCACTCAATAAAGAATCCCCCCAACAAAAAATGATTTGGCACTTTATAAATCAGTGCGTTTACAATGCTGGAGTATTTTTCTAGAGTTTTACAAAGGTCCAAAAATAGACCCAAATATTGAAAGTACAAAATAATCTTAGAATAAGAACCTCAAAATATCACCAATGTGTAGTGCTCGGAAAAATATCAACTTTCAAAAAAATAATCACCTCGATCCAAGGTCATATGTGAAAGTTATAGCTGTTTGAAGTTCCAAAAATGAGAACTGTCCTTTAGATCTGCTGATAAAACTGATTTTATGGAAAATCCGGATCACTTGAGCAAAAATAAATCATGCCATTGTAAAGAGCGTGAAATTTTACCCCAAATAAAAAAAATTGCTCTGAAAAAAGCCTTCGTATGACTGAGAATGGGCCCTCTGAAATTCAAGTGCAAAAGTGAAAACTTCAACGGTGAGGGTCATGAATTTTGCAAAATATAAGATCCGCCAAATTTAGTTGAGCTGTGCTAAATTTGGAACCACTGCCAAGAATGGTTGCACTGCCACTAAATTTGGAAAATTGTCAAAACTGGAAAACTTCCAAATAAAAATAGACCTCTGCTAAATATGGCAAAACAACCAAATTTCCTGCTAAATTTGGTGAGACCTGCTAAAAAATTTCCAAATTTCAATATCTCTAGGAAGCTCCAAAATACCTGCAAAAAAATTCAATAGAAAGGAATCCCTCCTAGAAACTAAGATCTCTATCAAGCGTTTCTGATTCTCCAGGTCATCATCGGATGCAAGAGAATATCATACTTTGCTCTCAAGAATGGATTGAAATATCTGCTAACCCACAACTCACAACCAGATCTGACACCATTTTATTTGGTTGTGAAACCACCCAAGATCAAAGTGACTGAAGGAAAGCAATACAAGAACCCAGAGATGAACAAAACTCAACACTCTCCTAGCATTGAACTAGACTCACAATTTGAGCTAGTGTTCTCATTTTTTGCATAGGGAGAGGTGAGGGCTTGTTTATATAGAAAAATATAGGCATATAAAACCAAGAGGAATAATAACTCCACTTAACCCATAATAGGTGGGAGGTTTTACCTACTTGGTAAATGCCAAATACATGGTTATGCCAACTCAGGTAAAGACAAAAAAATGGTTATGGGGAGGTGGAAAATAAGTCCAAAAGAGGATGTGACATTCAACTACCCAAATGTGGGTGTGAATGACACATGTGATTGAAGGATTATGCCACGTGTCCTCGTCTTAACCATTCTAATATAACCTAAGCAAGCTTAATAATGTGTGTAGGAAAAATAAATATTCCCTAACATAAGGAAAATAAAAAACCTACACTAACATCCAGGATATCCAGGACCTATGAAGATCCGTAGTGGGTAACTCAGTATAAGTTGTGCGATGACACTCTATCTAGGACAATAGTTGGTATTTGATTTTATGTGTATGGTTTTCTTAGCATACCTAATTTGTTTTATATCTAGAGGCAATGTGACCATGTTAGAGTTGTACTTGTGTTGTACCTGGGATTGGTTGTGTCAGTATGAGTCAGTCTGTGTCAGCCTATGTCTAGAGGTAGATGGGTTTGTCTAGGAATCCTTGTTACTATCTCCTAGCACAGGGGGTGGGCCTTCGGGTACCACTTGGTTGGGTGGAATGCGCACCTTACTCCGTTGGGTTTTCTTTCTATTTGTGTTGACGAGATTTACAGTTGGAGAGCTCGTGGGATCCAGTTACATTTCATGCTTTATTCATTTCAGTTGATTCTTGTAATTTATTACCCCCTAGTTTCAATCGAGGTGGAAATTTGCAATTTGTAATCATGCTTATTGGATTTACCTCATTCGGGGAATGAGAGATGTAATCTTCTTATCAAATTATTGTTATATGCAATCATATTGTAACTCTTATTGTTTGATGTAATTTATCTTGTATGGAATGTATGTGTTCTTAATTGCTTAATTAAATAATTTTTATGGATTCATTTAAGTTATTTGTGGGTTAATAAGTAATCTCAGTCTTGTAACCTTAGAGGTTGTTGGCAATGGGTAGTGAACTTTCTTGTTAATTTTACTTAAACAAAAAAAATTTAGTGAGTTTGAGTAGTTAATTGCAACTTCTTCTAGGGTTACGTTGTGGGGCGTTACAACCTAGATATATAGATCTATTTAATGCACATATATATATACATACACACATACACATAGATCTATTGAAAAGATGATACTTTAAATTTATATATATCTGTTTTAGTTTTGAAATTTGATTTAAATTAAAGTTTAACATGTCGAATGTATATTTTGTTTTAATGATATGCAGATCTCTAGATTTACATTTAAATCTATATATATCATGGTTCATGAGGGATCTCACCATTCCCCTCTTTCTAATCAAAAGGCTCAAAATAGATCAAATTTATATCATGATAGTATTGCTAGATTAAACAATGCTCTAAAATGTTTAGAGCAAACAATTCACAACTCCCCCAATTTGGCTAATCGAGATAGATTAGTCACTATTAGAGATTAGATTCATCGAATGATTGAGACAATTCAATCATTCAACCCTTATGATGAGATCAACATTGAGCAATTTTATTTGTCTCTTGCTAGGAGTGTTACTGGCACAATGAACTATAGAGAAGTTGCCAAATTAGTTTCAACTGAAAATGTGTTAACCATATTCCCTCATTATAGAGGACAAAATAGAATTAGAGGATATGTGGTTACGAGGTGTGTAGATACTCTTGTTGTGCCTTTCATATACCCTATATGGTTGGCAGCATATCATAGATGGCCTCACAATGATGAGCTGCCAACATATTTTGTCAAACAGTTATATGCAGAATTTCATTTACAGATAGATGTGGACTACACATCTCAAAGCATTCTAGCCAAGGTAAATGCCATTTTTCTGACAAACCACAATTTAGACATCTAGGTTTTCCACCGCCTATGGACAAGAGGGAATTAGTTGGCCCAAACCTTTTTGTTCTACCAAAACATGTGGAATTGGCAGCAATAGGGGAGCCAACAACATGCTTCACTCGATCTCAAATTATTGATAACATTACATCTATTATGACATAGATTGATCAAATGTCATCTGATCGAGTTGTTAGATACTTATTACGCCCACAGATCAGCCTTCCTCCCACACAGGCTACATTAGCATCTTATGATCCATTTATTCATGTTGATCTACCTACTCCTTCAGATATCGAGCATATGAACCACATGACTTTGTGTAATGTGTGTAGAGTCTCAATTTTGGATTTACTAGCAGCATATCAAGTCATCAACGAGGACCATGGGATCTCTCTTGACAGTGTACAAGAAGTTATTAGACAACGATATCCTGCTACACATTTGAGCCACGAGGTGGAAACTCCAGGGGATATTCCAGAGCAGCCTACAGGATCCCATGCACATCATGTTTTAATCGATCCTTTAGCTTTTACAGGTCATCAGGATGTTACAGATCACGGTGCTCAGGTTACTGCGTCACCTGATGTTGTCCATGGCGCATATACTCAACTTTTTTTTGGCACTGATACTGCACATGCTACAAATCCCCCTGCAATGTCCTTGCATTCTCGTGATCTTAGTGACATTGGTAGAGCCATCGATTAGGCAAAACAAGTACTTGAATAATTTATATATACATTTAATTGTGTTCTAAAAAAATACGTACGATACATGTTTAACATGTAAATTTTAAAGTCAAGTTGTTTAACTCTTGATTGAAATTGTGTACTTGAAAAGTTTAAAATTTCATGTGTGCACATACTTGAACACATGCAGGGCTTAGGGCATAGATCCAGAGAGCTTGGATAGGGACATGGATCCACACATTTGGGAAATTTGGCACATGATGGCAATCCCATGCAACACACAGTTGAGGTACATTTAAATAATTTTATTTAAAATTTAATTACTCGATTTGTAAGTTTGAACACATTGAAAGTTTGTACACATACAAGTTTAGATTATTTTACATACATGTACACACACATATATATACATGTATTCAAAATAAAATTTAAGTTCATGTGTGTACTTCAACACATGCAGGGTTTGGGACGAGGCTCAGGACACGCATCCAAAGAGCTTGGATCGGGACATGGATCCACACATCTTGGATCAAGAGAGGGACCGATCCATGGATTGAGGGAGAGATCGGGCCATGGATCGAGGGAGAGATCGGGCCAAAGATCTGATGATTCTATTCACAATAGATATCCCTCTCTTTGAGATATTTTACAATATTATGGTTTGAGATCAGATTATTATGTTGTCCAAACACTTTTTATGATTTATGTACATCACATTACATACATGTTTATGTTTTATGGTATATATACACTTGTTATGATTTACGTCACATTCACACATGTACATGTTTATGTTTTATGGTTTGAATAGGTTTGTTATCACATTATTATGGTTTTCAAACACTTGTTAAACATCTATTTACATCATGCAAATTATTATGGTTTTATTTATTCAGCAAGTTTGTATAGGTTTAAATTTATATTTAAATTATGGTTTTTTCACACTTGTTGTACATCTATTGACACCGTGAAATCAAAATGTTGGACTATCTAATGGTTGCTTAAGGTTGACTAAGTTATATTGACCTTACCTACTTAATCTTGACTAAGTTATCATGTATAACTATGACACACAATTTGTATTCAATTATCATAATATAGTTGTATGGTAATCTCTAGCTAATCATATCAAACAACCATGCATAATCATGAACTTCCATTGCACTTTCCTATAATTAACTTATAAACACCTTTATATTGGTTATAATACAAAAATAGACATTATCATACCACACTCTATTAAACTAATCAAATTTTATAGACTTTAGAAAATCTTGGCGAAAAATAATATGATTAATCATAAAAATATCTTCATTCTAATTATCCATCATAATAGTCTATTAACTAAATACAAAGAAATTATATGTTATACAAGGGTTAAGAGTTGTCTAGTACATAATATTTCCTTGTAAATTTATCATCTTCTAAAAGTTGTACATGAAAGGGTAATTAATTGACACATTCCTACCATGGCCTTGAGTATGAAAGGTAGTTGATAATTTATTTATATTCAAATCAAATCTTTGTTTTTTAGAGTGGTATAATAGTTTAAGAGTAACCACCAAGCCTCTTCTACAGTTCAATCTTATAGGAAACCCTAGTCCTAGTATACATATTATATAGTTATTTTAAATGTTAGAAACCATAAAATCAAACGGGTGATTATAGGATCATGATTGGCCAAATAGTATCAATATGGAAAAACACATGTTTACTTAGCCAAGATCTCAAAATGGATATTCAAATTTTTGTATGGGTCACATTGAAAGTTAGTTTTGGTTTGATAAAACCAATCTAGAATGGATATATGTTAGTGATGTATATCTATATCAATTATAATATAATGAATATCTATTTTATAAAATAAACATCCATTACTCAAAACAAATATCCATTATTCAAAATAAAAATTTGTTATTCAAAATTCAAAACAAATATCCATTATTCAAAATAAAAATTTGTTATTCAAAATCCAAAAAAATAACACTTCAGTAAAACAGGCCTAAATTTTGTGCTACTAATTAAAATATTGATTTTTAATAGGGATTGAAAATACAATTAAAATATCTATACAATAATAGATCACGCATTTTTCTATATTATTCATGAAAATATTAGGTATAATCATTTTAAATTAATGCATAATTTGTGAAACTTCAAATGG
Organism: Sequoiadendron giganteum; assembly: GCA_007115665.2. Classification (NCBI taxonomy): domain Eukaryota; kingdom Viridiplantae; phylum Streptophyta; class Pinopsida; order Cupressales; family Cupressaceae; genus Sequoiadendron; species Sequoiadendron giganteum. The sequence goes on along the minus strand of CM021101.1, from coordinate 656,247,734 downwards.
TTACAAATTTTGTAGACAAAGTCCTTTGTCCATATTGATTACTCCTTTAATATTATAGAATGAGAGAGATCATCTCAATTGGAAAATTTATTTGAACTTTTACATTTAGAATGTTATGAAGCATTTTTACTTCAAGATCTATATTTCAAAGTATTGTGTCCTATACATTTAGATTGTAATTTTTTCACATGTATACATGAATCCATCAAAGAAGAAAATTTATTTAAGTATACATTATCATGGATTGGTTTATATATCCTATTAAGATAACCAATCAATATCACAACCTTTAAGAGTGTGTAAAACTATACCCCTAAGGAAGGGGAAATAACCAATCAATATCACAACCTTTAAGAGTGTGTAAAAATGGATTTATTTTGATTAAGGTAAGTGATTTTAACTAGAGCTATGAACTAGAATACATGGGAAGGACCTAGACCCCAATACAACTTAGCCACAAGGGTGAAAAAAATATCTCACAATAAGAGAGATATAAAAAATTGGTAGTAGGGACTAGTAGAAATAAAGCCCCTAAGAAATCCAACAACTGGATAATCAACACAAGAAAATTACCAAAATATTCAAGGAGGATTTAAGATAAAACTAACCAAGGAGCTCTATCTATTGTCTAGAAAATATTTCTTAAGGATGTTATATTGTCATTGTTTAGCTATAAGGTTGTAAGGTCTGTTGACATATCACATTTAGAGAAAATTGGTTTGAGGATATTAAATTTTTCCCTTGTTAATTGTAACTTTTTATTTGTGCATTATATGTTCTCTTTCCAAAGGAACTTTTTATGTGATAATTAGGGTTATTATGGATGATAATGATAGTGATTAAAAATGGATGAATTATATGTGACATGATTAGAATGAGATAGGATGGATTAGAGACATGTGATATGGATTGAATTATTTGGGTACATGATTAAGATAAGGTGGATAATTAAAGAATGATTAGGGCACAAAAATAATAAACAAGGATGATTATATGAACATGATTAGGATTAGAATGGTGATTATTAGAACATGTGATCTAATGAATGATTAGGAAGGGATGATTACATGGTTAAATGGGCTATTAGGATACTTGGTTCAATTAAAGATGATTAGGATGAGGGGCGATGCTTAGGATGAAAATAATAATTTTCTAGGATGTGACATATTAGGATATGAAAAAGGATGATCAAAAATTTGAAGGTGAATAAGTAAGGTCATATTAGTTCAAAAATTTGAAGGTGAACATGTAAGGTCATTCCATGTCAAACATGAATTTATACAATCAAGGAATAGATGATTTAAAGGAATTTCTAGGCAAAATGTGAACTTTTTAATTTAGTCACTAGGTTTCAAGTAAATTGCATATACATATGTACATGTTTACATGATCTAAGATTCAAAAAATGAAATCGAAGATTCAAGTGAGCTTAAAAAAAAATTCCATGTGTCCAACATATATAATTTTTAATGAAAAATTGGAAATAGATGAATTAAAGGAATTTAGGCAAAATGTTTAAAAACATTTTAAAAGTCACTAGGTTTTGTATCAAGCATATATATGATCTAACATACATATTTAAGTGGAGTTTCAAGTTCAAGTAAATTATGAAATCAAAGATTCTTGAACTAAATTAAGAATGCCACATGGAACAAATTTATTTATATACAATTCCAAAAATAAATGACCAAGCCTTTGAAAAAACTCATTCTAAATCATGCCACATGTCCAATCAATATAAATATATAGATCTAGAGATCTATAAAAAAATTGAGTACCCACACACACACATATATATCCAACCAATGTACATGTACACATATATCCAAAAAACAACTTAAAGCTCCTGGTACATAAAATATGGATCCTCTCTATTTTTAATTATCTCTAAATTTTTTTCATGATCTTCAATAGGCAACCTTGAATTTTGTTTGGAACGTCCTTTTTTAGGTTAAGTTTTGGTGGGAGCACCTACACCTCAACCTTCATTTTGGATCATTTGATGGTGAATAGGTTAGGAAGAGTATTTTTGAGTCTTTTGAGTGATTTTATCTTCAATAAGGTCTAACAAGACCATTGAGTAAGATCTAGGGTGAATCTTTAAGTTTTGGAGTCAAAATGTAGAAAATTGCAATCTTGCAAAAATGTAGTCATGTAGCCTTGAGAAGGCAAAATCCTAAATTTGTAATTGGATATGCAAGATTGAGGTCTTAAGGATGTAATAAGGATATTTTTAGTCCATTAGAATGGTTTTAGAAGTCATAGGTCTTTAGGATTAAAAAGTTACTTCAAAATTGCATAATTGCCATAATGTGATTTAATGTAATTTCAACATTAAGGATGTAATCACACTTTCCAACGGTTCCCTCCTTCAAAAATCAGTTGAGGGTCGTTGGTAATGATGTGGAAAAGTTTAAATAGCCTCCTTTTGGTCGAGGCAGGTTGTTGGATGAAGTTTTGAAGCATTAAATATAATAAAAAACTCAGTTTTCCTGTTTTTTCCAGCGTTTTTCACTGTTCCCGTGCTTGGTACGGTCTGGTACAGAATTGTACGGACTCCCAATTGGAATGGTTTGAAAGAGGGAAGAGTCTACTTTATTTTGGTGGTGATTTGGATCGTTTTCATTAAGTATTGAGTAAGTTACATCAATTTTAGTGAAAGTGGGTCTGAAACCTTGCAAAACAAGGGTTTGGTCACCAAAATGGATGTAATTCCCATTTCCACCATGGGAAAAATCTGAAAATTGGTGGAATGATAGATTTAGGGATCATATTCATGTTTCAATTTGTTTTAGAATAAAATATGGAGTTTTGCAAAATTTATGTGATGCCCTAGGTCTGGTTTTTGCTTTGTACAGTCCAAAATGTGATCATTTGAATAGAGTATTTGTTGTTTTTTGAGTATTTGAGAAAATATAATGGATGGAAAGCATGGAACAGGTCTTGGGGAACCTTTTGGATTCTTTTAAAGGCATTAGGGGTGTTGGGGTGTGCCTTGACAAGTTGGAAGCTTCCTTGTACAGGCCAAGTTAAGCCTTGTGTATGGCTTGTAAATCAATTTTCTGATACATTTGTTTTGGGTGTTTGATCCTATGCTTTTGGGAACTTGTGGAGGATGGTGTTAGGAGTCTAAAACCATGTTTTATGGTCTGGTTAATGCTTTTAATCAGATTTTATTTTGACTGTCCTAATGGTGAATGTTACAAAGTTGCATGGGCTTGTGTAGGAGCAATGGAAGAATGGATGTTTTTGGGTGCAAGGTCTGTTTGTTTGGTCATGCTGTGCTGTGTGAAGAGTATTTACATCATCCCCAAGTCTTTTTGAGATGTCCGGTTGTGTGAGTCAAGTTGAGTGGTCAAGTTGCTTGTTGGAAGGAATAGTGAAGTTCATTTGTGCATTGAGAGAAGTTTTTCAAAAAAAGGTGTTGCTTCCTCACACTGCATCAAGTTTCTAAATTTATTTTTGTTGCTATAACTAAGTGATGTAATGTAGAACTTTTTTCCTAGCATATAATCAACAAAATAAATACCATTTTTATCTATCTTTATTTGTTGATAATATGTGCCTTCAATAATGACTGATCCAATGGGATACTCTTGTCCATCACCATCTGTCATCGATTCCACCATTTTTCTTTTTGGTTGCGTACATCTTAGTAGATAGTAATCTACACCTTTCGCATTGTCAAGATCTGCAACAACAATGAAAATATCTCCTGTACACACACCACATGTAAAGTAAATACAAAAGTTGAAAATATATTTTTAATCAATTTTAACTAAATTAAACACATGCTTGAAACTTAATTAAACATAGAATATATTTAAATCGATTTTAACTAAATTAATCAATTTCCATACCTGTAACAACTAAATCAAATACATGTTTGTAATCAGCTGAATATAGAGGATCGTAGACATCGAAATTGCATCTTCAACAAAAGGAGGAATTTATATTAATTGTTTCATTTCCCATTGTGAAATAGACCCATCTCTAATATTCTCACATTGAACAATATTTGCATTGTTCTCAATGCAATATACACAAAAACATGATTTTTCTCTCACATTAATTGCATAAGGCTTACTACTTCCCATTGTCATGATTTGATGCAGACTTCTATTACCATTAATTGCTTGAAAATTATAAGGATTTGATCAATCAATATTTGTAAATTCAAATTTGAAAATTCAATTAAAAATCATGTATATTTGAACTTTAAAATTCAAATTTTTAACAAATTTTGACTAGATGTACCTATAACTTCCTAAAAATACCATGTGTTGTATGTTGAATCACGAGCACAAAAATGAATTTTACACCATTCAACAATTTCATTTGCATTATGTATGGCACTACCTACAAGTACACATGTTGGCACAATTTGTCACCTATCACTTTCAAGGAACTTAAAAGAATTTTTAATTTAATTTAAATATATATCTAATATTTTCAAAAATATATCTATATTCCATATATATATAGTGAAAGTTACTAGCAAGTTCATGTTGACAAAGTGCACGCTTCACACATGCTCCTGCTCCATTGTGCGCTCCTTTTCCATGTCCACTATCATAAAAATTCCACAAAAAATTGGTGTTGCGTCTAGCATGTTGGTGGCTTAACCAAACAAAAGATTTTGAAGACTTAAATTGTCTTGCATGAAGTTACAAATAATTACACTAAAACCAAATTAGCTCTTCAAAAAAGATTATATATAAGTGAAATTAGACAATTTGTCTCAAAATTAAAACTAAATATAAATAAATAAAATTAAAAAAAAACAATGTACTTACAAGCACATCCATCAGACCATATCCAGTGTTGTTCTTGATTTATGCCATGTCGCCTCAAGTCTTCAAAAAACTTTGAAACAATGAGCTACATAGCTTCTATCATGATTTGTATCATCACTGATATAAAAGTGAACCTCTTTGATGATATCTCAATCATCTTTACTACTTTGTATTCCATCAACCTCTAATTCAGCATGCCTATAGCAAACTTGCACAAAGATTGCAACTTTCTCTGAATGATAATATTGACTTTGAATCTCAATTTGAGGACTAAATGTATAGTTCTCAAAGAAATCTAAAATAGAGAGAATACAACCTGGTGGAAAGCAATTCTTTGAATCACAAAATTGCTTATCTTTCCATCTTGCACCATGACAATGTTGGATATGTGGATATATGATATTGCAAAATTTACTCATGAATTCATTGTAAGGTAATCCACTCTCTTTGAGAACAATTTTTTTGGCCTCAACTCATTACTTCGTTAAGTATGTCTCATATTCAAATCTCTTCCAAACAACTTGCATTTCATTATTTTCAACATGTAAAAGATTCTTCAAATCTCCACAATCATTACATACATTTTTTATACACTGGACATTGAACTTTACAAATTGTGTTGTACTTCCAAGGATGGATAAATTTCAATCAATTGTTGTCATAGCTTTTCTATATGATTATAGGTGTAGATCAAATTCAACATGATTTCGACAACAAGAAGTTTCACACACTTTATTTATATGTACAAATGATGGTCGTAGTGTCTCAAACATCCTTTGACAAATCTTCACATTTGAAAAATCTTGCTCGGATTCTTCAAAATGTTCACTTTGCGTTGTATCTATAAAATGTTTTGGATGAGAAATTTTTGTACCATCTTCACCTATTATTTGTATAGTTTCCATTCTATTGGATGAAACATGAGAGTGAGTAGTCCAACATTCAACTACTTGTTTCTTTACATCTTTTGAAATTCTATCTTTTTGGAGAACCCTACAAATAATTACACAATTTTTCTCAAATTTTCATCTATTTCATTTCTCTTTTCAATATACCTTTGAACAATTCTCCTAGAAACATTTAGTAATTCATAAATTGCTTGAAATTGTCTTCTATGTGATAATTTCTTACTAGAAATTACAGTCATCAACGCTCTATGTGCAACACTTAGATCACTAGATCGACTCTTTTTTTCAATACATTCTAATGCTTCTTGCAAGTTTTCAACAATTGTTTGTTTTAAATCTGATGAATTTTTCCTATTATCAACCCCTAACAACTCCAAAATAGTGGTCATTTATTTTCGTCTAAATAAATTTACAACTAACCATGCTCTTCCAATTAGAGATTTTTCTTCAAACAAATCATCCCATATTATTTTTGAGTGTAATTTTAATGTTCTTTCCGATAACATATCTTCAGATGAAATATTATTGAAAAGAGAATCCTCATCCATCTCCATCAGATTTTCCATACCATAGTCCAAAAAATTTCTATTATTAGGTTAAGTTTGTTCTTGTACCTATATGTCACCTTGGTCATTGATATTTTCCATGGGTTGTTCTTCATGAGATGTTTCTTCACCTGCTCTTCTCTTCCTCTATCTTATCCGTGCTTGATCATACTTCCTTGATCTATTCCTTTTACATGCCATCACAAGGTGAAAATCTCATTTTTCAGAGGTATTATAAAGTTCTAAAACCACCATCAGACCCTAACGAGGTTGTCACAACCTTACCAAGACTTGGCATACCTTCCACAACCATAAAAAAAGTGATCTCTGAAGGAAAAGTTTAAAATATCATTAGCAATTTCATATGGTTTCAAAAGTGGCTTTAGGGCCCAAAAGAAGGTTCTGAAACCCCTCCTTTCCACCCATAGCCAAATGGGAAACATGTACAAAGGCACATGAAGCATTTTGAAATTTCATGATCTTGGAGGTATATGCAAGAAAGGATAATGGAGGATGCTCATAAGCTATTCAATGTGATGTATGTGAGAAATGTTGTGGGACAGACTGTAATGGTTAATAGATATATTCATGTTGGAAGAGTATAAAATTTATAAAATTTGTTTAATAGAATACCAAAGCGAGTGTAGTTATTGAGGATGTCTTACTCATAGGTGCTATGGTACAAACAGTGAACTATTGTGGTTATTTATAATTGATATTAATGCATATGGCATTCATCAAAGATTTGTCGGTATTCCAAGGGTCATTTCAAATATGTTTATAAAATAATAAATAGGATTTAAATAATCAGTTACGGTAATATTTTTGTAATCTATTTTATAAAACTTTATTAAATCCCCAAGTTAAAAGAGTCAATTATATAAACTGAAAAGTCAATATTTCTATTTATTGTAAAATTTTTAAGAAAAGGGGTTCAGTTTTTTGGGGTTGGGAGCTAGGTATTTCTAAAGGAGATGATTGAGTTTCTCATTTGGTGCAAAGGAAAGAGTATGTGAAATATTTTGTTAAAGAACATGTGGTTGGTTTGCGAGTTAGACACATTTCTTTGTGTTTTGGATTCTTCTGTGGGTGAATTCATAGTTGTTTCTTTGATGCTTTGTCATGTGTTTAATTGGAATTTATTTCCTTCATTTTATATGTGCTCTTTATGCCTTTTAGGGATGAATTTATGTTTTTTTCCTCTTTTCTACATAGTTATCTTTCTTGTCTTTGTTTCAACTTATTTTCCTTTCCTATTTTTGGGTTAAAAGAATGCCCCTTAAAATCTTAAGTTCATCATATGAGGGAGTTGTACCTCTGAAAGTCAAAGGGAGATCGCTAATCCAATAAAAAATTATCCAACTATTGGTTCATTTGTTATTGTTCATTAGGTGATTCAAGGTCATTTCTAAATCAAACCACAATGAAAAATATGTTTACCAACAAATACTAACCATCTAGCTATCCAACCAACCAAGGAATAACAAGAGTCATGTAGCTATAATCTAGCCATACATGGAACTAATATGAAATAAATCACCAAGTATGATCTCTCCTCATGGATAAACACCTTGTATAATCTATCACTATCATACTACAAACAAATAGTTACAACCTTAACATAGTTTGTATAATATATTTTTAGTATAGCCACCACTACTAGCTCCTCGCTCATGGTAGCTCACACCAACATAACATTACTTCTAACTAATTGTGGTACCTTCTTCCATCTTCCAAAATATTATCACACTCTCAAATTATGTCATGTGATCTCTATATTGTAAGGAAGCTAAGGTAGTAGAGAAAATTCCTACACTAATCTTGAGATGAGGATAATGCAAAACTCTATAGATCTTTACAATAGTACAAAAACTTAAATAGAAATAAACATAAATATCATGCATACCACAATACAGTGATTTAATTTGGGAGAAAAACCCCACACTCCAAAAGTTGCCAAATATATTATTCGAAAATCAATAAGATTATAAAATACTTGTAGAGCAAGCTTTGCATAGTAGTATCACCAACCAAAGATCCAAAGGCAACATAACCACTATCAGAATCTCAAAATACATTACACTACCAAACTATACTACAATTCCCTCGTAAAATAGGTTTACCTTCTAAAAAAAGAAAAGCCAACAAAATATCTACCATCAAATTTGAGACCTAATGATGAATAGTCCAGATTTATAATAATAAAATATACATAAAATGTGGCTTTCGAGGTTGCATGAACCTTGAAACCCCCATTAGGGGATGAGCCATCGAACCCCGTAGGGAGGTACCCACTTGCACCCCCATGCACTCACCTATCAACAACAAACCTTTTGTAATTTTAAGGTTGAGACACATTTCCCCAACATATATTTGCCACAAGTTGTTGTGCATCACTGATCATGCTCCACCAAACACTAACCTTGTATGGGTTTATGAGTTCTTCTAGATGACTTATTGTTGTGAGCTCTTATAGATGACTTGTAGTTGTGAGTTATTATTCTAGATGACTTATGGTTTTATGAGTTTTTCTTCTAGATGACCTATGGTTGTTGTTAAAGAGCACCACCACATATAGAAAAATATGTATGCTACCTATAACTTACTACCATAATATTACCACATGATCGTTGCAAGCTATACACCCTTAGTCTCCTTGTGTTGTGCAATGCAACACTCAGGTTATGATATGGCTTAACCAAATCCTATGGATTCATTAACTCTAGCGGTTGTAGCGGGCATTAACAAGTCAATCTTTTGGTGCAATGACAACCATCTGTGCAACAATTGGTATCAAATCTTGGGTCACAGGTTTGAAACCCTCACTTGCACTAGGGGGATTGTTGTAAATTGTGTTCCCTTGGTCTCCTTGTGATGTGTAACACAATACTTAGGTTCGTGACATGGCTTAACCACCTCCCATGGATTCATTAACTTTGGCGGCTATATCGGGCATTAGCAGGTCGATATTTTGGTGCAACAACAACCATATGTGCACCAATGATAACCAACACAAATGTTATATCACAAAATTAAAAACTTGTTGTATCTCACCACAAAGTATTTTGTAGATAAATTCTTCCTATAAGGACTCTTTACAAGTGAGTATCACCCATCTAAACATTCTCCCACTTATTATTTACCATAGGTGAAAGTGTTATAATTCGACCCAAGAAATTAACTTCATGCTCAGAAATGGGTCAAGCCCATTGTATCCCTACACCATATGAACTTCACAATACTTATAGGTTCTATCAAATAATCTACAATGTTTACCCAAGTATCAATTTTATCAATCTAGACCTTCCTATTATCAACCATCTCCCTCAAAAAAAGATATTATACACAAATATGCTTGGTTCTGACATGGTAAACAAGATTCTTGGCTAGACAAATTATACTGTGTGGATCACCCTTCATCATTATCCGAATCTTAAAACCGATACTAGTTCTCAATATTTTCAACCATACCACTTCCTTACAATCATGTGTTGTGGCCATATATTCTACTTTAATAGTTGATAAAGTAATTGATTATTGCCTCTTACTCATCCAACTCACTACTCCACCAAATAAAATAAACACATACCACCTATAGAACTTTAGTTTTCAAGACCTCCTATCCAATATGAATACAATAATCCCTATAAATTCAACACTCTATACATATCATTAGCACCATGATGATAAATCGTCCATATTTTCCTTCAAGTACTCAAACACTCTCTACACACGTGCTCAATGTTATTTACATGGATTTGATATAAACTTACTTAGAATTCCCATTTCTTGGGAAAATTCTATTATTGTACAAACCATTTCATACATGAGAGCTTCCTACCACATTTTCATGAGAAACCTTCGTCATTTCCTCCAAATACTCAATAAATTTAATACATTGTTCCATACTCAACTTTGTGCTAACTAGTATGGATGAACTTATTGGTTTAAAATAATGCATTGTAAACATATACAATATTGTTTGAATATATTTTCTCTAATTTATCTATGATTTTGTATTGGTCCTACCCTATTTATCTCCATACCTAGTATGTATCTAGTAGCTCTCTTGTCTTTCATGTCAAACTTACTAAAAAATTAAGTTTTAATCTCCTAAATTAATGTTTTATTATCTTTAATGATAAGCACATCATCAAAATATAAAATAATAATTAGAATATACAACCATAGGCATATTTAAAGTATACAAATGATCAAATCACTTTGTCCAAAACCCAATTCTAGCACATGTTTGTGAAACTTTTAGATCCACATCCATGGGGTCTACCTTAAACCATACAATGGTTTTTTTATCTTACAAACTATTTTATCTTTAAATTTCACCTGGTATCCCTTTTATTGTTCTATAAATATTTCCTCCTCCAAATCTCCATGCAAGAATGTTGTTTTAACATCTATTTTCTCAACTTCCAAATCAAGTGTTACAATAATAGGTAACAATATCATAATAAAACTCAACTTTGAAAGAAGAAAACATCTCATCGAATTCAATTCCCTGAACTTAGGAATATCCCTTTTCTACCAATTGTGCCTTATATTTCTCAAGTTATCCATATGCTCTGAATTTATTCTTGAACACCCACTTATATCCAATGGGTTTTATATGATAATGTAGATCAACCAGATCCCAAGTCTTACACTACTTCAATGACATCATCTCCTTATCCATGAATTTTTCTCTTTGAAAGTGAGAGCCTCTTCCACTTAATTTTTTTTAATATTAGTACATATATAATATAAAACACAAAAAAAATGGTGGAGTATACTTACCAGTTGATCTCTATTACCTTGTAGACCTTCTCACAACTATCGATGAAGAATTTCCTACCAAATATACAACTTTTTCTTCTTAAGAGTTAATGTTAGACAAGATTTGTTGCAAGTATAAAGGTGTTTTAATTTATGTCAACTATGTGTTGAGGAAGATTGTTACATGATGAAGATGTCGAGGATATTGAGAAAATTGTGAATAAGAGGGAAACAGGTTGTTGCAATTTGTGTGCATGTATAGTTGAGATATTGAGGAAATGTTGTGAGTACATGGAGCTATCTTTGTGTTGCAATGTCTGGAGATGTTTCAGAATGAAGTAATGTGCTAATATGGTGTCTCTGGTACTTGATTTCCAAGTGCTTTTGAGAAAATTTGATAAATAAAGAAAGTAGTGTTGTGCAAGTGTTCAAAATGTGCTCTAAGATGTGATATGTGTTTCTTTTGTATTAAGGTTATGCCTATGTGGATTGATATGTTGTTCAAGGTTTTTATTAGTTTTTATATCTAGAGTTTGGGTTTTTGGATTGTTGTACAAAGTGAGATATATTCACCAGTATGTGAACTAGGTTTTTAGTGGTGTTTTTTGTGGTCTGGGAGAAATGTATTTGCTCCACATTTCTCTACATTTTGGTTTCAGGTTGTGTGGATCTGGGAAGTTTCTTATAATGTTTGTATCTTTCAGAATTCAAGGTTTTACTTGATTTGGTACAATATAGTGTGTGTTTCATCTGTCAGTGTGTGTATGAGGTTAATTGGATGTTCTGGGTTAAAGTATTTCTATGATGTGAGTTTGGATGAAGTCCTTGTTGGATCTTAGGTGGTTCGTGGATTGTTCTAGATAGTGTAAAAGATATTTGTGTGGTCTGTGTGTCATCTTGATTAAATGGGAAGTGTGTACTTAATATATTTATGGTTTTTAGCACGAGTATTGGTTGACCCGGTGTTAACACTACATGTGAAGTTTTTGAAATCATGTTGAGGTGTGTTAGGATTAATTTGGGTCCTAACTAAGGATTTATATGGGCCACCTTCATTCCTATCCACCGTGGGCATGTTTGGGTTTTGACCTAATTTTAAATTTTAAATGTATCATGGTTAGTTGCCGACCTTGGAGAAGGTTTTAAAGGTTGAGGATGATATAAATAAGAGTGGTGTTGTTGTAAGATGAAAGAGAGAATAAAGATATATATGAGATAGATGAGAGTGATGAATTTGATACAAATTATAGAAGTATAGATGTGAATTTGAGTAGAGTAGTGTGAATTTCAAAGTGTTGGACTTTTGAAGGTAGTGAGTTGAAGGTGTCCACAATCATTCAAGCAAGATTGCAAGAGTGTTGGAGTAATTGTGGTGGATTCCTTGTTGCATTGAGAAGTTGTTCTTTGTGTAACATTTCTCTTCTATCTTCTTGTTCTTTTTTATGGAAGTGATCCCTAGTTGTGAGCCTTTTGGAAAGTGTTTCCTATTCTGGCAGTGAGCCCTTGTACCAGTTTTGTAATTAATTATATTGTAAGCTAATCATCACCATGGTTTTTCCATGATTGGGTTTTCCATGTAAATCTAGTGTTCTCTTCTATATAGTGTTGTTATTTCGGTTCATATTATCTACATTTCATTATTAATCACTTTAACAAAATAAGGGATTAATGAATGTTTGTGGATCTAATTACTGTTGAGGGTTTTTGATATTTTAATTTGCTACAACTAATTCACCCCCCTCTCAGTTGTCTTGTTCATTCAACTATTGGTATCAGAGAAAGGTTCCTTGGAAAGAGCTTAACCACTTGATGTAGATCGAGGATGACAAACAAGTTGGATTGCCCTAGATTTGATGGTATAGACTATGCATTCTAGAAGACAAAGATGGAAGGATATCTATCATCTCATGGGTATGAGATTGAAAAGGGTATAAAGAATCAATATATTGCACCTGTAAATGGTCTAAACACAAGTGATGAGATGAAGGCACATGAGGTAAATGCTAAGGCAAGATTTATTCTTGTGAATAGTCTTTCAAATTCTGAATTGGTAAAAGTTATGAATCTTAAGACTGCTAAAGAAGTTTGGGATAAGCTTGAGAGCATTTATGAAGGAGATAATAAGGTTAAACACAAAAAGTTGTAGAATCTAAAGGCACAATTTGAGACCTTGTGAATGTCTGAAGATGAAACAATTACAACCTACATGCAAAGAGTTGATGAGTTGGTAAGTGCAATGAGAGGTCTTGGTGCACAAATCAAATAACCTAGGGTGGTAAAGAAAGTTCTTAGATATCTTCCTGATTCTTAGAGTGAAAAGGTATTTTCTATTGAGGAAGTTGCAAATTTTAATACTTATTCTAGAGATCAGTTGATTGGTACACTAACTTCATTTAAAATGAGAAAACCTGGCTTCAGAAATGGTACAAAAGTAGATATTGCTTTCAAGGCTGGAAAATCATAAAAGATTGAAGATTCAGATGGGAAATATCTTGATGATGTGGAAGCTAGCTTTGTAACAAGGATCAAAAAGGGCACTAGTAAGTACAAAAGGTAAAATACCTTTCAAATGTTTTAGCTATGGAAATATAGGTCATTATGCTTCAAGATGTCCAAATAGAGCTATAAACAATAAAAGTAATGAGAACAAAGAAAGATGATTAAAATAAGTTACTATGCTAGAGAAGATGTTATTTCTGATGATGAATCTGATTATGGAGATGCTGATGAAAATGAATGCTTGTTCTTGGCTTGAAAAGGTGAATATATTTTTGTTAACTCTGAAAGTTGTGTGAAGGAAAGTGTTCTGGAGAAGAAGGATAAGGTTGAAGCTACTCTGGTTTCTACTTTTCATGTTAAATAGGATAAGAACTAGTACTGGGTTGTTGACAGTGATTGCTCTAATCACATGACTGAAGACAAAAGTAACTTTGTTAAATTTGGAGATGATTCAAGAGCTAAGATTTATGGAATAGGTTCAATCAGTTTTGATGGCAAGCATAATATTGAAGATGTTTACTATGTTAAAGGCTTAAGGCATAATATTTTGAGTGTTGGACAAATGTGTAGCAAAGGATATAATCTTGTGTTTAAGGATGAAAGATGTGAGATCAAAAAAGGGTTTGGAACTATGATTGTTGTTGGTAAGAGGACAAATGGAAATATCTATCAACTCAAGGGTGTTGATGGTCATTGCTTCATGTCTCAAATTAATGACAGTTGGTTATGGAACCAAAGGATGTGTCGCATGAACTTTGATAATTTTGTTAGAATCATTTGAATTCATGCAGTGAGAGACCTACCAAGAATTACAAAGCCTATTAATGTTGTTTGTAAGAATTGTCAATTTGGAAAGCAAATAAGGAGTAGTTTCAAAGGAAAGGAACAATTTGCTACTAGACTACAACAATTGATACTGTGAGCACAAAACCTGCATAGACTAACAAAGGATCAACAAAACGATGCTAAACATGTTAGAAAAGAAAATATAATGCTCCCTATGAGATTATTCAACTAATTTAAGAGAAAACATGAAATAAACAAGGAAACAACACAAATGAAGCATGTAATCTAACTTAAACCAACAAAACCTTCATCCCATAGGGGGATTGGTGGTCCTTTGATGTGGAAAGAAGCCCTTTCCCAATCCCTTGATAAGCTTTGATGTTGAATATGATTCCAAATATGAAAAATGGCTATAATCTAGCTAAAATGGATAAAAATGAAGAAAATCTATGAATTCAAATGACTATAGTGATTATGCATGAAGTTGTGTATCAAAAATGCTTAAGATTGTGGATCTAAAATCAATAGAAGAGCTCTCCATTTATAGGAAAGAAGGATGGAGAAATGAAAAATAGGATGAATGTGGGACTAAACATGAGCCAATGGCAAGGTGCCACTTGTCAACATGCTAGTGGAGGAGGAATGAACACATTTTGGTGAATGTGCAAATAAATGCAATTAGGTGGAAATTTGAAATTTGAAAGTTTGCTCATGGAAGAGGATGTGGAAGAAGAGTTAATGCCACTTGGCTCAAGAAAATGGCATGTAAGAGGCTTAAATGCCATGTTTGGAGGACAAGTCCTTTTAGGAGGGAGATTTCAAATTGAGGGAATATTCCAAAGAGATGCCATATTTGAATGGAAATAGAAGAATTAATAAATCAAATAAATTGATTTATATGTGCAAGTTGCAAAATATAGAGCATTTGATGTATTAGAGTTAGAGTTAATTAGGATTTAATTAACTTAGATGGAGATTAGTTGATTTGACTATTGACTTATATTTTTAGATTTATTTAAATCAAAATGAGAGGAATTTGAGATATTAGATTTAATTAAATAAAGTTTAATTTATTTAATTAAAAGGGATGATGTTAGATTTAATCAAATAAGGGTGATTTATTTAATCAAAAGAGGAAATATTAGGATTAATTAAATAAAATGATTTATTTAATTAAAAGAAGATAATGATTTAATCAAATAAAATGATTTATTTAATTAAAAGAGGAATTATGATGAATTAATTAAATAAGGATTATTTAATTAACTGGTTAGTAAAGAAGTGATTCAGGGAGAACTGATGTTAGTAAATCAAGATCAGGTGCATGATATCAATCAAGATATTTTCGGTGTCTACATTTTTCCCCTCTTTAGAGCAATGTACCTGTTGCGTTGGTTCAAAGAATAACCTTGTCGAGATCAAAATTCAAAAAAAATCTACTTTTTTTCGGATGCCCCACTGTTGCCTCAGAGGAGGAATTATGTTGGTACACTGCCCCCTTGAGAGATCGAGCAAAAATGCTAATTTTTTGATCAAGATCACGATAAAATGTGAGAGGAGTGGTTCTACTGATCAGAGGATGAAAGATAATTCTTTAGAAAGATCGGATATTTGACGTAGACAATTTTGATGATGTATAGACAGTCATCAGCCATGGGTAGCCTCATGTATATTTTGAGATATCACACAAATTTGGATAGAAATGGTAGTAAAGATATAAGAATAAGAAGAATAAGAATGATGATAGGAGGATCCAACAAGTCTATGAAGTGTTAAGACTATTAGATATGATGATGAAAGATGATGATTTTCTTATCAGGAATTAGGATTTTAAAAGCACTTACTTACCTTATATTTGATAACACACATAGGAACGATGCATCGGGTTATAAAGAGCCAGGATGGTGTTGCACCTAGTGTGATGGACTTTGACTCGACAATCAGATAGGAGTTCTCTTGTTCAAAACCTGACATACATAAACCTTACTAGGATGTACTTCAGATATTTCAAACATCTCAGACCAAAACACGGAAAGACAAAACCTAACAATATAATAGTCAAGAAGCTATTCAAAACACCTTCCATACACACCTAATAAAGCAAGTATCCACCAAGGTTATATTACAAGAATATCCAACAAGCACAATAGACAAAAGATAAAAATCGATGCCCCATTCCTCTCTCTAAATCTCTTTGTTTGGACATCATCAAGAGGTCATCAAAATGAGTGCAATAACATAAATCAAAAGACAAAAATCAAGTAAACAAACAAGCTAATATTCTTCATACCGCTAGCCAAGACTAAACTACAATGGTGCTTGATGTTGATGTCCATTGTAGGAAGGATGCATCCTAGAACATGACTTTATCAAATGATTTGGGATTGACTAGATGATGGGCTATTAATACTTAGAACTGACTAACTTGCTTACCTACTGACCTAGACTTGAGATCCTCGATGATTGAGAATACACTTTTAACCTGCTAGACTTGTTTTTGATCATTTCACCAAAGGGTGAAAGCGATGATTGACATATCATGAGTGAATTATTATTTTGGGTGAAAGCGAGATGGGGCAGATGGATTTTTTTTTTGGTTTTTTGAATGTTTTTGGTATTTTGCAATGTTTTGAGGTTGTTTTGGTATTTTCAAGGTTCTTTACAAATGTTTTGATTTTCAAAATTTCCAATGTTTTTTGTTTTTTCCAATATTTTGACCAAGACCTATCCTAGGGGCCTTGGGGGCTGATCAAAGATTAGCCTTGCCTGAATTATACACGTAGAGACCACGTAGTTTGGATACCATGTTTTGTTTTTGAATTTTTGACCTATTTTGGAATTTTGACATGTTTCAAGGATGTTTTTGGATTTTTGCATGATTTTGACAAATTGTATATGGATATGTGATGATATTAGTGATTTGTTTGGGATCTTGTTGAAAACCAAGCTAGGGTTGATCAACTGGACGAATGGATTGATGATGATAACATTGTTGAGGATATCACAACAATGCAAGGATAGTGTTAAGCAACACAAGGATTGGGAAGGATATCCCGAGATGATGATGGATTGGTTGGGTTTGATTGATCATGATTTTGAAGCTTGATTTGAAACAAAATTGTTTTGATGATTTGATGTGACGCTGAAGTGCAAGTTAGATGTGACTAATATTGATTGTTTGGATTGATGTTCAATGAAAGATAAAGCTTGATAAGGAATATCTTCTTGTCGAAATATGTCATGGGCTAGTGATTTGGATTTTTTTGCTAAAAAATGATTTGACCAAATTGATTTCATGTTTGCCAATGTTTGGATCACCACATAAGTTGGAAGATATAGATCAAGACTTATTCCCAAAGCAAGATGTAAATATCTACCCCCAGTGTCTAGCAATGTTTGAAAGGCGATGGATGGATGGATATGGTAAGCATGCAAAGGATGCCAAGGATTATCTTGTGATAAGATAAGGTGTTCGAGAAAATGATGTTCATTTGGATAATACTTCAAGGCTAAAATAATGTTGGGTAGGATAGGATCAAATAAAATGACCCATGTCAAGATGTCTACTATAAGCAAGTGTAAAGTGTGCACCAAACTTTGTCGAGATCAAGATAATTTGGAAGATGGATACAGATATATGAAAATGGATTGGATAAATGGTTCATGTATTTATTATGGGTGGGATGAGATGCTTCCACTTGAACTAGTGCACACAAATGCTCGATTATATACATGGCACTTGTTTTCTAGGTTTTTATCATGGTACATGTCCAAAGTGGTTTTCACTAGAGAACAATTTTTTATCTTACTATTTTCATGATTTTTTTGTTTTTTTGGATTTTTTTTGAAAGATCTTAGGCTCATGTTGAATCACCTAGTGGTGCCAATGTAGATGCCTTTTTCATAATGTGCCATTGATATCTTGCTTGAAGAATTTTCTTGTCCAAGATATGCGCACTTGAATGCAACTTTTGAGATTCCTAATCTGCTTTGTTGATACCAGAGTTAACTTTGTATTTGTGCACACATCACGATAGAATACCTTATGAATCCTTATGATGAAGGGTTGCTGCCAATACATGGTCAATGTGAGAATTGGATATCATGCATGGAGGCGTGGATGGTAGATTGTGTTTAGGAATAAAAGATGGATTGGTTGACAGTTTGGAACCTTTGACTCTCCAAACTTAGGAAGATGAGCCATGATGGGTGTATATGGAAATGTGCATGGAATTAGGACCGACTGCTTGATATACTTTGTACATTGCTTGAGAAGCCTACTTTTTCCTTTGTGGACATCTTTGATGGATAATTTTCCCTTTTTTTATTTTTCCCCTAGTTTCTTTGACTAATGGAGTTTGATAGGGATGATTTATGTTTGTACTCTTTGGTTTCCATGTGTATTTGATTTTTCCATTATGCTCCTTAGATTCTTTTTCTTTGATAATGTTCTTTGTGCTTTGATTCAAATCTTTATTTTGATGTTGGTCCCACTTCGTAGATGGGGTGATGGGTGGATGAAGATTCATAACATGGTGGGTTGTAGTATTAGCATTGGTTTCATCATAATGATTCTTCGTGCTCCCTATGTTGATGTTTGCATTAGATAAAATTTCCCCCAGTATTATAGAGGTATCACTAATATGTATAGATCCCTCAATCATCGAATAACCAAGACCTTGATGCTTAGGATTGCCAATAATCTGCACTAGTTCTAGGATACCTTGTTCATGTAGGCCTAATCCTCTGCTTTGATAATTCATCTGTTGAAAGTTTTTATTTGCAATAGGATAAGATTTACCTTGGAAACAAGGTGTTAATCCTTCTTTGCTCTGTTGTGGATCTTCAAAGGTGATAGCTTCTTCATTGATAAGATAGCTTGCCCTAAAAAAGGTAAGTGATCCAAGTTTGTAAGTGATAGGATCCTTCACATGTGGGATGACTTCTTGATTCATATCTTTGGCTTGATATTGTGAAATATCATATTTTAATGCTTCTTCAAGAGGTATTGATGATTCACTGTCCATATTAAAGTCCTCCTTATGATTCATTTTTGATATGCCTTCACAGGATTTTTTGATTCACAACTTTTGTAGAAGCCTTCTTCATGACCCATTTCTGATATTTCTCTAGATTTTTCTATATCTTGATCATGTGCACAAATGTTAAGAGTAGGTGACTCTTGTTCCTTTGTAATGATATCAAGAGTATGAGACTCTTGTTTTGAATGAAGATCATCTACATTTCCATTAGGAGTAAGCATCTCATGGGTAGATGGAGTAATATTTGCTATATGGATATGATCCTCATTTGTGACATCTTGTATAGATAGGAGAGTGCCCATTAGATCATTGTAGTATTGTGGAGATACAAGTTCTTGATCTTGGTTAATGTTGGAATTGCTTTCGACATACTTTGGATCAAGTTCTTGACATGGGTCAATTTCATAGGATGAATTGCTTACAAAGGGTTCTTGGACATCGTCATTAGGCATGGGAGGTGGCTCAATATCTTTTTAATCTTTGAGTGGATTTGGATCAAGTGTTGAGTTGAGGATTCCTTCAATATTCACAACCATGAGATCGAAGGATGTCAATATGTCTTGGAAAGGACCACTGCCAGACTTTGGTGATAGATGTTGATCATGCTTTGGAATAAATTCTTGAGATATGTCCTCTAATTCATTAGGTGATGTAGAGACATTTTCAACATGATCATTGTTCGATGGATATGGATTATGTCAATAGGATCAAATAATTCTAACACTCCTTGAAATAGATCATTGTTTGAGGGGTTTTGATCATGACTAAAAAGTGACTCTTGATATATGTTGAGTTGATCATCGGATTAGGTAGAAAAATCTTCAAGGTGCTCATTGATGGATAAATCTTGATCATTGTTTTCAAAAATTGTGGTGGAGATATTGTCAATGTTTTCAACCATAGGATCAAATGATGTTAACATTTCTTGGATTGGATCATTGTTGAGTATTGTTGGTGGATTTTGATCATGATTGAAAAAAGACTCTTGATATATGTTGATTTGATCGTTGTATGAGGTAGAAACATCTTCAAGGTTCTCATTGACGGATAGTTGTGATTGATCTTGGAGTGTGATGATTGATCTTCAAGATGGGGTGATTGGGTTTGATGTTGATGTTGTTGATCTTGATATCCAACCTCTTGACATTGGAGATATTGTTCTTGATGTGGTTTGGGACACAACTCAATGCTTTGATGATACGGTTCAACCAATGGAAGAGTGTATTGATTTTGGGGTGGAGATGTCTCTTGGTGATATGAATCAATGAATTTTATAGGTATAGCAATTTGATCTCACAAAATTTGATTTTGATTTTGATCTTGACACCCTTGATATAGTTGATTTTTTTTTTGTTCGAGCATATTTGGGATGCATACTTGTGGTGTTTGTATGAGATCATGGAAAAATTGGTTTTGGACAATGTCTTGATTTGGGATGATGTTTAGATTTGGCATTATAGGTTGAAATTGAACATTGTTGTTGTTGGGAATCATAGTGCCTTGATTTAGGTAACTTTGATTTTGCATGGTGTTACCTTGCCTTGGATCAATACATGGAGTCATTAACATAGTTTTTGGACTTTGAGAAACATTTGTATGATTCAAAAATATATCTATCCCAAAGTTTACCAATTGTGGATTTGAAATGTTCATGTTTGGTAAAATTGTACCTGGATATTCACATTTGGAATGTATGGATTTGGTGGTATGATGTTGTTTTGTTGAAGACTTGTGCATTGATTGTTTGGTTGATAGATTTTTAGGTTTTGAATTTGATTTAAATCTACCATAGGGAAAGGTGGTCCAAAATTTAGATTGGGCATACTCACATTTTTCTATCATTGAAGTTTGTAGGAGCTAATGATGTCATGTATGGATTGTATAAATGTGAGTTTTGATAATCAATAGACATTGTAAGGATTTGATAGTTTGGTTGATTTGGATTACTCATGATGTATGAATCGAGTTTATATTCCATGTGTTTCTTGTGTTTTTATCTTGTTGCAAAAGTGAACCTCTAAGGTGTTTAGGACCAATGATGAGATGAAAGATGAAAGGGTGAGTGATATGGGTGTTGGAACTTTTGAGAACTTTGGATCAATGTTAGACTATGGTATTTTTGGATTTGGTTTGATTAATTTGGATGATGGACTTGTAAATCCCAAGATGTTGGATGTTACCTTGGGATAAAATTGTCCAAAAGGATGACAATTTAACTAAATTTGCGGGGAGGGATTCATCTCTACACACTTAGCCAAAAAAAGGGGATTTTGATTTTGATTGAGAGATTTACCAAAAGTCTAATATGAATGTTTTTTTCCAAGGTCCCAAAATTTGTTTGTGAAATGAGATTTGATTGATGTTTTGGGATGGGTGAAGTGTTTGATTTGACCCTAGATGAACCTAAGAGGACTTGTTTACAACACCAAGGTAGTGAAGAACATGCTTTTCCCTAAGAGTATTTCAAACCAAAAGACCAATGTTTGCATGGAAAACCATATGACCAAAAGATAACAAGCACATGTGTGGGGTTCAATTGATTTCAGCTTGATTAATGAATTGTTTTTACCACATCCACTTGTCTTGTTTAGTTTTCAAACTGAATGTCTATTTCTTAACTCTTTTTCATCCCACAAGGTCCATTATGTGGAAATCGAAGAATCAAGGCAATAGTTTCCTATGTTTACTTTAGAGAGAAAAAATTGACATGTAGGCTCAAATATTTAGAATCCTTTAAGGATAAATCCCTATGGAGGTGAACCCACAAAAGTGGTTTACAATTTGAGTGTGGAAGGAAAACTTCCAAAAAACTCACCCATGCAAAAAAAAATCATTTTGAGGGGGTCGAGCAAACCCTTTTGCATGTGGGAACCCATGTTTCCCATTGTGGAAAGGGGTTCGCTCGAACCCTAGTTCGAGAAAACCCCTTAGGTTCGCTCGAACCCCACTTTTCCCACCTTCCCACCCTCTGACACAAAAAGACTCCAGAGTTTTTCCCTTTGAAGCTCGGGTTGAGGATGAAAATGGATGAGATTTCACAGACCCAACTAGAAGATGGTAGTCCTCAAAACGAGCTATCCAATGAATATAATTTTAATATCTTTTGGTTTTATTATGTATGTGTTTTTTTAGTTTTATTAAACATAGGTTTTTCACCAAAAATCAAACTGTATGTTATGCACATGTGGAAAAATCGCAGATTATCAAAATAAAATTTTGAAAAATATGTTTGGGCTGGGTATTGATGTCCTTGATCCATTAAAAAAAAATTGAATTTCAATACATACAGAAAAAGTTATGTTGTATACGGTCTGCCTATGTCTGAATTGTAATTGGTTTGACTTTGAAACTTGATTAAGGAAAAAATATTCAATAAAACACTATAAAACAAAATTAAAGTGCTATATATCATAGTTATAAATCTAAATTCAAAAAAAATAGAACTTTATCCTTCATACAAAAAAAATTATGTTGTATACGGTGAGCATCACTCCTTAAAAATGTTGTTTTCTAAAAAAAACTAGTTTTCGTGGGAGATGGAAAAAGAAGTGCAATCTGATTCCAAAAAAATTGAAAAAATAATTTTAGAATCTACAGAAGAAATGTGACGAGACTCTAATTTGCATCATCTTCAAATTCCTCACGGTTTAGCCGCTATAGGTGCCTGAATGTGAAGACTTAGTTAAAAATAATAATTTCAGTGTCCAGTTTGGCCAAAAATTGTAAACCACTATTGTGGGATCACCTAGCCTGACAAGCAGTAATATTCGGACCTTTCAAAAGGTATTTGCTCCTTCCAAAGGGTTTCAATTTTGATAACCTTGTTGAATGTTTGTTTCCATGTTTTGAGATTTCAAGAAAAGTGTTTTGATTCCAAAATTATGCACAACCCTAGGATAGAAAGTGACAATATTTGTTGAATTCCCACTTGGATAAATCCAATTGTGATTATTCAAAGCGGATGATTAGAAGCTTGACCATACTGGCTTCCCTCTATGACACACACTTCTCGGTTCAGCCAAGCTTCATTTCTCATGAATCTCCATGATGAACTTTTCATCTCTACTTTGAACCACAAGTACGTGGGAGGACTTCAGAATGACCATTCTTGCACCAACAAATAGATAGGGATTTGGCTTACTATAACAAAAGGTTCTAGTATAGGAATTCTATTCATGGGACATCATCCATACAGAAAGGGACCATTTCTTCCCTTCTTGTTGGAACAATCCTCATGATACTTGAACTTTCCTCAAGTACCCACACTTATATACCGGGTGGAAATCGCTTGGCTTTAGCGTGTCCCCAGTTGGGTCGTTCCCTAGGGTGATTACTTTTTCCCACCAGGCAGGCCCTCTAAAGGTGAACAATAGCGAGCAAATACATCCATAGTTCGATCAATATTTGGTTGTGTAAACAAAGAGAGAACACACGCGATATACCTAACTCACACTAGCAAGATTTGTTCAATTTTAAGAAACCCAAATTGAAGTGTGGAGACAATATTTTATACAAATTAATATCACCAAAAGAATTGATTCTCAAGATCATCGTGAAGCATGAGAGAAGTGTATACACCTTTTAAATGATATTAATTTGTAAAAGAGATTACAAAACACAAAAGACACATGTTCATTTTAGACCTCAAAGAAGTAATGGATTCTTTTTATAGCACCAAAATGAAGTGTGAAGTTTGCTTGTTCAAATTTTAAATCCAAAACCAACTCTAGTAAGTTCCTAATATTATTTTTAACCCTTTGTTTGTTCTTTTTAAAACCCAAACAAAAATTATTTGAATCTTGAAATCTAAAGATAACAATGTCAAAAGATGGGAAAAATGTTCCCAAAGTGTTAATAAACACTTTTTTATAATTTATAAAAAAGGGTTCCATAAAGATTCGTCCTTGTTTCTTCTCCTTCTTTGTCACCAAAAACCTGCAATTAATTCTTAAAATGTTAGATGAGATCAAGAAACAAGAAGATATGAGGGTTAGATAACTGATTAAGCATAGAAACCCTAAAACTTAGACCAAGTTTCATTGTGATTTGATATTAAGTGAAAATTTGAAAATTTTAACTTTATCAAAGTTAAGAAACACCTACACCATTGCATAGCTTATGAAATTCTACCCCATTTCAAAAAAATATCTTCGAAAAAGACCTTTGTATAACCAAGATATGGCCATTTTAAGATTGACTATAAGAGCGCTAAAACATAGAGCATATGCGCTAAAACAAAGCCTGGATGCGCCAAAAAAACATGTAGATGTGCTATAATAAAGCTTGGATGTGCCAAAAGAATAAGTAGATGTGATGGAATAGAGATTGGATGCACCAAAATCCACCATCTATGCACTGAAAGATGTTTCAGGTGTGCTACATCGAAATTCATGATCAAACCTATTCACGAAAACTTGCCATAAAATGTTTTAAATGGGGCTAGGCCCCACGGTGGGACCAAAATGTGAGCACAAAACCTGCATAGACTAACAAAGGATCAAAAAAACGATGTTAAACATGTTATAAAATCAAATCTAATGCTCCCTATGATATTCTTCAACTAATTTAAGAGAAAACATGAAATAAACAAGGAAACAACACAAATGAAGCATGTAATCTAACTTAAACCAGCAAAACCTTCATCCCATAGGGGGATTGGTGCTCGTTTGATGTGGAAATAAGCCCTTTCCCAATCCTTTGATAAGATTTGATGTTGAGTATGATTCCAAATATAAAAAATGGCTATAATCTAGCTAAAATGGATAAAAATGATGAAAATCTATGAATTCAAATGACTATAGTGATCATGCATGAAGTTGTGTATCAAAAATGTTTAAAATTGTGGATCCAAAATCAATAGAAGAGCTCTCCATTTATAGGAAAGAAGGATGGATAAATGAAAAATAAGATGAATGTGGGACTAAACATGAGCCAATGGCAAGGTGCCACTTGTCAACATGCTAGTGGAGGAGGAATGAGCACATTTTGGTGAATGTGCAAATAAATGCAATTAGGTGGAAATTTGAAATTTGAAAGTTTGCTTGTGGAAGAGGATGTGGATGAAGAGTTAATGCCACTTGGCTCAAGAAAATGACATGTAAGAGGCTTAAATGTCATGTTTGGAGGACAAGTCCTTTTAGGAGGGAGATTTCAAATTCAGGGAATATTCCAAAGAGATGCCATATTTGAATGGAAATAAAAGAATTAATAAATCAAATAAATTGATTTATATGTGCAAGTTGCAAAATCTAGAGGATTTGATGGATTAGAGTTAGAGTTAATTAGGATTTAATTAACTTAGATGGAGATTAGTTGATATGACTTTTGACTTATATTTTTAGATTTATTTAAATCAAAATGAGAGGAATTTGAGATATTAGATTTAATTAAATAAAGTTTGATTTATTTAATTAAAAGGGATGATGTTAGATTTAATCAAATAAGGGTGATTTATTTAATCAAAAGAGGAAATATTAGGATTAATTAAATAAAATTATTTATTTAATTAAAAGAAGATAATGATTTAATCAAATAAAATGATTTATTTAATTAAAAGAGGAATTATGATGAATTAATTAAATAAGGATTATTTAATTAACTGGTTAGTAAAGAAGTGATTCAAGGAGAACTGGTGTTAGTAAATCAGGATCAGGTGCATTATATCAATCAGGATATTTTTGGTGTCTACAAATACATATAGATATCTTGTGTCCTACAAGGGTGAGAAGTCTTCTAGGCGATAGGTATTTCATGATTTTGATTGATGGTTACTCTAGAATGACATGATTTACTTTTCTTAGAGAGGAACCTGATACACTAGATAGATTTAAAACATTTAAAGCTATGGTTGAGAATGAAATGGATTTGAAAATCAAATGTTTGAGGTCTGAAAGAGGTGGAGAATTCACCTCCAATGAGTTTAACATGTTTTGTGAAGTTCATGGAATAAAGAGGCACTTGCCTACAGTTAGAACTCCTCAACAAAATGGAGTGGTTTAAAGGAAAAATAGGTTGTTCAAGAAGCTACGAGGACTATGATGAAAGAAGGTAACCTACCGAAAGTCTACTGGAGAGAAGCAATTCATACTGGTGTTTATATACTTAACAGAGTTCAAGCAAAAACTAATAGCACAAAGACTCCCTATGAGTTATGGTATGGAAGGATTCCTACTGTCATGTAATTTAGAGTATTTGGAAGCAAATGTTATATCAAAAGAGATGAAGAAAACTTAGGACAATTTGATGCAAGTTCTAATGAAGGTATCTTCGTTGGATATTCTACTAAAATAAAAACTTATAGATGTTACAACAAAAGGCTAAGAAAGATTGTTGAAAGTGAAAATGTTAAGGTTGATACAAATTTGCATAATTCAGTTGCTATAGATGGATATGTGTCAAATGAACCTACTTGCAGAGAAGAATAAGAAGAAAAATATAAGGAAAAAGAAGTGCAAAATGAAGAGGAAGAATCTCTAAAAAAGACCCCTAAGTATGTGCAAAAGAATCATTTTGAAGAATAGATCATTGGAGACAAGAGGAAAAGAGTATTGACAAGAAGTAGAGCTGCTAAAGCTGAGGTAAATCCATGTTTACTTTTTAAAGTTGAACCTAAAACAATGAGTGATTCATGCAAAGATGAACGAATGAAGGCAATGGAAGAACTTATGTAGATTGAGAAAAAACAGACTTGGGAACTGGTTCCTAGACCGGTAAACAAGAACATAATTGGAACTAAGTGGGTATTTAGAAACAAACTAAATGAGAATAGAGAAGTGGTAAGAAATAAAGAAATACTTGTGTGTAAGGGTTGTTCAAAAGTGGAAGGAATATATATGAAGAAACATTTTCTCTCGTGGCTAGGATGGAAGCAATCAAGATTTTTTTGGCATTTGTAACACATAAAGACTTTAAAGTTTATCAAATGGATGTGAAGTCTACTTTTCTGAATGGTGAATTGGAAGAAGAGGTTTTCATGGAACAATCGAAAGGATTTTAGTTGTCAAAGCAATGACATATGGTCTATAGATTGAAAAAGGCATTATATGGATTGAAGCAAGCTCCCAGAGCTTGGAATGCAAGATTGGATAAATATTTGTTATAGCAAGGGTTCAATAACTTAGGACAATTTGATGCAAGTTCTGATGAAGGTATCTTCCTTGGATATTCTAATAAAATAAAAACTTATAGATGTTACAACAAAAGGCTAAGAAAGATTGTTGAAAGTGAAAATGTTAAGGTTGATACAAATTTGCATAATTCAGTTGCTATAGATGGATATGTGTCAGATGAACCTGTTTGTGGAGAAGAAGAAGAAGAAAAAGCTAAGGAAAAAGAAGTGCGAAATGAAGAGGAAGAATCTCCAAAAAAGACCCCTAAGTATGTGCAAAAGAATCATTTTGAAGAATAGATCATTGGAGACAAGAGGAAAAGAGTATTGACAAGAAGTAGAGCTGCTAAAGATGAGGTAAATCCATGTTTAATTTTTAAAGTTGAACCTAAAACAATGAGTGATTCATGCAAAGATGAACGAATGAAGGAAATGGAAGAACTTATGTAGATTGAGAAAAACCAGACTTGGGAACTGGTTCCTAGACCGGTAAACAAGAACATAATTGGAACTAAGTGGGTATTTAGAAACAAACTAAATGAGAATAGAGAAGTGGTAAGAAATAAACCAATACTTGTGTGTAAGGGTTGTTCACAAGTGGAAGGAATATACTTTGAAGAAACATTTTCTCTGGTGGTTAGGATGGAAGCAATCAAGATGTTTTTGGCATTTGCAACACATAAAGACTTTAAAGTTTATCAAATGGATGTGAAGTCTACTTTTCTGAATGGTGAATTGGAAGAAGAGGTTTGCATGGAACAACCGAAAGGATTTTAGTTGTCAGAGCAATGAAATATGGTCTATAGATTGAAAAAGGTATTATATGGATTGAAGCAAGCTCCCATAGCTTGGTATGCAAGATTGGATAAATATTTGTTATAGCAAGGGTTCAATAAAGACACCACAAATAGTAATTTTTACTTCAAAATTGAGGAAGACAAAATCTTGATAGTGGTTGTGTATGTGGATGACATTATATTTGGAGGAAATGAAGCTATGTGTAATAAATTTGCAGAAGAAATGCAGAAAGAGTTTGATATGTCAATGTTTGGGGAGATGAATTACTTCCCTGGGCTACAAATCAATCAAACAGATAAAGGTATTTTCATTTTACAGTCAAAGTATGTCAAAGATATGTTGAAGAAGTATGAAATGGATGACTCCAAATTGGTATGTAATCCTATGGTGACTGGTTGCAAACTGATCAAAGATGATGAATCACTTAAGGCTGATCGAGGAAAATATAGATCTATGATTGGTGGATTGCTATATCTAACTGCTACTAGACTAGATATCATGCATTCAGTTTGTCTTGTGGCTTGATTTCAAGAAGATCCTAAAGAGACACATGTTGCATCGATGAAGAGGATATTCAAATATTTAAAAGGAACTTTGGATTATGGCTTACAGTATCCTAAGGATACTAACATTAAGTGCTTACACAAAGGAAAATTGGATTGGTTGTGTTGATGACAAGAAAAGTATAAGTGGTGGTGCATTATTTATTGGATGTGGATTGGTTTCAATGTGGTTAAGTAAGAAAAAAGATTCAATTTATTTATCTTCTATAGAGGCTAAGTATATTGTAGCTACATCTTGTTGCACACAAGTATTGTGGATGAGACAGACATTGAAGGATATCAGAGTAATGTATGATGAGCCTATATCTATCTTTTGTGATAATACAAGTGCAATTAACATTTCAAATAATCTAGTGATGCATTCAAGGACAAAGAATATATCAATTAGGTATCATTTTCTAAGAGAGAAGGTTATGGAGAATGAGGTGAAGCTTGAATATGTACCTACAAAGGGTCAGATTGCTGACATATTCTCTAAGGCTCTTCAAAAGCATACTTTTGAGTATCTTCAAGAGAAGTTGGGGGTTATTGCCCCTCCTTTGAACTAGACGCACATGTAGATGCATCAGTCTAGTGAATCTATGGATTCATCTCTTGTTTGGATTGATGTTGGCGGCTACCTCTCAGGGGGAGTAGGTAGTGTCATTGTTTTAGTAAGGAATGTTGTAATTGTGCAAAGTTCTTGATTTGGTTGGGTGTACTCCTCAGGGGGAGTATTCAGAGAAAGTATCTTGGTTCAGTGTCAAAAGGGAGAACAATGCAACACACTTTATCCTTTGCAATTGATGTCAAAGGGGGAGAAAGAATCATGTGAAAAAAAATTATCTGCATAGGGAGAGAGAAAATAAAGAAAATCATGAGAAATTGTGTTTGGAGTTGTTGTGTTGTCTTTGATGGTTTTTCACATCATGTGTTCCCATCAATGACAAGGGGGTAGATTTTTGCAAGTATGAAGGTGTTGTCATTGATTTCAACAAGTTGAGGAAGATTGTTGCATGATAAAGATGTCGAGGATATTGAGAAAATTGTGAATAAGAGGAAAACATGTTGCAGTTTGTGTGCATGTATACTTGAGATATTGAGGAAATGTTGTGAGTACTATTACCTGAATTCTATCTTTCAACCTATTCAAGTTAGGCTGAGACAAAATTAATGTTTCTACTCTAAAAGGAAGAAGGGTACATAAAATTTGCTAAATTTCTCATATGTTCATATAAACAATGATATAGAATGAAGTTTCAATTTTCAACATATAATTGTTTTCCAGAAAAGTGAAGTTTTTAACAAAATTTTGCATAAGGTAACTTTTGTTCATTACAAGAGAGTATGCTCATATGTTTCCCACACAATCCATGAGAGTAATTGATAACATGAGAAGTGAAATAGATCAAATAACTAAAAAGTAAGCATATAAAGGAAGAGGGATTTGTCATTGCCTGAATGATGAACCCCACTGCTTGTCAGTTGTATCTTCATCCTGCTCCAAAAATTTGTTCGTATCAGCAATAGATACCTACAAGGGTGAAAAATAAGGTTTTGTTAGAGCTCGGGATACCAAAACCCTTACTTTCCTAACTAACAAATATTCAACCTATTTCATATTCACATCAAATCAAAAAATTAAAAGCATCTCAGAATAACAAGTACAGTATCATGGAGAACAGAATAAGTGAAGTCATTCGGTCATCAAGAGAAGACCAGGCTTCTTATTTTTTCCTAACATTTTATTGAATGTATAGGTATAGGTGAAGACATATCATTCATATCAGTAAGATGTCATGTGCATAATCAACATAAGAAGGAATTATAAGCACATTGCTCGTCCATGACTCTCAAGTCAAACGTGTAATGAAGCTAACCCTTGACTTTGAAATGACAATCACAAATGAGAAATGAACGCATTCAGAAGCATGATAATCTACAGAACAGAGTAAAAGGTGCATTCATTTCTCACTAAGGAGTTTTATTCATATGAATTTTTTCATACTGTCACTATTTAACATCACTATCATATAGCATTATTGTTGTCACTTCATTATCATAATTGTCACATCATTATTTCATGTTGTCCATATCATATAAAAGGCATACATTGAAAGTACAGTCCATTCATTAAGTGTATAAGGATAGTCATTGAAAGTTCCAGCCATTCAAATGATGGCATTACTTCACCAAGCTATCAAGCCATATATCTTCAATGGAACAATCATTATGATATTGAAGGAAATCAAAACAAGCAAATGCATAGGGTAATATGACCAAGATTCAAAGGACAATCCAAATGGAAGGACTTCATGATAGTCATGACAATCTAGAAAGGGCAATCATCAAGGAAACTTAAACATATGAAGGCATTCATTTGATAATAAGGATTGCACTTGAAGTTATTTACCATGGTAGGTTTTGTTAAATATGAAATTCACATGAATGATAGTGTGAGAATGAAGACAACCATTCCAAGGAGGACAGTCATCACAACATGATAAAAGAAAAACATATCAAAGATTAAAGGGACTGTGATTAAAGTGTTAGACAAAGTATCATATCTTCTTAACCATTAGAAGAGTAAAGGACAACCAATAATAATTTGACAAAGGGCAACCTACAAGTGAAGAAATATCCTTCAAAGAGACCATTGAAAGTGTAGACCTCAAGAAGCTTCATCATGGTGAAGATAGTCAAAAGAGTCATGACAGATTTGAAAGGGTAGTCACTATAGAATCCATTGTCATTCAAGAATGCACTGTCATGCAAGAAGACCGTTGTCATTCAAGAGGATCATTGTCATAACTATAAGGTTATAATCTGACAGTGTTATGATTGAATGAAAAGAGATTTTATATCACACACCTCCAAAGGTAGCAAAATGTGGAGCTTTAGGGACAATCAATGCAAGTACGAGGACAACCATGAGGAAAAGATAACCCTTAAAGGTAGTCATGTCATAATAAGGGAAAATAATGGATATGAAGGAAAATCATCACAGAACAGTGGAAATAGAAAATATACAGAGCAAGAAGTTAGGGTTTTGTTCTAAACCCTATATAAAGTAAAGAGCTAGGAAATGAAAAAATTCCAAACCCTAGGAACATTCAGTCTATGCATTTCTTATACAAAGAATAAAGAAAATCATGTTTTCTTTCGCTTTTCAAGCATTTTCTCTCACAACAATAAGGAAAAGTCAACAACGTACACAAATTATCAGAGAAAATACACTAGTTACAACTTTTTTGAAGTAGAAGAACTTACCAAAAGTTAAAATCAAGTTGAATATGAACAGAACAACAATGAATATTGAAGATTCAAGCACATTTAAGCCCGTGGATACATATTGGAGCAGTATGTAGCTGGACATAAAACTTCAAACCCTACCATGGTGGCCATAACTCAAGCACAACAAAGTTGAGATGTTAAAATGAAAAATGAGCCTGAGTTAGGCTTATTTCCCTCTTTTTCAAACTTTCATGTAATATTTTAACTTTGGCTGACCAAAGTGGGATTTTGTGCCTTTGTTTTAAATTCAAAACATAAAAATAATGCCTTTGAAAGTCATGTATTAGTTTACACCTTATTTTCTCCACCTTAAGGCATATTTTCCACTCAAGATGACTTGTCCTATTTAGTTCTGACTTATGTGCCTTGTTGCATGAAAAACATTATTATTGTCAAGATTGAAGTTGAAACTTAAGCTCACCTTCTTCCATGCAAGAGTAAACAATTGATGCTTCCTAGGCATGCGAAACGAGGAGTTTAGAGATGGGTTCAACTGTTAGTGTTTTAGTGGCAATTTTTTTGACTTTTGGTCAAACTTGAGTGCTTTTTGGAGTTCTCTTCAGTCAAACTAATAATGAGGGGGATTTTGGAGCTATTTGATCTTAGTTTACATCAGTTGTGGGCCCCCTTTTCAGGCCTTTCCCACTTTTCTTGTGAATCACTTTGGAGGTGGGATATTTTACAATTAAGTTATCTTCACATGACTCTTCTTAGCTCTTTGAGCTATTTTATTGTATAAAGGAAAAATACTTATGTTTTTTCCTTAGTTCTTGCTTATCTTTTCTCTTGCACACTATGAAGATTGATAAGTTTAATAACTAATTTGACAGATTTATACAAAGCAACTGTTTATAGGTTACTTTTTATTATCATTTATGTAGTATTTTCCTGCTATTTTCATTCAAGATTTATCAATTTTACCTTCTCAGCTTAATGTGAGTGTCTTTATGAATGATTTTGATGAAGTTAATGTGTTTTAATCACCAAAACCTCTAGTTTTGTCTCATTGATTATTTTACATGTACAAAAGCAATTCTTTATCATAGGTCTTAGGTTGTGCTTGTGTTTATTCTATATTCCAAGTTGTGAAACATAGTTTCCTTTTGAAAAGATGGATTATTAAGACTTCTTTAGAAACATTATTATGATCAAATTTCCCTTTTTTGAGTTGTGTGAACAAATCTTTTTGAAAAAGTAGTTGTGAATCAGTTTGCATGTTTATATCATTTTGGTGCATCAACTCTTAGAAGTAGTTTTTGCATTCAATTAGTTATCCTTCTTACCCTTTTCCTAAACAAATATCATCAGTTTTCTAGTTTATCCAAAGGGGAACTATCCCATAATCTAGAGGTTCATTCTTACAATAGGCCACCCATAAATTTAGTTTGATCCCATGTTGCATAGGATTGTTGAGTTTCACACTTACTATTCAAGGCGCAATCCTCTTTGACAAGTACATGGAGCTATCTTTGTGTTGCAGTGTCTAGAGATGTGTTGGAATGAAGTAATTTGCTAAGATGGTGTCTTTGGTACTTGGTTTCTAAGTGATTTTGAGAAAATTTGATAAACAGATAAACTAGCCCATAATCTGGAGGTTCATTCTCACAATGGGCCACCCATAACCTGAGTTTGATCCCATGTTGCATAGGATTGTTGAGTTTCACACTTAGTATTCAAGGCACAATCCTCTGTGACAACAAGTACAGGGAGCTATCTTTGTGTTGCAGTGTCTAGAGATGTGTTGGAATGAAGTAATGTGCTAAGATGGTGTCTTTGGTACTTTGTTTCCAAGTTCTTTTGATAAAATTTGATAAACAGATAAAACAATGTTGTGCAAGTATTCAGAATGTGCTTTGGGATGTGCTCTATGTTTCTTCTGTATTGAGCTTATGCCTGTGTGGGTCTGATTTTTTGTTTAAGGTTGTTATTAGTTGGTATATCTAGAGTTTGGTTCGCTAGATCATTGTACAAAGAGATATATTCACTAGTATGTGAACTAGGTTTTCAATGGTGTTTTCTATGGTCTAGGAGAAATTTATTTGCTCCACTTTTCTTTGCATTTTTGTTTCAAGTTGTGCAGATCTAGGAAGTTTCTTATAATGTTTGTATCTTTCAGAATTCAAGGATTCACTTGATTTGGTACAATACAGTGTGTGTTTCATGTGTTAGTGTATGTATGAAGTTAACTAGACATTCTCGATTGAAGTATTTCTATGATGCGAGTGTGGATGAAGTATTTGTTGGATCTCAAGTGGTTTGTGGATTGTTCTAGATCATGTAAAACATATTTGTGTGGTCATCTTGATTAAATAGTGTAGACACTTAAAAATTTCTTGAATGATATCATGCACTCGAATCAAATATACTAACATCATTTCCTCCTCAAACCCATCCTCTTTTCGCTTAATTGATTAAATTAACTTATCTATTTAATTAATTATGTCATTTTCATCTATTGACCTAATTAATCTAATCAAGTTAATTCACCCCCTTTCATGCTAACATTTCATCTTATTAGAATGAAAAAATAAAATTATTTAATTTAATCCCTAAAGTCCTCTTATTTAATTAAATATCATATCACTATCCCCCTTTTCATTAAATCATCTATTTAATGAATATCATCTAATTCCCCTAATTTGCATAATTAAAACCCTATTTAATTATCAAATTACCTAATTAAATCTAGTCCCCCACTTGCAAGGGAATATTCCTCCTTTGTGCATTCTTCCAAAAGGAATATTCCCATGGAATATTCCTTCCCATTTTGCACATTAAAACTTTGTTTTAATTTGCTAAATATTTATTTTCCTCACCCATGAGAATATTCTCTCTCCTCACTCATTTGAAAAAAGGAATATTCTTCCTTGTAACAAACATACAATACTTCTTGTGCATGTTAACTTACAAGACTTCTTGTGCAAGTTAAAAGTGTGTTTGTTTGAAAGAATATGAGCCTTTGATTATTTCTTTGATCCATGTGATCATTGATTCTCATCCATTGATGAGAATCCATGATCCATATTTCATCCTTCCTCCCTTTTTGACCATTGATTAACCTTTTTTATCTCAACTCTTCATTTCTCATTTGCTCTCCTATAAATAGGTCACTATTTGGAGACAAATGGATCCACCTTTTTTAGAGAAAAATTATGTTGTTGAAATCACTTAAACTTCCACTCATATTTAACACTTATTTAGTATCATCTTAGCTTAAATTACTTGCATA
Source organism: Sequoiadendron giganteum (assembly GCA_007115665.2). Classification (NCBI taxonomy): domain Eukaryota; kingdom Viridiplantae; phylum Streptophyta; class Pinopsida; order Cupressales; family Cupressaceae; genus Sequoiadendron; species Sequoiadendron giganteum. Next base: position 656,212,418 of record CM021101.1, on the reverse strand, counting down.
TTAGCTTAGCTTCCAGTAATGCCTTCCATGATAACATAGATGCATACATTTAGTATATCTTGTAATTAGGGTTTTAATCTTTTTAGTTTAAAATCCATTTAGATTAGATTTGAACTCACACATCTTGATCATCTTAGCATAAATAATGTTAAAATAGATTGTATCATGTTATTTTAGCATTTAAATCATGTTTCATCACACATCTATCATTGGTTTTGTCAATTCATCTCAATAGAATCAATCAGAACAGGCCCATTTATCTACATGATTGGAAAAGGGTCGCCATTCCACATCAATGTGACACCACTCCCCTAATAGGATAAGTTTCAATGGATTAGAATAGGTGTTTTTCAAACTTTCATAGTTTAACATGTTAAGTTTTAATGGATTCCTAGTTTAGTGTTTATTGATTGATCTTATTGGGATTGACGTTTAGTGGCTCGAATATACTTTGTATTCTCATGTATCAAGTGTAGTTAACCCATACTAATATGCCGATCACATTTTGGTGCTAGGAGGGCACGAACTAACTAATCTAACAATTTTATTGTCTAATCTCCATTATCCTTGTGTTTTCAAGTACAACGACGCTATTGATTATCCATCGATGTGTTTGATGATTTGTCGCTATACAACGACGCACTTGAAATTTTAGTTTATCGATGCATAATTAATTTCATCACCACATTTTAATTTAGCGACGCTAATGTCATTTTTTAGCGTAGAATGAATTTCTTTTTAGCAATGCAATTGACCTCACTATTTGCTATAGAGGGCCGCTATCGATTTTTCAATATGGTGATGCATATGCTATATAGTGACGCTATTGATGGATTTAAGTGATAATTGATTTCATCATCGTGAATTACTAGTAAACATAACATAACTTGATCTTTGACATGTGTTTTGAATTTTTTGGTTTTGTTTGATCACTAACCTGTCTCTAACTTCTTGTTTTGGTTTTTAGACTAACTAGGTTTTGCAGATTTAGACAATACAACTTGAAGTGAAGAAGCATACTAATATCATTTGAATTATAATTGTAACAAGTGTTGCGACACTTATGGGGTAATTATAACCCATTTATGCTACTTTTTTATTTCACGCTTTAGGACTAAACTAAACTTCTTTTCAGCTTTAAAATGAACGTTCAAATTGGTTAAAACTAAACCCTCACATCATTTTTTTTGTTGGATTAAAATTGAACAAGACAACTTTCACACTTCAAATTGGTGTTTAAAATGAACTCATTTTTCTATGATGGATTAAAACGAACATGTGTTTGATTTGTCTGCGTATTCTTATTGTGTGTATCCAATCTCCTTTCACTTCATGTGATCTTGGGTGAAGAGAAACACACAAGTCTACTTTTCTACTTCGAAGCACTTATCCTCTCCCCTTGCACCTTTTAGCAATCTTGGGTGACGAAAATCATTTTACGCTTCAAACATGTGTTACCTTTAGAGGTCCTACCTCCCAACTTGTGAGAGGGAACGACCCAAGTGGTGCTTTCTATTTGGCTCGCTATATAAATAATTTGGAGTGACAAAAGTCACTAACTAGCTGGTTGTGGTTATCCCATACCGATGAAAGTCTCCCCTAGCATCCTTGTGATGTGTTAAAACCCTTAAATTTTTCTAAGGGTTGGGAGGCCTCTTAACTGAGTGAATCACCATGTGTATGGCACCAATTTATCCTAGATATGGTCATTACAAACATTTTTGTAGTGGATAACCAAGTCCAAATCCAAAACATATTTCAAAGTAGTGCATGGGAGTAGCATCGCACCCAGAAGTTACTTACCATGTTCGATTTTTGATTGAGGCATAAAGAAAATGGGGCAGGGACTCCTTTTCTTGGCGTGTCAAGACATTACATTTCCGTGACATAGCCTATTTGTGCACTTCATCTTCACGAATTAATCATGTCTTCCAATGATGGTAAGCCTACTGAGAAATACATACCTGATCTATCTAGGATTGTAAATAATTGAGAGTCAGTTTAACACTTGCTTGGTTCCAAAATAATTGCAAACAAACATCAACAAGTCTTTTCAAAATTTCAAACCTTTTGGTCTAAGTATGGATACCGTTTGACAAAACCTTGATATTTATGCTTGTCCTAAGGATTTATTCTTAGAGACTTCTAAATATTTTGGTTTACATCTCAATCCATACTTCCCAAAGTTAACCTAGGTAACTATGCCCTTAACTTCATCCTTTTCACAAAATGGACTTTGTGGAATTTATGATGTTTTTGACATAGACATTTAGTTTGAACTTAATCAAGACAAAGTGTTTGTGGTAAAAATAAACTCATTTAAGCAAGATAACTTGACAAATTGAACCCCACATTACCATTGGGCGTTTGATTGCTCTGATTGAACAACCTGACCTTACGCCTGCTATCATTCAACCAAACTTTGAACCCATTGAAGGAGAACAAACCGATATAATTAGTAGTTTGAGAAGCTTCACTTTTGAAGCAATATAAACACCAACCTAGTGGAGAAACACAACATACATCATAGACAAAGAAGAGGAACAAGATAATATTGTGGTTGGAAGGCCCATATTACCACCCCCTATGTGACAATAAAGATCCTCTTTTTCATGATCTTGAACTTCTCTAAATGATTTCATGCAAAATCAAAATTCCCAAGAGAAAGTCTACATGTCATCACTTCAAACTTAGGCATCATAGTCCAAAAGCTATCAAACAACACCTTGTGGCACTCTACCAAAATAGGAATAGGTTGGTAAGGAATTTTTATAGACGTGTTTCAAGGAATAATCCATAATTATATGCCCTATTTGAAAGTCAAAACATTGGTCTTTTCCATGATCTTGAGCTTGTCTAAATGATCTCATGCAAAATCAAAATCCCCAAGAGAAGGTCTACATGCCGCTATTTCAAACATAGACATCATAGTTCAAAGTACATTAGAAGATGTATCCTAAGACAATACCGCAATAGGAAAAAGTTGGTAAGGAGGTTTTATAGATGTATTCCGCTAAATAATCCAGACATGTATGCTCAATATGAAGCCCTCATTTAATTCAAACATTGGTCTTTTGGATTTGAAAACTTTAGAGTTCTAGCATGTTTCCCACCACCTTTGTCTTTAAAAACAAAGTTTCACTCTAGGTCAAATATTGGGTCAAACATTTAATCCACCCCTCCATCAAAAACTCATCCTTCACTTCACCAAGCTTTGCAAAAATTTTGAATACACCAACATTCTTTGACTTAAACATATATCAACCCAAACCCTTACTTAGCTACTTTTGTGTGTGAAATGAATCATTTTCCATGCATTTGGCTAAGTTAGTTATCATCTTTGAACTAATTTATCTTGAAAGTCATGAGTCTACCCTAAAGATTTCCAAGTTCATAAACATCCTTTATCCAAACATCAAAACAATCAAACTCTTAAGTCAAAAGTCTTGTCCCAAAACATTTTCAAAGTTCACTCCCCACATCATTCACCCTTTTCATCTCCCATTATCATCATTTCTCTAAAAACACTTAGAGTGTCCCTTTTACTTATATTTGATTCAACTAGAGAGTTCAAACATTACAAATCTCAACACAACTCTCCCATAGGTGACCCAAAATTTATGGTAAATACAAACACAGGAGAATCATGGAGAAAACTAAAGTCACATTCACCTCAAGTGATCCAAATCCTCAATAATTTGATCCAAGAAGTTAGGTTACCCCATCACAATAACCCTCATCTCCTTCAGAACCATATGAGATAGAAGACATTACAAACAACCCATTTAAACTTACTAGGGAGCAAATCATGGAACATCAAGCCTTAGAAAATGTAGCTCCAATTTTCCCATCTTTTGTTGCATAACCTTTGATTCAAGGCTTAATAACTCCATCGCTAGGGCTAAATCAAACACCCATTCCTAGTCTTGCAACTATTCTTGCTAAGGACTTTGACCATACTCTTCCATTTGAAAGAAACACGATTGTGGGTACCCTAAATACCAATCCACCTCAAACCTCTACTTGGACACCTAGCTTTGGTGCTCCTCCCATTCCAAAACATCCCTTACATCAAAATAAACCACTTACACTTCATGAATCCATGACAACTTGAACATATCAAGGCCATCCATCTTCATCCATCCCCACAGATACCACAAATATTCCCAACATCACACAAGGAAGTATAGGCCAAGTGTCTCAAATCAGCCAACAAGGGTATGCAAACACCCTAACACAAAGTCAACCCTTAATGCAAATAGGGACATCTCTATTCAATCCCCTGATTGGTTCATCTTCACCATTTGTTTCACAAAACATATCCATCCCATCCATCATCAACCTGAATCAAAACAATCTCTTGGTCATGAACCCCATCAACCCAGGTAATACCTTGACTACATCCCTAGCGCAAGGAAATCCCCAAGACATCGAACAAGGGAACCTTTTCAATCAATAGACTCAAGGTCCTAGTATGTCATTACGATCACAAAAATTAATGTCACCATCCTCATCTTTCTCTACAGTCCCCTTCACCATGCAAAATCAAATGGGACCTCAAACTTACATTCCTCCATCTCAATCCACCATCTTACAAGGAATGTTAAACCAAGGGAACCCACAACCTCTCCTCAACAATCCACTACCCACTCAAAACACCAACACCCAAAATCCATCACAGATGTCCCAACAACCAACTGATCCTACCTTGCAAACACATGCCTTAGCTTTACATCAAGCACAATAGGCTTATCAACAAGCCATCCAAAAAAAAAAACAATAGCAAGCAACCCTAGCAGCACAACAACAACAAGAAGCAGCCCTATTAGCACAACAACAACAACAAGCCCTAACACTATAACAACAATAGAAACAACAATAAGCAACCCTCGCAGTACAACAACAGCAACAACAATAAGCGTCCTTAGCAGCACAAAAAACAACCTTAGCACAACAAAAAAATCAAGCCCATCAAGAAGCCTTAGCAGTACAACAACAATAACAACAAAAAACCCAACAACAAGCCTTACTAGATCAGCAGTATGCCCAACAACAACAACAAAAAGTTCCTACTATAATCCTCAACAAAACATCGTCAACCTAAATGTGTTAGGAACATATACATCAACACCACAATCACCTTCACAAAATCCCACACCACCATACACACCATACAATACCTTCTCATATTAGAATCCCACATACAACCCATCCACCATCCCACAATACGCAACGTATTTTCCTCCACCAAACCCGCAAGACAATCTAGCATCGCAACTTAAGGCGTTATCACAAGAAATGTAGGATCTATAAATGGGCAAGATGAAGAAGCCTCATACACAAAACCTATGCCTATATCCATTTGATTGAAACATCACAATGGTACCATTCCCTCTCGGCTTTGTAATCCCTAAATTTGATAAATAAAAAGGGAGAGGAAGTCCTATGGACCATATCAAAGAGTTTAATATCATGTGTATGGAGGTTGCCTACAATTATTCTTATTTAATGCGCCTCTTCTCCCAAAGTTTAGCAAGTCCTTCCATGGATTGATTTTCTCAACTGCCTCTCGATATTAGAAAAAATCAAGAAATCAACAATAAATTCATAGATCACTTCTCCTTTAACCTTGACATGGGCGTGAGCCTAAAAGAGTTGTATACTCTCAAACAAAATAAATGAGAATCTTTCACCAATTTCTTGCAACGGTGGAGAAAAATAGCTAGCAAGAGCAAGTGGCCCATTCCTGATGAACAACAAGTGGGGATCATCATAGAAAATCTAGATCTAGATCTATCCTTCCACTTGAAAATGCAATGCATTACCTCTTATTATGAGCTTGTTCCTAGAGCCCTTAACATCTAGAGAGCTCTAATTCACAGGGAAATACTCAAGCTTACAAAGACAATTTCCCATCAACTAGTTCGAATGATAAGCCTTGTGTTTGGCCTAAGAATAAGAATGTTACAAATGATGGCGTGGTAGATGCTAAGTTAGTCCTAAGTGCTCTTAGGCGAAACAACAATCAAATAGCTAACGTTCAACCAACTGTGCAACAAACAAAACCATCCCGGAACAATCAGATCAACAACACCAAAATGCAACAAAGACAAACCCCTAACAAGAAAAACTATCTGAAATGCAAGTACACACAGTTGTCAAAACCTATTGAAACCATCATGAAGAAATCGGTAGAGTCAAACCTGATAACACTTCCCAACTTTGAAAACTACCAAGAACCACATGATAAACCACCCTAGTACAACGGAAAAGATCTTTGTGACTTTCACAAAATCAAAGGGAACAAAATGACAAACTGCATGAGGCTCAAAAATATTATCCAATATCTTATAGAGAGTGAATCCATATCTGTTGAGGTACCAGATGGAAACCAAGATCTTAAGATATACAAGAACCCTATGTCATATCATAGCAAAGGAAACAACACTAGAAAAGCTAAGGATTACACAAACGTGCAACATACCTATTCCAACCAAACGACATGGCACAACCTACTTTTCCAAAATCAAATACCAACAAGTACAACCTCCTAGATCAACTTAAGAAGACCCCCGCACAGATATCAATCTTGGAACTATTGAAGCTATCACCCACACACAAGGAAATCTTAGAGGAGGATTTATCTTCATCATCCATCCCTGAGGATATTGATACAAAAAAAATTCAAGCTATGTTAGGGCATATCACTAATCATCTTCTCACCTTCTCAGAACAAGACCTACCATCACAACCATCTCATAACCTTTCTTTGCACCTAGAGGTCATCATTCATAAGAACAAGGTTAAAATAGTCTTAGTAGATGGAGGCATTGGTCTAAACATTTGCACCCTTCAGTTGATAAAAAACCTAGGCTATTTAGAGGATACTATTGAGAAGACAAAAAGTACCACCATCAGAGCATATGATGAGCAAGAGTGGGTATCACGAGGCATCATTGCACTACCCATCCAAGTGGGACCTATCATTGCAGAGACTACATGCCAAGTGTTAGACCTTGATCTTCCCTACGACATCCTGCTTGGCTGACCATGGATCCATGCCCTAAAAGTTGTAGCTTCGACCTATCATCAATGTGTAAAGTTTCCTTTTGAAGGTAGAGAAGTTACCATCCATGGAGGTACTAAACCTTTTTACTACTACAAGAATCTTGAGGCCAAGTTTTACAAGATAACCCAAATCCCTAAAAATGATGAAGGGCCTACACCATCCTCCTCATTTGTTGACCCATCATCCCTTGCATCTACTTCAGTCATGAAAACACCCAGTGTGCAGTGTTAGAGTAAAAGGTTTATTTCACTTAATTAGTTTAATTAAGTCACCTTTTATTCCCTTCTTAAGATTCACTTAGTTATGCATTGTAGGTATTTAATAATTATTTTAATTATTAAATACATTTTCCCTTTATGGTTTCTCTAAGGTTGCACAATCTCCTTTTATAAGGATTGATCATTGTATTTTATTTTCTCTCTCTGATTAATACATTTTCAGCTTTCAAAGAACCCTTGCTTTTTTGTCTCCATCTCTTCTTTTTGTGACAGGTTATTTGCATGTAGGTGATCGTCGGGGTCTGTGAAGTTGGATTTCTCAACTTCTACATTGTATCAGAGCTCCAAACCTTTTGCTTCCTATTCATGTTTTGAAGGATTTTTGGAGCTTTGAGGATTTGGGGTTTTCTTTTTTGATCCAGGGCATACCTCTTTCATTTGGTGAATTTTGAGTTAATTTGGACCTCACCATTACGTATGGAATGTTCAATTCAGTCAAGATTGACCTTTTTTCGTCAAATTTGGCTTCACGGCATCAGATCTACGAGGGTTTGAAGATTTTTGAGGGTTCCTGATCTAGAGAGTACCTGCAATTTTGAAGCGTTTTGAGCCCAAACGGACCTCATCATCATGTCCAGAGCATCCAAAACCCCCTAAATCGACTGTCAAATCGCTGAAATCGGACATAGTGACTTCAGGAGCCAAAAAAAATCATTTTTGAGTTGTATGGCCTAGTACGATACGCAATCCGAGATTTTTTTTTTAAAACATAGAGTTAAATGGGCGCCGCCATCAGTTAACTGCTACCGGTTAATGCTAGCGGGTGGTTAATGTTAGCGGTTAGCTAAATCGCCAAGCTTAACCCCCAAAACCCTTTTGGAGCAGTTTTGGTATTTTGGCCATAATGTTTGCATACGAACTTGGTTTTTCGAAAACAAAATATCGTCGGAAAGTTGGTTCCGAGACCAATCTGATGGTGTAGGTTTTATTTTTTGGGTTTTTCGTTTTGATGCTTTTTTTACCAGTCAAAGTTAGAACATGTTTTTTGCACTCTAGGGGGCATAACTTTTGCGTTCAAACTCCATTTTGTACAAAAAAATAGGCGTTGGAAAGGTGTTTTAGTGATATTTCTAGATCTGCAACTTATTTTCCCAGATTTTTCCCCAGGTATATTTTATTCAGCCTTTTGTGTTTTCACAGTTTTCTTAATTACTTGGATGTTTTGGCACTTGGGAATCTCTTGTTTGTGTCATTAGGCTCTATTTCATTTGATCTACATGTACTAAGGTCACTTTTCTCAGATCTTTTCATTTGAGTGAGTATCATGGGTTTTTCTACTCACCCTTCAGTTGCAATTCTGGAATGGGGTAATTATGAGTCATGGGCAAAGGGCATACTTACGCATTGTAATTTGCTCAATATTTTTCCTTTTTTATATGATCTCATACCTACCCTAGACACATCAAGGGGTTTATCTGCATGGGTTATTATTCGAGATCATATTGTAGGGGTTATTGATTGTAGTGTTGATTTTGACACTTCGTGTGCTTTATCTGAAATTTGTTGTCCTCGCACACTTTGGCAACGTCTTTGGGAGATTTTTGGAGACTTTAATATCTCTCCATTCCCAGAGGATCTTGCTATAGATTGTCTCATCCCTCTTGCAGATGTAGATTTCATACCCTATGATAATCGTACTCTAGAGGAGCTTGAGTATCTCACAGGTCTTGCATGTGTCAATGGTTCAGAGACTTGTATTCATGTTCCCACTCTTCAGATTGAGACTTCATCAACATCTCTTTTTGTTCCTGATTCAGTGCAACAGGGCATCATTCATCTTCTAGACATAGCTACTTTGGACTCTTATGTTGCAAACATATCTTTCTTGTTTGTGGAGTCCTATATTGCAGATTTGGAGGATTATTTTGAGGACATTGATCTCCTCTACCTTGACAGTCAGGTTATCACTGTATGCCCACCATCATCCATGCATTCAAAGGTTGCATTTCAGGATTCTCCACATCAATTTGGATTTGGCATCATTTGTTTCAGTTCAAACAGAGAGATTCTTCAGCATCCTATCATGGCACACATCCTGAGATAGATTGGTTCATCACTCTTCACAGGGTTTCTTCGACATCGTCCTTTGGATCCATTTCTTTCCAAGGGGAGGAATATCATTTACCACTTCAGGATCTCTTTTTGGATTCTACATCAGGCATCTACCATTGCAACAAGAGTTTCTTCATTGTGGGGGGGCCTTCTTGTCTCTTTATATCTCTCCTATGGAGACCATTTTATATGTACTTATATGATAGAAGCTATCTATGGGGGTATAATGTAATCCACCTCCTATCCTTCTTTCATTAGTGCATTTCATTCCTTTCTTTGCATTCTATTTTGGGGAGGATTTTTTTTCCCACTGGGTTTTCTCCTTTACCTCGTTTCCTTTAGTTTGCATTGCATTTGTAAATGGGTACCTGATCAGGCCTAATTGTCGGGACCCATATTTTATTTCTTGCTTGTAGTTGCATTGCTTTCATGCATTTAGTTTGTAGCTACTCCCTAAGTTCATCTTAAGGGGGTGTTAGAGTAAAAGGTTAATTTCACTTAATTATTTTAATTAAGTCACCTTTTATTCCCTTCTTAAGATTCACTTAGTTATGCATTGTAGGTATTTAATAATTATTTTAATTATTAAATACATTTACCCTTTAGAGTTTATTTAGGGTTGCACAATCTCCTTTTATAAGGATTGATCATTATATTTTATTTTATCTCTCTGATTAATACATTTTCAACTTTCAAAGCACCCTTGCTTTTTTGTCTCCATCTCTTCTTTTTGTGACAGGTTATTTGCATGCAGGTGATCTTCAGGGTCTGTGAAGTTGGATTTATCAACTTCTACATGCAGAGCATTCTCAATATCAAAGCAGTAATCTAGAATGATGGTTGTGGAAATAAGAAACTAATGAAGGACACTTTTGTGTTGGGGGAGCTACCTCTTTCTCCCAAATCTCATGGAAAAACCACATCTAGTAACAAAGAGGCTGAAACAATCAAGATGGCAGCTACTACCTTCACCAATTGGGGGGATTTGAACAAAGAAGATGTCAACAAGGAAGATGTTTCCAAACTCCTCTATCAAGATGAATGACCTATCCCTGTCCTTCCCATGGAAGATGACAACAAAGGCTTGCAGTTAATGAAAATTGGGGATACAACAAGAATGAGAAACTAGGACAAAATGACAATGGTTTTCTAGAACCCATCGTTCCTGAGAAACATCCAAAGAATCTTAGTTTAGGATGTACTACTCCCCCCTTGATGTTGTCCCCCCTTGATGTTGTCGACTTATTTGAGAATAACTCTCTCTTCATGATATCCACAACATCCTTCACCCCAAACAATCAATCAACTGAAATACGCCTAGTATACCCACAACTCATTGACTTGGACCAACGAGGACCACCGATTCTAAATTTATTCAAAAATGATGAAGCAATTTAAAAATTCATTGACTCCATGACAACTTATCATGGGTAAATCACAAAGAATTTTTTGACATAGAGCTAGACACAAGGGCATACTATGGGGAGACGATTGAATCCTTCAGCCGCAAAATGGACAAAATGCAACTAAAATGTAGATCTCTAAGTGAAAACCACATTGTGACACTTTCTAATCCTAAAATAGTAAAAATAAAGGATGCATATGAAGGTGAAAACCTCTCTGAGTTTCCCAAGGATGAGAGATTCAATCTTCCCCTTAGTGCAATACATCCAGAAAAGTTAGCAGTTCTAGCAAAAAAGGCCACTCTATTCAATGTGGGAACAAAAGAAGCACCCAAGATCACTTTCTATGTTGAATCATTATTGCATGAAGAATGGAATAACCTAGCAATATTCCTAAAAGAGAGAAGAACTAAATTTGCATGGTCATACAGAGATATGCTAGGACTTGATCCAGAAGTGGTTGTCCATCATTTAGCAGTCTACCCTGAAGCCAAACTAGTAAAGCAAAAATAAAGGAAGACGCACCCTCAGATAACACTCTTGGTGAAACTTGAGTTACAAAAGATTCTTGACGTTGGATTTATCTGATCGATAGATTATCCTGAGTGGTTTTCAAACCTATTCCTAGTCTCCAAACCCACTAGGGGCATCAGAATATCGATAGATCTTAGAGACTTAAATAAGGCATTCTTGAAGGATGATTTCCCTCTTCCTAACATCGACCTCATCTTGTATTTAACAGTAGGGTATGAAATGCTATCACTCATGGATGGTTTTTCAAGCTACAATCAAATAATGACCACCAAGGAGGATCAACACAAAATTGCATTCAATTATCCATGGGGAACATATTGTTGGAATGTAATACCATTTAGGTTGAAGAACACATGATCCGCTTATCAAAGATAAATGACCCTCATCTTTCATGGCATGATCCAAAAAAAAATCAAAGACTATGTGGATGATATTTTGGCCAAGTCAAGGAAAAGGAGTGAGCACATAGAAGTCTTAAGACCCATTTTCAACAGAATCAAAGAGTACAAGGTACGGTTGAATCCAAAAAAGTGTCTTTGGGGTTAGATCAGGGAAAATTCTTGGCTATATCATCTCACAAAGAGGGATAGAAATTGATCCAACAAAATTAAAATCTATCCTCAACATGGAATCACCGCAAGCATTAAAACAACAGAGAGGGTTACAAGGAATATTGCAGTCCATCAAAAGGTTCATAACACAACTATCAGACAAAATTTACCCTCTATCACACCTTCTCCATAAAGGAATAACTTACAAGTTGGATGAGAAGTGTGATAAGGCTTTCCAGTAGATCAAGGACTACCTATTGACACCTCCAATGCTCATACCACCAATATCGAACAAACCATTGATCTTGTATATCTCAGCAACATCAACAACACTAGGCACTCTTCTAGCACAACATGATGAAAATGGAAAGGAAGAGCCATTTACTACATCAACAGTATCTTGGTAGGCTATAAAATGAAATATTCATCCATTGATAAAGCATGCTTAGCAATGGTTTTTTCTTCAAAAAAATTCAGACATTGCATGCTATCACACCAAATCAAGCTTATTGCAAAGATTGACGCATTGAAATACTTGTTATCCAAAGCAACTCTCACTGGGAAAATGGAAAAATGGGTGATGATCTTGACTAAATTTGACATAGAGTACATAGAGCGCAAGGCAATCAAAGGGAAAGTGATCACAAACTAAATGGAAGAAGTAATTATCTATGCAAATAACCCTTTGATATTTGAATTTGTTGATGAATCAATGTTCCTTGTCAGTATAGCAGATCAATGGAAAATTTACTTTGATGGATCATTCACCCAACATGGATCAGGGGTGGGTATTCTCTTTATCACACCTCAAGTTGATTGCATTCCAAAGTCATATAGGCTATTGTTTCCATGTACTAACAACATTGTTGAATATGAATCCCTAATCATAGGTCTAAGGATAGTAGTTCAATGGCAGATACAAGAGTTCAAATTCCATGGGGACTCACAGTTGGTTATCAAGCAAGTTAATAACAACTACGAAACTAAGGATTACAAGCTTACTCCTTACAAGAAGATGGTAGAGAATATCAAGGACCTTTTCATAGATATAACTTTTGAGCAGATTCGTGACATGAAAAACCAAGCAACAAATGATATGGCAACAATTGGATCATTATTAGACATGCCACACAACGTCCTGCAATGCGAATTCTTGATAGAACAGCTTCTCGTACTGACTTTTGAAATCCATAAATCTGAATTTGTGTGTGTTATTGTTGGTCTTGGATCCCCATGGTATCATGATATATTCACCTACCATAGCAGAGGAACCCTCCCATCCTATATCACCTCCAACCTTAAAAATACCTTTGTTAAGAAGGCATCCCAATTCATGATCCTAAGTGATACCCTTTACCATAGAAGCATTGAGGGGACATTACTACAATGTCTTAACCAAGAGAAAGCTTTGACCACTTTAATAGAAGTACATGATGGCATATCTGGTTCCCATTCTAGTGGTATGACTTTAGCTAAGAAACTGTTGAGGATGAGGTACTACTAGTCAACCGTGGAAAGAGAAGCCCATCAGTATGTGCAGAAGTGTGTCCAGTGTCAACAACATGGAGATCTAATTTATGCTCCAGCTTAGGAGTTGCAACCAATCGTCACACCTTGGCCTTTCTCACAATGGAGGCTTGACCTCATAAGAAAAATTACTACAACTTCATCCAACGGCCATAATTTTATCATAACATCCACTGAGTACTTTACCAAGTGGGTGGAAGCCATTCTGATAATCTACATAACAAGGAAGTGAATTGCCAAGTTTATCTTGAATTACCTTATTTTTCGTTATGGTGTTCTACAAACCCTTATCTCAGACAATGGAACACCCTTCAAGAATCAGGATGTGAAAGAGCTATGTCAAAGATTCAACATCCAACATCGATTCTCTACCCCATATTACTACTAGGGCAGCAATCAAGTTGAGGCTACAAACAAGATCATTCTAAAAATCCTAAAGAAAACGGTTAATGAAGTTGGCCATGATTGGCATCTGCAGTTAAATCCTATCCTTTAGGCCTATCGAACCAGTATTCACATGCCTACAGGTGCAACCCCATTCTCCTTGGTCTACGGATCAGAAGCCATCTTTCCCATTGAGGTTGAGCTTCTATCACTATGAGTGTCACTGCAAAACCTGATCACTGGTGAAGAGTACAAAGTATCTTAGCTGAATGAGATAGAATTCTTGGATGAGCATCACCTTGACATCCTTAATCACTTGTAAGTATATCAAAATCGACTAAAATGGACCTATAACAAGAAGATCAAGTGCCAATCTTTCCAAGTAGGGGATCTCATCCTCAAGCAGAATTAGAAAAATCTTCTAGATCAAGATAGTTAAGGAAAGTTTGAGCCTAACTGGTTAGGTCCCTTTGTGATCACAGCAAGCTATGGATTGGGAGCATATCAATTATCAACGCCTAAAGGTTAACCCTTGCAAGAACCAACCAATATTCTACATCTTAAAAAAAATATATACCTAAGCTTGAAGGGTGTAAATATGAAAACATAAAAAAATAAAAAAATGATCAAAATCCAAAAAGGTGAGAAAAAGGATTGAAAAAGTAAAGAAAATAATTGTCCTCTAGTGAAAACCACTTCGGTGGCACTTTGGGCAAGTAACTTGGTGAAAACCTGGCAAACAAACGCCTCGCGTAAATAAAGAACCTCCATCTACCTTTGGCTCTTTATGTTACCATTATTTGCATCACATCCATCCATCACATCATTCATCTTATTTTTTCCATCACCCATTTGTGTCTGAGTCATAGCTTGATATTGTGAAGTATTGTATCCCATTTAGTACTACTTGGCGTATTCCTAAGGTCAGTTTGCCCTACCTATATCGAGGTAGTCTATTGCATCATGCTGGGGGAAATTTGTTCTGGATCAGATTGGGTTCTTGTATATCTTAAGGTTATTGGAAATCACAATCGAAAATCCCAAAAACATTCATAAAACATCCATCAAAAAATACAAAAACATCAAAATTCCTATACAACTAAAATCTAAAATTATTCAAAAAGTTGTAAAGTCAAAATCCAAAACACATCAAAATCCCTAAAAAGGTCAAAACATCAAAAATCCAAAAATGGTAGCTTGTCGAACTACGAGTCTCTGAGCTAGAACGTAGGCAAGGCCATCATTGATGTGCCCCTGAGACACCCTAGGTCAGTCCTTTAGGATTCCTTCATAAAAAACTAACATCCCTCAACTGTTCATATCTCATCGTAAATAAGTTAAGGCAGTCAAACTACGTGGTCTCTGTGTGTATAAAGTAGGTAAGGCTAATATTTGATCAACCCTCGAGGCCCTTAGGATAGGTCTTTTAGGTTAGGTTCTTGTTCGAAAACTCAAAAAACACAAAAACATTCAAATATTGAAAAAACCCTAAACATCGAAAAATCCCAAACACATTTGAAAACTTGGAAAACCCTAAACAACCTTAAATAATAAAAAAAAAACATTCATATAAACCTTCAAAAAGACCAAAAACAACCTCACACATTTTCAAAATACAAAAAAACATTGAAATATTCCAAAAAACCCAAAACCACCCATCCCATTTCGCTTTCACCCGCAATAAACCTTCACCCATAATAAATTGATCATCACATTCAACCTTTGGCAAAACAAGTAGAAAACAAATGTAGCAAGTTGTAAAGTGAGAACTTAAGTGTCAAAATCTAAATAAATCATAGGTAAATGTGTTAGTGAATTTTGTATCAATGGCTTATCATTCACCTCATCCAAATCAAAACATTTGATCAACATGTCTTAGGATAAATCCTTCCTGCGATGGACATCAACATCATAAATCACCCTATCTAAGTTAAACTAGCAAGAGATATAGATAACATTTACTATTTATCTTTGATCTTTTCTTATGATTTATCTTATTGACCCATTCCAAGGACCTCTCGATGATGTCTGTCAAAATGATTTAGAGAGAAAGGAATGCGACATCGATCATTATCTTTCGTTTGTTGTGCTTGTGGGTATTCTTGTAAAATAATCTTGGCACATACTTGCTTAGTTGTGTGTAGGGAAGTTGTTTGGAGTAGATTGTTGACTATTGCATATGTTTTGGTACAATATATTCTAAACTTCTAAACTACATTTCGACGATGTTTCCATATGTCAAGGTGTGAACAAGAACTGTCCTATTTGTTTGCAAATTCAAAGTCCATTACACTAGATACAATGTCATCCTAGTTATCAATACCTTGATGCATCGTGTCTATGTGTTATATCAAAAATAAGGAATGATGGAAAATCCCAATCCCAAGATATGGATCAAGGACTTGTTGGAACTTTTTGAATCAATCATCAAAATCAATGGTCAAATATTCATTCTTATTTCTTCTATCTTTTTTTCATGGTAATCGAGTATCATGACAGTCAACAAAAAAATCATCAATGCATCCGTCCTGCATCCACAAATCATTAGTATGCATACATCTTACCTCATCACAACATATCATAATACGAAAAAACATATTTCACTACAATATCATTATCATTTAATTCATGATGAATAATATAAATTTTTTATTCTAAGCATTTTAAATTGTTGCATTATCATAGCATAAGTACGCACATCTGAATAAGCATACATATCATGAACATTCATATACATCCATATGGATACATCATCATCTCATAAATTACATAGAAAAGTACACAAAAAGAAATGCATCCATGCCATTTGCATAAGCATCTCATATCATAGTATCCATCCCATAACATGTCATAAAAAGATATTGAAAAAGGATATAACACATCCATTGCATTGCATTACATCGCATCTCATATACATCACGAATCATAAAAATTTCATTACAGCATATCACATAACACATAAATAAGAGAAGTGCATCCATCACATTGCATCCATACATAATCATAATGCATCACATCATATCACATCATATGCATCCATACATTCATGAGCATGAAATAAAGAGAACATCACATATTTAATCTGAATCATCTTGTATATATATCAAAAAAATGGTGACTGCCCTAATACAATACCCATGAGGCTATAAAAAATGAGCCCATGACTGTATATTTGTATAAAGAATCAGGCAATAATCAAAAAATGTTTATACAAGCAGGCTAGCCTTAGTGGCTGTTGGACTCACCCCTAACTGATGGATGATCCTCAGCTCTAGGTGGTGCTATGCCCCATTGTGAAAAATCAGGATATCTCATCACCTGAGGAACATCATGATGATAGTGCATACAGTAATATGCATCCTCGGTAACTGTCTCTTTGTACAAGTGAGCAGATACAATCCGACCCTGTGATGCAGCTATCACTGCCTCCAATTGTTGTCTCTGCCCAATCTCTTGGGCTAGCTGTATGTCCAGTTGTTGCCGCAACTAAACCTCATGATCTCACTATGCAGTCATGGCCTGAAGCTGCTAGCACAACTGAAATCTATCTCTTTGTAGTGAGAGCCTACATTTGTGCATGTGCCTATGCATTTGGTTGTGGAGGTGGAGGAGCGTGGTTCCCCCGAAACCTATCCATCGTGCCCATCCTTTCGCCCTGGCACCCATGCCTGATCGTGCTGTTATTGTTGGTGCCCATCACCTAGCACCTGACCCTTGTCCTACTCCTACTCTTGGCCTCTACCTCGACCACCATCCTTGCCTCCATCTCAGCTGCCATCTTGGCCTCGGCCTCTGCCTCCATGGTATGCCCCCGCTAGATCTATCAGGTGTGTAGGTGACCTAAACCATGCATCGTATATTGGGGTAGTCCTCGCATCTGGAATGCCCTGATCATATGCACACGACTACGGGACAAGCTATCTGAAATCATTGATTACCACAATGGGATCAATAGGGGATCCCCACTGTACCTCTCTCTAAGACCTAACAAAAATGACAGTGTAGTCATCCGCTAGCACAACTTATACCTCCCCAAACTATCGAGCAACACAGTCTGGGAGGTATCGCTCTATGATAGTGTGCTCTTTTCCCTATAGGTAGCGAGTCTGTCATGCAAAATCTAGTTGTTGTTGATCGTCATACCACTATGGATGTTGTAGCCACGAACTCCATTTGAACACCATAATGTCATCAATGACACACCGCCAATATGGAAAACCTGTGGAGCTTGTGTGCTGCAATGTCATCAACACCCTATATCAAAAAATGATAGGCTCATCCTCATGGATATATGTGAGAATGACCAATGGCCTCAGCACTGCAATATGCTCATATGCCCATATGTGAAGCAAATTCACCCCTTCTTTGATGCTCCTACCCTCTCAGTAGATGACCTCTTGCATATCATGGTACAAAGAGGCAAGGAGAACTGAACCCCAGACATGCATAACATCTCTCTAGATCATCCCCTCCCATGCTAAGCCCCATTTGAGACTAAAACCTCTGCCCTGTCAGTCTGGAGAAATGACGCCACAAATCAGAGCTACAACGAATAATCTGAATGTGTCCACCCAACCACGGTAAAAATATAGATCAATTTGGGAGCTAATCAAAACAACCGACCGTCTATGTAGAAGGGAGAGACACGCATCTCTCTTGGCATCAAGGTCATAAATGGAATGCTCTCTGTGGATAGGCAATTGCAATATGCACCACACATCCTCCAATGTGACGGTTGCCTTTCCAGTAGGCAAGTGAAATGAAGAGGTCTCGTTGTGCCACGTCTCGATCAATGTCATCATCATGGCAAGATGAGTCTTGACCTCAGGAAAGAAAGTGGTGAAGCCTAACCCTAGCCTCCCCAACCACTCCACCTTCATGTCATCAAAATATCTCGCAATTGCTAAAATGTTAGACCAATGCTCCCGCGACATCAATGGGGGAGGATCCTCTTGCACGCATCACACACACATCGTCAATTTGCCAAAAAATTCAAAAAAACTGATCAAAATTTGAGACTTTGCATCCAAAACATCAAATGTGTCACTGAAATCAATAACGTCATTGATTTTTGGGTGCGTTGCTATATTAATTCCAGGGGGGTGTCACAAATTTTTCGATGCGCGTCACTACACTCAATAGCGAATCAACATTATGGTACATTGCTATATCGAAAATCATGGTGCGTTGCCATTTGTTACATGCGTTGCCCATCACTTTCAAGTAGCATTGAACTTAAAAATCCCATGCATCACCATATTACCCTCGTGACCCCCAAATCGATTGTCACTAAACCAAAAAATCAGGGTGCGCTGCTAAACGAAGGGTGCATCGCTATAAAATCAATAGCGATGCGCCTAAGGACCCAAATTTCACCCCCTATTAAATGCACCTAAAAGAAAAAATCGAGAGAAGTTTCGAGTCACATACCCGGGGTCCTGCGTCTACATGCCACTGGTACTCTCAAACCCAATCAAAAATGTGTCATGGGAGCACTCATTACGCCATTTCACCAAGGTATCAAAGCTCAAAATGCAAGAATCTCCAAGATGTGAATGCACAAATGAATTGAAAGTGACCCTTCTTCACCTATTTAAGCAAAAAAATTAGGGTTTTTTTCCCTAATTTCAGCCAAAAGCTAGGGTTTTGGCCTGTTTTACCTATTTCTACCTTGTGCAACCTATTTTGAGCCATTTTTTGTGCTTCTAAGGCCATTTTCGGTATTCCAAGACTTGTTTTGGAACCTAAACCTATATTTTACCTTTGTCAAGAAACCAACCCAAAATTAAAAAAAAATCACCCGATTTCTCGAGGGGGTAGGGAACCAGCTTATTCCTTTCGTTGGGGCAACAGTGGGGCATCCAAAAATTAGATTTTTTCTTTTTGATCTAAGCAACAATTTTTAATCCAAAAAGTGGCAGTCTTTCAACCAACATAGTAGGTACCTCGCCTCAAAGAGGGGTAAAATGTAGACACTTAAATAATGTCCTAAATGATATCATGCACTTGAATCAGATATACTACCATCATTTCCTCCTCAAACCCATCCTCTTTTCGCTTAATTGATTAAATTAGATTAGCTATTTAATTAATTATGTGTTTTTCATCTATTGACCTAATTAATCTAATCAGGTTAATTCACCCCCTTTCATGCTAACATTTCATCTTATTAAATTGAAATTTAATCCCTAAAGTCCTCTTATTTAATTAAATAACCCTAAGTTATTTTATTAAATATCATACCACTATCCCCCTTTTCATTAAATCATTTATTTAATGACTATCATCTAATTCCCTTAATTTGAATAATTAAAACCTTATTTAATTATTAAATTACCTAATTAAATCTAATCCCCCCACTTGCAAGAGAATATTCCTCCTTTACACATTCCTCCAAAATGAATATTCCCATGGAATATTCCTTCCCCTTTTGCACATAAAAACTTTGTTTTAATTTGCTAAATATTTATTTTCCTCACCCATTAGAATATTCTCTCCTCACTCATTTGAAAAAAAAGAATATTCTTCCTTGTAACAAACTTACAAAACTTCTTGTGCAAGTTAACTTACAAGACTTCTTGTGCAAGTTAAAATTGTGTTTGTTTGAAAGAATATGAGCCTTTGATTCTTTCTTTGATCCATGTGGTCATTGATTGTCATCCATTGATGAGAATCCATAATCCATGTTTCATGATTCCTCCCTTTTTGACCATTGATTAACCTTTTTTTATCTCAACCCTTCATTTCTCATTTGCTCTCCTATAAATAGGTCACTATTTGGAGACAAATGGATCCACCTTTTTTAGAGAACACTTATGTTGTTGAAATCACTCACACTTACACTAATATTTAGCACTTATTTAGTATCATTTTAGCTTAAATTACTTGCATATTATCTTAGCTTCCATTAATGGCTTCCATGATAACATAGATGCATACATTTAGTATATCTTGTAATTAGGGTTTCAATATTTTTAGTTTAAAATCCATTTAGATTAGCTTTGCACTCACACATCTTAGCATAAATCATGTTAAAATAGCTTGTATCATGTTATTTTATCATTTAAATCATGTTTCATCACACATCTATCATTGGTTTCATCGATTCTTCTCAATATAATTGATCGGAACAAACTCATTTATCCATGGGATTGAGAAAGGGTCGTCATTCCACATCAATGCGACACCACTCCCCCAATAGGATAAGTTTCAATGGATTAGAATATTTTTTTTTTGAAGATTTAATAATTTAACATGTTAAGTTTTAATGGATTCCTAGTTTAGTGTTTATTAATTGATCTTATTGGGATTGATGTTTAGTGGCTCAAATATACTTCGTATCGTCATGGATCAAGTGTAGTCAGCCCATACTAATCCGTCGGTCACAAATGGGAAACGTTTACTTAATATATTTATGGTGTTTAGCATGAGTATTGGTTGGCATGGTGTTAACACTACATGTAAAGTTTGTGAAATCATGTTGAGGTGTGTTAGGATTAATTTGGGTCTTAATTAAGGATTTATATGGGTCGCCTTCATTCTTATCCACCACGGGAATGTTTGGGTGCTGACCTAATTTTAAATTTTAAATGTAATGGATAGTTGCCGACCTTGGAGAAGGTTTTCAAGGTTGAGGATGATATAAATATGAGTGGTGTTGTTTTAATATGAAAGAGAGAGGAAAGAAATATGCAAGGTAGAAGTGAGTGATGAATTTGATGTGAAGTACAAAAGTATAGATGTGAATTTGAGCATAGTAGTGTGAACTTCAAAGTGTTGGACTTCTAAAGGTAGTGAGCTAAAGGTGTTTGCAATCATTCAAGCAAGGCTACAAGAGTGTTGGAGTTATTGTGGTGGATTCCTTGTTGCATTGAGAATTTTTTCTTTGTGTAACATTTCTCTTCTATCTTCTTGTTCTTTTTGTGGTGGTGAGGCCTAGTTGTGAGCCTTTTGGACAGTGTGTCCTATTCTAGTAGTGATCCCTTGTATTGATTTTGCAATTACTTATATTGTGAGCTAATCCTCACCGTAATTTTTCCCTCATTGGGTTTTCTACGTAAATCTGGTATTCTCTTGTGTATGGTTCTTTTATTTAAATTCATGCTATCTACATTTCATGATTAATCACTTTAACAAAATAAGGTCTTAATGAATGTTTGTGGATCTGATTACTGTTGAGGGTTTTGACATTTTATTTTTCTACAGCCGATTCACCCCCTTGTCATTTTTCTTGTTCATTCAACAAGCTTACCTCTTCTTCTCCCAAACTCTCATTCCACTATACTATTTAATTTTAGATGCATCTTGCTACTCCAAATTTATTTCAATATGCACCTTCCCCTTATTATTCTCCTTTAGTTATTCTTCCTTAGTCAATAATTTAAGTTCCTTAAAGGTTTCTGAATTCTAAAGCTTGTAGCCTATGACATATTGACTAGAACTAATAAAAATACACCTTTAACCTTAAAATACAACCTAGACAACCTCTCTTTAGGAACTTGAACAAATTCCTCACAAGCAAAGACCTACAAATTTATCACTATAGGTTTTTTATTAGTCCACATTTCACATGGCATCTTATTTTGCATCAAAAAATTAGGAGACATATTTTTCAATCAACATGCAATGCTAACTACGATAGCTGAGAATTCATATCCTAGACCCACACTACTCAAAAAAAATCTATCCTAATCAAGTAAGGTTCTATTTAACCATTTAGACATTTTATTCTATTGTGGTTTATATGGTTTTGTCCTTTGCTTCACAATTATAGCATGCTTACATAGTATGTCCAAAACTCAAAACAAAATTCAATGTCATTTTCTATTCTTGGTAACTTTATTTTCCTCCTAGTTTGATTCTCAACAAGAGATTTGAAATGCTTAAACTTGCAAAACACCTCAAACTTATTTCTAAGAAAATATACCCAAGAGAACCTAAAATTATCATCAATTGATGATAAATAATACAAAATTACCAATTGGTGGAATATCCACAAGACTAATCATGTCATTGTGTTCACCTAAAAAATTTCCTTTGCTTTAGTGCTTCTAGAGTTGAACGATACACTATTCTATTTTTTAAGAACACAATGTAAAAAAAAATTAATCTCAACAAAATATATTTTAACAAGACCTTCCACTAGATATATTTTCTAACCAAGGTTTTTAGGCCTTTCTCACTTAGGTGACCCAATCTAAGACATCGAAATATCCTTAATTTAAATGTGGTTACATTAACATAACCAAATAATGTTGATGCATCTAACCTATTAGAGTACCATGCCCCACCATTTTTGCAATCACCAAATTACCTCTAGCCACTATTAGCAAGAAAAATGGGGAACACAAATAAAATTTATGAGACCCAAGTACTTTTTGAGTGTTGTAGTTTATCCCCCAAACTCAATCATATAAAGGGAGCAAGGATTTAATCTGGACAAAATCCTAATTATTTAACCAAACATAAAATAATATCACCTAACACAATATATAGAATTTTGGAATCAATATATTATCTATCTCAATTGAGTACATTCATATATCATTATACCTCCTTTTTATTATATATAATCATTATGTATCTTCCTCTATACTCTATATATGTTCTTTATATTCTTCCTTACTTTCTACCTACTTCTTACTTGTTTTAGTGTTATACATATCTTTTCCTATACACATATATAAGGGATGGGATGTGGCCCATATATCTTATTCCTACCCTAGATGGTTTCTCTCGAATTTTATGTTTTACAGGCTCCTTAAAGCAAGACGTGGTAGTATTTACTCAACTATGTTTGAATAGTTATACTTTCCTGCCAACACCATCCCCTCTTTCAAAACATTGGCTTGTCCTCAAGTCAACTCTACTCAGGATTAATTTGATAGTGTCTAATTCATGATCCATTTATGGAGTATTATAATATTGTGCTATCTAATTTCCTTAATCATATTGCTCCTTATTCAAGGATGTTAATTTAATAAGGGCCCAACCATCTGAATTTTAGTTCTCCTTGCTTCTTTAATTTTCTATCATAAAGTAAGACCATATCATCAACCTTTAACTATTTAGACCTAAAGTTTTAGTCATGCCATGCTTTTTGTCTTTATATTTCTATCCACAAATGGTATTTTTCTAGTTGTCTTGCTTCATATAATTTATCTAGTTCTTCTAGGTGGTGTTTCATGGATTCTTTGTCTATGAATCTTAAGGCCAATGTTGTGTGGAGATTATGGATGATGAAATTAAAAGGTAGGATGTCCTACATTCCATACAAAAGATCAAAAGGAGTGTGCTTGGTAGATTATTTGTATGTAGTGCAGTAAGCCCAGAGCACCATAGGCATTTTAATGTCCCAACCTATCTTGTTTGTATCACACATCTTTGTCAAAGTAGTTTTAATAATTTTATTTAGTGCTTCACTTGCCCCATTTACTTGTAGATGATATGGTGTGCCACAGTTATGGGTGATCTTGAAATTAGCTAGTAATTCCTTTATTATGTTGTTGAAAAAGTGTTTCCCCTTATCATTGGTTATGCTCAATGGATACCCAAAACTATTAATTATATTATGGTAGAGAAATATGGTTGTAGTATATGCAGTGTATTCTTTGGTCAGTTCATCCTAGGACCACTTAGTTAATTATTTTATATCAATAATAATGAATTTATCCTTGGAAATTTTTGTTGGAGGGTCTATGGGTCATATGAATTCAATAACCCATTTCTTAAAATGGGACTTATGCTAGAACTGGTTGGAGGGCCATTTCATCTCGAGCAGTGGATCACCCTTTTGTTTAGAAAATTTCATAGTTCTTCAAGTATAGTTCTTAGCATCCTTGTATATACTAGGCCACAATAATCCAACTAGTACTATTTTTCAAGCAATAGTGTCTCTGCAATTGTGTCCCCTGACAATACCTTCATGCACCTCTCTTAAAATTTTCTCACCTTCATGTGTATAAACTACTCTTTGGAGGATGCCATATCTCCCCTTCTTGTATAATGCTCCTTCAATTGAGGTAAAAGGAAGGGAATTTCATAATAACACTTATTTATCATGTGTTTTCATATCAGTGGGGTATTTATCGATAAAGAGTAATTGGGAAACATCATGAAGTTCTTCTTGTACCACAACTATTTGGAATAGATGTGTGCCAAGTCCTCTTCATCAGTCTCCTTGGGTTCTTTGCTTGTATGAATTCTAGATATGTAATCTAGACCTTGATTATTCTTTCCTGGTTTCACCATTGTATTAAAATTAAATTCTTGAAATAGTAGTAACCATTGATATATTCTTCTTTGTATCATTGGTTTATTTAGTAGGAATTTTAAAAGGGATCATGGTCAGTGTAAAATGTGAATGGTGTGAATAGGAGATAGTCACATAAATTGTGCAATGCATAGACCATGTCTAAGGCCTCTCGTTTAGTGGTAGTGTTATTTTTTCTTGAGAAAGTTTGAAACTAGAAAAACCAATTGGCTGATCTTTATTTCCATGTGGTTGGGCAAGGACTGCTTCTATAGATATTCCAAAAGCATTGGCATGGACATGGAAAGGTATTGACCAATCTAGAAATATAAGAATAGGAGCTTCTACTATTTTATTTTTCAATATTTCAAATGATTACTGACATTGGTTAGTCCAAGTAATAGCTTTATTAGTTTTCTTCTTTATGATTTCTTCTAAAGGGTTTTCTATGGTGGCATATCCTTTGATAAAACTTTGTGATACATGGTATAGCCTAAAAATGTCTTAACCTTTGATGTTGTTTTAGGTGGTGGTAATTTCATAATCAATACAATCTTCATTGGATCTACAATTAGTCCCTCTTTACATATTGCGTGCCCTAATAATGTGCCAAAAAATACCACAAAATTGTATTTCTTGATATTTAGGGATATTTGCATACTTCTACATTTTTTGTTGTATCAAATGACCACTGATCCATTCTTTGACAACCTCTCATTCTTTGTAGTGGCATTCTTTTCATTATTCTAGCTCTTTTAGGGTCTTGTAAATCATCACTTCTTGATTGTACTACACTTTGATAATACTGTTGTACTTTATCGCATTTAAATATGCCATGAGAATCATCTCTAAAAAATAGATACTTCCTCTCTTTTTTGCCCAAAACTCTATAGCATAATGGCCTGCCTTTCCACAGTTATA
Organism: Sequoiadendron giganteum; assembly: GCA_007115665.2. Lineage (NCBI taxonomy): Eukaryota > Viridiplantae > Streptophyta > Pinopsida > Cupressales > Cupressaceae > Sequoiadendron > Sequoiadendron giganteum. The sequence goes on along the minus strand of CM021101.1, from coordinate 656,186,448 downwards.
ACATGTAGCATCACTTCTTCAGTGGTTGTTTCTATTGCATCCTCTTCCTCCTCTATATTTTGATTGTCTATTATCTTCAATTTAATATTATGGTTGATTATTCTATAATGCATAAGTATTTCTATTATCTCTCCAAGGTGGTTGTCTATATCCCACATCATATAAGGGACCTTCTGCTTGTCCTTTGATATATTTTATATTTCTATTCATCTCTGCATCACATTTGTGGTTCAATGGGAATCTTGGGTTAGGATGATTTTTTTCATTTTGGATTTGAAATTAATTTGTAGGATAATCCTAGTGAGGTGGCTATCCCATTCTCGGAAACAATTTCAGTATAATGAATTTTTCTTAATCAGTAAATTTTTAGTTCTACTTGTAATGCTACTATAGTTCTTTCTCCTCATGCCTTAGATAAATTGTTATGATTGTGGCCTTCCCTTGAATAATATGTGCACCAAATCTCCTTAGCTTTCTTTGCCTCTCCTCTTGTTAAAATATCAATTTGTATCGTCAGTTGTTCTATCGCTCATTATAATTTCTCAAGATTCTCCTTTATGTCATTCTTTTGTGGTTTGTGCCATGTTTGAACTTCTATGTGGTATACCATCTTCATCAAGTCTGTATAAGTATCAAATTTCCTCCCGTCTAATGCTACTCTTATGTAATTTTATAATCCAAAGATGAACCTTTCAATCTTATGTCATTTTATTACATGTTCCTCCAATTTGCACTAATTCCCTCATTTTACAAACACTCTCCATAGGGATATTTGGGGTGTTAAATTTTTCCAATAAATCTTATTTTACTTCATCCCAACTATTTTCATGTTTTGGATAAGTTTTCTCGTACCAATCGAGTACCTCCTTCCTTAACGAAGATACAAAATCTAATAGCTTTGATTTGTCCTCGTCAATGTCTTGTCTTTCCCACAGAGGTTCTAATAGGAAAATGTGTTCTACAACCTCTGTTGCATCTTTTCCAAATACTAGGATTTTGATCAATGACTCCATTTTTTTTGTTTTCTTTTTGTTTTAGGTTTACAGATTTACGAACTAGTCTTTTTTTCCTTTTCTTTCTTTACTCTCCTAGTTGTAAGGGGATTTTTCTCTCTTCCCTTATCTCTTTCTTACTTTATATCAAAGTACTCCCTTCCAATTATCTCTTACCAATCTAATTCTTTTCCTTCTTTATCTCTTGTCTCTTTTCTTTTCGGTGTCTTTTTTAATAAAACCCTTCTACTCTAATATGGCTTAGGGAATGGGTCCTGGTCTAGTGGTTGTGACTCTTCAAGACACCTTTCATCTTCTTATTTTTAAAAATATTTTATTTATTATTGAACATAATTATTTTCCCAAATTAAATATAATCTCCTCTCCTTTTCATATTTCTTCTTCCCTTAATTTATTTACGCTTCTATTAACTAATTATTTCAAATATTCTTGAATAGATAGAATCTTTTTCTGAAGTTTTCAAAAAATCGATAAATCTATCATCTAAATTGACAGTCGAAATTGCTAGATCTGATTTCATTGTAGGAATTTTGGAGAGTTTTGGTATGAAGCCTCTGTGCTATTAAAAACTCCTAAAAACAACCTTCTAGATCTTCCATAATCATCAATGTTCTTCTTTAAATTGGTTATTGGTTGTCTTAATTTTTTCGAGTGTGAATTTAATTTCTCTAGGGTCTTCCATTCTTAGATTCTATTTTTTATTTCTCTTTCCCTTCGGAAACACCCACCTTAGCACACTCAGTAGCACCCTTATTGGCATGCTCAATTCTCTTTTTATTTTTATTTTCCATCTTCTGCATTATCTTTCTTCTCTTTCAATAATTTGTCTTTGTCTTCTCTCTTCTCCATTTGGGATTGTCATGTTCATTTTTCCTACTAATTCAATTTTATCTTTAATTTCCCTTGTGTTTTTATTATCTCCTTTTTCCATAGATGTGGTTGATTTGGGATTACATTAGTCCTTTATTGTCTCCCATAGTATTTATTTGGTAACTTTTCTTATTGGTCACATCTTTTCAAGGATTCCTTTCAAAATTTTCCCCCTTTTCCATTCTCCATTCCCTTGGTGCCTAACTCCCTCTCACAAGTTAGACACTAAGAGGAAAGTTCCACATATTTTCATATCTTCCTTATTTTCCTTTCTTCTCCTATGTCCAATTTTTAAAATTTTGAAAAGATGAGTATTGTTGTCTTTTATACAACCTAACCAAAGTCTCAATAATGACACCAATGTTAGCAAGAAAACTGGGGAACACAAACCAAATTTTTGAGCCTCAAGTACTTTCTGAATGTTGTAGTTTATACCCCAGATCAGTCATATAAAGAGATCAAGTATTTAATTCGAAAAAAATCCTAATTAGTTAACCAAACATAAAATAATATCACATAACATAATATATAAAATTCTAGTATCAATATATTATCTATGTCAACTGAGTACATTCATATATCCTTATCTCTTTTTTACATCATATACAATCATCATATATCTTCATCTATACTCTATATATGTTCTGTATATTCTTCCTTACTTTCTACCTACTTCTTACTTACTTCCTTCACTATTATACATATCTTTTCGTATACATATATCTAAGAGATGGGATGTGGCCCATCTATCCTATCCCTACCCTAGATGGTGTCTCTTGAATCTTATACTTTGTGGGATCCTTATGGAAAGATGCGATAGTATTTACTCGACAATTTATGAATTGTTATACTTTCCTGCCAACATCCATTCTACAACCTTTCCCATAAAATATGACATGAATTCTTCAATCAACCATTTTAGACATAAACATAAGATTTTTAACCAAACATAGGTGTAAAGAATCTGAGAGCTCCCTTTTCTACCATCTATGAAGGTAGCTTTCATTTTTCCTTAACCATCTAGTTCCAAGGAGTTGTTATCACTAACACCTAACCTTCATCACACTTGGTATAATTTGAGTACCACTCCCTGTCTATATAGTGTTATGAAATAAATATCCAAGCCAACCAACTAGGAATCATCAACAATGATGCTAGTAAAAATAGATGCATCACTATTAAATATCCATTAAATATCTTTGTAGTTATCCAAAGTTATGAACACTTATTTATTTTAGATTTGTAATAAAATTTCAAATTTATATTGAAACACCGAAAATAGGTTTATCAAAATGAGGGTTCACCAATGTAAGTTTACCAAAAATAGAAAGAGGAAAAATGGGGTGTAATGAACCTATATTTCATGAAATGAGATCCCCCAATGGTAGGATTGACTTTCAGCCCTAGGTGAGTCAACCCAATTGGAGATCTTGAAAATTTCTGATGATTGAGGATAGGGTAAAATCTGTCTGAACAACACTTTTGGGAGATAAAAATAAAATAGTAAATGAACTAAAATATGCAATCTAAGACCTGAATCATGTAGATGAAGCATAAATCTAGCATAAATAACAAACTTTAGCAGATCTGAGAAAGGTAAGATACCGTGTACCCATCACCAAAAATGGTGAATGAGTCCTTGTAAAAAAAATTCCTCAATTTTCGAGAGCCTCTAGAGATGGATCTGAGATTCATTTTCCCATAGGTTCTATTGCTAAAAATTTGGAAATGAATTCGAGATATGAGTTTTTGTGGTCTTGACAACTTTTTGTGACAACTTTGACAACTTTTATAATTTTGCACTTTTGAGATCTTCAATTTCAATCCTTTTTCACCTATGTTCGAACCTAAACATACAGAAAGAGAGGAGAAAAGTGTTTTTTTTTTGTGGATAAGGGTTTTCCTTGGTCAAACCCTAGTTTGGTAATTAAACCTTGAAATGAAATGAAACATGAATAGAAGGAATGATCAATGATCAATGCTATGTTGCAACTCACCAAACCCTTGAATGGAGATCCATAGAGGATTGAAGTCTAACACATCTCTCTAAGGTCTTTATAATGCATGAAATTTCTTGATTGGATGTTGATCTTGATGCTTGAATGCTCGAAACCTACATCACAATGTTAGCTCCAAAAAATTGCATGAATGAAAATGACTTTGACATGATTCTTGAGATCTTGAATGCTGATGTAGAAGATTGATAAATTTTATCTTGAACACCTTTGACAATAATATTCTCTCTTGGAATGCTTGCATAAAAATTCTAGCTTGCTTCTAGTTTTGAATTGATAAAAAGACCTTGTATTTATAGGGAATTTTCTAATTTCCCAAAATTAAACATCAAAGGATCAAAAATTGTAATTTGAATTTGAATCATGAAAATTCCGCCAAAAATATATTAAAATTTGAGATCTTAAACTTAAGGAGGACCCATTCTAGGACCTAAATCCAAGACACTCAATTTCCAAGGCAATTTAATTAATATTTGCAATTGTTTAATACAAGTTCCCCTTTCGGAAAACATGATTAATGTTGAAAATAGAGGTGTTTTAGTAGCTTAATACCTTGTAAAAATTTAATATTTCTGATCTAAATATGTATTTCCTTTGTTACATATTCTTTGTAAGTGATTATCTAATTAATCCTTTTTATTGTTTGTAGAATATAGACAGAAGTTGATAGAAGAAGTAGATAGGATATTAGAAAGATTGCACAAGCATGTAACGTGGAGAAAACCCTTTCGGGTAAAAAACTCCACCAAGAAATGATCTATTATTCCAATCTTGAAGTAGATTACAATAGCTTCAATTCTTGCTTGAGAATGCCTCTTTTGACTTCACCAAACTTCTTCACAACCTGCAAATAAAACTTGCAAACTTTCTCTACAACTTGCTTGAGATATATATACTTTCTCCAACATTGTAAACTGCAAATGAGTTACACAAACAATGCTCAAGCCCTAACCCTTAAAGGTATGCCTATTTCATGCAAGTGGAGTTGTACCATGAAAACCAATGTCAAACCATCCACCTCTTCCATTTGGGCATACCAAACTGAAGTCACAACTTAGTCTTCATCCTGTAAATATCTTAAGGCTTCATCCTTAAATTTGGTGCCCAAAAGAGGGCCCCACTTAACTAGGCCTTCAAAAATATCTTTGCATGCAAAGGAGTTAATTCCAAGAAGCCAACTTGGGCACCCAAAGTGGGTCCAAGATATTTCTTGTTTAACTGAAACAATTCTCAACACCATTCATGCAAGAATGGTCATCTCTTGTTAACTGAAGGTAGTTCCTATTATCTATCATGAAACTCACATTATTAGCCATGCATTTCAAGTTAACTTAAGTTAACTAACATGCAACTAAAACTAACTGAAGATAACTGAGCTTGAACTGAACTGAACTGAACTGAACTTCAACTGAACTGAACTGAACTTTAAACCCTATTTTATAGGTACTCAACATGCATAAAAAAAAATCCCTATTTTGTAGGAACCTAGGATGCATTTATGAAGTATCCCCAATTTACCACTCAATTAATGAAACTTAAGGTGACTATCACCTCCCATGTGTGTTCCTATGTGCTCCTATTTTGTAGGAGCCCATCCCAAGGCATCCCCACATGTTCCTAACATTTAGAATAATATACAAATGTCAATTATCATGATTATTTCATCAATTAATAATTCCTTCCTAGTGTTGATAAACACATTTCAAGAATTTAGGATATACATGCAATAACTAATGTTTTAGGATTGCAATTAAATGGCATCCTATTTCCAACATTCTCCCACTTGATATTATACATTGCAATTATTCTAAACTAGGAATAATAAATTTAAATCAAGTACAGGACTCAAGGCCAATGGCCTTCCTGCACCACGAGAACTTATCTGTAGGAACTGGCTTCGTAAGATAATTTGTAGCATTAATTAAATTGTCAACTTTTTCAATTAATACTTTTCCACTTTCAACCATTTATCGCACAAAGTGATACTGAACATCTACATGTTTAGTACGAGCATGATACATAGGATTTTTGGCTAAACAAATAGCACTCTGACTATCACATTCAAGCTTAACTTGCTTGCAATTAAAACCAATACCTTTCCCAAGTCTCTGTAACCAAACTGCCTCTTTAGAGGCATGTGTGGCAGCCATGTACTCTGCTTTTGTGGTGGGAAAAGCAACCATGGGTTGCCTCTTACTCATCCAACTAACTGTAGATCCAAACAAAGTATACACATAACCACTTGTCGACCTTCAACTATCCAGATCTCCTGCCCAATCTGAATCAACAAAACCTTGTATGTCCAATGATCTATTCATAATATCAATGTTATTAGAACCATGATAAACTAAATAGTAATCAGAAGTCCCTAATAAATATCTAAAATCCCTCTTAACATAAGTCCAATGTTCTTTACCAAGGTTAGACATAAACCTACTAAGAACTCCCATTGTTTGGGCTATATCTGGTCTTGTACAGACCATTGCATACATTAAACTACCAATTGCACTAGCATATGGAATTTCAGACATTTCCTCATATTCAAAATCAGATTTAGGACTCATGTTTAAACTTAACTTCGTGCCAACTGGTAAAGGAATATTAATTGGTTTACTATCTTGCATGGTAAACCATTTCAAAATAGTATCAAAATAATTTCTTTGACTTAAGAAAAGCTTTTTGTTACCTCTATCTCTGTTGATCTCCATACCAAGGATATATTTTGCAGCCCCTAAATATTTCATCTCAAATGTGCTCGAGAGTTGTGCCTTTAATTTCTTTGATCATTACATTGCTATTACCTATAAATAACATGTCGTCAACATATAAGATAATTATTAAAAGCTGATCATCAATTATTTTTATCTAAACACAATGATCTTCCTCACTCCTAACATAACCAATTTTCAATGCGAAAGCATCAAACTTTTGGTACCACATTCTGGGAGACTGTTTCAATCCATATAAAGATCTCTTTAACCTGCAAACCAATTCTTCTTTTCCTTTTACAACAAAACCATCAGATTGCTTCATATAAATCTCTTCATCAAGATTCCCATGTAAAAATGCAGTTTTCACATCCATTTGTTCAATTTCAAAATTATAAGCAGCAACAATTGACAAAAAGAATCTAATAGAAGTAAGTTTATCAATGGGAGAGAAGATTTCATTAAAGTCAACTCCCTCTCTTTGGGAGTAGCCCTTGGCTACTAATCTAGCCTTGTACCTTTTGAGATTACCATATGCATCAATCTTCTTTTTAAAGATCCATTTACAACCAATGGACTTTCTTTCTTTGGGAAAACTCTCAAGATCCCATGTGTCACAAGTTTCTAAGGATTCCATTTCCTCATGCATAGCTTGTGACCAAAGCTTGTGTTCATCTGAAGACAAAGCTTCCCTGTAAGAACTGGGTTCATCATTAGTACTCATTAAATAAAAAATACAATGGAAATTAGGTGGGCTATACCTTTCAACGGGATTTCGTTGTCTTGCGGATCTTCTTAGAGGGGTTTCTACTTGTTCATCAATATGCTCATCTTGAGCTTCTATTTCAGAAGAACTCTCTGAACTCTCCTCTTCCAATCCATCCAATTGTTCTTCAACATGTGCATCTTGTTGCTTTTGATTATCAATCTCAAAATGCACTGTTCAAGAAGTATCCTTCTCCTTTGGTTGTTCTTCTCTTGAATAAGCTCTAAATTCCCTGAAAATTACATCTCTAGATAAAGAAACTTTTCGTGTTAGTGGATTCCAAAGCTTGTACCCTTTTAAATTTTCACCATAACCCATGAATATGCATTTTTGTGCTTTAGGATCCAATTTAGATCATTTTTCTTGAGGCACATGAACAAAGGCCTCACAACCAAAGATCCTTAAATGTGCAACACTAGGCTTCTTTCCTAGCCACATTTCATAAGGATTTTTATCTTCAATAGATGAACTAGGGGATCTATTGATTAAATAACAAGAAGTACATATTGCCTCAGCCCATAGGGACCGATCTAGCTTAACACTACTTAACATAATCCTAGCTTTTTCCATTAAGGTTTGGTTCATCCTTTTTGCTACTCCATTTTGTTGAGGTGTATATGGAGTAGTTTTCTATCTCACTATTCCTACATGTTTACAATAGTCATCAAATTCCCTAGAAAAATACTCACCACCATTATCTGATCTCAATACTTTTATCTTATGATCTGATTGTTTCTCAACCAAAGCCTTAAATTCCTTAAACTTATTAAATACATCAGATTTTTTATGCATAAAATATATCCAAGTATATCTTGAGACATCATCAATAAATGTGATATAGTATCTAGATTTTCCAATAGATTCAATATCCACAAGGCCCATTACATTTGAGTGAATAATCTCTAATAATCCTTTAGCTCTATTTGTACCACTAGGAAATTTAGATCTAGATTGTTTTCCAAACACACAGTGCTCACAAAAGTCATTCTTTCCAATATTATAATTAGGAATACCATCAACCAAATTCTTATTTATAATGGTCCTAAGACCTTTTTCACCTATATGGCCCAATTTATCGTGCCATAGCATACATGTATTTTTAGCTTCAGCTACATTTGATAAAATATTTACTTTGGAGGTATTTAACTTAAACAAAGTCACAATTCGAGATCCTTTAGCAACCACCTTTGTCAAATGTCACATGCATTCCAGAATCATTGAACTTAGAGACAGAAAGAAGATTTCTAGCAAATCCTGGAATATGTAAAACATCATTAAGTGTCTTAACCCTACCATCACTGAAACATAATTTTACCTCTCCTTTGCCAACAACCTTTGTTGTGTTGTCTCCAAAGAAGACATCCCCTCCATCATATGCAGTATACTTAGTGAACCACTCCTTCCTAGGAGTCATATGATAGGAGCAACTCGAATCAATAAGCCAAGAGTTATCAACAACAGTATTAGAAGAAATGACTAATGCCTCATTACTGTCATCAGTGGATTTCTCTATAGAAGTATAAAATCCCTTTTTCTTACTCTTACAATCCTTTTTAATATGTCCAGGTTTTCCACAATTCCAACACTTTACCTTACTCTTACCAGGGGTTTTTGACCGTCCTTTAGACTTACCCTTTCTTTTCTTGTATGCCTTAGATTCCTTCTCTTTAGGCCTACCTCTAACAAACAAGGCATCTTGGGAGCCAGTTTTAGACTTCCTCCTCATCTCCTCTGATAGGAGAGTTGGAATGATATTGTCCATCTTTGGATCTGCACCATTGCCACTTATTGCAACAATTAGATTTTCCCAAGAATCTGGTAAGGAGCAAAGTAATAAAATGCATTTATCCTCGTCTTCTAGCTTTACATCTACAGATGCTAACTGAATGAGAATAAAATTAAAAGCATTTAAATGTTGTGCTACAACATCACCATCTTTCATTTTCAATGAATACAAATGCCTTTTTAGATACAACTTATTTGTAATACTTTTAGTTTGATAAATATCACCTATTCTCTTCCACAATTTATTTGCAGTATTTTCATCTGAAACATTCAAGAGAACAACATCAACAAGACATAATCTAATAGTTCCTCTTGCCTTTTTATCTAACTCAGCCCAATCCTCATCTGAAATAGTTGTAGGTGTCTTTGTCTGATTATTAACAGCTAACCACTGATCTCGTTCTTCAAGAAGATCTTCCATTTTTAATTTCCACATTTCATAGTTAGATCCATTGAACTTTTCAATATCTAAACGTGAATTCATTGTAACAAAAATTATTTCCAAAATCAGCAAATAATCAAAATTATAAAAGCTCCCACTAAGCCAATAAATCCTTCAATCTTTAAGAGAAAGGTGTCCCAATACTCTACCCAACCTCAGCTTTGATACCACATGTTGAAAATTGAGGTGTTTTAGTAGCTTAATACCTTGTAAAACTTTAATATTGCTGATATAAATATGTATTTCCTTTGTTACATATTCTTTGTGGGTGATTATCTGATTAATCCTTTTTACTGTTTGTAGAATATAGATAGAAGTTGATAGAAGAAGTAGATAGGATATTAGAAAGATTGCACAAGCATGTAATGTAGAGAAAACCCTTTTGGGTAAAAAAAATCCACCAAGAATTGATCTATTATTCCAATCTTGAAGTAGATTACAATAGCTTCAATTCTTTCTTGAGAATGCCTCTTTTGCCTTCACCAAACTTCTTCACAACCTGCAAATAAAACTTGCAAACTTTCTCTACAACTTGCTTGAGATATATATACTTTCTCCAACATTGTAAACTCCAAATGAGTTACACAAACAATGCTCAAGCCCTAACCCTTAAAGGTACACCTATTTCATGCAAGTGGAGTTGTACCATGAAAACCAATGTCAAACCATCTACCTCTTCCATTTGGGCATACCAAACTGAAGTCACAACTTAGTCTTCATCTTGTAAATATCTTAAGGCTTTATCCTCAAAGTTGGCACACAAAAGAGGGCCCCACTTAACTAGGCCTTCAAAAATATCTTTGCATGCAAATGAGTTAATTCCAAGAAGCCAACTTGGGCGCCCAAAGTGGGTCCAAGATATTTCTTGTTTAACTGAAAAATTTCTCAACACCATTCATGCAAGAATGGTCATCTCCTGTTAACTGAAGGTAGTTCCTGTTATCTGTCATGCAACTCAAGTTATTAGCCATGCAACTCAAGTTATTATCCATTCATTTCAAGTTAACTGAAGTCAACTAACATGCAACTAAAACTAACTGAAGATAACTAAACTTGAACTAAACTGGACTAAACTGAACTGAACTTCAACTGAACTGAACTGAACTTCAACTAAACTAAACTGAACTTCAACTGAACTGAACCGAACTTCAACTGAACTGAACTGAACTTCAATTGAACTTCAAACCCTATTTTATAGGTACTCAACATGCATAAAACAAAATCCCTATTTTGTAGGAACCTAGGATGCATTTATGAAGTATACTCAATTTACCACTCAGTTAACTGAACTTAAGGTGAGTATCACCTCCCATGTGTGCGCCCATGTGCTCCTATTTTTTAGGAGCTTATCCCAAGGTATCCCCACATGTTCCTAACATTTATAATAACATACAAATGTCAATTATCATGATTATTTCATCAATTATTAATTCCTTCTTAATCCTAGTGTTGATAAACACATTTCAGGAATTTAGGATATACATGAAATAACTAATGTTTTAGGATTGCAATTAAATGGCATCCTATTTCCAACAATTAAATAGGATTTTAAATATATAATTTATTCAATTAGAGGCTTAATTAAGTCCAATTAAATTAAGGGACCCAAACATAGAGTGAAAATGTAAAGGTTTACACTTTTCTACAATACATCTATATTTTACTAGTCTAAGCCTTGCATCTCACTATATTGGCATCATAATTTGATGTTAAACAATTGGTTTAAACATTGAAATTTCCCAACATATGGTATTAGATCTAGATTGGTGTAAAAACCATTAGAATTCTAACAAGGATTTTTTTATCTTTCTAGGAGTGTTGGAGGCTTGTGGATTACAATATATGTTTTGTGTACTAACATTGTTTTATAAATTTGTGAGATTGAAAGTTATGAAATCTAACTCTTGGATGGATATTGTTAATGGGGTCTATGTTTCACACTAGAAACTTTTGGTTGTAGATATTTATTTATATGGAGTGATTCATGTGTTTACTTCTTGCATGGTGGTGATTTTGAGCTCTTATTTAACATGTGACTATTCTCTTTTGTGTTTATTTTCCTTGTTTTCATGTATGGTGAAAGAGTGTTCATGTTGGGTGGGTACTTTTGGTCCCTTGGTCACATGGGATAACACCTACCATTTGGAATATTGTATGGATTTGTTGGTTTCATGGTGTTAGCCCTTGTTATAATAAAGCACTAGATTATTAACTACTAGTTGCATGTGGGTTGTGGAATTAGTTTATATGTAACTTGGACACTCTTGTGCAACTCGATTCCTCTTTATCATATTCATGTTATTTTGGATATTTAGGTTTTATAATTTTCCTATTTGAAAAGGATGATGGTTTATATATCTATGATTTCCATTGTTTTAGGTGGCATGTTTGGTATTATTCATAATTTTAAATGTCTAGATGTTGAAGTGGATTTAGATTTATATAGATGGTTTTTTAGGTTCTACATATTAACCAAAATATGTGGTTTGTAGATATATGAAACTATTATGTTCAAAGTATTTTGGATGGAAATAGTTATAAATTTACATGGTTTCTTGTTAAAATTTATTAAAATATGGTTACTCTTATGTGGATTTGTTTGGAAAATTGGGCATACCATTGATCTAGTGTTTGAATCTTGTAAATCTATAGGTTATCTCTAGTTACCTCTATTTTGCATGTTACCTATGTGATGATTAATCTATTTTTTTAGCTATTTGAGATAGGATTGCTGGTCATGTTTTCTAATTTAAGATGTTATATGTGTAGATATTGCCTTTCTTGGTTATATTATTGTATTAGTGTGTTTATAGTAGTAATAAAAAGAGATGGTTATTTGGAGTACTAAAGTGATATAGTTGTATAGTAGGATCTATATCAATTAGCTATAGTGCATTAGAGGCTCTATTCACTTTCAATAGAGTTTTGGTAATGATTTTTTTCATGATGCCATGCATAGTTCAATATCACTATCAGTGGGAGATTTATGTAGTTATATGGAAATGTCTATATTCTTGTTTCAATATCTTGGTTCGTCTTTGAAATCCACATGTGTTGGAATGTGTAGATTAACTATGTGAGAGCCATGGATGATCCTTCATCAAGATATTATTATCATGATGTTGTGTATAGCTTGGTATCACTTTTAGTGGGAGATTTGGTAGTGATGAGGTTATATTGATTTAAATGGATGATATTCTATAATGGTTGTTGGTTTTATTAGGATTCCTTATATTTTTCCTTGGTTGTAGTGAGGGCTCATTGACATTTTTGGTTCTATTGATAGAGTATGGTTATCTTATATATTTGGAGATATTAAAATTTTGGTTACAATGGAGGAATCTCGGAGCCTTCAATTAAGGTTTTGTTTATGATATCCATTTAAGTGGATTTATTTCTCTTTGGTTTTGAGTATTGATCATTTGATTGGAGCTTCAATATTTTGCAGGTCACATTTGAATTTGGTATGAATCAATTGGTCAAATGTTCATGGATACTAGAGAGAATTGGGTGAGGTTGGATATCTCTTATAAACTTAGAGATAGGTGTTGGAATGATTACTCATTATTATATTTAAACAAACATGCCAAGGAACCTACACCTAGATATGGATGTGATTCCATTAAGGATCTAGTGAGAAGGTTTCCCTTTATTATAATTTTTTATTGCTTGGTGTTGTATGCAATGAGAAAATCATGTATCCCACTCTTGATTTACTTATTAGGTAAATGATTTGAGACTTGCCTAATTATCATATGTATTATTTATTTTTATCTTGTCTTATCATGTGCATTAGTCTTTAGCTTTGTTATTTTTTGAGGGATTATTGAGAAGTGTTTGCATGGCTTTACATATTTCCATCATTTTCCTAATGATTTAGTCTTGACCTATGATTATAGTAATGAGGAATTGTTTAGAGAGATACATGAAATGGTTTGTAGCTTTGAAAATATTCCCTTATTATGGGAATGATCGATTCATTTGATCAACGTTTAGTTTGAGAGGTTTACATATATTTCTTCATGTTTCAATTTGAGTTGAATGCTTAGATTTTGATATCCTTTAATTTTGGTAATGTTGGAGGAGATCTTATTTTTCATAGCTTGGAACATGTTAGTGTTGGTACAAGGATATGATTTGATTTGCAAGTTCTCTCCTCCCCAATATATCTTATTTCTTAAGGTTCATGTGTTTATGAAGTTGAGGTTTATATGGAGTCAAGTGGTATTATTTATGCTTCATTATTTTTATCAATAGTTTGGTAGCTCCTTGATCTCTTTTATTCATTAGTGTGGAGTTCTTGGGAAAGCATTTTGGAGATTGGTAATGATATATGTTTTATATTGATGTATTTTTCATATCATTTATTTATTTCCTTGACACTATGTGATAGAGGAGTTAGCCACATCCTCTATGTGAGTGCTATAGGTGGACTCATTAATACCTTGAGCTAGTTTTTGGATTTGGTATTACCCATGCATTGTAAGTTCTATAATGTGTATGTGTGTGTGTTATGTATGAGGAGGATGTCTCTCTTAAACTAGTTACTCTTTACAATAGTGTTAAGATGCTTTAGAGATTTTTTTTATCTCATGTCTATGTACATTGTTACCTTGGATTTTTCTTTTTGTATGATGGTGGATGAATAGGGACTTGATTGCAAATTTTAGGCTGATATGTTGATGGAATGAAGTTCTACATATATTGGTTTTCATACTTGTTTTAAAGTATGGATATCTTGGATGTGCTAGCAACTTAATATGGTTTATGTTCTAGTTAGTATGAGTGTGGTAGCTACTCAAAGCCTTTTTAACAATTTTAATTTGGTGCTTATTCCTATATATATATAATTAGTATGTGGATTTCTGGAAAAAACTGTGTGCGAATTTTTTACATCAACGTTTCGGATCATACTCCATGATCCATCATCAGGATGAAAAGCAGATAGAGAGAAATGAAAAAGAGCAAGTAGACTTGGATATAAAAGGAGAGGGGGGAGGTTGAGAAGGTTGAGAAGCACAAAGCCCAAAAAATATGGTTAAAAAGGCCAAAAATAAAACTAGAAGCACCTCAATAATAAGGTAGAAAGAAGAAAAGGAACCCAAAGAAAGGAGCAAAGAGTTGAGGAAGGAAGGAAAACAAAAGAGAAGAAAGAGAGAATTAAGAAGATGAAAGGAGAGAAAAAATAAACAACAAAAAGAAAAAGAGAAAAAAAATGAGAGAATAAATAATATAAGAACAACAATTTAAAACAAAAGAAAATTAAAGCAAGCAATAAGACAAGCAAGAAAGAGAATAGAATAGGAGAAAAACAGAAAAGGATGAAAAGAACTCCACTGAATTGGAAATAAAGAAAGCAACGAAATTAAAGAACCAACCAAATAAATAAATAAAGCAACAAATTAAAGAAAGCAATCACCAAATTAAAGCAAGCAACAAATTAAAGAAACACCAACAAAATATATATAAAAATAAAAGTATATAATTGTAAAAAAATTGAAATAAATATAAAGATAAAAGCAATGAGACAAGCAAGAAAGAGATTAGGAATAAAGATAAGCAAGAAAGAGATAGAAATAAATATAAATTTTATTTTTTATATATATTTAAAAATTGTATATATATATGATTTTTATATAAACTATATATATATGTAATTTGTATATATATATATATGTTTTATATATAAATAATGTATATATATAAGTTATATATATGTATATAATTTATATAAAATTAAAAAATTATATATAGACTATATGCATATAAATTATAGAAAATTGTATATAAATTATAGAATATATATAAATTATATAAATATATATAATTTTGAAATATAAAGTAAGTAATAAGTTATATATATAGAGAGAGAGAAATATAATAAAATATAAATTATAAAAAGATTAGAAATAAATATAATTTAATTTTTTATATATATATTTAAATTTGTATATATATGTATATTTACAAAGCAATGAGACAAGCAAAGAGACAAGCAAGAAATAAATATTGCGTAAGGAAAATAAAGAAATTCAAAAGAGCTGAAAGAACAAAAAGGACAAAAAAGACGAGGAAAGACCAAAACAGAGAAATACAAAAAAATTGATCACAAAAATATAAATTTTATATATATATATATATAGTTTGTATATAAATATATGATTTATATATAAATTATATATAAATATTATATGTAAATTAATACAAAAAGTAAATTATAAATTATATATAAGTATAAAATTTATGTATGAAAATATAAATTATAAAAAGATTAAATGTATATAGATTATAAAAAGTTGTATATAAAAATGCAAAACGACAAACGAGAAGAATGAAAGAAAATGAAAACGAAGGAAGAGACAAATCAACAAGGAAAGAAGGAAAAAAAAAACCCAAAACTAAGAAGGGCCCAAGCACGATGAAAAGAAAAATAGGGGGGAAGAAGGAAGAGGGAGAAAGAAAGGGCTAGCCCAAGGTAAAGGAGGGAAGAACCGGAAGAGACTGCCAAAGAGAGGGGAATCAAGACGGATTAGGGGAGAAGACATTAAGGTTGTTTAATAAAGGTTTCCAAGAGAAACTTAGAGCCCAACCCCCATCACGGTTGAGGTTGGAGGGGTGATTGTTGATTTCAATGGCCTCTTTGAGTTTTCTCTTAAAGGAGTTTTCTTCATTGAACAGGATTTTGGTGTTTTCTAAAGTGATGTGATGCTTTGTCTTAGCAGAGTGTTCAGCTAGAGCAGATTTAAAGATCCGATCATGCCTAAGGTCAGCACAATGCTCCTTTATCCTTGTGTTGATGGAGCGACCCGTTTCCCCAATGTAGGGGATGCCACATGAGCACGTCACTTTATAGACACCAGACTGGAGGAAATGATCTTGGGGGTCTTTGGAGGAAGGGATGTGATTCCTTATAGTGTAGATGGGTTTGAAAGTGCAACTAATACCCTTTTTGAGAAGGATCTTGGCGATTTTGTTAGAGACACCCTCAACATAGGGGAGAGTAGCTAGGGGCAAGGAAGGAGAGGAGGGAGGGATATGTTTGAGGGTGAGCCTAGCCCTGGCTTGGTTGATAGCCATGTTGATCTGCTTCCTTTTGTATCCATTCAAAGAAAAGACATGGATGAGGTGGGCTAATTCTTGGTCAAGGTGGTCTTTATCACATATTAAGAAGGCTTTATGAGCCAAGGTTTTGAGGACCCCTACTTTTTGGCTGGGGTGATGGTGAGAGGTAGAGTGAAGGTAAAGGTCAGTGTGGGTAGATTTCTGAAAGATGGAATGAGATAAAGAACCATCTACTTTTTTGATGAGAAGAATTTCAAGGAAAGGAAGTTGGATGTTAGTTTCAATTTCCTTGGTGAAAGATATGTGAGGAGATATATATATATATATTGTTGTATAATTTAGTGATGGTTGGTATGTTTCACCTTGGCATATTCCTTGTCTTGTCATGGTATGGCATGATAAAGGATGAGAGGAGTTCTTGCCTAATATGGTGGTTACCTTGGTTGTTGTTGTAGGTATATTTTTGGAGCATGAGAGAATGTTGAAGAATTGGGTGGTACATGGTTGGATAAGGGGTTTTACCCCTTATTGGTTATTCCTATGGGTGTATTTACAATATAATATTTCAAGTGGAAGAGATTTAGGTGTCATATACCTTGTAAATCCTATGGAATTTTACATGTTTCCAATATCCTTAGAAAGTGTCTCAAGAAACTTAAGGTGTTATTGAAAATTAATTTATATATTGAATTCCACCTATTATTTGTAATACATTCATAAGGAAGGAGGAGTCCATAAACAATGGTAAAAGTGAATTTTGAAGACAAAATTAATTACTTAATTTCCACCTCTAAGTGGAGTGCCTGGGAAAGAGTGGAGGATGAATCTTGAGTTATACACACATATTTTGGAATTCCAAAAGTTGGGTTCATGGGAGAGTGAAGACAAAGACTTTATATTTTCCTTGAGTGATTCTTGGTATTCTAGAGGTTTTCCACAAGGCTTGGGCTTTTTGGAGGGAAGAATTTAATTCTTGAGTTGTTTTCAAAATGAGAATTCATGAAGGGTCACTTTTTGATGTCTTGTTGGAACATGTTGAGATTCCTCCTATTTTATAAACCGTCAATGGTTTCCCCTTTTATGAAAGTATATAAATTTGAACGTAATTAGGATAGTGGAAAGTATCACAATAGGTTGTAACAAGAAGGAATATTTGCAAGAATGTGATAGAGAGTTGGATGTGTTAATATTGTTCATAGGTACAAATATGTTGTGGATTGAAGGAATAGAGGAGAATGAAAGTATGATTATATTGTAATATTTATTTCAAAAATTACATCTTGGCCTCTCTTCTTGGACCTTTTTCCTACAAAGGTTTCTCCATGTAAATCATGTGTTATGTGTTCAAATAATATAGGTTTTTGGTTTTTCTATTTGATACTTTCAATCTATTAAATCTTTTAATGTTAATACAAGACTATGAACACTTATTTTCATATTCACAAATAAATTTTAGATTTCTATAATGTAGTATTCTAAGCCTTGTATCTCGCTATATTGGTATCATAATTTTATTTATTTATTTAAATATTTTAATTTTCCAACAGTAAAATCTATCTAAATGGATTAGTATATATTCAAAAGATTACACAAGACTTTATACTTGGGAAACCATTTCGACAAAAAACTCACCACCAAAAGACATTTACAATTATATTATTCAATACAATAAGATTTTTGGACTTTTAAAAAGTCTTGATCTATAACAAACATATTTTACAATTGTTCTAATTACATCAAATAATTCTCAAACCAATGTTATTAATGTTTTTCCTAACAATTGAACTTTCCAACCTTGACACACTCACATTAAATACTACATGTAGATGTATTCATTGGAATACCAACCATCTAACTATTCAACCAACCTAAGGAATACCAAGAGTTATGTAACCATAATCCAATAAGACATGACATCAACATAACACATAACACACCTAGTATGATGTTTATATTGGTATCAAACTTGTTGGCCCCAAATCCTAAGGTCTGATAACCTTCCAATTACCAGGGGTATCAAACTTGGAAAATTAACAAAAACTATCTTTAGGTTGGGCAACCAAGGAACAATGATTGAGGTGGGTAAGACCTCCTTCAATTTTGGCTCTACAAGACCAAGGGGGTTTTCCCTAATATGTTGACTTCATGACTAAAACACTAAATAATACCTTACAACAAACTATACCTACTGCATAGTCTAACCCAATACTAATGTCACAATATACATATGTGCTAGTTTAGAAAAGTAAGGTTGACCATCTTACTAATCGACAATCTACCATATGTGTTTGGGAATGAGTTTATGGTACACCAAGTTACATTATTGTATTCATTTTGACATGTCAATAAAACACACAAAATTCAAACTTGAAAGGTTTTTGAATGAATGTGTTTGGAGAGTGTTGAGGGTGATAGGAGAGAAAGCCAATCATAGACCAGTGCCTTTATCCATTGGGAAACATAATGTCTAGATTCAACCAAAGTTCCAATAACTGAAACAATGTAATGACTTAATCAAGTCACCACAAAAGACCATGCCTTTCAAAATGTATAGGCAAGCTAGGCTCTACACATTCATATATAAGGCAATGGATAGTTACAGAATATTAAGTCTAATTAATAATCCTCAAGCATACCCATATATTTCCTTTATTATATTAAAAAGATACTATGCAAGGGCTTTGCACATATTTTCCAAAATTTTGGCTGAAAAAATAATCAATCATACATCTGGAAATGCATACCATACATAAGGAGACACTCTGCTAAGGTTGATTCTACATTTAATCACACAATATTCAAAGTTTGCAAACACTATTACAACCATGGGATCAAACCTAGACCATTACAATACAAAATGGCTATACCCATAAATGGATATAGAAACCTAGGATTTCTTGTGAATATTTATCTTTTGCTAGCTTTGTAACTGCTTCTCTCTTCTCTTATGTTGCTCTATTTTTTAATCAAAATTCAAAACTTTTTTAATGAGCATGAAAAATTTAATTAATATCTCTACAGGTTGTGAATGAGGAAGGGCCAGGGAAAAGACTTAAAACCCTAGAAAATCACATGCAGTCATGTGGACATCCAAATCTAAGAAGAAATCATGCCACACAAGTCCCAACACCCACACCATGTCTCCACATTAATGAGCACACAAAAGAGGAACAAAACCCCCATGAAATCAACAACAAATCATAGCCAAGATTGGATCTCTAAAAGAAAGGAGGCTTGAAAATCATACAGAATCATGGGCTCCATTTTTTCCCACTTGGATTTATTAAAAAATGCATTTAAGATTATCCTTGTAGCCCCAAGAATCAATTCTGGCAATTAAGAAAATTGGTGTGGCATTAATGCTAAAAACATGAAAATATCACAATGTCCAAAAGTCCAACCAAGATCTAAAACCCCGACAAGATCCTAGGATAGAATGAACTCGAGGGTGGGAGAAAAAACAAAACTCAGATTTGGGCTATTGGGTCAAAAATCTAAAATTCCAAAGAAAGTATAAAATCTCAAGGAAGGAAATTGGGTTCGAGAAACTAAAATGGATTCAAAATTTCGGACCAAAAGTTTCAAAACTTCAATTAGGTCTCAAAACCTTAATAGGATCCTTTAAAAAAGAAAAGAATGGTTAGGATCAAAATTTCTGACTAGATTCAAACCTTTCAAGTAGTTTCATCAGGATCCAAAGTCTTGACAAGATCAAAAAAGAAAGAGAGGAAGATTGATTAGGATTGAGAATCCTGATCAAATTTGGAAATTTCAAACTTTAGGTCCAAGGGTTTTGTCAGGGTTCAAAGTACCAATGGGGTTATAGAAGAAATAAATTTGATCAAGATCAAAGATCGAAGATCTGACTTGGACCCTAAAATGTGGAAAAATGGTGACCTTAAGTTTAATGTCCAAAACCTAGGGTCAATTCCACCTTTTCTAGGATTTCATTAGGATACAAATCCACAAGGAAATTAGATTGAATTTCAACCATAAAGGTAAGTCAATCAGACTTGGATCTAATTTTTGAGTCTTATAAGTTGATTGGAATTGAATTGCCCCAAATAACCCTATTCAACCATGTGTCGTAGATTGAAAATGCAAGATTTTGATAACTGAAAAACTGTAACAGAAATTCTAACAACAGATCTGAGTAAGGTAGAGTTTTTTGCACCTATCCTAAAAATTTGAGTTGATTTTGGAGGACAAAAATGCTCAAGGTGTGAGTTTCCTTGTAGGTATTTTTCGCATCTATTTTCATAATCCTCTGATGTCGGATCTGAGCTTCAAATTCCCACCTATAAATCTGTCAGATAATTTTGTGGGTGAGATTTTGTGAGTTGAAAAGATGTAGGGTTTTGATTGCAACAATAAATAAATGGTATTCAAACTTCCTTCAATCTCCTTCAAACCTGAAACCTGCACATTCAAAGAGAGAGGAAGGGTTGTTCCATTTAGGGGCTTACCTTGATCAAACCCTATGTAAGTGTTTCCACTTCCATAATGGCAATGTCAATGATAAAATGATAATGGATAGGAAGGAATGATGAAATCACAAAGTTCTACAACTCACCACCCTTCAATTGCTTCCTTGAAGGATTGAATTCATGCACATCACCTTAAGGTCTTGTATCTTGCTTGCTTGATTTTCTTGAATGCTTGAATTGCTTGGAGACCTACAAAGGGATAGCTCCTTCACAAACAATATGACAACATAACATGAATAAACTTCTTGAATTGTTGCAATGAATCACTAAAAAATATTTCTCTTGAATTCTCTTGACAATAATTTCCTATATTCTCCTTGTTAGATTTGAAATGATGTAATAACTAGGTATTTATAGGCATTTATTCAATTTCCCAACAAAAAAAAATTTGATGGCCGACTTTAGACACTTGAATTGAAAATAATAAATTGCTAACACCGACATATGTGAAATTGGAGGAAAATAAGAGGACACACATGCCTAAGGCGTGAGTGTCCTGGACCTATTTTCTAGGACATTAAGTGTTGGGGACAAGGCATTAGGTAAATGCAACTATTTCCCACTTGTAATTCATGGATAATTTTTAAAAATGGGCCATAGAATGCATAATTTAGGAAATTATGTACTCAATTAGGTCCAATAATTTAAAGGGGGGGGAAACATAGTGTTAAATTTTCAAGGGTGACAATTTATGATGCTACAAACCCTTCATACCTTTGTTTTGAAAGTTCGGTCAGGACCCAAAGTCTTGATCAGATAACAAAGAAGACAATAATTTTTGGACATGACATATGGAAAAATTCTAGAATTTCACAAGACAAAGAGGGACCCATCAAAGGGATCCTATGGGCTTATGTAAATGTGCCACATGCCTATTATCTGCACTTCCAAGGATTGAAGATAGATTGACTAGGAGAGCATCATGAACCCGTGGAAACATGCCACATGGAATCTTTCTATACTTTCACGGCTAGACACAATTCACCTTTTTAAAAGGGCATGTAGACTTGCGAAATTTTAGTTCAAAGGTCCCAAGGGACCTAAAGTCCCAATGGGATGAAGATAAATGAGAGTAATAAAGTGAGGGTGGGGTTTCAATGAAGTTTTAGACCTTTTGAACTTAGGTCTGAAAGTCCGATTGGGATCTAAAGTCCCAATTGGATAGAAAGGAAAGGGTGTTGATCAGGATCAAGAATCTCAATTAGACAGACAATCAGACTTAGACCATTTTGGAACTTAGTCCAAGAGTTTGATCGGGACCCGAAGTCTTGATTGAATAACAAAAGAAAAGGGAAAAGTGAGATCGGAACTCAAGAGTGAACTTGGACCTTAGTCCAAGTGTCTATTCGGGATTTGAAATCCCAAAAAGACCCAAAAAAAGAAGAGGGATTGGGGATCGAGAGAAAATTTTGACCTTGGTCCAAATATCCATTCGGGACCCAAAACCCTTAAAGGACTCTAAGAGGAAAAAGGAAGAAGGGGAAATGCTAGGTTTTGGACATTATGCAAAATGGGTTTTTGAACATGGACATATTAAGGGGTAATGCAACTATTAGGGCACTTGAATATGGTATATCATTGAGATTTCTCTAAATAACCAAAAATTATGGGGACTAAAAGGCGATAATATAAAACATTATAAACTCATTCAAAATGTATAGGTGCTAACAATATCCACATGGATAACCACCTTATATACTCTATCATTGCTACACATTATGAATAAATAATTGCAAAATTAAAATAATTAATATATATAAGTTTATGGTATACCCAACACTTCCAACTCCTTTGCTTATGGTAGCTCACACCAATATAATATTACTTCTAACTACTTGTGGCACCTTGTGAAATCTTCCATTACATTATCCCACTCTTGAATTATTTTGCATGATTTCTAGTTATGCCACAAGTGCTCATTTATCATTTATCATACTCCAAAAAACTCTAAACTCTAAAATCATTTGGTTGATATCATAACACCACCACATGTAGACAAATCATGTAGTATGTACTTTAAATAACTACCACATCGTCACCACATGTTAACCAACATACATTCTATATCATAAAATCATAAACTTGCATCTCATACAAATGATTTTGCAAATAAACTCTTCCTACAAAAAATCTCTATAGGTTAATTGTTTTATTTGATTGTTGAGCTTGACGACTCCCATAAATCAGCTATAACCGAAATATGCATTACAAAGAGATAAAAAATAACTCATTTTCTATACAACCTTGAGAATTATATTGATCTAAAAAAACATCTAAATGATTACAATATACAATAATAAATCTTTATAATAAGGAAAAATATAAATATAAACCTATATGAAACCCTAGGTGAGGATTAAATTAGATCATGTGACATGTGTCCTCGTCCTGTGGTATGAGACAAAAAGACATGCTTAGTTTTAACTTAAGTATGATAAATTAAAAAGGAACCTAATTAATTAATAACTAATTAATTAAGTGATTTTTTTATTTTAATCTAACACTCCCTCAAATATAGGTTAGGGAAAAGTTAAAAATCTAATAATTAATGTATTTATCAATGCATTGATGGTTCTTGACTACATATCCTAGTGAGTTGTACACATTTATAAATATATAATCTCTGGCGATGGGAGAAAGGGAGAAAGCCACATGAGAAAATCTATTCTCCAAAAGAGAAAATAAAATATATATGTACAAGTGAAAGAAGGAAAAAAGGACCCAATATGACCCCCAAGGATTTCTTCCATCATATAAGTATGATGAATATCCCACCAATAGGAGAGAGAATATGAAAATATAAATCCCATTGCCAATGATGAAACCTTGAAGACATAACATGATTCACTACCTACAAACAACATTTCCCCCCTTAAAAATAAATAGATCCACTGGTGATAGAGAAGCCATTCCTACAAGCTAGATGGATATGAAATCTAAATCTAAATGTTGGTCTTTGAAAACTAATCAAATATCCACATGTCAAAATTAGGTGATGCCAATCCAAAATCCTATGAAGAATGATGTAGAACAAGCTCCAAATACAATGATGATAGGCGAACAATCATGATGGGGTTGTCAAGAAAAAGGAGATGAATGTTCTCAAATAAATCCTCCAAATTTATAATAGGATAATCCATAAATAAGGATGATATATCAGATATATATGAATCCCAAGCATATGTGTTTAAAAGAGGATGGATGTTATGTTGCATTAAATCGATAAGGGGTAAGAATGTAGCGATAGTAACCTCGTCAAGAATAAAAAATATGGAGATGTGATCTTGATAGGAGTGAAAGAAAGAAGACAAGTTTTTGAACCATTGAAACATGCAATACTTGGTATATACTCAAGCTCCTCTAAAGTATCATCATCATAGGCTATTATATCTAAAAATATAAAGTGAAATGATGTAATTTTTAGCAAGATACTTTGGGAATGAAAAGATATGATGGCCTCCACAAATCTCCCAAAGTCTAGTCCAAAGCATGTGGGGACAATCAATGTCTAATTCAACACACATAGTGTTAAGATTAACACTAGAAAAAATAAATCATACAACACAATCAATAATGTCACCCCAAGTTGATCTAATCCACAATGTTTCCAGTTCAAGTATGAGACCATAAATATAATACAAGAGATTAAGCCACCTAATATGTGTCAAGATGTCATTTTTCCAAGACTTGATTATCCTTTTTTAATATTACCATAAAAGGATGAACAAAAAACCCATGATACCTCCTCTAACATGATAAAATAAAAAACCAATAACCTCAGTGAATATAAAGCATCTCAAATGAAGTCATCTCATATAAATAGAATATTTCCAAGTGCAAAAATGTCTAAGTAATTGACCAGAATGTGAAATAACCATCAAAATGAATTAAAAATACTTAAGGTAGATTCTAGAAAAAATACAAGGATATATCTAAGGAGATTTGAAATACCTTTCCAACATCACAATAATCATGAAAAATTAGATATACATGCAAAAACTTATGAGCTCAAAAATTAAAAAATGATGATCTAAATTTGACAAGTGATAAAATGTAGTAGAAAAAATTTTGATAATGACACTTGCACCATTGGAAAGTACATAGAACCAATTTTCCAATGATATATTGCTTGCTAATTTTTGACATCGTATGCCCAAGTTATGGAAAAAAGAAAAAATCTTTCAACATGATTGGAGGAGGTTTGGTTTTCCTCTGGTTGTAGATGGGTAGCAAGTCAATGTTTCCATTGGATGAGTAGTGATTATGCTATGAGATGATGATGAAAAGGAAAGGTGATTATGGTAGTAGGTCCTTGATGGTTGCAATAGTGGCACTACTCAGCTTGATGGTCATCAAGTTATAGGATAGTGGTGATAGTGTCAAAGAGGAGGCGACTGAATGGTGGAGATCACAATGAGGTGATTCTATGGTGGTGATTGAAAAAAGACCATAAAATTGTGGCTTTAGTTTCCAAAAAACCCATTGGTTATTAAATTGGGTGTCAGTGAACAAAAAATCATTGCAAAATTTATAAATCACCAAAAAATAATTGCTATTTCCATTTGAAAAAATATCACCAAGATTTTTTTAACCATTGAGTTTTAATCCCAAACTTGTGTAATGATTAAGGAAAAGGCATAGCATGTACATGATGGTACACTATATGAAATTTATAGATGCCCTTTTTGACCTCCAATTTTTTTTCTAGAACTTTTCTTCTCAAAATTGAGCGTGGATATGCATTTTTAAGGTTTTTGACATTTTAGATGCAACAATGAAGTTCATTTTTCTCTAGGATGCTCTATTTTTTTCTCAAAGATAAATCTCTCAAAAAAGGACAAGAAGTCACAACTATAGTCCTTTGATACCATGTTGTATTTGATTGTTGAACCCCACAATTCCTAGACTTGTAACCAAAACACTTATCACAAAGAGAGAGAAAAGCAACTGGTTTGCTATACAACATTGATAATTATATTGGTCCAAAAATATCTGAATGATTGCAATATATAACAATTAAAACTTATAATAATAAAAAGTAAAAAAACAACTCTATATGAAAACCTAGGTGAGTATTAAATTAGATCATGACTTGTGTCCTCATCCTATGCTTTGAGGCAAAAAAGCATGTGCCTAAGTTTAGCTTAATCATGATAAAGTAAGATGAGACATAATAATTAGAAAATTTTCATATTTTACTCTAACATGTATATCACTTTTCCTAGTAATAACACCCTAATATTTAAGTTTAACATTTTACACTCAAGTCAATAATTAGTAGCTAGCTAGAATGGGGTTGGTTGAGACCCATAGTTAAATTTGATTTTGAAAGTTCTAGGGTGAATTTTGGAGTTGTGAATCTAAAACAAATCCAAATATACAACTATGAATGTAATGTAAGTAAGATAACATTTGGGAAATACTTAAGTGATATTCACTCCAAATATTAGTTAGTTACTATTTTTACACATAAGTATACTACAAATGAGAAAATAGAAGTTTTAACATCCACAAGGTTAAAGATAGGCTATAAGACAACAAACCATGTCATTTTAGTTTTTTGACTTACCAATCTTAGATACTACTAAGCTTGCTAATGAGCTCCCATATTTTTCTAACCTTCTCCACTTTGAATGTATCCTATAAGGAAGCAACCACTCATACTTGTGTAATTGTCTCAAATGTTATTGTAAGCTTCACACTCTAAAGTGTTTTTTTAATTCAACCATCCTAGTTGTATAAAAACTACAAAATCTTTCCTCCCATTCTTATTTGGGCCTTTCATACACTTGTTTCACATCAAATATGATGTAAGTTAGTTCTCAAATTGGCTATGAGTATCTTTTACCTCCAAGTGATATTTACCCATGTATAGGTGTTTTGTTGGTGACCATAGTGGGGTTATATTTCATCTTTCTTCCTAATGCCTTTCCCTAGATAGAATTGTATAATTTGTATGTAACAAAAGCCTCTGTATCTTTGTTATTATTTGGGTACTCTTTTAATTGGATGCCCCATATACTCATTCACTTGATTTTTTATTTCAATCATAACTTCTTTTTCTCATTCAAGAATTATTTGATGACAACATTAGGCCATCTATTTTCCTCCATTCGCTTAACTTTTTTAAAGACATCCTAAGAGACACACCATAGCAATGGAATTCATAGGGAAGGTCCTTTCTTGTAATTCATAGGGAAGTTCCTTGATTCAACTAGAATAATATCACAAGGGACTAAAGCTTGAGTTTGAGTTTGCTTGTTATCATGTAGTTTTTAATCCTCTATTTTTTACCATTTTAATTCTGAAGTGTTGCTAGCCCATAATTCACATGCATAAAGAACATTTAAAATAACTAAAAGCTCAAATAAAATACACTTAATTTTCTAGTCCCATAACTCCACCTCCCACTTCTACTTTGCAATGTATAAATATTATAATATTAAAATCAATTCTTCTATTTTGAAAGGATTGAGGGAAAGTTCTAGGTGTGTACTTTTCCCCTTACATTTTTTTTTTAATAAATAGGCAATTATCTATATCAATAATAAATATAATAATACATATTCACAAAAAAAATGTGGGTGGTTAGAAGGTACACCTTGCGAGTCACATGGGTCGAGCCCAGAAAACTAGAGTCACTTGGGCCAAGCCCAAAAAACCATAACATTACAAACATTAAAATAAAAAGGCCATTATGTATCCACAGCAGTACCATCAGAGCTAGGTGGGTCCCTATCATCCAAATTATTTCCCCATACATCAACAGGGTCTGGAGTTATGTCAGGAGGGCCCCAACCATCATCATCTTCTTTCTCTTTTTCCTTCTCTTTGTCCTCGCACTTGGGCGATATTTCCAAATCCAAACGCGAGAAACATTTTGTAGTGTTCAGCCAACTAGAGCAACTACTAGGAGTAGTATCAGAGGGCCACCCAAAGGTTCCACCGTCGCTCCCTACCACCCCTCCAGAGGGCCACTCTAGTTCAGTCCGTGGAGGAGAATGTGACCGTTGAGGCGGGAAGGAGCCGCGACGAGGAGGAGCTTGAGAGCAGGGGCGATAAAAACCACTTCATCGTCGACCCCATGAAGGCAACTGGTCGTGGGAGGTGGGTGAAGAGATGCACCCAAGCCACAATGCACGAGGCATTGCCTAGTGGTCTAGAAGAACCTAGACATGAGATACCTCAAGTGAAACTTTGTTTGCTTGAACTTGTATTTGCAAAATCATATTAGAACAAATAATAGCTTTAGAGTATAAAGATACATATTTATCAATCTGATTGTGAGTGAAAATGTAGGCATTTCTATCTTTCCAAATACTAAAGAGGATTTCCACCTTGAAAGTGTGTGAAAGATGGGTATACTTAGCCGGAAGCTTGGGCGAATCGCCCAACAAAATCATGTGCCAAGAGAATGGCTCTGGCTTGAATGGTCGAAAGATGTCATGAATCCAAATCCAAAACTACAAAAGAGGCTTAAAAGACTCAGCCTACCCACAGAACGGGCAATGAGAATCCTAGACCCCCAAGTGGACAAGTCAAGACCTCACAGATGAGCCTTGGAAAAGAATACACCAAGAAAATTGGGCGAGTTTAGGCTCAACACTTGCAGACCAAGTGGCAGAGAATCATTTTCGCCAAATAGACATAGAAGACTAAAGATGCCACCATTGGTTCAAAATATCAACCATAGGAAAGTGTGGCAAAATCCATAGATATCCAAGCCTAGGCTTGTAATTTGTGAAAGGGGTGTTAGGGTACCACTTCCAATCCTTCTACCAAGGCTTGGTGCCAAAAATACCCATCTCATGAAGCATATCTATTGGAATAGCATTCACCAGATCATCCTAAGAGTCACAATCTTGGTTTTGAAGTCTGTAATGAGCATGGAAATCTTCCCATAATATAATATGTGTTGTGGGTCTATGAAACATGTGTTGCAAGGATTGGATACCTTTCTTGTGAAATCTTAAAGCCTTGAGCTAGGGTGATTTGGCCAACAGTTTATCATTACTGGAAAAGAGGGGAAACCACCACACATTTTGTTGATTGAGTGAAAGCCCATCATGAAAACCAAAGCTAGCCCAACAAAGCCAAGGCTTAACAACTTTCCAAGCTCTCCAAATGCTTTTGGCCACAAAATTTCCCACAATCTAAACTGGTTCCCGTATAACCAGAAGGGTTTGAAATCCAATCCCCTTCTAGGCCGGTTTGTGTGCAGGAAAGTCAAACTGAATGCAATGCTTGAGGAGAATTTTCCAAGCTTCATCGCCATTAAGAGTTCTAATTATCCATTTCACACACAAGGAAATCCCTTTTCATTGAGTGGAGAGCAATCCAAGCCCTCCAAAGTCTCTCAACAGGCAGCGAACCTCCCAAGCAACGTGGTGAAACCCTCGATGAGTCTCAAAAGAGGCCCAAAGAAATTTGTATAACAACTTTTCAAGCTTAGCATAAGCGGCCTTCGAAGGAGCCCAACAAGAAGAGTAATAAAAATGTGTAGAAGCTAAAAATTTAGAACAAATCTAGAATTTCCCAACTAGAGAGAGAGGCTTGGTAATCTAGTAATCAACTTCTTCTCAATTTGAGAAAGAACCGCTTGCCACAACTCTACGGGAGAAGCTTGGAAGACAAAGGGAATGCCCAAAAATTGAAAGGTTTCCCCTGGACCAATACATTTCCAACCATAATGTTGAAACCATTAAGGAATGGGCAGAATAGACTACTTATAGCATAAGGTTTTATGCCATTGAATGGTAGAGCTAGAGGCAAGGTAGAAAGTCTCAAGGAAATCCAAAGCAACTTTGACATTATTTTCCTCTTCTACAAGAGTGAGAAAAGAACCATGAGCAAAATGGCCAATAACTAGTTGAGCCTGCAAATTGGGCAAAGAAATGCCTCTAACCCACCACTGGGAAATAACATTAGCTAGAAAATAACCAAACACTTTAGCAATAAGCACATAAAGTGAGGGGGCGAGCAAGAAACCCTGGCGAATGGAGTGAAACAAGCTAAAGGAAGAGGAATGACGACCATTAATGGTGATGTAAGAAGAGGCATCTAAAAAAAAGAATTTGGAAAGCCTGAATAAAATTAGGGCCAAAACCTAAGGCAACCAACATGGCAA
This sequence comes from Sequoiadendron giganteum, assembly GCA_007115665.2. Classification (NCBI taxonomy): domain Eukaryota; kingdom Viridiplantae; phylum Streptophyta; class Pinopsida; order Cupressales; family Cupressaceae; genus Sequoiadendron; species Sequoiadendron giganteum. Next base: position 656,156,173 of record CM021101.1, on the reverse strand, counting down.
GATTAAAAGGCCATTCGATGTGATCATACACTTAAGCAAATCCAATTTTAAGGAAAATGGATTTCTAATTAGAGCACCTGGCCCATTCCATTCCTTCCCAAACTGCAATGATATTATCTAGAATAAATTTGGATTTAATGAAACCAGTTTGTTTTGGGTGCATAATCTAAGGCAAAAGATGGTGAATTTTCAAGACAAGGGCTTTATCAATAGAAACATTGAGGAGTGTGATAGGCCACCAATTACAGATATCCTTGGGATTGCCAAACTTAGGTATGAATTTAATATTCCCTTTGTTAATTATGATTTTGAAGTCTTTAGAATGAAAAGCCTCAAGATAAACTTTATGCAAATCATGCCCAACACAGTCCCAAAGGGCTTTGTAAAATTCACACGAGAAGCCATCAATTCCTGGGGCTTTTTCATCCGCCATAGTGTGAACAACTTCCTTGAGGTCTTCAATTGTGAGAATTTTCTCATAGAAGGCTTTTCAGGCTGAAGATAGCCTATTTGGCACAACAAAAAGACAATCCTGAAGAGCTTTATGATGCCTTAGTGTGGAATCCTGAGTAGTAAACACCTATTCATAATGCCTAACAAAGGCTTGGAGAATGTCAGGTAGCTCTAAGAGCACTTGGGTGCCATCTTTGATCTCTTTGATACCAAGATATGAGTGTCTGGCACAACGGACTAGAAAAAACTCTTTGGAGGCACAATCTCTGATTTTAAGCTATTGTAACCTAGCCTTGATTTGTGCCCCTCTAGTAGCATAATTATCTACAACTTACTTTTTTTGCCTTAATTTTTCCACCCTAATTTGCAAGGAAGGGGAAAAGGAATATTTACTAGAGCCTCGATGGCTGAGCGGAGGTCAAACGTGGTCACCTCATAAGACCCACAGTGAAATATGGCTAGTTGGCACCCATAAATGCGAAGAAACCTTGTCGTGTGAGTGATGGAATCATTCCACCAAGTAATCCAATCTGTATTATGAGGTGGCCTACACTCCAAATTCCAAACCGTACGAATCTGGGCCAGTGTGGGTTGACGATGCAACAAAGACGTGTTTAGGAAGAATTGGTTCTTGTTGGCACAAGGTTGTCTTAACTCCCATTCAATATGAAAAGAGATGGAGAAATGTTCTGACAACGTCACATCCACTAACGGCTTGACCAGAAATGAAGAGTTGGTAAAGGAGAAAAAAGATTGAGCCGAGATCCTGGCACGATCAAGGCGTTTAAATATCCTATCAGAACTAGCTCAGTAATTAAACCAAGTGTGCTAGAGAGAATGAGAATGGTGGTGACCAATATTGGGTTCAAAGATCCCCAAATTATTATGCATGTAGTACCACACCTCTTGTTCACCAGTTGCCCATCTGAATGGTAGAGTACCGTCCTTGTCATACGCCATCTCAACCATATTTGAAATCCCCACACAAAATCCAGGTATCAACTGGTAGTGAATCAACAATCCAGTGCCAAAGAAGATATCTTTAAACAACATCATTTGAGGCATAAACATTAATAATCCCAAAAGAATGATTATCAATGTTAAGAAGAATCCAGATGAGCCGATGTGTGGGGTTAGACCCATGATCAACCACACAAGAATGCCACCGTGGGGACAAAAGGGTGAATGCTCCGCCATGTCTAACCTCATGTTCATTATAAAACATTTTACTAGCTGGCCAAATAGAGCAACAAGTCAAAGCAAGCAAAAAACTGGCAATTTTCACTTCCTAGAGATAAAGCACTTCAATACCAACATACTTCTATAGAGTATCCCTAACAAAATACTTCCTAGAGAGGTCTATTAGACCTTGAACATTCCATGAGAGGAAATTCATGAATGGAACTCCTCCATATCATCAGAGTTCGGCTCCTCATCCAAAGTAGAGAAGTGATTTTGTAAAAATTCTAGCGAAACTAAACCAATTTGAATGGTTGGAGAAGAAAATATTTGTTTCTCTTGAGAAAATTCTCCTTCTTCTAGAGGCCGAGAAGGGCTTTAAGACTTCTTGTGAGCTCCTAACACAGGAGGAGATTCAGTTGCTTGTGCTACCATGATGACAGTAGGCTGAGGCATAGCCTTAGGCCTTGGCCACGTAGAAGTAGTGGCAGACCCAACTTGGGCTTCTTTCCCCTTCACCGAAGGGTTTGAAACTTCTTTGTATGGCTCAAGGACTTTGGAAACTCTCCTAGAGCCATTGGACTTATTTTTATAGTTCATAACCATTGTCCATTTTTCCTTTGGTTTGGCAATAGAACTATGTGCCTGATGGGGCTTTTCAGTATCCCGCAATGGCAAAGGAGTACGAGGAACTACCAAAGGGAAATCCTTAATCTTGTGGTTTACAGACTGACACCTATAACACGTGTTTGGAAAATTAAAATAAGTGAATTTTTGGGTATGTCGAAGAGCTCCAATTTAGATGTCAATGGACTCTTTCAAATCCTGTTAAAGGTCCACTTTGACACATACTCATTTTGGGGGTTGAGCTTTAAAGAACCTATTTGATTCAACACAAATAACCTTCCCCGGAGAGGACGCAATATGTTGCAAAAAAGGCACACAAGGAAAATGCAAACCCAAAAACTCAATCCAGACCGAAACTCGTAACTTGGTGTCAATTGAGACAGCAAAATCTTGGGTCCATGACTGGAAGACCAATAAAGATGACCGCACATACCAAGGACCATGATTCAGGATTACCTAAACATGACTAACCTCCGCAAAGCAAAAAACAAAAAAACCTTTGGTTAAATTATGGACCATATCAAGGCAGACCCCATGAGGGACCCAAGCCTTGTGGACCCATTCTTTAAGCACACTTTCAAGGGGATTCCTCCCAACAAAATAACCAACAAGAGTATGTTGCTCAAGCCATTGACATGCATAATCAAAATCTGGCAAGGGTAAAACCACATCAGCCGAGGAGTCAAAAGACTTACCTCGTGAAACACCTTCATAACAAATTCTTAAGGTCGCTTGTTCATAGGGGAAGCCATTGAGCAGAGTCATCGAACCGCCAACACCAGCAAGAACTATTGGGTTAGAGTCAGTTGAAGGCATAATAAAACCAAGAAAACCGTAGTAAATGTGAACGTACACACAATAAATGAGAAAATTATGTGCCTAAGGTGCAGTATGACGCAAGAGGGTCCAAGGATGACCGCAGACACAAGAAACCCTAGCAAAGCTCATTCACCCATCCAAAATGACCTTACCCTTACAATTATTATAATAAGTGTCATGTAATAACTAGCACTTTCCTTTAGTTTATTATTGTTATTTTATTTTTTTGTGAAATATTTTCATTTGTTTCAATGAAGGATTACAATTTGTAGTGATTTTGAAATTTTGCAAAGAACTTTTGTCTAATTTTGTTAGTTCATACTATTTTTGAATTATTGATCATGGACCAAAAGTTTTTATGTTGAGATCTTTATAATCTTAGATTCAATTGAGGAAACATCATCTAAACATTTATAAATAGAAAGGATTCTCTTAATTGTAGATTGATTCATATGGTTTTTTTGTATTGGTTTTTATTTTTCTTGTTGAGAGTGATCAAGCTATAATATTTCTATCAAATTAATCATGACTAATATAGTTGAAATTCAGTTTGATTGTTAAAACAAATGTTTGCTAAGTACCATATTAGATATATATTAAATACAATTGTAAGAATCAAACTTAATCTAAAATAATTATCTATGTAATTTTTTTTATTATAATCTTTAGCTAGAAAAGATATAATACCTTTTATAAATTATTTTGAAATTAAATATTATAGTTAGAATGATGCAAGATTTAGACATTTGATAGTTTTAGATTCTCGACATTTATGGTAATCTTAAGTAAAAGGTGGACTATACTAGACATGATCAATGATTATCATTGGAGGAGCTTGAGATTGGTGATCAATGCACAACACTAAAATGAATATGTACAAGCATAAAATTAGCAATTGGGCCTATTTTAGCGATTTAAAAATAACACTATGCCACACAACCTTATTGACAATAAAGCATAAACATCCATCTATTCATGTGCCTTATTTATTCTTTCACATCTTGCATACATGTCAGTAAGGCATGTGCCATTATAGTCACCATTATCACTATCTCTATTTCAAATCATGATTCTATGATGTAACAAATAATGGCTAGGATGTTTTATTTAGTCACAAGTCTTTTATTTATAAAAGAGAAAATTTTGTGAGTATGATTTTGTATGCATCTATTTTCTTTGTCAAATATTTTACATGCTATTGATGGTTGAGATTGCAATGCTAATGTGGCAGCATTTGAATTTTTAGCATGACACATCAAAATTTATATTAAATGATCTCACAATAATGTGTCTCACTTCTTAGTCAAAGTAGGACATTGAAATTAACATTTTGAACCAAATTTATACTTTCTAATACCTATAGCAACTAAATTGTAAAGAATTTGAAGATGATTTAAACTAGTGATTTTGAGAAAAAAAAATTGGATTATAAATGTATTTAGGAAAAATGAAATAAATAATTGTGTTTTTTTACATAACTTTAAATAACTTATTTTTTATACTTAACAATATTTTTAAAAAGTTATGATACTTTTGTAAAGTATAACTTTGTTTGTAGAAAAGATAAAATTATAAAATTTTAAACATAGATTCATAACACTAATATCTAATGCAAATATATTTTTCATAATTATTTGTTTCATAAAAAATTATAACTTTTTCAAGTGAGAATAACTATAACTCATACATATATTACTTTTGTAACACGACTTCTTTTGTATACATCCAAATTAACTTCTTATCTTTTTGCTGAAATAAGTATACTAATACCTAGTGCACAAATACTTTTCAATTTTTATTATTATCTATTACTATTTTTTCATGTGTGTGGAACCCAGATTGTGAAGATTGTTGAAAAACCTATGTTCACTATAAAATATAAAATAAATATAATAATCAAACTAAATATATTCAAAATTATACTTGTTGGAAATCTTAGTTCGAGTGTTATGATTCTAAAAATTATATTGTCGTATTTATTCTATTTGTTGGTTCAACTAAGGTTGGAAACAAAAAAAATTAAAGAAAATATGAGGCCTAAGGTGGAAAGATCACTTTAATGGCCTTCATTCAAAGGTATGCCATTTCCACAAATTTATTGAAAAAAACCTTTGAATGAAGGTAATTTCTAAATATGGTTTTATTCCTTTTATGGTAAGAAGGTCCCTTTCTATTTGTTTTACAAAAATTATCTTTGTTTGAAGGTTTTTTTACATTTTATGTACCTTTGAGTGAAGGTGATTTTTGACTCACCTTTGAATTAAGGTGCCTTCATTCAAAGAGTTGTCTTTGAATGAAGGTGCCTCTATTAAAATAAATACCTTTGAATGAAGGTGTTTCTTTCTTTTCACCTCCATCTGAATTGAAAAATCTCATGTCCCATGTTTGGGACTCACTATTGTGGGTTTACCCTATTGGCATAGGGTCTTGATATGAGAGAAGTGCATATGTTATGAGAGGAATACACATGTGTTTGAATTAATGGTTACTTGTAGATTTTTATCAAATTATTGATTTGACTAGGCATTCATTATAGTGTGAGGTAACTATCCATTGTACTTTTCATTATTTATTTTACAATTTCATCATTAGTTGTATGCACATTGGGCCAAGTTTGATATTTATTTGGATATGTATATATATGAAGTTAGTTAATACATAAATAAATTTAAAACAATTCAATGGTTTTGTACAAGGATCGCAAATGTTTTTATTACATCCCTTTATGCACTAGTAACATGTTTCCACATGGTGTCTAAATTAGTGAAGACTATGCAATGCTAAAATAGATTTCTTCATGTGCAATGGTTTTAAATATGTCTTGGTGGCATCTAAATCTTATGTGGTAATGCTAACTTTTCCTCGTGGCCTTGTTAGGAAATTTACCAAGTTGATCAAACCATTTCCTACATAACCACAAAAAAGAAAGCAGCATACAAACTTACAAAATAACCATAATACAAAGATCAAAGACATTTACCCTAGGAAACCCTCAAAAGGGAAAAACCTAGTCTCCAAAAGCATATACATTCAATGTATTATTCAACATCAAACCATTAAAATACACTTATAGATTTTCCATGAATACTTCTAAAATATCAATCTCCTTTGATACATCCTTCATGTGTCTAAGCATGTAACCACACATCCTATGCCATGCTTCACATATGCACTCAAAAAAAGAGCTCAATATAATGCCAACCAAGCCAAACATCCTACTACCAACATCAACCACTAAGCATGTTTTTTTTTTATATATAGAATCAAGCTCACACAAAACAACCAAGTGGTAAAGGAAAAACCAGGTACCTCAAAACTAGGAGTGCACAAAACTATTGACCCCAACATTTAATTTTTGGTTTTATGTTTTTCCAATATTAAATATTTTCCCATGTACAACCCCCACATAAAATATCTAACCAATTCCACATATAACTTTTAAATTGGACCCAAAGAAATACTTAATTTGACTAAACACATCTCCAAATATGTACCATAAATAAATATTTATTTTACATAATTAATTTGTTTTTCTTGTGTGTGTACAATACCATTTTCCTAACATGCCTTAACTCCTTATAAATTTATTTTGTGTTGACATTGGTAAGTGACATCTTTTGAGTAGTCGATAGCTAATATTAGCCTAGCAACTAATATTTTGAGTGTGATCCTCTAGTTTATGCACCATGCACTATAGATGTCGATAAATGTTATGGAATCTAGTTTTACACTTGCCAATTATATTTACTTATAATTTTCTAAAGACATCAAAAATATTATCTTCTCTGTATCTTGCAATCATAATAGTTCATGAGATAACATCTCTTTGATACATTATGTCAAACAATTCATGTACCTTACCCATGCTTCCATATTTTTCATACATTTCTACTAAGTCACTTGCAACTATACTAATTGACAAATTCCTATATTTTTTATGCTTTGGTGGATGTCCATACCTTGTTCCAAAACTCCCATTTTCACATAGATTGGGAGTATGTTGGAAAATGTCCTTGTAAGGATATTATGGATGATGAAATGTGGATCATGAAAAATAGTAACAATGTGATGAAAGTACCAAATTCACACTCAATAATCACTCAATAAAGCTCAAGATCTATACTCAAACTAAAACAATATACCACTTTCATCATGGCAAAGACCTTGGTTTGCTACATTGTTTCTTTGATAGTAGCTTGAATGCTTGATATATAGATTACTCTTCAAAGTAGCATAACCATGAAAGCACAATGTTAGTATGATAGCTTGATAAGGATAATGTATTTTTTATCGTAATGTAGGCTAGCTAGGGGGTATGAATGAATGAAGACTTTGTATTTATATGCTTTACTTGATATTTGATCAATGGTGAAGATTAATTAGAAAGATCAATGGATAGAAAAATATGAGATAGGGTAGAAGCTAAAAATGGATCGGATTAAATTAAATAGATAAATTTATTTAATTCATAAAGTATAGTTGGAGAAATAAATAAAATATTAATTTTATTGATTTATTTTAGAGGGAAAGATTTAATTTAAATTTAAATAATTTTTTTTAATTTATTTAATTTGATGAAGGGGTGTAGATAATTAATTAATTTATGAAAAATTATTTAATTATAGTTGCCAAATATAATTTGAATTTGATTTTAATAAATATTGGAGGGAAAATGATAAGTGATGAGTTAATTAAATAATTAATATAGATATAATAAAAAATATTAAGATGAGCAATAGTAATTGATGCAAAAAAAAATGGCATGAGCAGAATGATAGATCGGGTCTTAGGTAGATGATGCGGACAATGAATGGCTAGTGTTGGGAGCAAGATTCGACCGTGAACATCATCATTAGACAAATTGAAGCAGAGGCATGAATGTGCTAGATGTAGCAGCCCTAGAATTTCTAATCAAGGAATTATGCCCTTACCAAGAGCATGATCAAGACTAATCCAAAGGATATGAAGGTTGTGGCCCAAACTATAGGAGTGGTAATGATGTCAAACGGTTTCATAGAGGCAAGTAAGCCTGTCAACTAGAAGATCAACTCAAGGCATGGCAGGACAATGGTTGGTGATGAAACCAAGGTGGGTTGGGCAGAAAGGAAGCAAGAAGGAAATAGTTGAATGAACAAGGGGACAATAGTGAAAGGGATACATCTAGGTAGCATGAACATGATTGGGGTGCAAAGGAGACAAGAGGAGAATGGTTTGGGTGGCATAAGCAAGGAGTGATCAATCGATCGGGGAACCTAATGCTTCGTGGCAAACAAAGTGAGCCATGGGGAGAGGGAAAAATTTTAATGCTCGTGAATGGGGAGAGCAATACCCAAACTAGAATCCATGGAGGATATTCCCATCACAAGGTCTGAAATAGGATCAAAAAAATTGGAAAGAGCATAAATAAGGTGAGAATAATTTGACCCATGATAGGCTTTTTGGCTGATGCATTTCCATTTTCCTGAATAATATAGATTTGGAGTAATTAATTAAGAGGATGAAGGAAATTTTGTTATTCATCAAATGGGGGGATGGATAGTGATCCCTAAACTCAATCGATGGTGTGAGAAAAAATGGAGAAGAATCAAAATACAATCGTTGACAAATGGATTCTTTTTGATTGAGTGTCCTAATGGATAAATGAAGAGGCGAATAATTAATAATGGCCCTTACACGATGTACAAGACTATCTTTTTCATTAAAGATTGGGTACCAAACTTTGATCCCCTAAAGAAAAGAAATAGAGGAAACCAGGATCTAGGTAAGACTATACAATCTTTCACTAGAATACTGAGATTTGGAAACCCTAAGGACTATAGGGAATAAGTTGGGTTCTTTTGTGAAGGTAGATGGGGATTTGGCAAGCAGGAATTACAGGATGTATGCAAGGATTGCATTAGCATTAAACTAATCCATATGTTTTTGAAGGAGGTATAAATCATAATGGAACAAGGAATATGGAGGCAAAAGGTTGAGAGGGAAGATGATTTGGTTCTCTACCCTGAGTACTGATCGAAAGGGCACAAGGGGAAAGAGTGTTTGAAGGGCATAGAATTGGAGGGGAGAGGAAAACAAACCATGAGGGAGAATCAACAAGCAAAAGAACAAGATAGTGCACAAGGCAACAAAAGAGAGAGTAGTATGAATTACCTTAGGAAGGGGAATCACCTAAAGTAGAGCCGAGGGAACCATCGCAATTGGATGTGAGCATCAAAGATCCAAATGAGGTGGATGAAAGAAGTGTTCAAGTGGGTGGAGAAAAACAAGTGGAAGAAGATCCACTAGAAAAAAGGATAGATAATAAAGAGGAAGATTAGATGAGGGATAAGGAAATGATGGAGCTCCTTAATAAGGGATTCAAGCTTCTTGAAAATGAGAGGGGTCATCAGCTAGTGGAGGATAATACGAATTCAGAAGAGTTGTCTTTAGATTCAAATTTTGTGAGTGACTATGAAGAAGTGGAAGAGGGATAGATTCAGGAAGAGAGAATGTTGGATCAATCTCAATCAAGGATCAACAAACCTAAAACTAGACAAAAAGGGAAAAGAGGAAGGAAGACCAACAAGAAAAGATTGGCAATTATAGGAATTGCAAAGGATCAGATGAAATTGAGGCCAGGGAAGGGATTTTCCCTTCCCAAGTCACCATGAGGGAAATAACATAGAATATTAGGGGCATTAATGCCCCCAACAAAATATGCATGATCAAGTGCCAAATTGATCAATCTAGGGTAGGTTTAGTGTTACTAAAAGAAACAAAATCAATAGAGGAAGAGGTTTCTAATTTTTTTAAGTACAAGAAACAATGGGAAGGAGATTTTGAACTAGAAAGGGGGGCCTTGGGTGGATTGAGAACTTTTTGGAATCTGCATAGGCTAAAATGGGAACATGTGGTAGTAAACCAACAATGAAAATTCTTAAAATTGAAGGTCTTGAATGTGAATGAGGTATTTTATGTGTTGAATGTATACGGGCTCATGGAGACCTACAAAAAGAATGAGATATGGAACTAGATTAGGTGCTTATTGCAAGAGGAGCATGGAAGGAAAATTATGGTAGCGAGGGACTTTAATGCCATATTTTGTAGGGAAGAAAAGAAGGGTGGCCTACCACACCTCTCACAAGTGCAAATGGACTTTTTGGACTTCATAGGGAGTGTATTTTGTGAGATGTGGCACAAAAAAATGGCATCTTCATGTGGAAAAATAGGCAAAAATTATTTTCAAATATTGCGGAAAGACTTGATAGATTCTTATTGGTTGGGGACTGGGATTTAATTGCAACGGTATAAGAAATACGTATATTGTCATGGATAGGATCTAACCACTTCCTAGTACAACTATTGATCTCCCCAGACAAGGTCCCGAATAGGTGCCCTTTTAAATTTGAGAATGTGTGGTTCAGAGATGAAGGCCTAAAGAAAATCATTGCACAATGATGGGACACTATCACTATGCATGGAGATCATAAGCTCTACATATTTATGAAAATTTTGGCATTCGTGAAAAAGAATCTAAAAGAATGGAATAGAGAGAACTTTAATAATATCTTTGAGGAGAAAGAAAGGCTAGAAGAAGAACTAATTGATCTCAATAATAAGGTCGTCAAGGATGGGATGTGGTCAAAGGAATTTGAGTTGGAAAGAACACTAAAATTGGATTATGCAGAAGCATTGGCAAGAGAGGAAATGCTTTAGAGGTAGGATTCAAGGGAGACATGACTAAAGGATGGGGATAGGAACACAAAATTCTTTCATTACTCCTCCAAGGCTAGAAGAAGTAGAAATAGGATATCAAAAATCACAAATGGGGAAGGGGAATTGCTACAGATAGAGGAGGAAGTCAATAAAGAGATAGTTATTTTTTTCTAAATCTTCTTAATAACGAGAATCTAGTGAATCAAGTGGAATGTGATAGCTTTTTAAGTAAAATCCAGGCATTGTTCAAACTAGAGGATAATAAAAGACTTATTATAGAGGTAACAAAGGAATAAGTATGAAAAGTGACATTTTAGTTGGACTCAGACGAAGCCCTGGTCCTGACAGCTTCTTGGTTGGCTTCTATCAGTCTTGATAGGACATCATTGGCAAGACCTAAGACAAGTTGTAGAAGAATCAAGGAATAAAGTAATGATATTGGGAGAAATGAATTACACCTTTCGAGCCTTAATACCAAAGACAAACTTGGCTAAATCCATGAACAATTATCACCCAATCTCATTATGCAATGCAATGTACATGATTGCCACCAAATTGATGGCCAGTAGACTGAAATACATTCTAGGAGACATAATTTCAGAGGAGTAGAGTGGCTTCTCACCAAGGAGGTCCATTATGGAGGGGATTTTGGTAGCTCATAAAACCATTCACTCAATCATAAATTAGAGATCAAAGAGTATGATAATCAAATTAGATATTCAAAAGGCCTATGATCAGGTAGACAAATAATTCCTTCTTGAGGTAATGAAAAAGTTTGGTTTTAGTAAAAATGGATACAATGGATCAATGCTTGTATTGATTCCCCAAATTTCTCAGTATTGGTCAATGGATCATCCTAAGGCTTCTTCCTAACTAAGAGAAGTTTGAGGTAGGGGATCCCATTTCCCCATTTTTATTCATTATCATGGTAGAGGCCTTAGGGAGGAAAATCAAGGCAAAAATGAGGATGGGCCATTTGCTTGGAATCAAGCTTACACCTGGATTTGAGGAAATTACCCACCAATAGTTTGTAGATGACACAATGTTATTTGGGAAGGCATGTAGAAGAGAATCTAGAGTGATCAAAGGTGTCCTGGATGACTACTACAAAGCATCGGGACAAGGTGTAAATTAAAAAAAATAGAATTTTTCTTCTTCAATATCCATCCTATCATTCAAAGGGATGTGGCAAGAATCTTAGACCTAATAATTTACAAACTTTTGAGGAAATTCTTGGGGATTCCATTATTTGTAGGAATTAACAAGAAAGGGTTATGGGAAGCATTAGTGAATAGTTGCAGACAAAAGATGGAAACATGGAAAGGAAGATGGTTTTAATCAATAGGAAGAATTTTGATGTTGAAGGCATTCATATCAATAAATCCAATTTACTCCATGAAATGCTTAAAATTACCAGAGAAAGTGGAGGAAGGGTTAGATCGAATCATGCATAGGCTCTTTTGAAGTGAGGTTGTGAAAGACTAGAAATTACCATTGATAGCTTAGAACAAGATATATAATCCAAAGATGGTAAGAGAGGTAGGTATCAGAGAGATGTTCATGATGAACTTGACAATGGGGGGGAATTATATGGAACATGTACAACAAGTGAAATTAGAAGTGGGTGAGGATTCTTCAAAGTAAATATATGGATTTAGAGGACCCAACCTAGATTTTCACAACAATAGACCCACTGAGAGGCTCGGTAATATGGAAATTTATCTTAGAATACAGGGATATTATCACCAAACATGTGGCATGGGATGTTAAAGATGGTCGTAGGGCCTTATTTTGAAATGACTCATAGAATGGATATGAAGCGTTGACATGAGATAGATCATTGAATGAACTTAGAATAAAATTAAGTCATGAGTGGGGAACAAAAGTTAGGGACTATGTGGAGCGACATTGGTTGAATGGGATAGAACAATGGAAGTGGAGATGCTTATAGAATCTAGAGGCCCTAGAGGATAAAAATTTAGCACTACAACAAATTCTCAAAGAAAGGCAGATTATTATCATGGAGGAAGAAGACAAGGTGAGGTGGTGTGGGAAAAATTCAAGGGAATTCAGTATAAAATTAGGGTATAAGATCAAGGAAAATTCAATAAGAAAATAATATTGGCCAAAACACTTATTATGGCATAGATCATGTCTCCCAAAAGCGGGAGTGTTTGCATGGATGGTTGTCTAAAAGAGAATACTAACAAAGGATATGCTAACTAAAATGAAGATAGAAGGACCTAGCCGATGTGTTTTGTGTGAGAAGGTGGGTGAAGATGTGAATCATCTATGTATGTTGAATATTGTTGGAAGAGTATGATGAGTAAGCTTGGATGACAAAAGTTGTTGTCGCAAGAAATAAAAACCCTATTTTTTATGTGGCCTGTCCAAAGAAAGACATTGTCCCATAGTATATGGATAACATAATCATCCATCATAATTTGGGAGTTATGGAAGGAGTGCAAAAAAATGATCTTCCAAGAGAAGGAAATGCCCAAAGAACAATTAGAAATAAAAATGGAAGTAGCAATAAAGAAGGTAGTTAACAACACAACATAAAATCAAAAGATTAAAAAGAATGGCTTCTCAAACTGAAATAGGGAGATTCAGAAGGTATGATTGGGTTTGGTGGTTCCCCCTATTAATGGGGCTTAGTACGATAATCTTATTTTTAACCCAAGGTTGGTGGTGGTATGAAAACACCAATGGAAGGTTAGGTGAAATTCAACTTCGATGTAGCGGTGAGAGGTAATTCGGGGGGAGTGGAGCAGGTTGTGTGATCAAAGATGATAAGGGATCAATTTTGGTGGAGGAATCAATATATCTAGGGTCATGAACCAATAATGAAGCTGAATTTAGAGTGGCATTAATAGGGCTTTGATGTGCAACCAAGGAGAAAGTTAAGAAAGTTCACTTAGAAGGATACTCCTAATAGCGATGAATGCGATTCAAGAAGGACGGAAACCAAATTAGAAGTTGATAAAATGGATAAATCTAATAATGTAAACATTAATAAATTTCAAAGAATTCAAAATATCACATATTTAAGAGAGGGGAATGAGGTGGCGCATGACTAGGCAAAAAAGACGGTCAAGTCTCGCGTGGTAGTCTAACCATATTGGGCTAAATAATGAGTTGGCCATAGACATAGATATCATTATTAAAAGGAGTTCAAAGGATTGTATGACATCATAAAAAGGTGGTTGATGGTAATCAAAGGCAAAGGTTTAATGATGATAGGGCAAGATTCCACCTAAATGTTAAGAGAAAAGTGTGGTAGATGAGTGTATGTTAATAAATCTTAACATGATAAGACTTTTTAGTGCAGTCTGAGAAGTTAGAAGATGGGGATGGACACACCCATGAGGCTCAAAGGCCAACGTAGGAAGATGGAATTTTTAGAGGAGATAACAAAGAAGAGGTTGGGGTGTGTCTTCAAAACCATGCACAACCTTATTCTCCATGTAGTAGAAATGATGTTAGGGTGGTATTTTCTGAATTCAAACCATAGATATAGGGTGAATATAGACATATATGTGAATTTTTTGGCATTTTTTATAAATTTTAGAGAAACAAAGGAAATGGTGGAGGCATTGTGTAAGCATCTAATATGGAATGAGTTTTTGGGAAATCTAGAAGATGTGTTGAATAATGTGGAGGGGGATAAAGGGGTTCTACTCCCTAAGAATTACTGCATCATTCATAGAAGGGATCGAGAGCTAGAGTTTTACCCACTCATATTTTTTGAAGACCTCTTTGAGCTTTCAAAATTCTGAACAGGAGTAGGAAAGAGGATTCAATTTTAAAAATTCATCTTGAATCTAGAGTCGGAAGGGGGAAAGGGTGGCTCCAAGAATACATTAGAGAAGAGAACTTGGTGGACGTGGATGGTGTACTAAAAATTGGGCAAGAGCCATGGAAGTCTCAGAATCAGAGGCTGGTAAGGAGTGCATGGAAGAAGATGGAAATGACGTTGGGTAGGATTGACAGTGGCAGGCAAAGAAGTGGAGAGTGGGATGGTAAAATAGGGTTATACTAGTTTCAAATTTAATGTCTTATGTTTATGTAGCCCAATTTTCATTTGGTATGGGCATTAGGTAGATAGGTAATAGTGGGGGGCTCTAGTGGTGAGGCAGTAACAATAGATAGGCGAGCATGAAGTTATGTATATGGTATGGGCATTTATGCTCTAATTTTGCAAAACATTATAGGGTTTGAAATGGTCTTGGCCTTATAAACATTGTAATGTTTATATTATTTTTAACTTTAATGTATGGGTACAACCCCCTTAGGTTGTTTGAATCAATCAAAAAAAGATTAAGATAATTAAATAATTAAAATATATATAATTATTATGGATGAAAAGGGAGAAAAATTAGCTTAATTATATAATTAAAAATGATTTAATTAATATAGATAAAATAATTGATGAGGATAATGATAACATGACAAGATGAAAATGTATTATTCATTTTTAGGTGTTCATATTTTTCCCCTCTTTGAGACAATGCATTTTATGATGTTGTTTCAAAGAAATAAGATTGATATGAATTTTTTTGCTAGTGACACGCCCCTAGTGTGGCCCAATGATACCGAGCAATGGAGGTAGGCCCCTTGAGAGATTGGCCAAGAAAAATAATTTTTTACTCAAGCTCATGATAGGATGGGTTAGCTAGGTCTATGATAATGATGATGATACATATGTATATGATGGATAATTATGATGTTTTTTCTATAAATTTTTTTGATTATAATGTTATGATATAATGCATGTTATGGATACTTTTGAAGCTCTAATGTTATTATTCTATGGATGATTATGATACATATGTTATGATTATGTTACTATGATGCATACTAACAATTGTGAATGTGGGATATACAGTGAAGTTAATCGAGCCACAAAGGATTAAATATCAAAATGAAACCTATAAATGGGAGATGCAACAAATAGTAATATACAATATGGATTCCAAATATATGAAAAGGACACTTTGTTCTTTTGGTTACACCAATATATGTGAAGAGAAATCCTATTTTGATATAGAAAGTAGATATTATGCACCAAAGTAATAAGGAACCAAGATGCCTTTTTGTATTCCTTACATGAAATTTTGATGAAGTAAGAAACCAAACCTCATTCAAATATTCACAAAAATCTAAAAATTCAACTTAGAAATGGTTTGAAACAACACAAAAATCTACAAGAAGTATTCTTCTTTGTTCATTCAAAATCTCCTTCAATTACATAACAAGAAAGCATTTCTGAAAATACATTATTTCATAGCCATATGGGCTGATGAAAACATTAAAAATCTGATATGAGACTGAAATATGACAAAAAAAATCAAATACAAAATGGTTTCACTCAATCTCTCCTTTTTCACTCGATTCTAGCTCCTTCAACCTACATTCATCATTAGAAATCACTATTGCAAACAAACCATGAAATCATCAATATTATTTCTATTGTAGCACACCTACAAACATGCAACAAAAATATATTCTTGGTCTCTTTCAATCTTATTTCAACTGAATCTCTCAAGCTCTCCCTTCAAACATACTTCACTAGCTCACTATCTCCCAAAATGTGGAGCTAACTAGCTTCCTAAAACATGGGCTTCTATGCAAATAGAAATCTGAAAAAATTGAGTCTTCAAATCCTCTCTTCAATTTGACAAAATCTCCCCATCTCACCTACAAAAACTCCCAAAGCCATCTCCCCAAATGACAAGGCATCATAATATAAAAATTTTAGAATTGGAAAACCACTATGGTTTTCCAAAACCACAAGAAAAATACCTCCTTAGAAAACCCACGCCCCATTTGAAGAAATAATCATAAAAATGATAAAATTAATCAATGCTCACATGGCCTTCACATGGGAACCTAAACCATAGCCAATCAAATTTGGTCAATTTTTGCATCTTCATTGATCTTCAACAACCTTGACGACTCCAATAAGGATATGCAGTAACATGCAAAGCTTGTGGCACAAACATGCAATGGCATGCAATCACATGAACCCCAAGTGGTCCCCACCAAGAAATGGATTCCCAAAAGGAATATTTCACCATTTCAATTCCTTGGAAACATTTACCTTAACATATTTCCTCCAAAAATTATATTTGCATATCACCACAAGGGAAAATCACATTATTGCAAATTAAAATATTTATTTTCCACACACCTTAACCCTTATTGAAAAAAAAAAAAATAGCAATATTTTTGGTGAGACAAGATTTCCAGTACCCCTAGATGCTCCTGCATCAGACACCCGGGGTAGGAATTTTTTTGTGAATATGGATTCACAAAATGGAGTTGAGTGGTAGTACCACTCTTTTGAATTGCAAGAAATCCTCAACAAACTCCATCACTGAATTTGGTGGAGTCACAAAAACATTACGCCTTTCCCTTGCTTGATTTGGGAATGTTTAATGATAAATTGGACTTAAGGTCACCTTGAACTAGTGTTGTGATGAGTTTTACACATCCACATTAGGTCTTGGGCCCTTTTTAAGCTAAATTAACTTAACTCTGCCCTAATTTAATGTTGTAAAATGTATTTATTTACACTTTCATATTAAATTTAGGGGACTTGTACATCAAGTGGACCTAATCTAGTGTTGTAATGTGCTTTTCTCATTCACATGGGATTTAGGGCCCTTCTAAGCTAAATAGACCTAATTTTGCCTTAATTTAGTGTTGTAAAGTGTATTTATTTACACTTTCACATTATATTTTGGGCCCTATTGAATTTATGACCTTTATATCAACATTAATAGGCCCCAATGACCCCATATTATGCATCCCAAGGCATATTTTGATAATAAAAAAACCCGACAATATCAACATATAAACCTAATTTCTTCACTCCCTGACATTCTAGCAGGAAAAATAACCCCTCTAGGACCCATTATCTACCTTGGTAAAATTATTCCCATCTAGGTGGGACTCATTCGCCCAGGATGGCAAATGAGTCCCATTTGAGCTATTTTCAAGGTTTGAGCAGGAAAAATGGATTTTAAGTTTAAATTTCTCCTATGTCGACCTTGGGGATCCAATTAATGGTAATTTCAATGGATTTACTATATGAAAAATCTTTCAAATCATTATTTCATCCAAGCAACATATGCATTCATTTTATCAAGCCAAGCAAACAAGGGTTGAGCATTCAAGATCATTTTTAAGGCATTTAAGGGCAGATTCTTCATCAATTGTTGCAGTAATTCAAGATCCATCATGATGTCAAGCATATCAAGCATCAAGCATGTTAGTGAGCTAGTGTTGTGATGTAGTATTAAATATCCAAGACCAAGCATTGTTCTACTCCTATTGTCAAAGATCGAGATCTATATCCTTCATGTCCATTTCATGTTGAGTTACAGATTTACAAAGTATCATCTACAAAACATCATTCAAGGTATTATTTTCTATGATTCATGTACTTTGTTTCATGTTTAATTCCTTCATTTCATTGTCTCAGCATTTGGTTTAATTACCTACAAGGGGTTTGACCAAGGCAAACCCCTATTCCCTAACAATCAACACTTTTGTTCTCTTTCTTTATGTAATTGCATATCTAGGTGCTTTAGAGAATTGAAGATCATTGAAGATTAGGTTACAAGCTTGTTGATGTTGTCTCCCCATTTGTAAGGTCAAAATATTCACAAAAAGTCACTATAGCCTTGAAAATTAGGGTTTTAAATTCGAAAACCTGGAGAAGTAGAAAGAGCAAACTGAGAGGTACATATCAGAAATTTGAATTTCCAAAAAAGTGAAACTAGACTCATTTGCCACAAGTGGTGAATGATTCCCACTATAGGTATTTTTCAAAGATCTTTGCAGATTTGGATACCCATTTGCCTGAAACTTGCTCTTGTGCAAAAATCCAGAACTGGGACTGATTCACCCAGAATGGCGAATGAGTCCCACTAGGCCAAAAAATTAGGTTTTTCAAGATTTCAAAGTTGTTTCTAGTCATCATCAAGTTTCCAGGTGCACACTTTTCTATTTTTGAATTTTTTTGTGTTGTTTCATTCAATTTTGTAGGTCATTTAGAGTTAGTTTGCATTCAATTAGGGTTTTTTCTTACATCTTGTATTTCATTGCCTTTTCTAAGTTTAAACTTGGTGGTGAACCCCTCTTGCAATCTAATATCACATCCTAAGATACCTTATTGTCAGATCTCTCCCTCCATTCTTTATTGGATTAAGATCTCTAACGTGTCTTTGAGTGTAGCAAGTGAGAAATAGGAACCCTATCCTTGTGTTTATGCCTCAAAGATGGGGAGCATCCATTTCTAGTGACTACATTTTGGTGAACCTGCATCTAGAATACCTTTTTTTCTAATTTAGAGTCCATCATCATCCTAGATCTATCTTGCATTAACATTGCATTGTATTTTGTATTAGTTAATTGCAATTCTAGGGTTTCAAAATTTTGCATTAGTTAAAGTGCAGATAGGTTGTATTTTTGCATCTCAATTCATAGAAAATCACCTAAAAACTACATGTTCATGTAGGATACATATCATACAAACTAAAAAGCATAAAAATCAATTGGAAACTTCTAAATTTTTTTGAAAAATATCCCTACTAGAACTCATCTGCCACCCTAGGCGAATCAGTCCCAATACACCCCTAAAACTGCCTTTTACAGCATTAAAAAACCTCTTTTTGCACTTCTATTTGTTGCCATTAACTATACGTTTTAGTTGGTTGAGTTTTTGTTACATGCATTGCATTATATCTAGCTTAAATTAACCCATTTCATGCATTGCTCAATTTCAAATTTGCATTTACAACATTTCATCTTTCAGGTTGTTGCATAGTGTAATCAGAAAATTACCTTGTTTCAAATCTAAAAATTGCATTTAAAAATTTCACTTTAGGTCATAGAATTGCACTTTATTTACTTTTCCATAATAGTATGTTTTCTTTCAAGATATGTGGCTTTGATATGATTAAAAATGGATTGCATAAATACAACATCCCCTCTTAAGAGTACAATTTAGATTACAACAATGAGGTCATTAAGAAACATGGTAGTTATCCTTCTACTATCTTTCATAGTTATGATAACATCCTAGAGCAAGCGGATCAAACTATTGACACAATCCTTAATATTACATTACCTATTGGTGAGGATGGTAGCATATACAATCATAACAATCATACTTGTTCTTCTCCTAATACCTCTCCTATTAGTAACAAAGGTATCTTGGTGAAAGAAGATATAATCATTGAGAGTCTTGATTGTCCCTATCCTCCTCCCCATTTAGGAGACATTAGAAAACAAGAATATGATATCATTTCCACCACTTGGGTTATCCCAAATCCATCTCTCAATACCTCCCTTAATTGTAAGAAGGCTTTAGTAAAAGAGGATACAATCGTGAAAAATCATGAAAATCACATTTGTCAGGAAGACTTGTCTGATTGAAAGTGATAGCCTTATCTCTCTCCTTCCTAATGTCCCTAACATTCAGAAAGACCTATTTGAATAAAAGCAGCTAACCATTCATAATCATGAAAACCGTAGTAGTCCTCTTGATGCCTCCCCTACTTGTGATGAGGCTACTTTACAAAACTTAACTAGGGAATGTGATGAACATATTACAAGCTCTCCTACTAGGGTAGATAATATGGCACAAGAGAATGAGACCTTTGAGAAAATGAACAATCAAACAAAACCTTCTCCTAGTATCCCCACTCAAACCATTGATAACTCCCTTACTTGAGATGAAGTCATTTTGGAAGAACCAATCCTTGAATTTCAAGAACGTTTGGTTTGTAGTTCCCCTAAACACTCTCCTCCTAGGGAGAATATCATGGTGCAAGAAAAGGAAAACATTGAAAATAATAATATTATGCCCTTAGATGAAGATGATAAAGTACTCTTAGACTCTCACTCACTAAGGGATGTTAATATTATTCAACCTCAACCCATCCTTTACCCCCCTTCACACAAATTGCAAACTCAAAACAAACCTGAATTCATCTTGTACCCACCTAAGAATAATGTGTCGCAGTAGTCGAGTCATAATACCATTTCTCATACATATAACACTAGGAAAAATCTGCAACTAAGATAAATACCTTCAACATCCCTCCCATTAACTAATCCTATCCTACCTAACCCTATCTTACAGGGTCCCCCTCATGGAAAGGAGTATGATCTTATCAAACAAATAAAGAATACTCCTACTAAGATATCCTTATAGAACCTTATTCAAGCATCCCCTCACTACCACAACATTATTCAAAATGTCTTACAACAAGTTTCTACCCCTTCCAATGCACAACCAAATGACATAGCAGCCATGATTCAAGGAATAAATGCTGACATTATTTTCCACCAAAGTGAACTCCCCCTTTGGAAGTGCAAAAACAAAATGAAGCTTTCATAATGTAATGTCATAAAATTGCACCCCTTGAAATTTCACATTCATTCTTTCTTTCTCTTTAGTGTCCACTCCCTTAGCATTTGTGTAGGCTCATTTTAGCCCCTGCATTAGCCTTTTTCCCTTCTTAGGATGCTTGGGACCCATTTTTAGTAGCTACCTTCGCACGTCAGCTTCACATCGAACCTTGGGCTTTTCCCATTCTTGTCATTTTGTAGCATGATGTGTCCAGACACTAGCATGCCACACTAGCGTCGTATGACATTTCAACGTTCAAACGACCATTTTCGAGCATGTTTGCCACTTGTCAGCCTCTTTTGTCAGTGGTAACAGCTCGGGTTGCCTTGTAATCACCCAAGAAGCTTCTTTTTGCTTCTCTTCTCCCTTTAAAAGTTATCTTTTCAATTTATTCATGCTTCTAGCTTCATTCCACTCTCTAGCTTCTTTCCAACCTTGGCTCTGGCACTTTCTCTCTTGTAATTTTGATTGCACAACTCCATATAACTTGCTACAACATAAATTTCAAGTTGTCTTGGCAACTCTCTTTGTAACACTTTTAGCTCTTGTGGCTAGCTATCTTGCTCTCCCTCTTTGGCTTCCTAAAGCCTTGCATGCAATACCTCCCTTGTCTCGTGTTTGTGAGCATCTTGGGATTTCACATGTCCTCTACTTATTGCATCTTTACTTTGTGATGCAGGTTCTCCTCCTCGAGCGAGGATTGCTTTTATTATTTATTTTGTGATACAAGTTCTCCTCCTCGAGCGGGGTTTGCTTTTATCACTCATTGCACACTTTACTTCTCTCTATCTAATTGGTTGTCTGTGGAGGTTGGAACACCAAAATGGGGGTTTGACTGAGGCAAACCCCTATACAGCCCCAACACTTTCTCCAAATATTATGCATACAGGTATTGAAGATATTTCCTTGTTGGAGGCTTCATTACTTGGCTCGTTGTAAGTACTTTCTTCCTACTCTTTAACTTTATCATTTGTAATTTACTTCATTTAAGTTTTGTTACATTTTTTTACTTTCTCACATTTCCAAGATTTCTTAGCAATTAGAGTAGTAGTCACTAAGCTATTTTCCATGATAAACTTGCTTTTGGTCCGTACGAGATGCTGACACGCCTCATGGATGCCAGTGTGTTGCATTGTCATTCGTATTTTGTGCTACCATCATTTGGCCAAGAGCTTGTAGGTTTTTCCAGAGAATCTTCGTGACCTACTCTTTCAAATTCTATAATTCTTGTGTTGTTCCTTGAGGTAGTTTAGGGAAATTCACCTTGTGAGGCTCTCTAAATGAAGAGAACTCATGAGTAGTGAATCCCCCTTCTCTACACATAATAATATCTCAATATAAAAGAAAAGGGATAAAGAGAACCCTTGTGGATAATGACTTTTCCCTTAATGTGTTTAGTGTGACACTTTTGGATAGGCTTGGCATCGATAAATCAAACATTCAATCTGATTCTTTATCTATTACGAGATTTGACAATGTAGGAAAAAATCGGTTGGTGTGATCACTTTACCTATTATAGTTGGAAAGGCCACATTAGAAACACTGATCCATGTTATGCCTCATGATCTTTCATATAATCTCCTTTTAGGAAGACCATGGATTCATGCAATGAATGGGGTGCCTTCTACTCTTCATCGTGTAATGAAGTATGTATACAACAACAAAGTGTATACACTCAAAGAAGACCCTGACCCAAACAGTTGTTGGGACATTCAGAAAGACAAGGAGAATCCTTTGGAAACATTAACACCAACTACACAAGTGGAACCCGCACAACAAAAAGACAAAGAAAAACACATTGAGGAAGTCAAGAAGCTATTAGAAGATGATTAGGGTTCCTTAGAATTTGAACCAACATTCATGGGAGAATACAAGATCATACACAAAGACTCTGAAAAGGGAAAAGAAAAAGTGGTAATGTCAACACAAAATTCAAAAGACCCTTTGAAAGCATCCACCTCAACCACTTTAGAACAAAAGACAAAAAATTACACAACAAACTTTGATGAACTCAATAATTAGCAACCACCAGATCCAAAAGCAATGAAAAATATTTATGGAAAAGGTTATGAGTTTATGAAACAACTTGGATACAGTGGAAAATGATGTGGTGTTAGAGAACAAGGTATTTGCAACCCTATAGAGCCTAACACACAAGAAATGACTCATGGTCTTGGTTATTGTCCTTTGATAGAAATAAACACAACTTCACTCAATATCAACACTCTAAAATATCCTTCTAGTCCAACTTTAACAGTAGTGCATCCTGAGCTTATAGACACTAGTGGTCTTGAGTGTTATACTTTGCAATAAATGAAAGAAACAAAGAAATTGTTGCTTAATGTCAATGTCATCTCACAAAACACTAATGATTTGAGTTCATTAGATTTTACACCCTCCTATAAAGGAGAGAATAAAGTCTCACAATCTAAAGAGTCTTGTGTAAGTATGAAACCCTGTACTAAGCAAGAGATATCTTTGTCGCAAAATGAAGGAACATCTTCTACTATTGATCAAGAGAGTATCTTTGCAAGACTAATCCAAGATCATTTAATATCCCTCCCTCCAAGAACACAAAAGAAATTCTACTACAAGAATTCATTTTGTGTATATCATAGATTTCATGGTCATGCCACTAATGAGGCTTTGAGTAATTGAATTCAACATCTCAAGGAGTGTGATGCTCTTCCTTGTGTTGAAGCACCTAACTCCTCTAGCTAATACTTATTCTCATCCTATTCGACTCATCCTTGTCTTGCACTAAGTGGGGGTAAGGGGTTAGGTAGCCTTGTCCTCTTATGTCACTTGTCATTGCCTCCTTTTGGCTAGTTGATCACCTTTCATGAACATTATAAGAGCAAGATTTGGATGTGGACGACGTGCCTTAAGTTGGCTCGCATGTTACACACTACCTTTTTTCATGACATAGCTTATCAAAAAAATATGACTTGGCATAGGGCTTTTCACGTAAGCTCTCATGGCTTCTTCTACTTTAAAGAAATTTCTCACAATAATGGTGTTAGCAACCACTTTAAAGTGGGGGCATACATCGACACTCATGTTTCACTAAACAATTTTTATTTCTTCTTGTGATGCGTCCTTTTTTTGGTGGTGCCATTAGGCTTGATTTCCTCCAAGAGTGTGATATTTCTTTGACTTGTCATCTCTTGGAAACATTAAGCATGATGTTCCCTAAGAAGAGACCTCGCATAAACTAAGAAAAATACCTTTGAACATTCCTTACACTATTTCACATTTACAATTTTAGTTATATGGCCACCTTGCATAACACAGTTTGCATGCCTGTAGAGCCATCTTGTTTGTTCATGAGCTCCAAGCATACAAAGTTTTGCTTGTCTCATGAAGCTCAAAAATCATTTTTGTGTGGCACCATATTAAAGTTATCAAGAGGTATAAATTTGGTATGGTTTGAGCAAGAAGCTCGACCGAGGCATGACTTTCCCCATAGCCACTTGCGTGTGTGTGTGAGCACATACTAGCCATGAGAGTATGTGTCTCACCTTCTCTGACTTCTCACCTCATGGATGACTTAAAGTTTCGTGGCCTCAGATTGAGGATACTGTGGATTACTCACCTCGCAGATGACCTGAAGTTATGTGGCCCCAAAGTGAGTGCATTTTCATCGAAGTTGGATCCACCCATCTTATTATTTTATTCTTTATATCTCTAACATTGCATGTTCACGTATCTCATTTTCCTGCAAATCATACACCTTGTGCGTGTCCATTTGTGCTTATGTCGGTTTGAATTAGGATCTTGGATCCTAGGGGCTTGACCGCCTCCTCGTTCTTTTTTATCCTAGACCATCTACATCGGCACACTTGGACCCCTCTTGAATGTTTACTTTAGTGTGAGTTTGAAGCAAGTTCATCCTCTCACTAAGGTGAGGGGTAAATGGATTCACAAAAAATTATGCCTTTCCCTTGCTTAATTTGGGAATGTTAATGATAAATTGGACTTAAGGTCACCTTGATCTAGTGTTGTGATGAGTTTTACACATCCACATTAGGTCTTGGGCCCTTTTTAAGCTAAATTAACTTAACTCTGCCCTAATTTAATGTTGCAAAATGTATTTATTTACACTTTCATATTAAATTTAGGGGGCTTGTAAATCAAGTGGACCTAATCTAGTGTTGTAATGTGCTTTTCACATTCACATGGGATTTAGGGCCCTTATAAGCTAAATAGACCCATTTTTTCCTTAATTTAGTGTTTTAAAGTGTATTTATTTACACTTTCACATTGGATTTTGGGCCCTATTTCATTTATGACCTTTATATCATCATTAATAGGTCCCTATGACCCCATATTATGCATCCCAAGGCATATTTCAATCAAAAACCCGACAATATCAACATATAAAACTAATTTCTTCACTCCCCAACATTCTAGGAGGCAAGATAGCCCATGTGGGACCCATTCGCCCAAGATGGCGAATGAGTCCCATTTGAGCTATTTTTGAGGTTTGAGTAAGAAAAACTGGGTTTTAAGTTTAAATTTCTCCTATGTCGACCTTGGGGATCCAATTAATGGTCATTTGAATGGATTGCCTATATAAACAAGCTTTCAAATCATTATTTCATCCAAGCATCATATGCATTCATGTTATCAAGCTAAGCAAGCAAGGGTTAAGAATTCAAGATCATTTCTAAGGCATTCAAGGGTGGATTCTTCATCAATTGTTGCAGCAATTCAAGATCCATCATGATGTCAAGCATATCAAGCATCAAGCATGTTAGTGAGCTAGTGTTGTGATGTAGTATTAAAGATCCAAGACCAAGCATTGTTCTACTCCTATTGTCAAAGATCGAAATCTATATCCTTCATGGCCATTTCATGTTGAGTTACAGATTTACAAAGTATCATCTACAAAACATCATTCAAGGTATTGTTGTCTATGATTCATGTTCTTTGTTTCATGTTTCATGCCTTCATTTCATTGTCTCAGCATTTGGTTTAATTACCTACAAGGGGTTTGACCAAGGCAAACCCCTATTCCCTAACAATCAACACTTTTGTTCTCTTTCTTTGTGTAATTGCATATCTAGGTTCTTTAGAGACTTGAAGATCATTGAAGATTAGGTTACAAGCTTGTTGGAGTTGTCTCCCCATTTGTAAGGTCAAAATCTTCACAAAAAGTCACTATAGCCTTGAAAATCAAGGTTTTGAATTCGAAAACCTAGAGAAGCAGAAAGAACAGACTAAGAGGTGCAGATCAGAACTTTGAATTTCCAAAAAATCCAAACTAGACTCACTTTCCACAAGTGGTGAATGATTCCCACTATAGGTGTTTTTTAGTGATCTTTGCAAATTTGGATACCCATTTTCTTGAAACTCGCTCTTGTGCAAAAATCCATGAATGGGACTGATTCGCCCAAAATGGCGAATGAGTCCCACTAGGCCAAAAAATTAGGTTTTTCAAGATTTTAGAGCTGTTTCTAGTCGTCATCAAGTTTCCAAGTGCACACTTTTCTATTTTTGAAGTTTTCTATGTTGTTTCATTCAATTATTTAGGTCATTTAGAGTTAGTTTTTATTCAATTAGGGTTTTGTCTTACATCTTGCATTTCATTATCTTTTCCAAGTTTAAACTTGGTCGTGAACCCCTCTTGCAATCTGAAATCATATCCTAATATACCTTATTGTCAAATCTCTCCCTCCATTCTTTGTTGGATTGAGATCTCTAAGGTATCTTTGAGTGTAGCAAGTATTAAATAGGAACACTATCCTTTTGTTTATGCCTCAAAGATGGGGAGCATCCATTTCCAGTGACTACATTTGGTACCTGTAATTGAGTCTTCTTTCTCCTCTTCCAACACTTAGCTAGAACAAGCAACCTCCTCCTTTGAAAACTCTACACTCCATTCTTCTCTCCTCTCATGGACTTGTATCCACTATGTACTATCCTCCTCCTCCTAATACCATAGATTCTCCTCTATGCTCTTGTGGGATTCAACTCACCAAAAACCAAACACCTCCACCAAGTTTCACTTGTTACATCCTTTGCAAATTCTACATCCAAATATGTATTATCTAAACAACAATTAAAAGCTATTGTATCCTTATACAAATATGCAATTACTACTCCATGGAAATTAGAGATTTCCATCTGCATACTCTCTTCTTGCTCAATGTCCTCTCCTAATTTCACCAAAGAAGGTATAGAATTGTCACAACTAAATTAAAAATTAAATTTTACCTCATTCTTGTTCACTTTCCTAACATATTTTCCTCATTATTCGCTGTAACATCCATCTTCTCACCTCCAACAACAATTTTTGCAAACTCCTCTTCATTATTGTCTATCAATTCTCCTTCCATAAACTTGTTGATTCTTTCCATCTCTTCTTTCAACAAGAAATCATCTTCATCTTCACCAATTTGTTTGTCAAATTTAGGACCATCCATGTTCACAATTTCTAACTACAAACATTCTTCGTCCACTTCACATAATGCACTCCATTCACATGCTTTCGCTGCAACTTGCATCTAATTATCTTCCACATTTGTGTGGGCTGCCCCCACATATCCATCTTCATATTCAACCCTTACCAAAGGAATGCAACACTCTTTCTTTTTGATCTTCTCTTCATTGTCCTCTTTCATGAGAACATTCTTCTTCTCATGTCTCTCATCTTGTATTCTCACTTCCTCTTTAATCTTCCTTTCCAATACATTTACTTCATCCTAGAGGTTTTCAAATTCCAGTACTTCCTATTTTCCAGTTCTTCCCAATATTGTTCCCAGAATAAAATTCTTATGGACCTCCTCATGACCCATCCCATCCTCTCTAGTATACAATGTGTCATATCCGTTGATTTGTCTACACACAAATCACACACACCACCACCATAGGTCCTGGTGCAAACTGCCTCACATCAGCAATTTTTCCTACACACTCAAAAAACCTAGCTTTAATACCACCGATGAAGTAAGAAACCAACCCTCATTCACATACAACAATATGAAAATTCAACTTAGAAATGGTTTGAAACAACACAAAAATTTACAAGAATTCTTCTTTGTCCATTCAAAATCTCCTTCAATTACATAACAAGAAAGCATTTCTAAAACTACATTTTTTCACAACCATATGGGCTAATGAAAAACATTATAAATCTAATATGAGACTAAAATATGACATCAAAAATCAAATACAAAATGGTTTCAGTCAATCTCTCTTCTTTCACTCAATTCTAGCTCCTCCTACATTCATCATTAGAAATCACTATTGCAAACAAACCATGAAATCATCAATCTTCTTGTTGCTGTAGCATACCTCCAAACTTGTGAAAAAATTTCTTCTTGGTATCTTTCCACCTTCTTTCAATTGAAGCTCTCAAGATCCCTTCAAAAAAACTTCACTAGTTCACTATCTCACAAAACATGGAACTCACTAGCTCCCTAAAACATGGGCTTCTATTCAAATAGAAATATGCAACAATGGAGTCTAAATCCTCTCTTCAATCTAGAATCATCTCCCCATCTCACCTATAAAAAATCCCAAAGCCATCTCCCCAAATGACAAGGCATCATAATATAGAAGTTTTAGAATGAGAAAACCACTATGGTTTTCCAAAACCACAAGAAAAATACCTCCTTGGAAAACCCATACCCCATTTGGAGAAATAATCATAAAAATAATCAAATTTCTCAATGCTCACATGGCCTTCACATGGGTACCTAAACCATGGCCAATCAAATTTGGTCAATTATTGCAGCTTCATTGATCTTCGGCGGCCCCGATGACTCCAAATATAGACA
Source organism: Sequoiadendron giganteum (assembly GCA_007115665.2). Taxonomy (NCBI): domain Eukaryota; kingdom Viridiplantae; phylum Streptophyta; class Pinopsida; order Cupressales; family Cupressaceae; genus Sequoiadendron; species Sequoiadendron giganteum. Next base: position 656,127,190 of record CM021101.1, on the reverse strand, counting down.
TGTAGTAACATGCAAAGCTCGTGGCACAAACATGCAATGGCATGCAAGGCATGCAATTAAACATGCAAGAACATGCACCCCAATTGGTCCGCACCAATAAATGGACGAACAAAAGGAACATTTCACCATTTAAATGACTTGGAAACATTTACCTCAACATATTTCCTCCAAAAATTACATTTACATATCACCACAAGGGAAAATCACATTATTGCAAACTAAAATATATATTTTCCACACACCTTAGCCCTTATTGAAAACAAAAAAAAAAATAGAAATACTTTTGGTGATGGAAGATTGCTAGTACCCCTAGATGCTCCCGCATCAAATTTAACACAAAACAAAGAAATATTATCCTTATATACTAGATTTGTGAACCTTGTTCAAATATATGAGGAATTGCAAATTAGAGCATGATTATCCTAATGCACAAAAGGTATGAGGCACCTAGTATGCAAAGGACATATGTGTATGCAAGAATCTAGTCCAATCATATACAGGGTAAATAAATGGCATGCCCATCAACCCTTTTCTAAATATGTGAGAAATTAAAACATAGAGCATAAATCCTAATGCACAAAAGGTATGAAGAGCCTAGTATGTAAAGGATGTATAGATATGCAAGAAGATACCCCAATCACACACAAGGTAAGTAAATATGATATCCACCAACCTTGTCTGAATATGTGAGGAAGTGTGACTTAGAGCATGAAAATCCTAATGCATAAAAGGTATGAAGAAATTGTTGGTGTAAAAATGGTGTTTTACCTATGTAGGTCTTATTTACATGGTAAGTCCACTTAGGTCCTAGGAGGGATTCTTTCTAGTTAGGTATTAGTTGTCACTTATCTTTTGGCATTTAATATTTGTGTGCTAGGTCATTTAATATTTATTGGGGTAGTTATCTCATTGTATGGGACTAAGACACATGTCAAGATCTTGTCTAATCCTATCCCACATTTTCCCTTTATAAGCAAGGCATCATTTATACATCCTAACTATTTCAATTCATTTTAATTCCAATATATCATTGCAATCTTGAGTATTGTATATTGGCCATATCTTGCATCCATTTTTACAATTTCATGTTCTTGCTTTTCCCTCTTGTAGATGGCTTTTTTGGTTTTTGCAGGTGATCTTGGAGGCTTGAGTCCTTAAGTGACTCTAACAGAACTTGGTATGAAAAGGACGTGTACTTCACGCATGAAGCCACCCCAATCACACAAAAGGAAAGTGAAGTATGCTAGTAGTATTATGAGGGTAGATGATAAACATGATATACAAAAGATAATGACCATGATCCACTCCAAGATTATTTAAGAAAATTATGCTTTCATCTAGTAAGCATAAGAGTGAGGTAAAAATATAAAATCAAGAAATAAAAAAGAAATCAACTAGATCAAAATAAAGAAAAAACCAACATATCTCTTGCCAAAAGATAAGCTCAATTTTAATATTGTCTATTGTAAGAAGAATGCATTCGTTAAGGCGTGAATTTATTTTGAAAGTGCCTATTGTAGGAAATATATTTTTGTTAATGAATTAAAGTGTTTTGATAGTGATAGCTAAAGATATACAACAAGCTATGCAAGCCATATACTTAGTTCAACAATTGAGATTTGTTTGTGCATGATTTTTGTGAAAGCCCAATTTTTTGCAATGTGTAGTTTGTGTTTGTTTCAATGTCAATGTATAGGTAGTGTATGTATAAATTGTATTCTCAAGATAGTGACACAAATCCAATCTAATGAATAGATAAAGGAAAAGGTACCCATAGTTAGGCATAAGATCATTTATTATGAGATGGATAAGAGGATATGATAGGTAGCTAGGTGGAGAAGTGAAACAAAGGATACTAATAATTTATGAAGCCATGATAGGTGTATAAGTGAACCATAGGAAAAGGAATCTCCCAAAATTATGTTGCGAAGGAACAAGATACCCTTGCTATATGTAGAGATAAATATTTTTTACTTGAACTAGACTTGTGAATTTCAAAAAAAAGATCAAGATATGTTTACTTGAAGTAGCCTCACACGTTTCAAGCAAGAAGATCAAGATAGAGACATTTATTTGAACTAGCATTGAAAGTTTCAAGAAATAAGACCAAAATAGAGATATATTTTATATAAGATAGAGATATGTTTAATTGAACTAACCTTGCAAATTTCAAGCAAGAAGATAATGAGATAAATTATTAAGTTAGACAAGACTTATGAATCTAAGAAAACATATAAGATAAGGATTGTTTACTTGAACCAAACATGTGATTCCAAACAAAGAAAGTAGATTACAAATAAAAAATAGTAAAATATTTTTGAAGGTGAAGAGATGGTGTATAAAGGATATGGATTGCAAAGGAAGTAAGGTTTTTCATTTCTCAAAGCATACATGAATATTTTTTTCCCCTAGTTTTATCAAGATAAAAGATGAAAGAGTAGGGAGATGAATTTGATAGGATAAGGGATATATGATGAAGGATATGGATAGGATAATAAATATCAAAGGAAGGAAGGAAGGATGTATTTGGATAGGTTTATAGATATGTGATGCAAAGGATGACTTAAGGATAAATGGAATTTTTGGATGAGCCTATTTGGATGCCAATTTAGTAAGTGCTTCAATGTGCATTACTTGGATATCGATATTGGGGTATTGTGGAGGATAAGAATCATGACATGAAAGGATATTTTTATCTTGAATTGGGAGGGGATCACTACATTGAATGAAAGGTATGGGATCATGAGATGGAAGAGGACCATTGAATGGCATGGAAGGTGTGCTTTAATCTTGTTTTAGAAGCGAATTGGAAGATAGGGTGGAAGAGATGCCTTGATTTTGATTTGGAGAGGAATCATAGGATGGTATAGAAGTGAAAAGGATACCTTTCTCTTAAGGTAATATGGAAGAGATACTTAGCTCTTGAGATGGAGTGGGATTATGAAGGGGAAGAAGGAACATATGTTTTTCTTGAGATGGAAATGGCTCATTGGAAATAATACTTTGATCTTGATTAGGAATGAGCTAATGAGATGGCATGAGAGGGATAATTTGATTTTAATTTGGAAGGGGATCATTGGATGCTATTTTTCCCCTATGTGTTGTGATTGTATACTCAAGAGTTGAATTTTTATGGAAGGAATTCCTTCTACTTGAGCTATGGTGTATTCATATGGAACATAGGTATAATTGGAATTTATAGAGGGATCACCCTTGTTGGAGGTATTCCATTTTCCATGTTAAAGTGTTAGATCTATATATATCTTTATATAATCATTGGATGAAGGGGGGGATCTTCTATAGTAATGTCACCTTGGTCTATAAGATCCTCGATAATATTTTTCAATTTGAAGTAACAAAGAGTCTTGTGTCCTTCGATTCTATGGTGCTCACAAGATTCATTCTCTTTGTACCATGGATTTTTAACTTGAGTTTCATCATTTTTTATTTTTGGTATGTGATAAGCTTAACTTGGATCAATTTTGTAAGTTTGATTCAATAGGTCCCCCTAAAGGAGTGCATTTTCTTTTAAGAGCATTATTTTGTCTAGGTGGCCTCCTGAGAATATTAACACCTTGATTATTTTGATGATTGTTTGTTGGTAGTTGTAGGGTAGGTTGTGGTTGATTTTTTTGGACTATTTTGCATCTAGCACACCATCATTGGTAATGTTCTTGTTTTTGGTCCAAAACCTAGGTTTATAATTTGATGTTAAGTGGTTATACTTGTTTTCCTTAAAAAAATTCACAAGACCCTTGACAATGAGAGATTTTTCAACATTCATGCCCCTTTCAATAACATCTCCAAATGTATTACCACCTTGAATTTTCAAGTGAGGCCATCTCAAGGGTTAAGTTTTGAGTGAAAATATGAACAATTTGTTTTTTGGGATAACATAAGGAAGTTTACTTGCCATGTTTCTCCATATTTATAGAAAGGAAACAAATATTTCCCCATTTATTTGTTTGGTGTTGTAAAGGTTAGCCATAGAAGTTTCATGTTCAATATTATATGAAAAGTGTTCAATGAATTTTTTTGCTAACTCGTTAAAATACTTGATCCCATGAGAAAAATGTTAAAATCACTTAATAGCTTGACCTCCTAAGCTTATAATAAAGAGACACATTTTATATGTATAATTGTGAGAAACCTCAATACAAGCTATGTAAAATACTCTTGTATGTTCTCTTTGATCACCTTTTCCTTTGTATTTATCAAACTTAGACATTTCAAAGTTTTGGGGAAAGGATATCATGTTTAAATAATTGTAAAAAGGATAGGGGCATATATCCTCTAGTGTGTTTGTTATCTTTTGTTGTAACTCTTAAATATGTTGTGCCAAGTCATTTGTAGGTGTCAATGGAGGTACACTTGTGGGAATGTGTGGGATTGGTTGGCTGGTTTTGTGACATGTATTGTTAAGGAATCAAACCTTGTGAATATAATTTTAAGGTTGACTTGGTGGAATGTAATGTAGAGATTGGCTTGGTAGAATATAATGTTGAGATTGGCTTGGTGGAATGTAATGTTGTGCATATTTTGCATGTTTGTACTACCCATGTTTAGATTGAATTGGGAAAAGGTAGGTGATGGTCCAGGTGTAAATTGATCGTGCATATCATTATATGATCTATATTCAAATTTTGATGTTTGAGGTTGAGGTTGTGATGCATATGTGAAGGTAGCAAACATTTTCCGATGATTTTTGAGGAAAATTTTATGGTGAGGTCAATATGTCCACTTGTGATGGGAATATGTTTCACATAGGTGTGTTGATTTGACTTGCTTCTCTGAAAGTGTGAGGTGTAGTGAAAGTTATAAGATACTGTTCTTTGATAAGTTGAGCAAGTATTTTAGCACCTTGTCGAGCTAGCATTGGAAGATAATGATTATGGTTCATTTTAAATAAAATCTCCAAAACTTTCTTTTCTTTAGGATCTTGCTCAAGTTCTTGTAATTCCTCTATTGTTGGGTCTTAATTTGTATCTTCATCCACATAAGGCATATTTATAACATCCCTATATAAAGTGATTGGTTTTGAAGTTTTTCCTTGCTCATATTGATTGACACCCAAGCTTGTTGGAGTGTTCAACTCAGCTTGATGGGATTCCATGTTTTTCTTATATTGAGATCATGTGATTGACATGTGTGATATTTAAGACCTTAGATAAAATTGATTTTTCTTTCAAACAATTTGATGCTTGTTGATAAAAACCAAAATAGATCAAAGTTAAGTTAGATCTCAAAATGATAAAGATATTGATTGATGATGATAGATTCTTACTTGAACTAGACTTGTGAGTCCAAGTAAGATTATAAAGATCAAGATTGATAGAGTTTACTTGAAATAGACTTATGAGTCTAAGTAAACTTGATAAATAATGGAGGTTTCCAACTCAAGAGTAGCCTTGAATCTCTCAAGTTGGTATATCCACAAATGATATGAGCCTACTTAACACCTTACTTGGAGTAGGCTAACTTCCAAAACAAATGTAAAATTTAGAGTTAAAAGATAGGAAATCTAATTTGAACTTTGATAAACTTTGATAATGATATGAAAAGCTACAAAAAAAATTCCACTCCTGCAAATTTTGTCAAGGAGAATGAAATAATGCTAATAAAAGTCATGTTTCAACTTAGTTTTTCTACTAGTTTGTTATTTTGAAAATTTTGATTTTGTCATGTTCTGAGCATTGTATTATTTATCAATCAAAAGTGACCTGTAATAGATCAAAATCACAATATAAAGTATCAAAACCACAACACTTCATCTCAAATACGACCTAGAACAATTCAAAAGCATAGAACAATAATTAGATGCGTAGTTTCTATTTTAGATGCAAATTTCTATAGTGTTTTAGGTTTAGGTCTTGATTTTGAGCATTTTCTTTTGGTAAAAGATGCAATCAAGAAATAAGATAATTGAAAATCCCACAATTCATAAAATAAATACACACTTGTAGATCTATGAAGATGAAAGATTTGCTTGGTCTGATTTTTATGATATTTTTTGAATGTGTTTGTTGATATTTTTGTTTTTTAAACCTTTACAATTTATATAAAGATGCAAGCACACCAAGCAATAATGAAAAAAATAGTTCCTAAGGTTCAATTTTAGATAAGTATCCCCCTTCGATTTCAAGTGGAGATAGTGGTTTAAACAATCAAATACATAAGACTCATGAATAAGCCTACTCAAGCGGGTATGACCAATAAGTTTTAATTAGGCTTTATAGGCTCAACTAGGGGTATCCTCTAATATACGACAAGGGTAAGTAAGGTCTAATCTATAGATGAACGAGAATACTCCCAAACAATTGAAAGGAAAGGGTAACTCACTCTCCACCTTCACTCCTCTAAGGTGGGTGATCCCACAATACTGGTTTACAATTTTTGGGAGATCCTGATTTTTGCTGAAATCACATATTTTTAGAAAATATAGTGAATTAAGCCTTGAAAATTTATATTTAAAGGATTCCAATTGAAGAGGGTTTAATCAAACCAACTTAGATCAAACCCACTTGGATAGAACCCTACTAGTTTTAAACCATACCTATAAAGGAGTCTCGTTTACACCTATCAAAATGTTGATAAAAAACCACTTTTGATTTACCTTTTAGGGGATCAAATGGATTCATTTAAAAAAAAAATTGTAAGTATGTAGTCCTTATTATAAGCTTTCCAAAAAGTATAATTTTAAATAAATTTATTTTTATTATTATATTTATTTTTTATTTCTAGTGAATGTAGGTTTTTCACCGAAAATCAAGCTCTTTATTTTGCACATGTGCAAAAATAGCAGATTATCAAAAATAAAATGAAAAATATCAATGCACTTGATATTGAAGTCCTTGATCCAACAAAAAAAAATTGGAATTTGATACATACAAAAAAATTTATGTTGTATACAGTCTGCCTATGTCTGAATTGTAATTGGTTTGACTTCGAAACTTGATTAAGGAAAAACTATTCAATAAAACACTATGAAACCAAATGAAAGCGCTAGATATAGTAGTTACAAATCTAAATTTAAAAAATAGAATTTTATCCTTCATGGAAAAAAAATTATGTTGTATACGGTGAGCATCACTCCTTAAAAATGGTGTTTACTGAATAAAACTAGTTTTCGAAGGAGATGGAAAAAGAAGTGCAATCTAATTCCAAAAAAATTGAAAACAATATATTTAGAATCTACAGACAAAATGTCACAAATCACTAGTGTTGATGCCAAAAATTGACAAGCAACAGCCTTATGGGAAACTCAGTTAATGGGGGGACCAATTGCGCTAAACTGAGTAACCTTCAGGTTTTTAAAGAAGCCAACTTCTTCTATAATTTGGGGTTTGGAATGGGAAAAGGAAGCAGATATATAAAATAAAGATCTAACTAAGGTGATGCACCAAGATGTAGGTGTGGGAATGGTAAATCTATCTTTTGGATGGGATTTAAGGGCCCGTTTATCAATCTGCATGTCCCAGAATAATAAAAATCAAAGATGAAAACTTGAATAATTTATCAAATAACATAAAATAACTCCCATACACATTCACTAAAAAGAAGAGTCCAAGACATGGTCTAAATCAGCAAAATTATATTGAAATTATAGAATTTCTGCAAATAAACTACCCAGTACAATAATGACATAGTATAATGTTTTTTTCAAATAGCTAAGAAACAGAAAGGCCGAACAATGGCACAGTCTTTGAGTCTTATACAATAATCTCAAAAAAAATACAAAAGGCTTGGTGTCTTTTCACTATTTTTCTATCTATTTCAAACTCATTTTTCGAAAGAAGAAGCAACATTTATAGAAAATGATCCCACCGCCTGAAAGCCAGTAACATTTAAGATTCCAAGGCAAGAGCAATGATGTCCATCACAATGATTTTCCTAAGCCGTTGCAACAGAAAAAATTATGAGCCATAGAATATAGTCACCTTCGAGCCAGATGCATCCCCTGCAAATGATGTTGGTGGTCCCAGTGTAGAAGCAACAAACTCCCATGTAGACATGTGTATCTCGCCCATGAAGTCAATTAGGACACGTGGCAATATGGTGGGGCTTGTTGCTCATTCCTTCCTTCATTTCAATGAAATCCTTGCAGAGAAGACACATGGAGAAGTCTTTGTTACCCGTGTTGACTATGGGGTCTGCCAAAAAGGTGTGCACGGAACAATGCTACGTGGCACGCGAGCAGACCTCGATAGACAAGCAAAGGGAAGTAAGCTTCAAAGGCTTGTGTTGCTGACATGTGGAAGTATGGTGGGGCTTGAAATAAAAGCGAGGGATGAAATTCTTGTGAGGAACAGATGGCGGACACGTGGTGACATCAGGTGAAGCTCTTCAAAAAGGGGGCCGAAGATATTCAAATATATGGGGCACAGGCGAAAGCCAAGCAAAAAAGTATTATCAACCCGAAGGGAGCTCGAGGAATTTTATATCCATAGCTTTTGGCGACTACTAGGGGTGTTTCGCCTGCAGAACGAGGAACCCAAATTTTTTGGTTCTAAGACCAAAGTCATATTCATTGGGTGATGGAATCAGAGCTTTGAGAGAGTAGTCTGTAGAGGTAGCCAGTCAGCCTCAGATGGCATCGACATGGAGCACAGATTCTGTTGTGCCTCATGCAAATCGATCACTTCTTTGAATGGAAACTTCATGGATATCTCAGTCCTGGAATCAAGTTGAAAGAGTAGCTACACAATTTGATGAGTGACGCCCTCTATATCCTCAGCAGTAGGGGTTGACTAAAGTTCTGAAAAGTGGATATGTTTTGTTGCTTCTCCTCAATCTTTGTTGCAATTTGCTTCATTGTGGCCACTAAATCATTAGAGAGAAATGGGGAGGGCAAGCCCATCTGAGTTAGTAGGGAGAATTTCGCTCACATGTTGTTCATAGTTCGACCTAGTGTGGCAGAGCAATCGCTAGCATGGAGGATGGCTACATGGAAACAAATGAATTATTTTATTGTCTTGGCAGATGACTTCCGATCCTCAATCCCTACACTCACTAAGTCCTTGTTCGACACTCTATACAACTTATCTAGCAACTTTTCTACCTCGGGAACCCTCTTTGCAATGAACTTTGGGAATTTCTCATTCATTTTGCGAACCTCCTTGCTCAAACTTGACAATTCCAGCATGAACTGAAGTGTCGGCTGAAGAGTCAAACAGAAGGCCTTGACCTTTTCCCAGTATGAAATATATAGTTTTTGGGCTACTAGAAGGAGGTATGACTGGACAATAGGGGATTGGGGAAGATTCTTCAAAAGACCAATTTTTGCATCCCTCAACCTGACATGCTACAGTGGAGAGTTGTTCCTGCAAGGTTCTCAACACGACAAGCCATTTTTCCTCAATCTAGCTTCTAGTTGCAGATTCCCTATCCAGGGAGAGCCTTACCTCTTGGATTTCCTTATTAAATCAAGATTTTTGGACTTGGAAGTTTGTTTCCTTCTATTGCATTATCTGCTCCAATCAAGCACGTCGACGCTGAAACTCTTCATTCTTTTGTTGCATCTCCTCCTCTGTCCATGCCAACCGGTCTTGTAATTCTTGGTTTTTCTGTTGCAAATCATCGACCAGGTTGGGATCTTGGGATTGGAACTTTGCAAGTTCCTCCTAGAGCCTAGCATGTTTCTCTAGTGCTTGTTGTGACAAGCGTGCAAATTCGGCATCTCTTGCCTTGTCCTTCATTAGTAGGACCTCTATCCTTTCCTTAACATTTTTTAGCTCATCTTATTTCTTCTTCAGTTTGCGAACAAACCTGATTAAGTTGGTGGTCACCACACACTGGGTCTCCTCCATGAGCTCAACTTTATCCTGTGGCTGAGATGTGCACAGATCAAGTCCCATAACATGGATGGTGTAATATTTGGGTTGCATATCTCCCTGAGGCTTGATGACATTCAAATGCATGGTTGCAAAGTGCAATGACTGCCTAGCCTCATTGAAAAGTTTATGCACCTTTAGCTTTGTCAACCTTTTAGCATCCTTGTTCCTTTGCTTCTAGAGCCTGAGAGCTCGTGCTTGTCTTGTTTTATCACCCTTCGATAAAAATTCTACTAGCAATCTAATGAGCTCGCCCACAAATGGAACGCCGAGAGGAACAACAAAAGGGAACAAGAGAGTAGTGGTTCTGGCTGATTTCTTCTTTGGAAGAGAGAGGCTTAGTGGGGAGAATGGGGGGATATGCAAAGGCCCAGTCTATGAAGCGATGAGAGGACTCATATAAAGTGGTGGCAGTAGTGGAGGTACAACGAACTCCATTTGTTGAGCAAGCTGGGTTGGAGCAAACGTAGTGGATGTAAAAGGTGTAGCAATAGCGGTTGTAGACTACACTCTGATGAAAGGTGGAGTAACCCGCAAGAGCATAAAAGTGAATTATCTCACTTGGGAGAATTGGGAGAAACCTCCCATGACCATTGTAGTAGAAGTAGGGAAATAAAGGCCAAAACTTGAGGTGACAAGTGACATCGAGACAATGGAAGAAACTAGAGATTATGAATCAAGAAGAGGGTGAGAGAAAGATACCTAAGATGCGGATGACTCTGATCCTTGGCTCATTGCAGGTTCTTGTGAACCCTCTAGAAGCTGCATATGTACGCTGAACTTTATTTGGTGGGGAATTTTCTACCTCTATGACCTCTAACGGGTGTTGTTGGGCTTGACCTCTAGGTCTTTTCATGGCCCATGTGTGTTTTTGTGAGGCTCCCAAATGCGATATATTCACCCATAGATTCAGAGTAGTTGTGTTAGGCTGCTTCATTGCTTGTCCAGTTTGTTGTGTTGGGGCCATCTTCACTTCCTTTTCCTTCTCCTTCCCCTTCCCTGTATATTTTCTAGCTTCCTTTGGGTCAATATCCTCATCATCGCTTGTGTCGGTATCATCATGCACTCTATTCCACAGAGTATCAAATTTTTCATCTATGTCTACATCTTGGAACAAGGCATTAGGGCACTTGATTTCTTGATGATAAATCCAGAAATCTCTAATATTTTCCTCACTCCACAACCATTTCTTGACCGATAAGGGCGGGGCCTATTTGTAAATTCTCATAAAACTTTGCCGAAGGGAAATAGAATTTGATCCATGGCAACCTCCTATCCTCTATAGGAATGTGAACCAGGTCTACAAATAGATCATCATGTTCTGACAGGGGATTCCACCGCTTTTCCTAGTAAGGGCGGGGGTTGTGAGTTACCTGAACATTTATGCTTTCTAAGTCATTTTCGGGGTTATATTGCCATTTGTCGCAAATCAATACTAGCCCCAAATGATTTATCTTTGCCTCTAGCAGCTTATGTGTCTGCTTCTTTGCCATAACCATTGTTTTGAAGTTTAGTGGGTAGTAGAAAAATCCTTTCTTTTTGGCCTTCCCTCCGCAAAAGGTATAATCGATAACCGACACTTGTCAGAAAATATCAAGGGCCAACACCCGATTTGTGACACATGAAAAGATTCAAAATGGTTCATCGATAAAGCCACACATTCAAATGAATGTGAAATCCCCTCTGAGAAACCAACCACATTTAGGAGTGAAACTCTACATCCACCCTATTTGGTCGGCAGAAAGTTGATAAAGACTGCCATCCTCGCTCAAGTCTTGTAGAATCAAAGTCAAGAAATAATTTGAGAATGCATAATAGTCATAAGTTGCAGAGAGGAGAGGGGTGCATACAGAAACTGGCCTTCTAACTCCCTATTCATCAAAAATAGCTAACCTCATATGTTTTTTAAAGAAGTCAGGGTTCCAATGTAAAAACATATGAGCAAGGAGAGAAGGAAACCTGAACTTATGTTGTGTTATGTATTCCTTGATTTGGCTCATCATTTCTCAGACAATGACTTCCGCGAAGTCATACCAGAATAAGGAATGTTTCCTCCTCAACTAAAAACCCAGATCCAGTTGGAACTCTTGCACCCATTTATCCTCGTCCATGCCGCAAACAAAAGCCATCATAGAGAAGGCATCCTGCATATCCTGTTTAAAAGCGATGTGTGCGACTAGAATTTTTGGCGGCTTTGCCAAATTTTCCTGAGGTCTTTGGGTTACCTGGTTATAAAAATCCATAGCATGATCTTTGCCTCTCCATAAGTTGTCCCCTTTTTTTGGAGTGAATGACTCCATCTTTTCTGCTCTAGAGCCCCTTTTTGGGATGCACAACATGTCTCTAATAGCCTCCTCATTGATTATAACTCTCAATACCTGACCTTCAATGGTGTTGGCATCTGGGTTGAAACGTTGAATGCCCTCATGAACTAGCTCTGAACAGTAATGCAAAAAAGGGACTATATACTGCGGGAGTCCGCAAAACCATTGTTTTTACGTCAACTGACGTTCGCTAGTGGCCACTTTCATTCTTTTGCAAACTGCTTCTCTAAGAACTTTAGGGTTGGTTTTGAGGATTGGATCACGAATGTTATCCCATTCTTCCTTTATCTATTTTTGGTCCCTATGAGTTTTCTACTTTTCTGCAGCCCGCGTATGAATCCACTTTGGCTTCTTTGGTATTCCAAGCGAAGCGTAAGAGGTATCATCAAAAATATTGGCTATGGGTGTCATACGCATGGCGTCAAAAAATCTTTGGGTTGCCTCACCTTCTGCTCCCATTTGAGGATTTTGGGCCTTTTCCTTCTGCTATGGATTTATGTGATACTCAAACCTACTGCAATTCACTTATGTTCTTCAACAATTTTGCACTCAAAACTCTTTGCACTAGATAGCATACTTAGGAATCATTTCACATGGTTTATTCTTTCGCATGCAACACTTAGATTTTTCTCAACTCATAGTGGTAGACAACATTTGCCTTTTTGCATTAAATTTGGCATGTACCACCAACTCCCTTGCTTATGCAAAATGAATTTCTTGCCCTTTTGAAAAGACAAGAATCCATAATGACAGTTAGTAAGCATGTCCTATGACATGATTTTCTTGGGAAATTAAGTTAGCAATTGAAAGCGTATAAACCTCACATGCTTGAAAATTAATATCCTAAAAAGAATGATTAAGCCAAATATGTAATGAGTTCTACCTCAAAAGTTGAAACATGCTTACAGCGTGACACATCAACACTTGACCATATGGGTGATCACTTGGGACTGCCACCAACTTGTGCTAATTAATTACCTCTCCTTAACCTCACACACAACAATTCGTACACGGTAGATACAACTGGGTGGGAAATTTGAGTCGGCTCTTGGTGGTGTTTTTGAGTTAATACTCGATTAGCATCATGCTTATTGCACACAGGTACCTCAGACATTTCTATAAATAGACCCCAAAACAACAACAAAATCACACTTAGCAATTGGGAAGAGTTAGCACTTGGGTAGTTGGGTAGAATTAGGCATTATGAATACTCCTATTAGGTTCACTAGCAAGAAGTCTCAGACGAATTTTTTAGGCAAAGTTTCTAATAGGCATTTGAAACGAATGACGAAGAACAATCATTTGTTGGCTATCATAGCAATGAAATGGATACTGGGTAGGGACTGTATAGAGTATGAAGACAAGTATAGGGTCAATACCAAAATTTTATCTCACTTTGTTGCATCCTTGCTTGATATACAGGTCCCTAAGTCGATGATTCAAGGACTCATGCTAGAAATATTCCCGATGTGATAACTTAGCAATCTTGGAGAGATTGTGGCGAATACGGTGTATGGCCTGGGTATTCCTACGGTGAGCAACCTCTGTAAACATATTGAAGAAGACGCTATGGTGTTGTGGGTGTCATTTTTGAGTGGATTCTGCATTCAAACACATGAAGAGCACCACCAGAGGATCACTCATGCCTACCACTTCTTGCTACACTCATACAATGTGGTGTTGTTCTATGGTATAGAGTGGTACACTGACTTTAGGGACCTGGTGTATCTTCCACCATTGGTTGTTGTTGTTGTTAATGCCCCTTTTGTTGTTCATGATCTTGTTGCTCCTATTAATGATCTTGCTAACGAAGTTGTCCCAAATGCTGCTACTGATGATGCTCTTGTTGTTGGTGTTTAAGACTCAACAGTTTTCATATGTTTTTTGTATATATGCCTAGACAAGGCTTTACCATATATAAAAATTGCAAAGTATATAGATATAATTTTAAAAGTATGGCCTTAGAGCCATTTTGGAAGTGTAATATCGAAGCATATGATACTATCGAATGAATATACAAATTTTACTAATTTTTTGTCTCTTTTGCTTTCTACTATTCTGCATTATGGGTTCCCTTTTCTCTACTTCTTTGAGTACCTTTTCAATTTCACATATGGGTTCGTTTTCAATTTTTTGCATATGGGTTGCTTTGGAAAGACCGACCGAACAAAAGAACACAAAGGAAAATTTACAATAATTACATATTTACACAAGCAGAATAATTAATAAAGCTTAATTGAACAATTTGAGGTGGATTCCATTAATCGGAATCCCTAATGCCTCTTTCTCCATATTTTCCAATTCGAATACGTTGTGTTGCTTGCATTGAATTATTCTAAAAGGGCCTTCCCACAGACTATCGAATTTTCCATGTTGGCCAGACTTTGTGGCCCTCTCATTAAAATTTAGCACTAGGTCTCCGCATTTGAGACCTTGGTCTGAGGTTTTCTTATCAAACCACCTCTTAACCACCTGTTGGCGGTTAGACATGGTTGTTAGGGCCTTTTTCTCTTTTTCCTATACTTCTAGTAACTCGGCCAACCGGACCTCCATGGCTCCATTTTCCTCAACCTCTAGGGATTTGAGAAACTATAGTACAGGAATCTCCATGTATATGGACAATAGCGCTTCTTTCCTGTATACTAACTCATATGATCAAGTCTTGAGGACTTGCTTAGGATTTATGTGGTCTGCTTAGAGCATTGCCCGAACGTTTTTGTGCCACTCTCTTTGATGTTTTGACCCAATTCTTTTAATGAGTCAGACCAAATTTTTATTAGTTGACTCGGCTAGGCCATTTCCCCGTGGGTAGTAGTTTGAAGACATTTTTAAGAATATGCCATGTGCGAGTGCGAATTGACATACCTTAGAACCCAGGAAAGCCTTGGTGTTGTCGAAGATGATGGTCTTTTGTGGGGAGAAATGTCCAACCATGGGACTACTGTGGAAAGTGTCAAGAATTTTCCTCGCTTGTTCTGTGGTGACACGCCGTAGTAGAACACCATTGAAGTTCCTTTTGAAGAGGACCCCTTCAATAAGTTCATATCCATTTTTTTGTAATCTATAAAATCTTCTCTTTTGAGAAGGAAGGCCCAGAGGATATTTTCTAGTATGCATGAATCTTACCCTATCTGCTAGCCAGCAGCCTCCGAACTCGGGTTCATTTGTTAGAACAAGTTCGGGTTGCTCTTCTTCAGCTACCATTTCTTCATCATGTGCCAAATACTCGCACAATTCTCTTCCTTGGACGGTCTTTGTGGGCTTGACCTCAATATCATATTCAAGGATCTTAGTGATCTAATTGGCCCTCTTTTCGGTGATTTCTCCCTCCATGATATACTCACATACACTGGAATGCACGACATATACAATCACCTTGTTGCAAGATATGAGGTGTCAAAACTTCTTGAGTCCCTTAACAATGGTGAATGCTTTCCTTTCAATGAAGTTGTAGTTCGACTCATAATCTTATAAGGTCCGGGAGTGAAATGTTATCAGATGTTCTCCCTTTCCTTCATCATCCTTTTGGGTCAAATCAGTAGCGTACTGGATTTGCTATTGAATACATACATTATTAAATCCTTTGATAGGTTTGGATTTACTAGCACAAGAGCTAAAGAAATATAATCCTTAACCTTCTCAAAGGCTTCTCTAGCTTCCTTGTCCATTTGAACAATTGATCATTTTTGAGCATTAGGGTGATAAGTCTAATTATTCCTGTAAAATCATAAATGAATTTTCTCACAAAATTTACCTTTCCCGGAAATGACTAAACTCCCTTCTTATTGACTAGAAGGGAAGCTCTCTAATTTCCTTTACCCACTCTGAATCGATTGCAATTCCATCTTTGGACACTACATGTCCCAATAGTTTTCCTTGAGGCACTCCGAAAACACATTTTTTTGGGTTTAGGGATATCCCGAACTCCTGGCATTTTTTTAAAAATATTTCAAGGTGATTAAAATGATCATCCTTATGCTTGGAGAATATTGTAAGATCATCTAGGTATATCAAGATGATTTTATTGATCAAATCCTTGAAAGCGATATCCATTGCCCATTGGAAGGTGGCTCTCGCATTTGAGAGGCCGAAGGGAATTTTCGCATATGCAAACACTCCCCACTTAGTAGTGAACATTGTTTTGTGTCAGTCCTCCTCTTTTACCTGGATCTGGTTGTAACCAAAAAAGTCATCCAGTAGAGAAAACATCTCTGACCCTACCACTGTTTGCAAGATAGACTCCATGGAAGGCAATGGGTAGTGGTCCTTTAATCATGCTCTGTTCAAGTCATTGAAATCAACCCATAGGCAGATGTCTTCGTTCTTCTTTTAGACTAGAACCAGGTTAGATACCCATGTATTGTGCTTGATCGAGAAGATGATCTAGGAATGAATTATCTTTGTCAGCTCTTGCGCCATCAAGGCTTCAATCTTCGGATTTACTTTCCTTTGCTTCTGGCGGACAGGTTTTTCTCCTTTCGTCAGTTCCATAGTATGTTGGATGATTTCAGGATTGTATCCCTTGAGTTCATCATATTACCAAGCCACCACTCCATATTTCTCACAAAAATGGATGATTCTTTCTTTATCTTGCTACAAGATATCTTTTCCGACTTTGAGCCTCCTTCCGTCTCTGACCTGAAGATCTGCATAGTCGCTTTTGTCTGCTAAAAACTTCCTTTTGTCATTTCTTGCATCATCACAATTGAATAGGTTTTCGAGAGTGACCAATCCTGTTGGGAGTTTGTTGGACCTTAACTGAATAATTTTCCCTTCATATTCATCGACAATTCTCGGTTAGAGTTGCTCAGCAAAATCTTTCGACTGTTGGATGAATGAGATGATGTGTTCATCACTTTCGAACACTTGCTAACTTTGATCATTATCTGGGATTTTTGGTCAAACAATCACTCGTACACAGTGTATGTTATAAATTAAGTTGAAAGCAAGAACAAATTGAGATGTGATTATTGCCATGCGGTCTGCATCTGTGTTTTGATCTCTAGACACTGTCCAGATATTGAAGGCTTCAAAGCTTTCAAACATGTCCCATACTCTATGTCTATAGGATCTCATGTGGACATTCTTGGCTGCAAAAATCCCTCAGACTTCATTGACCACTAGCTCAAAGTCTCTGAACACCATTATTTGCTTAATGCCCATCTGCTCTATGAGGCTTAGACCTTGCATTAGGCCTTCATATTCAGCTTCATTGTTCGAACAAGCGATCTGGAAGTGGAAGGACTAGAGTGTATTTTCATTGGATGTGTATGTCAAACATATCTTGGCTCCTGTGCCAAATTTGCATCTCTCTCCATCAAAATGCAACGTCCATATCTCTGAGGCTGGACAATTCTTGGATTCCTTCACAACCTATGGGATCACCTGATCTTCGTCATAGATGACATAAGTCCTCAATCTAGTGCCATGATAGTTACCAAAAGGATCAATGTCTATATATTCACTCAAGAGGACCTCTTCTGGATTGGTTTGGTCTCCATTCACCTTCCCATCCTCTAGTAGCTCGGTACAATACGTTTCCTCTTTGGTGAAAGAGGTTTAAGAAACCTCAAAGTTGATTATGGATTCATTGGCCACATGTTCCGAATGTAAAGGTTCAGATATTATTTTCATTTTAGCTCCATGTTTGGTCCTGAGGATCAAGTGTGACTAATCCAAAGAAATATATCCACCTATCTTTGAAGTGAATTCCTAGGATAAGCAAAGACCGAACATGGGGGAGCGTCTATGATCACAGTATACTAGGGTAGGAGAATAGATTCAAGGGGAGGTTCTTAATAGGGTGGGAGAATAGAGTCAAGGGGAGGTTCTTAATGATACCTACGGTTTCAACATTGTTCCCATCAAGCTACATAACCTTCCTTTTTAAAGGTTCATAGCTAATTCCTAAGGCTTCAGCTATCTGCTTGGGCATGACTGTGGTGCTAGCACTAGAGTCAATCATAGAATTGTGCAATAATTTCTTCCCCACAATAAGAGTTAGGAAAAAGGGCTTTAGTTTTGCCTTATCTCCAACTTCGATAGAGGCTTGCTCTATACTATTTGTGAGAACTTTGGCAGGAGGTGATGGATCAACGACCTTTCCCTTGAGTGATTGCTTTGTTGGTTCAATAATTGTATCTTCCTAGAGGGCCTTTTGCAACAATGACTTCTACTCTGGAATAGCTAAGATATCCCAAAGGGACACGTTAGTAGAGGATTTTTTCAATTGCTCCACAACATTGAATGGTGGCGGATTTGAAGGCTTCTATTCCTTAGCCTTGGTTATGACAATTTCCCTTCAAGGCTGAAATTGTTGTGTAATTGTAGAGGTACTAGGAGTCTAGTCGGAGGCACTTTTGGGTTGCGAGATGATTGGTTCGCTAGTGAATCTTTTCTTTGAGCAAGTTTTGTAATCAGACTACACTTGCAGGGCTTTCAATGTGGATGCATCATTTGCAAACACTGCCTCTTCTTCTTCCATCCATGAGAAGAGTGTGTGGTCGGGAGCTATATTTGTTTCTTGCTCTAGGGACATCCCTTGCATTTGTGTGGTGAGTACCATGTTTTCCATCTGGGGAGAGGCATATACATAACCTCTAGGGTCTAACGTTGCACCCTAAATGTGTTGTTCCACCACCTTTTGTTGTAGGTTGTCGTGCAGGCAGTTTCGAGGCATATGTGCATCGCCACAAGAGAAGCACCAGGGATTGATCTTATTGGCAAGATTGTTTTTCCCCGTAGTTAGCTCTCTTCTTGAGCTTGGGTAAGAATTTTACAATGGAGTAGGCACTGGCACTATTTGATTAGTTGTTTGAGCCTACGAATTTTTGCGCAAGCCTGCTTGCAACTAATTTTGCTAGTAGGAAGATCTTTTTCCTTGATAGTTTTGGTAGGTTGGCTTCAGAGGCATGGACTGGTTCCGCTTGATGGTAGTTATTTTGTTTGAGATATTTTGCAACTCCTTGACATCGCTCATCTCATCTTTTGAAGAGCTAGATGTGGAAGCGACATTCTGTGGCTCACCCAAATATGTGTACATAGATTGGGGAGGAGCGGGTGCACTGGTAGATGCTATTTCCTAGGCAGGAACTAATATCTCTAGAAATATAGGCATAGCGGGCCGAGATGACAACTTTTCGGTGTTGATCAAGTTATTCTCTGCTTTAACGACGATGTTATATGCATCTGATATAGTGGTTCCGCCAAGGGACTAGGTCATCACCGAGATGTCGACATTGATGGATTTTAGGTAGAACATGAATGCCAACTCAGTCGATGGGTGAATAGCAGCCTGGATCCTCTGCCAAGTTGTGTGGAACTAGGCATTGAAGTCAATCATGGCTTCATATGGGGCCCACTTTATGGTCACCAACTGATGATATAGCGAAGATTGATCTCCATCATTCAAAAATCTTTCATAGAAAGGATCTTCGAGTTGATCCCAGGTACCAATAGTGTTAGCTTGCAGAGTGTGATACCAATCTAGCGCCTTACCCCTGAAAGAGGCTACGAGCAACCTTAGCGCTATATTTTGGTCGATAACACTATGCAAGCACCAGGGATTGATCTTATTGGCAAGATTGTTTTGCCCCGCAGTTAGCTCTCTTCTTGATCTCGGGTAAGAATTTTGCAATGGAGTAGGCACTGGCACTATTTGATTAGTTGTTTGAGCCTACGGATTTGTGTGTGAGCCTGCTTGCAACTAATTTTGCTAGTAGGAAGATCTTTTTCCTTGATAGTTTTGGTAGGTTGGCTTCAGAGGCATGGACTGGTTCCGCTTGATGGTAGTTATTTTGTTTGAGATATTTTGCAACTCCTTGACATCACTCATCTCATCTTTTGAAGAGCTAGATGTGGAAGCGACATTCTGTGGCTCGCCCAAATATGTGTACATAGATTGGGGAGGAGCGGGTGTACTGGTAGATGCTATTTCCTAGGTAGGAACTAATATCTCTAGAAATATAGGCATAGCGGGCCAAGATGACAACTTTTCAGTGTTGATCAAGTTATTCTTTGCTTTAACGACGATGTTGTATGCATCTGATATAGTGGTTCCACCAAGGGATTGGGTCATCACCGAGATGTCGACATTGATGGATTTTAGGTAGAACATGAATGCCAACTCGGTTGATGGGTGAATAGCAGCCTGGATCCTCTACCAAGTTGTGTGGAACTAGGCATTGAAGTCAATCATGGCTTCATATGGGGCCCACTTTATGGTCGCCAACTGATGATATAGCGAAGACCGATCTCCATCATTCAAAAATCTTTCATAGAAAGGATCTTCGAGTTGATCCCAAGTACCAATAGTGTTAGCTTGCAGAGTGTGATACCAATCTAGCGGCTTACCCCTTAAAGAGGCTACGAGCAACCTTAGCGCTATATTTTGGTCGATAATACTATGCACCAAACACACATCTGCCACATCTTGCAGGTGTTCATATGGTGTTTTTGAGCCCTCCTCATTGAATTTCGGTACAACTTTTAAAGCAGAGGTTGGGATAGGAGCCCAGACGACAGGTGCTACTAGTGCTACAAGGGGGCTTCCACCATCCCATGCCACATAATTTATGTTAACAATTGGCAACATGGCTGGTGGAGGGATCAAAACATTTATTGGATGGGTTCTAGTTCATACTGTTACTAGTGATGGCACTAGCAAGCCAGGGTTATTAGTTGTTTGGTATCTAGTAACATGTTGATGGCTCATACACCCACTTTAGGTTTAAGTACATTTAAGCAGTCCCATCGGGAATGCCAGCAAAATAAATTGTTGATGCCAAAAGTTGACAAGCAACAACCTTATGGGAAACTCAGTTAATGAGGGGACCAATTACACTAAACTGAGTAACCTCCGGGTTTTTAAAGAAGCCAACTTCTTCTGTAATTTGGGGTTTGGAATGGGAAAATAAATCAGATATATATAAAATAAAGATCTAACTAAGGCGATGCGCCAAGATGTAGGTGTGGGCATGATAAATCTATCTTTTGGATGGGATTTAAGGGCTCGTTCAACAATCCGCATGTCCCAAAATAACATAAATCAAAGATGAAAACCCGAATAATTTATCAAATAACATAAAATAACTCTCATACACTTGCACTAAAAAGAAGAGTCCAAGACACATGTGGTCTAAATCAATAAAACTATATTGAAATTATAGAAGTTCTGTAAATAAACTACCCAGTACAATAATGGCACAGTATAATGTTTTGTCAAATAGCTATGAAATAGAAAGATCGAACAATGGCACAGTCTATGAGTCTTATACAATAATCTAAAAACAATACAAAAGGCTTGGTGTCTTTACACTATTTTTTTATTTGTTCTGAACTCATTTTCAAAAAGAAGAAGCAACATTTATAGAAAATGATCCCACCACCTGAAAGCCAGTAACATAAAAGATTCCAAGGAAAGAGAAATTATGTCCATCGCAATGATTTCCCCAGGCCGTTGCAACAAAAAAGATTTTGAGCCATAGAATATAGTTGCATTCGAGCTAGATGCATCCCTTGCAAATTATGCCAGTGGTCCCAGTGTAGAAGCAACAAACTCCCATGTAGACATGTGTCACTCGCCCACAAAGTCAGTTAGGACATGTGGAAATATGGTGGGGCTTGTTGCTCATTCCTTCCTTCCTTTCAATGAAATCCCCACGGAGAAGACATGTGGAGAAGTCTTTGTTACCCGTGTTCACTATAGGGTCCGCCAAAAAGGTGTACGTGAAATGATGCTACGTGGTGCGCGGGCGGAGCTCGATAGAGAAGCGAAGGAAAGTAAGCTTCAAAGGCTCGTGATTCTAACATGTGGAAGCATGATGGGGCTCAGAAGAAAAGCGAGGGAGGAATCCTTGCGAGGAGCGTGTGACGGACATGTGGCGACAGCGCACGAAGCTCTTCAAAAAGGGGGCAAGAGATATTCAAATATATGGGGCATAGGCAAAAGCCAAGAAAAGTAGTATTATCAAATAGAAGGGAGCTCAGAGGATTTTATATCCACAATTTGTTTGCATCATCTTCAAATTCCTCACGGTTTAGCCACTATAGGTGCCCAAAAGTGAAGATTTAGTTAGAAAAAATCCGTTTAGTGCCTAGTTTGGCAAAAAATTATAAACCAATATTGTGGGATCACCCAGGTATTGGTGGAACCCTCAAAAATTTTACGTTCCATTGCCTTAAATGTGTTTGGTTACCTTTTTGGCCTTGTTCTGGTCTGTTGGTTAGGGTTTTAGGTCCATGGTTTAGGGCTTATCTTTCATTCATACGATGAAACCTTTCCTTTACCCTTATTTCTTATATTTTCAAGTTGACTTGTTGTCGTCAGTTCCCAATCACATTAGTTTGGACTTATGTTGTCAAACTCGTCCATTTTACCGGCCCATTTACCTAGTCTCATTGGTCATTTTGTTGCTAGGAAATATTATACATCATTTTTTTTTAAAGGGTTTAATATTTTGTCGTTGGTCTAAAGTCTTGGCCATAAGTTTATGTCTCCCATCTCTCGTTGACCTAGTCGAGTCCCCCTTTTTAAGTTACTAACATTTTGCACGTGCAAATTTGAGATCTTAATAGAGGCGGTTGGATCATTTGAATTAATCCTGACTATTCCTTGCTCCCCTGCTATGTTTTAATATTCATTACGAAATACCAACGGGTTGGTGGGCTAGTGACACGTGTTCTCTTCCATGGTGGGACCCATCATCCTTTGAAGGCAGCAAGTATTAAGTCTTCACAAATCAATGACTATGATCGAATGTTGCGGGTTAATCCCGACCATTCCCCACCAGCTCATGGGGAACCCAACAACACTTCTCATCTCTCAACAAGGAAGTGGCGAGGTGCCACATGGTGCAATCTAAGCAGTCAAAGGGAACTATAATAAAACATGAAATATTTCTACAAATATTTCAACATAATGTTAAGGGATGCTAATAGTCGAGCTACTAAAGGGCCTATTTAGGCACATGTTCAAAAGAGGAATAATAATAGTCGTTCATTAGATCTGAGTGATATGTACATAGATGGATGGATTGAAAGGTAAAGATCACATAAGTTGAAGCACCAGATCTGATCTGGGTCGCTCCCTGCCACCCCGCTGCCTTAAGATGCACATGGGTTAAACCCAACAGGCAAGTGGGGAGTTGACACAACCATTTTCAAAGCTTGCTGAGATGGTGGAGCCCACAAGATGACATGGAAAGGACTCCACATGGTCCAATTTGATTCATCAATGGAAATAGTCATCTACGATCAAATTTTCAAACCTGTTTCACTTGATCCGGGTCGTTCATCAGACCATCGCACTGCATAATCAATGGCTCGAATTTGAAGTTCAAAGTTGAGGTTGAGTGAGCCATTCTAGTTCGCGTGAGTGAACAGTAATGGAGGATATGACACCAAACTACCAAATTGGTCTACTTTAACACCATAAAAACCTACTTTAAAGCATAATTACAATTCATTAAAACATTCTATGCGACCAAGGATTTCTTGTTGCTCATTTCAAGCTTATTTGACATCCAAACATTAGGGTTTTCAAAGTGATTGTAAAACAGTTAGTGAAATCGATACCTCTCGTATCAATTGCTTGCAAATTTGTTGAAAGTGCTCATTCTCTTATTCTATCAATAGAATTACTATTTGGCTTGCATTTCTTTTAAGGTTTGACATTCAAATTGAATGATAGGCTTGTTAAATCACACTAATTTTTTGTGTCAAAATCGTGCCCTAGTTGTAAGCTTATAGTTTCCTCTACTAAGCAAAACCCTAGTTGGTAAGAAACCCTATTACCATGGCACCTCCATGAGCCCAAACTTCAAAATCATAGGAGAAGAAAAGACCCCTTTCCTAGGACCTTATTGACCAATTAAAACCCTCAATATTTGATAAACCCAAGGGTCAGTTGTTGTTCCAAGGCACTCAAATTTTAAATGGTCTGATCGACAAGCAATGTAATACCAAAGATGTCACATTACCATATACTGGATGGGCACAGTTCAACTACTAGTTTGGAAATAGAAATTATGGCATACCCATTGGTAACCCTTGGAGACCGGACATGGGTAAATTGATTGTGTCCAATGTATACATGGATGTTGACCTTCTAAGATCAATGGCAGCTAATTACGACCCAATCTCTAGGGTTGTAAGGATATATGATGACATTCAAATGGTTAAGGTTGCCAGACAGGAGATAGTTGAAGTCTTCAAACTAACTGAATGGAGTGAAGACATGGTCAAGATTGACGAGAAGGAATTGAGAGTAGAATATGAGAAAGTAAGGCATACTTTTAAAATCTCAGTATCACAACATTTTTTGGCATCTATGAAGGGACAAGGGAAAGTAATTTTGGGCCCATTTGATAAGGATCCTTTCCGTATAGATTACTTTGTGACATATTTCCAAAGGAATTGTTATTCCTTATGCCAAATCTTAGGGTTTGACCTAGCCACAAGCATTCCCATGGCTAAGATGTATATGGCTGCACATATTCAACACCCTACATGTAATACTCTTTATGACTTTGCCTCATATTTGGCCGACAAGATGCATGAGGTCTTGATTGCATTGAAGAATGGCAATGATGGGGTAAGATTTTGGTGGTACTCTTTTTTCATACATATGTTTCTCTACAAGGGAGCTACTTTCTCTGGAAAATATGTGACATTGGTTAGGATAGAGGGTGATATGGATTTACCTGTCCAATGTTGGACTGGACTCCTCGATAGAAATGATCACAAGTCCCGTTTTGTGGTGTTTGAAAATATTTTTTCTTCCAAACTGAGAAGGGCCCTGATTATGAATATGCCATGAATACTTGCAACATTGCATGATTTATTGAGTCCTAAAGATAGGAGGCCTGATTTAACATTATGCACAATTGGGGATATGTGATTCCTTACCCAAGCTACACAATTATTAGAGCTTATGGCATGAGTGTAGCGCCACACATACTTCCAAGAGGTGTGTCACTAAGAGTTGGTTTTCTTGAGGTGATGTGGCAGCTAGGAGATGTAGAAGAAAATCACCTCCAAGATTAGAGGAAGGGAACCCTTTTCCCTACATACACTGTCTTTTCTAAATTTGTTATGAAAGAGGGAGGATGGAGGAATATTTTTGATGTACTCAAGCATTTGGCATGAAGAGAGTCGGAGCAAGGAATCATGATCTGAAAGGTTTCATGGCAGGGTTAAAGGCCAAAATTAGAAGCTCTAGTTTCATCCATAAATTTTACTTCCTTGAGGATGTAATCAAGAATATTTTTTTATTTTCAAAAATAGGATGATAGAAAAATGAAGTGGATTACATTCAAAAAGCTTGAGAAGGATATGCAGGAAAATGATCCACAATTTTTAGCTCTTAGGGATATCAATCATGAAATTCAGAGAGTTGAGTATGTGTTTCAAAATTTTGAGCAGGTAGTTGGGAGTTTGAAGGAGGAAAGGTTAATTCAAGACAAGGGGAAAACTATTATAGGAGAGGTTAAAGACAAGGGAAAGGCCTCTGTGATGGAAGAAATACTAATCTACCAGTCCCCAAAGAGAATACTTGTATTTAAAAGGAGGAAGGATAAGGTAAAGGAAAAGCAAATAGTAACCACCTCTTCTCAACAAGAGGGGTCAAGAATGCCTTTGCCTGCACATGAATTTCCACCCTTTTCTCCCCCAAGGTTTTCTACTCTCAAAATCATTGAGTTAGATTCACCACTAAACCATAAATTTTAGGGGAAAGAGTGCTCTCTTGCATTTCTAGGGTTTTGCACCTAAAAGGAGAGAGATCTTCCACCCCAAAAACTTGGAGGGTTCATTCACGATTAAGGAAAATATGATTGAAATATGTCTAAATGTAATGATCTAAATGCTAGAAATGAATAAAGGAAATCAAATGCTAATGTAAAACTTAGAAAATGTAGCTATGTTTGAAAACACAATGCTCGATATACAAAGATGTACAAAATGACCTAGAAATGTAAACTTTAACAAAACAAAAAGTTGGAAATGAAAGGTGTGCACCTGGGAGTGAGTTGAAAAATGGAAACAAGACTGGAAATGCTACTGAATCTAAAACTTTGACGTATTGGGACACTTCCGCCAAGCTGGGCAACTTAGTCCTAGATCTGGAAAAGTGCATCGAAGCCCGTTTCGGCCAAAAGGGTATCCAAATCTATAGAAAACTCTGAAAAACATGTACAGTGGGACTAATTCGCCATTATTGGTGACTTAATCCACTTTGGATTTTCTAATAGTCTAAAAGTGGAATTTGAAACTCTCAGTCTGCACTTTTTGTTCCTCCAAGTATTCAAACTAGAAACCTTGATTTTTGGCCTATAGATGTCTTTTTGTGTAGATATTGACCTAATCAACAAGGAGATGCCTTCAACCAGTCTTCAATCCACTCTTCAATGATTTCCAAACCCTCAAAGTACCTAAATCTGCAAACACACAAAGAGAGAAGGAGAAAATGTTGAATGTTAGGACATGGGGGTTTGCCTTGG
The DNA here is from genome assembly GCA_007115665.2 of Sequoiadendron giganteum. NCBI lineage: Eukaryota > Viridiplantae > Streptophyta > Pinopsida > Cupressales > Cupressaceae > Sequoiadendron > Sequoiadendron giganteum. The sequence continues at coordinate 656,100,538 of CM021101.1, read as the reverse complement.
TCAAACCCCTTTTAGATAATTAAATCAAATGAAGAAACAAGATAATGAAGCATCAAATATGAAATATGAGATAATGGAACTAGTACCTTTCCATGAAGATAGATCTTGAGTTGCTGCAACAAATGGTTGAAGATCTGCCCTTGAATGCTTGCTTGATGACTTAGAATGCTAAAACCCTAGCTTGCTTGAGAAGAATGAGAGATGAGTGATTGAGAATATTGATTGCATAAATGGAATAACATAGAAATGGGGTCAAAATGAGGGGAAAACCCTTTATTTATACATGTTCCCTAATTTTCTGAATATAACACATCACAGGCCGACCTTAGGGTTTAGGAAACAATATCCCGCCAGAATTTTGAGTTAATTTTGATTTTTATGCCAAATGGGACTAAGTCACCCAAGGTGGCGACTTAGTCCACTTGGAAAAATTTCAGTGGATTTTGGGAATTAAAATGTGTTTAATGATGCTTAACGGGATTGTCTTCCGAAACACACTTAAGTAGGACCTATAATTGCATAATGGGGCCATTTAAAGCATAAGAAGGGTCAATTTATTGATGAAAAGCCTAGGAAAGTGTGAGAGTTTGTTACAACTCCTTAAAACACTTTGAAATAAGGCTTGGTAAGGGGTAAAAATGGTTTAAGATGCCAACAATAGGATCAAATTAGGCACAAAATTGTCCTTTTCTTCAATGGTATACAATTTTTGGCGATAGATTTAGCCACCACTTTAGTGAGAGGATGAAATTGCTTCAAACTCACACTAAAGTAGCCAAATGGTGCCAATGTAGATGGTGAAGAATGGCAAAGATGAAGGAGGTGATCAAGCCCCCAGGATTCGAGATCCTAAGTCAAACTGACATAAGTGCAAGAGGACACGCACAAGGGTGAATGATTTGCAACAAAACAAGATACATGATCATACAATGATAAGAACTAGAAGGAAGAGAAGAATAAAAGTAAAAAGGTGGATCAAGCTTCGACCATTTGTCCAACTAGTTGTGGATCAGATCTAGGCTATTTTTCCAAAAATGCATACTCACTCTGAGGTGATGAAACTCTTGGCTATCCACCGGGTGAGAATTACAAGAAGGTGAGAAACATACACTCATGGCTGGTATGTACTCACACACAAGCAGGTGGTTATGGGGAAAGTCATGCCACTGGTTGGGCTTCCCGCTCAAATCATACCAAAGTTATACCTCCTAATAACTTTAATAAGGTGCCACAAAAGAAAATGACTTTGCAAATGATTTTTGAAATGGTGTAAGGAATGTTCAAAGGGATTTTTCTTAGTTCATGCAAGGTCTCATCTTAAGGAACATCATGCGTAATGCCTTCAAGAGAGGAAAAGTGCAAATAGTCTCATCTCGTTTCCAAGAGAGGACAAGTGCAATGTCTCATCCTGAGCAACATTGTACCTAATGTTTCCAAGAGAGGGAATCGCAAGAAAAAGAAAATCACACAAAGAAATGTGAGTGTCAATGTATGCCCCCACTTTAAAGCGGTTGCTAACACCATGACTATGAGAAATTGCTTTAAAGTAGAAGAGGGTATGAGAGCTTATTTGGAAATCCCTATGCCAAGTCATATGTTTCTGATAAGCTACATCATGAAAAGGAGAGTATGTCACATGTGAGTCAACTTAAGACATATCATCCACATCCCAAGCTTGCTCTTATATGTTCATGAAAGGTTAATGACTAGTCAAAAGAGACAACAACAAGTGACATATGAGAACAAGACTTCCTAACCCCTTGCCCCTAGTTAGTGTAGGACAAGAGTGAGCTGAAAGGATTGATGAAATACATTGTAGAGTGAAAATCGGTATCAATTAGAGGAAGTAGGTTCCCCCACATAAGGGAGAGCACCAAGCTCCTTAAGGTTTTGGATTTTACTACTCAATGCTATACATTCATTAGTAGAATGACTGTGAATTATGTGATAGGTGCAAAAGGAATTCTTGTAATAGAATTTCTTTCGAGTTTTGGGTGGAAGGGAGATCTAGTAATCTTGGAGGAGTCTCGACAAGATACCCTCTTGATCAAAGGTAGAAAGGGTGTCTTTATCTTGTGACAAAGATGTCTCTTCCTTAGTACAGGATGTCATATGTATGCAAGGTGCTATAGATTGTGAGTTTTTGTATGCTCCTTTAGAGGATTGTGTAAAATCTAAATTATTAGTGTTTTGCAAGATGACATTGACATTAGGTGAAGATTTTTTTGTTTGTTGTGTTTCTTGAAAAGGAGAAAGATGACTAGTGTCTATCAGTTCAGGATGAACTAGTGTTAAGGTTGGTTGAGAAGGGTGGTTTGGGATGGTATTGATGTGAGGTGAAGGCTTGGTGATTTTGATCAGAGGACAATAACCAAGACCATGAGTCGTTGTTTGCATATTAGGCTCTATAGGGTTGCAGATACCTTGTTCTCTAGCACCACATCCTTTTGCACTGTAGCCAATTTATTTCATAAGTTCATAACCTTTTCCATAAAAAAAATTCATGGCTTTTGGATCAGGTGGTTGTTCGGTGTTTGCTTCTATGTCTAAAGTGGTTGAAGTGGATGCTTTTGAAGGATCGGTCGAGTTTTGCGTTGACAAAACTACTTTTCCCTCTTCAGAGTCTTTGTGTATGATCTTTTATTCTCTTAGTAATGTTGGTGTGAAGTCCAACGAACCCAAATCATCATCTAAGAGCTTTGTGATTTTCTCAATATGTTGTTCTTTGTTTTTTTTGTGCGGGTTCCACGTGTGTGATTGGTGTTAAGGTGTTGAAATGATTTTCTTTGTTTTGCTCAAGTTGTAAGACACTCGACGGCTCAAGATCAACATCAAGTGTGTGCACTTCATTATTGTAGAATTATTTCATTTTATGATTAAGAGTGGAAGGCACCCCATTCATTACATGAATCCACGGTCTGCCTAAGAGAAGATTATATGAAAGTTCTTGAGGCATAACGTGAATCGGTGTTTCCAATGTGGCCATTCCAACTATAAGAGGTAAAGTAACCACACCAAGGGGTTTCTTTGTGGTGTTGTCAAATCCTCTAATAGATAAAGAATCAGGTTTAATGTTTGATCGATTAATTCCAAGCCTATCCAGAAGGCTCACACTACACACATTAACAACATAGCCATTCTCAATAAGGGTTCACTTGATCCCTATTCTTTTGTGTTGAGATATGATTACGAAAGATTCAGCTTGTTTTTGCACATCCAAAGGAGGAGCTCACTTTGGTGGAAAACAATGTCAGCATTCAAGCCTTGAACCATAGCTGCTAGGTATTTTGGTTGCACATTAGAACGGATAGGAACTTGTTGTAGGGAATTATGCATCATGTTGTGATAGTGATGGGAGGTTTGAATAAGGTCCCATAATGAGATCTTAGCAGGAGTATTCTTAAGTTGGTTGACAAGATCATACTCCCTAATGTATGAATTTAATTGAGGGGCAGCAGGTAATATGGGAGGGGATAAAGGTAAGGGTGTTGAGGTTGATTGGTGTGATTGCGGGTTGTTTCTTGTGTAATGTGTATGAGCAACAATATTATAACTTGTCTATTGCGACACATTATGCTTAGGTGGGTAGAGGATAAATTTAGGTTTAGGTTTTTTTGAAGGTGGATAAAGGATGAGTTGAGGTTGAATAATATTAGCGTTCCCAAAGGAAGGAGAGTCTAACATGGGCTCTCCATCTTCTTGTAAGGGCATAATATTACTATTGTCAATGTTATCCTTGTGTTGCATCATGATATCATCCTTAGGAGGAGAGATTTTAGGAGAACTACAAACCACATGTTCTTGACATTCGAGGGTTGGTTCTTCTAAAATGGCGTCATCACAAGTAGGGGAATGATCAATGATGGGATTATGAATAGTGAGATGATTAGGAGAGGGTTATATTTGATTGTCTTATTTTTCGAAGGTCTCATTCTCTTGTTCCATACTATCTACCCTAGTAGGAGAGCGTGGAAGAGGTTCACCACATGCCATGGTGAGAGTTTGTAAACTAGATTCATCACGGGTAGGGGAGGCATCAAGAGAAGGACCACTATTATTTTCAAGAGATTATCCCAAATGGTAGGAGCATTAGGGAAGGGAGAGTCAAGAAATGTTGCTATGATCTCATCTTCTTGTTGTTTAATGTCTTCCAAAGCGGGATGAGGAGAGGGACAATCAAAACACTCAATGCTTGTATCTTCTTGCACCAAATTACCTTTGTCACTAATAGGAGAGGTATAGGGAGAAGCACACGTATGATTGTTATGATTTTCAACACTAACATCCTCATCAATGGGTAAGGTAATGTTAAGAATTGTGTCAATGGTTTCGTTGGTGTAATCAAAAGTGAACTCATAAGAGGGGATGTTGTATTTATACAATCTATTTTGAACCAAATCAAAACCAAATTTCTTGAAAGAAAATATGATATGAGGAAAAAGGAAAGAAAGTGCAATGCAATGACTTAAAGTGAAATGTTGAAATACAATTTTTAGATGTGAAACAAGGTAATTTTCTGATTAGATTATGCAACAATCTAAAAGGGAAAAGTTGTAAATGCAAATTTGAAATTAAGCAATGCATGAAATGAGCTAATTTAACCTAAATTTATTGAAATGCATGTTACAGAAACTCAATCAATTAGTACAGATAGGTAAGTGTAGCAAACATAAGCTGAAAAATAGGGTTTTTAGCTCTGTAAAAGGCAGTTTCAAGGGCCTAAAGGGACTAAGTTGCCCAAGGTGGCAACTTAGTCCTACTGGGGATTTTTTAGTTTTTTTAGATTTTTTGGATGGATTTGGATGGTTTCTGTGTTGTAAGATGCATGTACCTAAGATGAAAATGCAGAATTTCATTTTTTTTTGGAATGATTTAAGATGCAAAAATGCAACCTATATGCACTTTCACTAATGCAAAATTTGAAACCCTAGAATGCAACTTAACTAATGCAAAATGCAATGAAAGCTTATTCTAGGATGATGATGGACTCCAATTCAGAAAAGAGGGTACTCAATAGTCAGTTTCACCAAAATGAACCATAAATTTTAGGGGAAATAGTGCTCTCTTGCACTTCTAGGGTTTTGCACCTACAAGGAGATAGATCTTCCACCCCAAAAACTTGGAGGGTTCATTCAAGATTAAGGAAAATATGATTGAAATATGTCTAAATGTAATGATCTAAATGATGGAAATGAATAAGGGAAATCAAATGCTAATGTAAAACTTAGAAAATGCAACTATGTTTGAAAACACAATGAGATATGCAAACATGTACAAAATGACCTAGAAATGTAAACTTTAACAAAACAAAAAGCTGGAAATGAAAGGTGTGCACCTGGGAATGCATTGTAGATTGGAAAAGAGACTATAAATGTTGTTGAATCTAAAAATTTGACCTATTGGGACACTTCCGCCAAGCTGGGCGACTTAGTTCCAGATCTGAAAACTGCATTGAAGCCTGTTTTGGCCAAAAGGGTATCCAAATCTACAAAAAAACTTTGAAAAACATGTATAGTGGGACTAATTCACCATTATTGGTGACTTAGTCCACTTTGGCTTTTCTGAAAGTCTGAAAGTGGAATCTGAAACTCTTGGTCTGCACTTTCTATTTCTCCAAGTATTCGGACCAGAAACCTTGATTTTTGGCCTGTAGATGTCTTTTTGTGTAGATATTGACCTAATCAACAAGGATATGCCTTCAACAAGTCTTCAATCCATTCTTCAATTATTTCCAAATCCTCAAAGTACTTAAATCTACAAACACACGAAGAGAGAAGGAGAAAATGTTGAATGTTAGGACATGGGGGTTTGCCTTGGTCAAACCCCTTTTAGATAATTAAATCAAGTGAAGAAAAAAGATAATGAAGCATGAAATATGAGACAATGCAACTAGTACCTTGCCAAAAAGATAGATCTTGAGTTGTTGCAACAAATGGTTGAAGATCTTCCCTTGAATGCTTGCTTGATGACTTAGAATTCTAAAACCCTAGCTTGCTTGAGAAGAATGAGAGATGAGTAATTGAGAAGACTGATTGCATGAATGGAATAACATATAAATGGGGTCAAAATAAGGGGAAAACCCTTTATTTATAAATTTTGTTCCCTAATTTCCCAAAAATAACACATCACAGGCCGACCTTAGGGTTTAGGAGACAATATTCTACCAAAATTTTGAGTTAATTTTGATTTTTATGCCAAATGGGACTAAGTCGCCCAAGGTGGTGACCTAGTCCACTTGGAAAAATTTAAGTGGATGTTAGGAATTAAAATGTGTTTAATGATGCTTAACATGATTGTCTTCTGAAACACACTTAAGTAGGACCTATAAGTGCATAATGGGGCCATTTAAAGCATAAGAAGGGTCAATTTATTGATGACAAGCCTAGGAAAGTGTGAGAGTTTGTTACAGCTCCTTACAACACTTTTAAATAAGGCATGGCAAGGGGTAAAAAGGGGTTAATATTCCAACAATAGGATCAAATAGGCACAAAATTGTCCTTTTCCTCAAAGGTTACAATTTTTGGCGACACAACCACCAAGGGTGTCATTACCCCCAAAGAAGCCACCTCCAAAGAAACAAAAGTTAGAATCAAGTGGTTTGGTGGACTACCCTAAGGATTCAAAGGATGAGATACTTGTTACTAATGAAGAAATGTGACAAGGCATGCCTTCTCCCCCTAGGGAGATAGTGCCACAAGAAATGGGCCTCAAAATAAGCAAGGTAGACCTCATTGGTATGAATAATACCGATGATGTGAGAGAATGGGCATGCAACAAGTTTATGGATGATAATTCATTTGTCACAAAATCCTCTTTCATGGAATTTGCATGGAGAGCAAAAAAGGATGAATATGTTAATAATGTTGCTAAGAAGAGAAGCCTAAACCCCCAATTTCCTGATAAGGTTATTGAGGCTCAAGTTAGGAAAGAGATGGAGAGTTTTCAAAACATCACAATAGAGGAAGGTAGAGAATTGGTAAGAAATAGTGGTCTCCTCTTGCTGCCAGAGTGGGATCTTTCCTTTTCCATTTCTTTCGACACAATGAGGAGATGTGGCATGCCACTCTACTCCACAGAAGAATAGGCAACAATTGCTTTGCAGGGGTCTGCTTTTAGTGAGCAGTGGGATACACTGGAAATTTGGGCCCTAGCCCCAAACACAAAGAAACCTCCACTTGCATAACCATTTGCAAATTACAAGGGAGGGCTAATCATTAAGTGGGTGTCAGACACCCCTACAATTGAAGTAATAACAATGTCTATGAATGTTGCCCAATTTACAAAGGCAATAGTAGAGTCTTTAATTGTAGAGAAAGAGAAGTTTAGAAAAATGTATAATGACTTACTAGTCAAATATAGCAGAGGTCAACAAAATATTTTAGAATTGCAAATAGAAATGGCACTATTGAAGGAAAAGATGCAAAATATGCAAAAAAATGTGTCAATGCAAACTGAATTTGCTTCTTCTCCTTCACCTCAAGAGCAAGTGCCATCTACCCCTATGCTTCCACTAGAGATTTCATTGGCAATTGTTCCATACAATATGGGGAATGTGCCTATATTAGTTGAAGGACCAAGTACTTTAGGTGCACATCAAATTGAGGGGGTCAGCAAGGAAGACTTGATTGAGAAGTTGAAGTTATATGAAGAAAATGAAAACAACATGATAGATTGATTCTTACTAGCAATCTAAATATTATGACAACGGTGTTGGAATACCTCAATAAAGGAATTGATAAGATATTGATTAGCATCCATGATAATTACTCCTCCATGTTTGATGTTGTAAGAAATTTTGATAGGGACGAGGAAGTGGCTATCCCACTCATGGAGAGATAGACTCCCAGATACCAAGATCTTAGGTGCATGGTTGTTGGATCTAAGCATGATGCTAATAAGCTAGACAACATTCATCCTACCCTTAAAGCTTTTAAGTGGGATCCAAGAATTATAAGGAAAGATTAAGCCATTGGAGGCCAGAATAAGGGAGTTGGTTAGGAGGTTTGATGAAATGAATTTTGGTCTTCTCCCTGACATCTTAAATGAAAATGGTGAGATCAAATCCCTCTAGGATTGGAAAGATCAAGAAAATGAGGTAATTGCAACTCAAGCAACAATAATTTGTGAAGGGGTTTACATGTGAATGTTGATGAGTAGTATGGACATGCTTACCCAAGTAGGGATTTCCCTTGAAGATTTTGACAAGGAATCCAACCGGGTAGTGACCAAGTATGCACCATACATGGAAAAAGTTGACAAGGTTATTGAGTTTAATTGGCCTTATGAGGAGGAGTTTCAACTTTGGAAACACAAATATCTTAATTAACTAGATGATTAGGTTGTTGCTATGGTGAGATGACAACTATAATTTTTTGGTTACATGTCTACAACAATGGGAATTAAGTAACAAGAATACAATACATGGCATGAAACTAATACAGATTAGGCCTTAGATACAATAATGTAAAAATATTGTATTCTCTCTAGTTTGAAATTGATGACAAGGATTGCAGACGTGGAGGTACTTTGTCCTTTTCCTCTTTCTTCATTTTATGTATTTTTCCTTAAAGCTTGGAAAACATGGAAGGAATTTTGGGACCACGTGGATAAAGTGTTGCAATGACTAAATGGTGCCTTTTGGAAGGCGGGAGAAATCTTCATCGACAAATGCAAATGGTTTTTGTCCCACGTGATATTTTCCCTCCTTTGAGTTATAAATGTAACTGAATTGGGGAATATACTTTGTATCGATCTAATGAGATTATGAAATGTGTGCATTCTGGCCTGAGGCTTGTTTGCTCCTTCATTTCTATAAGAAGGAATTCACAGCCAAATTTATAGGTTGTTAATTGATCATAGAGAAATTTTGTAATAAGAAATACAAATAATCTATATTGAGTCTTGTCTTAGGTTTTTTGAGGTTGTTGATATGCAATTGTAATTTTGATAACAATACTAACATTTTAATATAAAGGATGGTGCAAATTCAAAGCCACTTCTCTCCTAGTGTATTCATTATATGAACTATTAATAAAATGATTAAGGATAATTTTGTTGATCTTCATTGTGCTCCAATGATGTATGGATTTTATCTTTGTTCGATTCAAAGAATTAATCAAATTGCTTGGATAAAGTTATAAGTTCATGTAATTTTAGTATCTGGATCTATCTTTAAGAAGTTTTGGTTTGGGATACAATGGTATGATGTTGTAATGAAAAATTGTAAAATCTTTGTGGTGCTAAGTATTAAGCTATTGTCCTATTATTCTTGTTTTGATATTGACTATATTTCCTATGTTAAGGCATTGGTTTGGGTTCTATATTTGTGATGTAGTTTCTTGATCATTCAACAACAACAAAAAATTCATAATCGAACTTTCTATTGAGTTGTAATTGTTAATATTTCATGTCGAGTTAATCATTATCATGCTCTAAACATTGAGTGTTGTGAAGGAGTAGCCATCCTTTTGAAATATTTTGTTTATTGAGATTTTACATGAGAAGTCATTTGTTATTTGCAATGCATTTGGTTATTAAGTGCATGAATCCATAGGTACATTGTGGGATTACCCTCTTGGGTTTTTTGCAGAGCCCAAAGTGTAGGAGGAAAGCACTGTTACTTTCACTCATTCATTGGCCAATCCCTTTAGGTTGTTGATAATTGGAAATGGAAATTCCATAGGCTCCTTTGAAGATCAACTTGGTTCTTAAAAAACAACCAACATGTATAAAGGTTTTAGAGGCTTAACACATATTGAAAATATTTCTCTTTCAAGAGGCGTGTATTTCGATTCACCTCCCCCTCTTTATAATTTGGTTGAACATTGGAGTTGAGGTTGTCCCCTAGGGTGATGAAATCCCTAGGCTGACCCCCTAAAAAGAAAATGAGATTACTTATTTTTTATCCTTAATATCACTATTGGGTGCAATAGGAGAGCATACATAAGTAGATCTTAGGGATTAAAACCACTTATTTATTTTAGAGCCCAAATCCAAATGTGAAGGATTAAGTTTAACTTAATTTCCAATATAAGTAGGACACGTTAGACAAGATTGACTAAAATAAAGCAAATAATAAAACTATTAAGAACTTTGAAAATTAAAAGAGATAAGGTGATTAAAATTAAAGGAAATAAAGTCCAATGCTAAATTTGAGAAGATGATTTAATGAAGAGCTCCAAGTCCACTTTTGCAACCCTTTCAATTCTAAAAGATCAAATTTTTATCCACAAAGATCAACAACCAAAAAAGACAAAAATAAAAACAATATCTCAAATTTGTGGTTAGATTCATGTTAGATATGATGTTAGATGTTAGAAATTGAAAAACTTGTAAATCTAAAATGAATTAAAATCAAATCTTAATTTAACCCTAAATGTTGATCAAATATACAATATAAAAGATCAATTTTGCAATAACAAAGATCAAAAGCATCGTAAAAGAGATCAAATGTGTTGTAGAATACATCATATGCATAATGGCAGGTTTCAAATATGCAGATAGTCGAATCAAAATCATAGTGATGTGTATTAGATCACAATAAAATTCGTGAGATTTATGGAAATTAACCTCAAAAGTGCATCATAATTAACTAGACATGTAATAAGCTACCTCAAAAGCACAAATATGACAAAAATGTAAAAAATTGAATGTTTATATATCACATGTGTCGTGTGTCGGCTCAAATGTGCCTCATATATGATCAAATGCATTGCAAGTCAGCTCAAAAGCACCTCAAGTGAACTAAAAAATGTGACAAAATCACTTAGATGCACTGACCTGTACTTGTGACCTTCAAAAATCTAAATTTCTTGCAAAATATCTTGTTAATATAATCAGGCAAGTGAGTCCCATTGAGCATGCCAAAATGTGGATGATGAAAATGTGAATCATGAAAAATAGTAACAATGCAATGAAAGTACCATATTCACACTCAACAATTACTCAATAAAGCTCAAGATCTATGCTCAGAATAAAATAATATACCACTTACATCATCATGACATAAACCTTATTTTCTCCATTGTTTCTTTGATAGTAGCTTGAATGCTTGGTATGTGGATTGCTCTTCAAAGTAGCATAACCATGAAAGCACAATAATAGTATGATGCAATGATATTGATAAATGCTCAAAGATAGTAGATAGATAATACTCTTGCTTGATAATGATATTTTATCCTTGATCATAATGTAGGCTAGCTAGGGGATATGAATGAATGAAAGCTTTGTATTTATATGTTTTACTTGATATTTGATCAATGATGGAGATTAATTAGAAATATCAATAGATACAAAAATTGAGACAGGATAGGAGCTAAAAATAGATAAGATTAAATTAAACAAATAAATTTATTTAATTCATAATTATAATCGGGGAAATAAATAAAATATTAATTTTAGAGGGAAAGATTTAATTTAAATGTAAATAAATTACTTTAATTTATTTAATTTGATGAAGGGATGTTAGTTTTTTATTAGGTAAACAAGGATTTTGAAAGGGCCCTGATCCCTTTTACATCACGAAATATTTAGCAATAAGTACAAGAAGATCAAAAACAACAAGATAAGACAACAACAAGAAATTGCACTCAAACCCAATAAAACAACAAAAGTAGGACAAATAACAACACTATTAGAATAGTCCATCAGGCCACAAAAAATTTGTAAAACAACAAGAAAAAAACAATAACCACCCCAAGGGTGGAAAAAGTAGACAATCCTCAAACCTTTACAAGCAGGAATAAATGGGTCCAAATCCCAATCATCCATCAAAATAGGCCTACAAGGACCTAAAGCCAAAAATTTCTTCAAATCAGGCTTCACAACCAACATAACAGGCCACCCTCCATGTTGCCAAAATAGTAGCCTGTAACAGCAACCACCCCAAGGGTGGGTAAGACAAACCATACTTCAAACCCTTACAAGTAGGATTTTGCAAACCTTGAAACCCAAACCACCAAAAAACAACTAATCCCATCAAAAATCCTTGAGAGAACCTAGGGCTAAGAACACATCCAACATAATACGTCTGCAAGCCATCCATCAAGTTGTTAAAACAACAACCCTTAATAGCATCTACCCTAAGGGTGGCCAAGGCAACCTGAACTTCAAGGCATCTATGAAGCAACACCTTCCAAACAACAACACCTTTAAAAAAATAGCTCCTGTAAAGACTCAAGTCCAACATAGTAAGTGAGTCAACAAGAATAACAAAACATAGTAGAGAAACAACTAGCTTGAAGCACTACTCTACCCATCACACCAACTCCAACTCTACCTCAATAAGTGAGAGCTCCCCTGTATAGGAGAGAATGAAATGAGAACTAAAACTACGAGAGCCAACAATCTCTTGCACTAATAGGATCCACCTCAAAAGGAACCGACGGGAAGAAAGGGGACAACCCATTGCAACTACAACAACCAAATCCACCTTAATAGGAGAGAGCTCCATCTCAATAGGAGCAATCTCCACGTCCATAGGAGACCCCAACTGTAGAACCCAATAGGAAGCCGAAACTCTGGTAGAATGAAAACACACCTCATCCCTTGGCAAGATGAGCTTCAAGTACCAAAATAAAGTTGCATGAGACAGTTCAATCAATTGAAAATCTTGAGCAAAAGCACCCTCCAAAGGAAACAGTGGAGCCAAGACAACTACACACACTCCTATGAAGAGAGTACTCTTGCCCACAATGGGTAATTGAAGCATGGTGACTTTCAAAATAAACTTTGAATACAACCCCATGAAGAAGAAAAGGTACAAAAATTGAGAATCAACAACATCCTTAAAGGTTATCAACCTACCAGCAACAAGAGGAGTAGGCAAACCAACAAAGATCAACTTTTCCTAATGAGGTTCGATAACAACACCAACAGGAGATAAAACAACCACCAACATTGAAAGAGAGGCCCAAAATAGCATTGGATCCCAATACTCCAGAGCCAAAGAAGTAGAATAACAGATAAAATCACTACAAAACACTAAGCCCGCAAGCAGGCCAAGGAGGAAAACACCTAAGAAAAACTCAAACCATTTTGAAATAGGGTAAGAACACCCCCACCCCCTCAGGACCTTGCATAAAAATCCCTTTAACACCAAGGAGACAAAACCAATCTAGAGACAACAGGAAAAATAAGGCGCCAATAACCGAACTTCCAAACACCAAAAGGAATAAGGCAAAAAGAAAAAGTCTTATCCAAAGGGAAGAGGAGGGAAAACAAGCCACCCCACTCAAACAAAGAAGAGCAGAGCACCCTAAATCTGCAAACCCCAACTTTACCAAAGTCCCTAATCAAACTTTGGAGAACATGAAAGAGGGGAAGCATAATAGAATAGGGGCTCAGCTTCTCAACCCAGGAACAAACCCACGCATATATGGACTCAGCAGCAGACAAAATCCCCAAGCAGAACAAAGCCCACAGACCCAAAACCAGCATACCGGTAGCAAAGCACTCCACCATAACAGGAGAAAGGAAGGAATAAAAGCACAACACCATCGTAGAGGACAAATACTCCCTTGACGCCCAAAACAAAGAAAACACGGGAAGCAAACAAAGAGGCCAGGAATAAGAAAGACAAGAACTGGCTTGCCCAGGCAAAGAAGAAAGAGAGCCTCTAAACAAACCAGTGCCAAATCGAAGCCCTCCTCCAAATGCATAAGAAATTCGAAGTAGAGCCGGGGACAAAGAGAGATGACGAAAGGGGTCCTAGCAACAACCACACTACCAAGGAATCCAAGCAAAAAACTCGAACAAATAGAAGAGGTAAAGGCATAAGTCCACAAAGCCATCCCAACAACTAGAAGAACACCTTCCAATAGATAGACCCAAAAAGGGCCAAAGGCGATCATTTCAACATCAAACTACCCAAAAAAGACAGGAACAAACCAAATAGGGAAAAGGAAAGGCGAGAAAACCCTCCCCCAAGCACCCAACAAGAGGAAAAGGCGATGAAGGATTCCCAACTGCCAACAATCATCATCCTCGGAAGCCTCTTCGAGTAGACATAAGCTAAAACAACAACCATCATCTAGTAGCCACCGGATCCCACAAAATGCGTCGTCTTCGTCTTCAGATTCAAACTTGTCGTCCTCTACAAACCTAGAGGAATTCAAATTTCCTCACCCGTAACTTCTCTCACTCACAACCATGTTAGTTAATTAAATAAAATTTTAAAATTATTTAACTATAATGGACCAATATAATTTGAATTTGATTTTAGTAAATATGAAGGAAAAATAATAAGTGGTGAATTAATTAAATTATTTAAAATTATTTAATTAATATAAATATGACATTTTTTAAAGATCTTAATTATTATTATGGAGGAAAAGGGAGAAATATTAGCTTATGGAATAGAAGAATTGATGAGATAATGATAACATGAAAAAATAAAAATGTATTAGTCATTTTTAGGTGTCTATAATACACATATCTTTTATACGCTACAAAAGTAACAAATTCTAGAAAGATACACTTCTTTCTCGCTTATGGCATTTGATCCCACCTATTATACATACAATAGGTGGAATGCCCCAACAACTAATTTATCTCTTGAGAACTTTCATTTACTTGTTGAGCTTCAACTATCAAATCTCTAACATCCTTGCCATTCATTTTTAAATCTCCTTCAATGTGTGAGCTTTATAAAACTTTATAATGTGCAAGCTTTATGTCTTTAACATTTTAATCATGTCTAACTAAATTTTCTTATTATTGATTGGATCTAAAGTGAAAAAAGCCACTAAAGGTCCTTTGACAAGAGTGAAAAAATTCATGAAGAAAGGTTGTGTAGCTCGCTTGCAAACCCTAATCGATCTTCTCGTTGCCATTCTCCATTTCTCCTATCGTGTTTCCATCTTGCTGCCATTATCCTTTAATCTTTTTCATTTGCAAGTTCTGCCTGTGTGGCCCACATAGTTGAAGGCTCCTTGCCCTTGTCTGGTGCATTCACTTCCTCACTTGTCATTGTTTTGCGTCATTGCTTAGGATTTTCATCCTTTTTATAGAAACAACATAGCACATTACAATGCTTCCCTTTCTTAAGCTGTGCAACCTAGAAAACAAAATGCAACATATATTAGAGTTCTCCTTTCTTTAAAACACTGATGAGGCTCTAGGTGACTGCAAGAATGGGTGGAGAGAGCTCCAACATAGAAAATCAAACAGAAACAACAAAGCCAAAATCAACTCCATGTGCCTCAAAAGACGTGGTTGTGAAGGCTCATTATGTGGAATCAGACAACCCAATATCAGACAAACAATTTGGTAAAACCCTTGAAATACAACTTCTTGATGATATTGTAGAAGTTATTTCAGAATGCTAAAACATAATCGTTATTTTATTTTTCTTACGAGGAGTCCCCTCTAAAATTGATTTTTATAAATGGGCTCGATTAAATTGGGAAAATTGGGGATGGGAGATTGAATCCTTAAGAGGCCTAGGGAAAGGTTACATGTCATGTATGTTTAAGTCAGCAGAACACACCCAAGTTGTTTTGCAATACAACACTTGGGTCATTTGTGGACAAATCTGTTTCTGCAAGCCTTTCAATTTTCACCCTGAAGGCTCGTCCCGCTCTCATTATCCCATGTGGGTTGAGATACCATACCTCAATTTAGATTTTGGACCTTTTCTTAAAGATATTGTGGCTCAATTGGGGAGGGTTATCTAGTGCAAACATAATTCTGACAAATTTTCTAGTCTAAGAGTACATCCTAGGGCCTATGTGGAAGTAGATCTACACAAATCATTGTCATAAAACATTAAACTTATTAGCCCAGGCTTTGAATTAGATTAACCATTAATCTATTTGAACAAGCCTAATGCTTGATTTTACTACTGCAAAGAGGGTCATTTGATTCACGATTTTCCTATTAGGAGAAATAAGTCCTCACAAACTCCCTCAAATTCGGCCCTATTTAGCAGCCACTTGTCTTCTCTAGTTCCTGCTCTGTCCCCTTCCACCAAACACCCTTCTTCTCCCCCTTCACATACTCCCAAGAATTCACTTTTATCTTCTTCCACTCCTAATAATCTTTCTGAAGTCCATAAGGAATTCTCCCCCTCTTTTAAGGATGTTGTCATGTTGGATGGTTGGACATTAGTTAGGAAAAGGAAAGAGTCACTAGTCTCATCCCCTATCATATCTTCCCCTTCTTCTCCAAACACTCAAGTTTCCTCTTCTCCTCCCCACCACTCTTCTCCTCCACCCCACTCCTGAGATTCTTCTCCTACCTCATCTTTCTCCCGCCAACAATCAAGATCTTCTTCCAACTCTAAAGACCACGATGCTAAGGATTCATAATTGACTCTTGATAATAGTTTCAGCATGCTACCCCAAGTTGATGACCCCTCTCTTTCTCTCCATGAATTATAAAATCCTCTCTTAGAACATATGAGGGATTTTTCTCCCTCCTCGCAAGTACAAAGTGAAGGATATGGTCATGAAGTGGAAGCCAGATGTGCTTTTCCTCCAAGAAGTTAAAGTTAGTAGTATTAAGCTTGAGGTTCTGCTATATAATATTTGAAAAGATGCTAGTTTTTTGCATACATCCCATCAAGATGGCAAAGGTGGGGCTATTATTAGATTTGCTCCATGGGTTGCTAAGCACATCATTAGTAAAGGTGAGGACCCTTCTCATAGTTGAGTTTGGGCTCTCACCTTTATTAATGGTCAACTCATTGGCTTTTGTTTAATTTATGCTCCTAACTTCACTAAAGACATAATTGATCTTTGGAACTGAATGTCTAATAACCTCCCAAATGTTGATTGGATTTTAGGGGGTGACTTCAATATGGTTGAACACTCCCATGATCATAGTTGGTCCAGACAATTTAATCTCAGCTCTAATGAATTTGATAGTTGGTTATTCTACCAAAACTCCTTAGGAGTGATAAATCCCATCCATGAAAAGCTTCCCAATCAATCCAAAAATTGGTTTACTCGGTCTAATTGCAAAATGGGAGAGGATAGGAAGACGAGCAAGCTAGATAGATTTTATATTTCCCCTGTCTTACCTTTGGCTCAAGATTCAAAAGGTCTATATGTTTAGGTGGATTTTTTTGCTACTCTTTTTTATTATTATCCTATTATTTGCAGCATATACTCATCACAAAATTTAAGCATTAACTCTCTTCCTTTCAAATTAAATGTTTCACATCTAAATAATCCTACTTGTCTTGCTGCTCTTGCAGGGATTTGGAATTATTTTCCTAAACCTAATGAAGGGGAGTCATGGATTGATTGGTGGTGCAAGGCCATTACTCAATGCACTAAATTTTTACATTCCTTTGGCAAAAATATGGCTTGCAACGTAAACGTAAGGAAAAATCCCTTCAAGGAAAACTTTCCCAGGCTAGAAAACTCCTTAACGATGATCCTAACAATATTAGAATTCAAACTTATATCATTTCTACAAAACCTCAATTGCGTAAACTTGACAATTACAAATGGCAAGGGGCCAAAATTAGATCTAGAATTCACCCAATTAAAGAAGGAAATACATACACTAAATATTTCTTTAATTATCTCAACTACAAGCATAAAAAGGAAAAAAATAGTGTGATAAGGGATGAATCCAATGTTCTTCAGTCTAATCCTTCTGATATATGCAATATCTTTAAATGATTTTAAGAAAATCTATTCAAAGATGACCAATGGCAGGATATTCAACAAACCCTTGAGGATATAGTTAAAACTTATATTCCTACCAAAGACTTTGATTATAGTCAATATTTAGATAGAATTTTAACACTGAAGGAGCTGGAAAAGGATCTTTTCTCTATGGCCCCTTATAAAAGTCCTGACAACAATGGTCTTCCTATGGAATTTTACCAAGCTATGTGGCAACACATTAAGGATGATTTTTATTGTTTATACCTAAAAGCTTTTAAAAATGGATCATTGGGCTTTATTATTAATGGCAGAATAATCAAACTCCTTCCTAAAGGGAAAAGGGAAGACTTTGTTTCTAGTTGGTGTCCTATCATTCTTCTTAATACTTCATACAAGA
The DNA here is from genome assembly GCA_007115665.2 of Sequoiadendron giganteum. NCBI lineage: Eukaryota > Viridiplantae > Streptophyta > Pinopsida > Cupressales > Cupressaceae > Sequoiadendron > Sequoiadendron giganteum. The sequence continues at coordinate 656,082,523 of CM021101.1, read as the reverse complement.
TTATAGCAAAATCCTTAGCCATAAGGATCAAATCGGTGGTGCAAATAATTGTTTGAGCTGAGAAGACTAGATTTATTGTTGGAAGATTCATTCTTGATAACCTTATGTTAGCATGGAAGAATTGTGAATGGGCTCAACAATCTACTCAAAATGCTATTTTGATTAAACTTGATTTCGACAAAGCTTATGATAGAATTCACTAGAGCTTTATTCTTAAAACGCTTGAATGGTTGGGTTTTGGACCCAAACTTTGAGCTCATGCTCAAATTTTGTTTAGAGATGCTAATGCTCTGATTATCATCAATAATGTGATGACAAATCCTTTCCCTTCACAAAGATCTATCTGGCAAGGTTGTCCATTAACTCCTTATCTATATGTCCTTATGGCTGATGCTTTGGGTTATTTATTTCAAAGTGCTCATGATATGAAGTTGGTCATAGAAATCTATATTTCGGATAACACTACTATTATTAATTCTCATTATGCTGATGACGACCTGCTATTTCTCCAAAATTTTGAATATAATATCTCCAACACTATGGAAATACTCGATCTTTATTGCGTTGTTTTAGGATCTAAATTTGCACATGACAAAACAAAAAATTTGATGACTCAAACTGGTTCTATTCCCCATTGGATTCCCCATGAATGGAAACAAATTAAGCATGGGAAAATAATGAGATATCTTGATATACCATTTGGTATTGGAGTTTCTCTTTTTGACATGTGGAATTGGTACCTCAATAAAGTCAAGAATAAATTGTTTAGTTGGGGAAATAATTTTCTCTTTGGCTGGAAAAATATAGGTTGCCAATAAAATCTTTCTTGCTAAGCATGTTTATTATTCTTCCTGTTGGATGCCATAAAAAAGGGGTATGATGATTTAATCAAAAATATCCGTCAATTTTTGTGGGCCAAATGGGATGGCAATAGAGGATTTATTTTCACATCATGGGCGCATTGTATTCAACTTAAATGCAAAGGTGGCTTGGGGATTTTAGACCCAAGAACTCAAGAATTTTTCTTGGTTACCAAATGGATTATCCAAGTTGTCCATGGGAATGAACTGTGGAAGATTTTTATATGAAATTGTATTAACCTAGCCTCTATCAAGAGAAAATGGTAGCATATGGGTTGTCTTGACAAAATTCTTCATGTACCTTTTTTCTCTATAAAAGCTTCCCCTCCCCTCCAATCTATTTGAAAAGCTTGGCAACACACTTGTCATCTTTTAAAATGGAGAGATAACTCGCTTCAACATGGTTTCAACTTCTCCACATCCTTGATTTGGTGGAATAAGCATGTCCTCTATTAGGACCAACCTCTTTCTTTAAGTTTTCCAAAACAATCCTATTCTTTGTTAAAAAAAGGAGTTCGTAATGTTGGAGATCTTTGGAATTTTCACACCATGAGCTGGTTGTCATGGCACTCCTGTCAAAGCCTAATTCAATGTCAACAATAAATACAAGGTGTTTCTGATTTTTGTTTAGTCTTTGGTTCCAATTGATTTGACTATGAAAATATGCACTCCTATCCATTATAACTTTTACAAAGATTGGTTATGGATGTTCTTGTATCCTTTTCTTTTCTTTCTTTTGAAAAAGGCCTACCTTCAATTGCTTCCAAATTTGTTCTTAAGATCTCGATTGAATTCCAAGTGGAATTGTAGGTTCAATGAAATTTTTTGGGCTAAATTATCTGCTCAGATTTGGGGATCAAAGGCTAATACAGATGTTCAATTAATTGCTTAGAAGGTTTTACATTGCAAAATACCTATTGAGGGTAGGTTGAAATGTATGATGGTCCAACCAGTTAATTAATCCTTCTGTCAAAGGAAATAAAATATAAGACATGGGCATGCCAATTTGTTAAAATACAGTGGAATATTGTTTTTAATGACTTACCAGTTATCTTTGGGCATCGTTTAAATTAGAAAGAAGCTCTTCTTGGGGTTGGGTTGCATCATAATATCATTGTTGATGGAGTTAGACATGCCATTTTAACTTATATATGGAGAAACGGGTGTAACGCTATCTTTAATAACCATAGTGATCACCAGGGAGTTGCACTTCGAGGGCTTTACTCAGACATTTTTTACTGTCTAATTTCTCTTTTTTCTCATCTGCAAGCCGAGGCTAAGAAGAATTTAAAGATTAAATTTCAAATACAACAGATCAAACTTCAAGTTAACCAACTACTCATCAAACAAAATATTATGATAGCTCAGGGCCTAAACTCTTATTTTCAAGACTGATTCACATTGCTTCATGTTGTTTTGTGAATGTTTCATGTCTAGCTGCTATTATCATGTTCTTCTCAAACCTCTGTACTTGTTATTGATGGCATCCATCTTGTTGTTGATCTTATTTCAAGACTGTTGTAACTATTTTTTCACTATCAATATTGCTGCTACAACTCTTTGTTATGTACTTGTTATTGTTGTAGTAGTTTTGGAGCTCCTGTGTGTTATGGTTTGGTTGTTTCATTTATTGCTACAACTCCTTATCAAGTTTCTATTGTAATTTTTAGTGTTGTAGCAGTTTTTGCTCCAACTGTTTTGTAGATGCAAGTCTCTTTTGGAGTTTAATATTGCACTCTCCTTGTAACATGTATTATCAAAAAAAAAACCCACTAAAAAAATTAAATTTATCATTGAGACATAGTAATAAATGGAGAATTTATCACTCAAATTCCACCTTATCAAAGATTGACACTTGTATAGACTTTACACATTATTTATTAAAATTAACTTGACACTTCATTAATTTTAATATGTAAAATATTCACATTCAATCAATAAAATATAATTTTGATTTCTTCTCTTTGTACAATCCTCAATTCTATTACCATTAATATAACATCAAATATTTTTACTAGTAATACTCCTTTAAAATGTACAATAACATTAAAATTATACATAAATTATACAAAGGAGTCGGCTAACTACTAGACAAAATTCACCTATGTACATCAAAAAATGCATGAAAAACATACATAAGAACATACATGGATACATACATAACATGACAAGACGTCGTAGTGCGGGGCCCGCCAGACGCCTAAAACCAACAGATGGGATGAAACGTCTGAGCGATGGTCAAGCGGGAGTTAACGACGCTATTAGGTGCGTTTTCCCACCCGTTGCTAGGCGAAAAAGTGAGCGGGTTAGCTTCGTCGGTAAGTTTCTTTTGTCTGGCATAGGAAAAGTGGAAGGGAATGACATGGGGCTTTTATGTTTTGAGAAAGCAAGGCGAAAATACTATTTGTTTTGTTTCTTGTCTGCACGTTGAAAGGGAAAGCTGAAGGTCTGAGTGCACGTGGACGACTTTGAGGAGAATACCGACCAAATAAGCTGAAGTGTGGAGTGCACGTGGAGAATTTGGAGGAGAATACAGACCAAATTGAGGTGAGGGGTATTTTTGTTGCAAGCAAAGGGTTTTACAAGATGTTTTAATTTGAAATTTGGGAAACACAATTTGGATTATTTCAGTTGCTTGAATGTATTTAAAATCACACATTCCATTGTTGTGTTTAAATTTCGCACCATTGAAAAAAAATTGCAAAAAAAAATCTGAATGGGAAATGCAGTGCTGGGTTTCAATAAAAAACTGTAGAAAATAATTTTGAATGGAAACACAGTGTTGGGTTTCATTTATTTGAATCTCCTTGTTTAAATGTAGAGGGTTTTACAAGTTCTTTTAATTTTAAATTTGGGGAACACAATGTGGAGTATTTCAGTTGCTTGAATGTCTTCAAAATCACACATTCCATTGTTGTGTTTAAATTTCACACCATTGAAAAAAAAACTGCAAAAAATAAATCTGAATGGGAAATGCAGTGCTGGATTTCAATAAAAAATTGTGGAAAATAATTCTAAATGGGAAACACAATGTTGGGTTTCATTTATTTGAATCTCCTTGTTTAAATGTAGAGGGTTTTACAAGTTCTTTTAATTTGAAATTTGGGGAACACAATGTGGAGTATTTCAGTTGCTTGAATGTCTTCAAAATCACACATTCCATTATTGTGTTTAAATTTCGTACCATTGAAAAAAAATAGCAAAAAATAATTCTGAATGGGAAACGCAGTGTTGGGTTTCAATTAAAAATTTGTAGAAAATAATTCTGAATGGGAAACATAGTGTTGGGTTTCATTTATTTGAATCTCCTTGTTTAAATGTAGAGGGTTTTACAAGTTCTTTTAATTTGAAATTTGGGGAACACAATGTGGAGTATTTCAGTTGGTTGCATGTCTTCAAAATCACACATTCCATTGTTGTGTTTAAATTTCACACCATTGAAAAAAAAACTGCAAAAAATGAATATGAATGGGAAACGCAGTGCTGGGTTTCAATTAAAAAACTGTAGAAAATAATTATGAATGGGAAACATGGTGTTGGGTTTCATTTATTTGAATCTCATTGTTTAAATGTAGAGGGTTTTACAAGTTCTTTTAATTTTCAATTTGGGAAACACAATGTGGAGTATTTCAGTTGGTTGAATGTCTTCAAAATCACACATTCCATTGTTGTGTTTAAATTTCGCACCATTGAAAAAAAAATAGCAAAAAATAATTCTGAATGGGAAACGCAGTGCTGGGTTTCAATTAAAAAACTATAGAAAATAATTTTGAATGGGAAACACAGTGTTGGATTTCATTTATTTGAATCTCCTTGTTTAAATGTAGAGGGTTTTACAAGTTCTTTTTAATTTGAAATTTGGGGAACACAATGTGGAGTATTTCAGTTGGTTGAATGTCTTCAAAATCACACATTCCATTGTTGTGTTTAAATTTCACACCATTGAAAAAAAAAATTGCAAAAAATGATATTAAACTACTATCTTATACTACTAATACATAAGAAAAGAGACAAAAGCCATAATTTTTTTCACCAAAATAATAGACCAAGGCCTTAGTACATGAAAAAATCCAATACCCACCTTGGACATCAATGAATTCACATGGACGTCATATGGGCTCAATCAATGAGACCCTAAATACAAAATAAAACCGCAAAGACATGTTTGACCCATAACTATCTTATGGATTAAATCCCTAAATATAGTTCTCTATTTTGGAGCCACTAACACATGTGGGACCCATTTTTATGACAAGATTCTCAACTTCTTCTTCTAGTACTTAAGAAAGGGAAATGATATCAATAGGGGAAACATTAGATGGATCACCTCAACACTAAGATTAGAGGGGGTAGGAATTCTACTAATACTAGCTCTACCTATAGGTCTAATAAGTTTAAAGAAGATAACACTAGGAATAGTGAAGATTTAGTGGGATCATTTGTAGTTTCCTCACCAAGACTAGACCTGTTGTAAGATTTAAAAATATGGGAACTATAGGGAGAAATTTTAGTGATCACATTTTTTGGGGGTTAGAGAATCTTTTCCCACATAAAAGAGGCTTGATTCTTATAAAATAAGAGCACCTTTTCATTAACAACCACCCTGTGGTTGGATTTGAGAAGTAAGGAATTGGATTTATTACAATTATAAAGTTAAATTATAAAAACTTGGTGTAGTGGACCATTTTTTCTTACCTAGAATCTCATTCATGACTTATTTCTCTATATATAATGAAAGGTACAAAGCAAAGCATACTAGGTAATTATGTCTTATATTGTTTACAAAGGGAAAGTTATTTAACAAAAGATAGATAATTTATACTTCTCATTTAGGGTAAAATATTTAATGAGAAAGAAGTTGAATTCATTTTAAGGAAGAGCCTCCTTGAGATATCTTAATTATCATTTAATGAGCTTCTCAAAGCCTTTTATGAAAGTGTCAATGTTTTATTTTCTTTGACATTTGCTCGCTTGATGGGTCTTGGCTCTTTTCTTAGACATGCTAGTAACTACAATGTTGAACTCTTTAGAGTCTTAAAATTTCAAATCCCTCACAATAACCTTCTTACTCTTCCATTGTACAATGAAATCTCTATGAACTAATGGATTGTAACTATCTATGTATTATATAAATGGATTTAGCTCACCCTTCGCAAGGATTGTCAAATAGGAATTTTGTATTATATTATTGACAATAATAAGCCTCTATTCATAGTCTCTCATCTCCCATGATAATCTTCCAAATGTACTAGTCCATAAACAAGTAGAAAATGATGAAATTATTAAGTCTTATTGGAAAAAATGAAAGAAGTGGATTCCCAAAGAGGGATCAATAAGGAGATTGATTGATAGGTAGTATCCTTTACAAATAAAGAGAAAAATGGTGATATCATTGACCTCCAATTTGTAGATTGTGATAAATCTAAAGGAGTAACCCAAATAAATATTTTGATAAACTTCAATTATTATCAAGTCATTCAATAATTTTTCCATGATCACATAATTGCAATCAACCCCACTTCTCATAATTATTCCACAAGTAATTTTAGTAGGAAAAGATTTTTCATCATACCAATGCGATATTTTCCATAAAACAACTCATATTGTCTAAAGAAATAGTTTTTCCACTACCTCCATGGCAGAGATGATCAATTGTTTCCTCATTTATGGAGTGAATTTTCTTATAGCTTTTAATAATTTTTAAGATATTCCAAGAGGGAATCTCTATTCATCATTAAGGGTGAGAACTTGATAATTAGATAGAGTAGGTGAATAAATATTCTAGAAAAATGTGAAAAATAGACTCAACATTATTCTCACAAAGATCACACCTATTTGGGATTGTAATGGATCTATTTTTAAGATTATCAATAATCAATAATTTACTCTAACAAGCAACCTGCTAGATGTCATTGAATTTATGTAATATATTCTTGTTAAAAATCTTCTTTTCAAACACCTCAACATGTATATCACGTTAAAGGAGATACGTAGATGCAATAGTACACTTCCATATGGAAGAACCCAACCAAATGGTCTATTTTTTCCTATTAAACTAGACTATATAAAACTCTTTAACTTCTTTATAAGGTAGCTAATAACCTCTTGATTGAGATGATTGAGAGGAGTAAATAAATTAATCAACTTTCTACATTAAGTACCATATTCCTAGTAATTACCCACACCGTATGAAAATAAAGAAGAAATACCATTCTTGATAGCTAAACAAGGGATTAAAAAATTATGGAGAGTGTTTCCCAACCAAGAATCATACCGAAATCTAGCCTTCAACCCATTTCCTACATTTCAAATTGGTCTCTTTCTTATGAGTTATCTATAATTTTTTACTTTAATTCATATAAGTAAGACACTATATAAGATCCAAATTTTGATCCCAGGTTTTCTTCGACATGGTGCTTCTTGGTGAAGTCGCGGAATGAGAAATCGAGCCAGTACCAATCATTCAACCTAATTTAATGTGGCTCAAGGAGGAACAACTCGACATTATTTTTGAGCTACGTTCGCTTGCATGGAAGGAAAAGTCCAGCTACGCCGAATATTGGAGGGTGATCTATGTCTTAGATAGAGAGGAAGAGCAAGCCGAATTCAATAATTTGCTTAATGAAATGCTTGCAGAGATTTTTTGGGCTCCGGCTCCTCTAGTTGTTTAGAGAACTTGGTTTCTTTATGCAATTGTCAACAAAAATGGTTTCTTTCGACAAAAACTGAATCTTTACTTTACATGCATGAAAATTTTGTAATTATGAATAGTGACCAAAATCCTAGGGTGTAATGGAAATAGTGTTTGTTTCTTAATGAATTATTGCAACCTTGGTCATTTTTAAGGAGGATTGTGATTAATTATTGGAGAAAAAAAAAGGGAGGAAAGAAAGAGAGGAAAAGGGGGGAGAAGGGCATTTTCTATTTTCAGACAATTTTGTTATGCAACCATGGAGCCTTTGAACCCATATTTTGTATTGAGAAAAAAGGAAATAAGATTGAATCTTTGAGTTTGTTAATATTTTCTTGATCACAAATGTCTTTGTGCTTTTGTGATCGTTCTTCAATATGATATTTGCTGAGTCGAATTGTGTTGATGTTTTATTTGTTGAATCTGTAAATTCTAAAAGAAATCATCTTGTGAAATTAGTTTGTTGTTTATCTTTTCTTGTCTCATGGTTGGTTACTTGTTTCTTAAATGGTTGTCTCATGGTGGGTTGTTTGCTTCTTAATACCCACGGTTTTGCAACATGGAATGCTACAAAATAGTATGAATGTCTTCCAAATCACACATTCCATTATTGTGTTTAAATTTTAGTTGATTGAAAAAAAAAACTGCACAAAATAATTGTGAATGGGAAACACAGTGTTGGGTTTCATTTATTTCAATCTCCTTGTTTAAATGTAGAGTGTTGTCTCATGGTGGGTTGCTTGCTTCTTAAAACCCATGGTTTTTCAATATGGAATGTTAAAATACAATATGACTGTCTTCCAAATCACACATTCCATTGTTGTGTTTAAATTTCAGTCGATTGAAAAAAATAACTGCACAAAATAATTGTGAATGGGAAACACAATGTTGGGTTTCAGTTATTTCAATCTCCCTATTTAATTGTAAAGGGTCATCTCATGTTCGGTTGATTACTTCTTAATAGGTCCACGGTTTTGCAACATGGAATGTTACAAAATAGTATGAATGTCTTCCAAACCACACATTCTATTGTTGTGTTTGAATTTCACATGATTGAAAGAAAAGTGCAGAAAATAATTATGATTTGAAAAACACAGTGTTGGGTTGTTGGACTGTCTAATTTCCAGCATGCGTTTGTGCTATATTTTATGTGTAGCTTGATTGAATCTATCACCTTTAATTTTCCTCAGTTGAAGCCGGAATGTCCTATTGTTTTCACGTGGGCGAGAGCAATGCAAGCACATTTTATCTATGTTTAATGAATGATTTATTTCTTATTCTTCACACAATCCACACTAATTTTAAGTATTCGTCCAATGTTGTGATCTCCTAGAATGGGGAGAGGTTTGACATGGAAGAAGCTAGATGAATTGCAGGTGCAAGATGTACAAAATGGAGGCTCTCCTTTTTTGTCTTCCGAATTGGAATGGGCTACTATTTCCATCAACAAGGATAAGGTCCCTGACCTTGTTGCAACAATTCCTCTTACGAGACTTGATCAGTTCATTGATGGTGAAACATCCGTTGAAAGTGTAGAAACCATATTTTTGGACAATAAAATAAGAGAACCTACCACCTCGTGTCCCATCTATGACAAAACTTATAGCAAAACAATTTTGTATAGGAGGTTTGTATATATCGACATTCATTTCTATGGTCGAATGATATTTTACTCTCTTGGTTGAACATGATGAGATGATGCCTTTCTTGCAGCTACTGGTGTCAATATGGTCCTAAAGACAACAAAAGCCAACCTACACCAGAGAAGAAACCGCATAAGATGTTTACACAAATGTGAGATTGTCAATACCACTTCATGGTAAAGTTTATGGAAGGCAAACCCGATGTTACCTATATTATCTACAAAGAAATGTTCCACATAGATTAAAACGGTGAATTTTTCCATGGCATTCATGACACAAGTGGAGAGAAGCGTTCTATGTTTGCCGCTAATCTATCCATGGAGTGAAAAAGCTATATTGAAAGCCTTTTGCTCATGGACGTCAGTGTCAATGCAATAATGGATAGACACATCAGTGATCCTCTCTTATGTGGCATGATGTCCAAGAGAGATCAATTCCTTACAAGAAAGGATGTTATGAATGCCTGGCGAAAGGTGCATTCTACTCATGCACAAAAACACAAAGTTGATTCGACAAGTATCCTATTGTGGAGTGGACAAGACTTTGACAACTTCTTCTACTTTCAACCGCCCGATGGGAACAATACACCTTTTTTTATCGGGGTTCAGACTCCATGGATGTTGGATAGGATGGTTAGCTGCTCGCACAATTCAGTCATCTCGATGGATTCCACGTTTGCAACTAACAAATATGAGGTGAGGCCTTACAAACATTGACAAATAGTTCATTGTGTTTTCAATGATCTTCTTGGTTGTAAACTTCACAATGCTCACGCTGAGTTGTTCTCTCTACAATACCCATTGTATACTCTCCTCATTTTCGACGAGCAACAGAGTGGTGTGTCGGTTGCATGGATAGTCTCCTCACGAAACAAGATTGAGGACATCTCTATGTGGCTACGTATATTGCTCGAATGTGGAAGAAGAGTCAGGCCCGACTGGAGAATCAATTCATTTTTGACTGATGATGTGACTTCAGAGAACCAAGCCATGTAGTATGTGCATCCCTTTCTTCATTTGTGTACCTTTCTCATTTTCTATTCATTTTCAATGCCACTTTCTCATGCAGTCGAGCAGTAAACAATATCGTTTGTATTATCTATTAGGGTTGTCTTTCAATGTCATGTGCTTCTATGCCTTTGGCATGTCAAAAGGGCTTGGCTAAAGAATGTATATAAGTATGCAACCAATGAATGGGCAATGGATGTCTTTCGCAGTCTTGGCATGATCATGATGGCAACCATTGACATTGAAGATTGCGTCACTCAGCTATTGAACTCTTTCTTTCAGGAGTTTAATGATCAGCCTCGATTCTTAGAGTACTTCAAGAAGACTTGGTGCGAAGGAGAAGGTCGAATTGGTGAGTTGACAATTTTTGTCACCTCGCATGATTCACACCATTCAAATTCTTTGATTTCACATCTAATAGGTTGTGGCTTACTTGACTATTGGATATTTTTTTCGCAACCATGTGGGTGAAAAATTGCAGACTATTCCCACATGCCAACCAGGATACGAATGCAGCCATTGAGTTGTATCATTGCATATTGAAAACTCAGTACTTGTGCAATCGTTCAAAAAAATGCAATAGGAGAATGGACTATTTGTATTACACACTTGTGTATAAAATGGAACCATCCTATAGGCAAAAGGAAAAGCTGCAGCATTATGGTTTTTTGATGAGCACAAATTATTTAAATATGCGATCTAGTGTGGAGTGGGCCAAGGCGATTCCAGATGATGACTGTATTCCCGATGAAATAGATCTTGGACAGTACTGGGTGAAAATTCAAAGTAGTTCAATGCACTACCTTGTGTGGAAATTTAGGCAGCACCTTTTTGTTTGTGACTACCCTTGGAGTTTGTAGGGGAGCACTTGCAAACATGTCGTCAAGGTTGCTTAGTTGATTAAAAGGTCATCTATCATTGAAGGGGTGGTCCACGGTAAGTGAATTTCAATTCGAATTGCATTACTTTATTGGAGTCAACTGTGTTTTATATTTTCTACAGCCTAATACAAATTTCTTTTGTGTCGTCATTTAGACGAGGGAGGTCAACCAATTGATACAAACATAGATTTGAACGAGAAATTGTCAGAGGGGGCCGTAGGAGAAATCAATCCTAATGTTCTGACCCCTGTGCAAGCTCCTTCTATGACTCATGCATATGATGAACATGTGGTGACAATGTCTCTTTGGAATGACACTAACGAACTCTTGAAGAAAGTGATTCGTACACCCCCATAATCTCTAGAATAGGTGCAGTTATATGCAAAATGCGTGGAAAGGTTTGTAGAGGACCTACGTCAATCAAATGTATTTCCGTTTGAATTCATTCTGGATCCTAATCAAGCTGCAACTACCACCATTTGCATGCATCCATGATTTAGTGCAACCAAGGATTGTCGTCGACGTCCAACCCGGCATACGAAGCATTCCGCACAACAGTCAGATCATCGAACCCCTTTGGATGACTCCTTTCTATTGTTCGTGAACAATAGTTTGCATTTGAATGTCAATATACAATGTGAGACTTCAAGTGCAACTACTATGGATGTGGCAGAGGATACAACATCTAATACATATGAGTATGAGAAAACCCATTTCAATTTCTTTATTGTAATAGGAAATGGTATTGCAGATTCCTTTTTTCTAGTATGTGCTTGCACCATGCCATAAAATTTATTATTTCTTTTATGGATTTTTTTGTTCACTTCAGCATTCCAATCTCGGGAAAGGAGTCCTCGCCGCCGACTGTCTTTTGCGAGTGTGAACCCAATGGAAGGTATGGTTCAAATTTAATAACTTTTCTTACATAAGTCCAATTTTTGGTATGACGTTATGTAATTTAAGAAGTGTATTTGTTGAATCATGCAGGGGAAGCGAACCATTCAATGTTTGGTTGTTGATCTTTAGAAAATATAAAAGATTTCCAATGAAAAAGGATGTGTACAAGTTGGTAACTGAGGAAAGTGCATTCAAAGGGGCTGAAATTTTTTTCCTAAAGCATGGGCAGACATTTGTAAACATGTTTCATATGGTGGTAGAGCATGGGAAGGTTTGTAATACAATATTCTATTAAAGCCTCATTTGATAGAGCTTTTTTTGAGCATAAAGTAAGGGTTTAGTAGATCAGCGTTGGCTTGAGCCTTTGTATTTGTAAAAGTAGATGATTCCTAAGTTATGAGAGTTGTCAAAGGACTATTTCAAGTCATTAGGTGTTTTGATGATGATTTAAGACCTGCTCCTTTGTAAATTTGGGCTAATTGAGTGCATTTCTAGCAGTAGAGTCATGTTTTCAAGCATTCTTTTCAAAACAATAACATCTCAATTTGTGATATGTAAAAATTGGCACAAATGGGTTTCTGGAACAACAAATACCTTATGGAACAAACACTTCAAACAAGCTCTTCTTCTTTGTCGTGGACCCCAAAATAGGCCTATTTTACAAATAAAATAATTAAGCCTAAAACATTCTTCAAGCATGACTAATTAAGCCTGCAAAAACTTAATCTTACCTTAAACTTTGTTGCCCCCAAGTTTGATAGACATTCACTTACTAAACCCACCATATTTCACCTAAAATTTTCCTTATGAAAGATGTGTGATGCAATGGATGTAATCAATGATGTGATCTTCGTTCACTCAGGGAATGATTCTGGTAGGTTAGGTTTTGTTGCTGGGAAGATGGTTTTCAGATAGTTAAGTTGACAAATTTGAGTGTGTTTTCCATCGTGCAACTGTTATGTGCATTTTGTGTTTGGAACATATGAAGACATATTACAATGGAATGTTTTGTGAAAGAAAGGGTTGCCACAAAACAAGAAGGTGAACTTCGAGACCTTGTTTTGTTATAAATCTGCAGAAAATAAAAATGCCAGGCATAACCCATTGTGTTTTCCATCCTGCAACTGTGATTATTTGTATCTTGTGTTCGTAACAAAAATATATTTTCTACAATTCATTAGTTCAACTCATGTGATTGCAACAAATAAAATTCTCAAATTATTTGCTCAAATTATTTTCCATGTTGGAAAAGACACCGTCCATACACAGTTACTTAGTTATGAAAAGTTTTTTTTCGCTTTCAATTTTTTTAGCAGCTGTTTCGTGTGTTTCTAATTAGAGAATGTTGTTGTATGTGCTGAAATTTTTGTTCTCTTTCCTTTCAGGCATTTTTCTTCCCACTATTCAAATCATGTGTTGCCATATGCCCATTGGAGATACTGCACGTGTTGCCTCATTCAGTTCAAAATAATAGGTACAATCTCTTTAGTGCATACATTATCTACATAAGTCCACTTTGCTCGCTTATTTTTCCACTGTTTCCATTGCATTGAAAATGTCCTTCTAATTAGAGAATGCAGGTCTACCTTCTAAAAAAGTTGTTTTGTCTTTCATTTCAGGAATTTTACAACCTGTTGTTGCAGTTCTATAGAAGATGTCTCACAGTTCTCGAGCATGGGTGGCTAGTTGGTTGACCAACTACCACCTCTATCTGCCATGCAATATTCTTGCTCGAATTGAGGAACTCGGCCTCCCGTACAGGTTGTGGGAAAAGATGTTAAGGAGAATTAATAGAAAAGGTCCAAACCACACAGATTTGCAGTATGATAATTATGCTCACTTCTTCAACAACGTCTTTGGTGTATGGGAACATATGGGCATGGATGCTCAATATTACAATATACAAATAGAGATTATCAATTTATGTGATTGGCCAATGTCTGTTTATTGAGAAATTTGAGACCTTTTCCTAGTTGGATGCATATGGAAGGTGTGCATTAGACCAACAATTATCATACAGAGGCACAATCTTGCGGATCAGTTGAGCATCAGGTTTATGAGATTCCTCAGGGGGGAATCTCTAATTAGTAATCACAAAGGTCCTGTGGAGGACTGGTTGTTGGTCGTGTTGAAATTCAACCACATTGTCAAGTTTGAGATCCACCGTGTCAGGCCCTCCTTCAAGCTGCTACATGAGAATTACGGGGTGCTAAAATTGTATGCTTTCAATTCCACCTTGACAATCAGAGTGTGAAAAATGCTTCCAGATGCTAAGAACACATAGATTATACCTGTTTGTAAATGGTTGGCATAGTCTTCAGTGTGACCAATATTAAATGTGCATTGTAATTTTCTTCAGATTGTATAATATTGACTCGAAATGTTTTTACATTTCATTCTCTGATATGTATTCTTATAAAATTTGATGGTGAACTTGAATACACTGTTTTGTTACAGTCTGTGTTTTCCATTCTGCAACTTTTCTTGTGCATCTTCTCTTTGAAATGTATAAGGATATTGAAATGGAATGCTCAAATGGAAATTCAAAATCTGCAACTTTTCTTGTCTTCTTACTGTGTGCATAACACTAGTTGTTGTCTTCTTACTATTTTTCTTAAAGTAAGGGGTGTCATAAAACAAGAAAGTGAAGTTGAAAACAATATTTTGTTACAGACCGGAAAAAATAATAAGTGAGCCACAACCCACTATGTTTTCCATGATGCTATTGTTATGTGAATAATGTGTTGGGAAAATATCGAAGAAGAGTGTTTTGCTGAAAGTAAGGGTTGTTAAAAATTATGAAGCTCAAATTCAATACATTATCTTCTTACTGTGTGCATAACACTAGCTATTGTCTTCTTACTAATTTTCTTAAAGTAAGGGGTGTCATAAAACAAGAAAGTGAAGTTGAAAACAATATTTTGTTACAATCCAAAAAAAATAATAAGTGAGCCATGACCCATTGTGTTTTCCATGATGCTACTATTATGTGAATAATGTGTTGGGAAAATATCGAAGAAGAGTGTTTTGCTGAAAGTAAGGGTTGTTAAAAAAAATGAAGCTCAAATTCAATACATTGTCTTCTTACTGTGTGCATAACACTAGTTGTTGTCTTCTTACTGTTTTTCTTAAAGTAAGGGGTGTCATAAAACAAGAAAGTGAAGTTGAAAGCAGTATTTTGTTACAGTCCGAAAAATATAATAAGTGAGCCACAACCCACTGTGTTTTCCATGATGCTACAGTAATGTGAATAATGTGTTGGGCAGATATCAAAGAAGAGTGTTTTGTTGAAAGTAAGGGTTGTTAAAAATTATGAAGCTCAAGTTCAATACATTGTCTTCTTACTATGTGCATAACACTAGCTGTTGTCTTCAAACAAGATTTGCAAATTTTGGGACAACCCAGTGTGTTTTCCATCCTGCAATAGTTAAGTAAAAAAATTTGTTGGAAACATATGAACAGATAGTGAACAAGACTATTTTTCTTAAAGTAAGGGGTGTCATAAAACAAGAAAGTGAAGTTAGAAGCAGTATTTTGTTACAGTCCGGAAAATATAATAAGTGAGCCACAACCCACTGTGTTTTCCATGATGCTACTGTAATGTGAATAATGTGTTGGGCAGATATCAAAGAAGAGTGTTTTGTTGAAAGTAAGGGTTGTTAAAAATTATGAAGCTCAATTTCAATACATTGTCTTCTTACTATGTGCATAACACTAGCTGTTGTCTTCAAACAAGATTTGCAAATTTTGGGACAACCCAGTGTGTTTTCCATCCTGCAATAGTTAAGTAAAAAAATTTATTGGAAACATATGAACAGATAGTGAACAAGACTATTTTTCTTAAAGTAAGGGGTGTCATAAAACAAGAAAGTGAAGTTGAAAACTGTATTTTGTTACAGTCCAGAAAAAATAATAAGTGAGTCACAACCCACTGTGTTTTCCATGATTCTACTGTTATGTGAATAATGTGTTGGGCAGATATCGAAGAAGAGTGTTTTGCTGAAAGTAAGGGTTGTTAAAAATTATGAAGCTCAAATTCAATACATTGTCTTCTTATTGTGTGCATAACACTAGCTGCTATCTTCAAACAAGATTTGCAAAGTCTAAGACAACCTAGTGTGTTTTTCCATCCTGCAACAGTTAAGGGCGGGTGCATGGAAATGGGTAGCAATTCCGTGGACACCCTCAAAAAAAAATGTTGAAAACCATAACGCGAGCATGTTATAACGCGCTCACGTTATGTCTTCTGTTAAACCTAGGCAAGGTCCCGGCAGCTACAACTACAAAGCCATAATGTGAGCGTGCTATAACGCGCTCGCGTTATCGACTGTTAAAAACAATAAAACAAATGCAAATCTCTCATTTGCATTTCGACTGGTTTTTTTGTGCACCCACGGCCAAAAACCCCAAAATATCGTGCTCGCATTCGAGGAGAAGAATTTCTTCGCCAAGAGTCTGAATTTCTTTGCAACGATGGCGCCATGACGATGAGGAGCTGTAAGAGGTAAGGATTCTATGCTTTTTGTTTTGAATTGGTTAGTTTTAGGTTGAATTTGTTAGTTTTAGGTTGAATTTGATATCTATTTGTTTGAATTTTTAGGAGATCAAAATCAACCTGCAAACCCTCAAAATCCTCAACATGAGGACCAACCACAACATCAACCTCCTCCACCAATCACTCAACCCCCTCATGGCACTCAACAAAATTTAATGAGTGAAATTGAGAACAACAAAAAACAAATTGAGGATTTGATCAATAGGTTGAGTGATCCAAATGCTTCAACTTTAGAAAGAATGACCATGGCAAATTCCTTGAAAGATATGTTAACAAACGTAGATTCAATTAGCAAACAAATAATTGGATGGGAAGATAGGAGGTAGGCGGCTAGGGAGTATTATGCAAATAAACTATCATACAAGGATGTGAAAGATTTAAAAATAACAAAAGGTGATTTGTACTCATTATTCACCGACCCACGCACAAATCAAAATCTTACCCTCAATGCAAAGAGGTTTCCTATCCATTGGTGCCACCACTAACAAATGAAGGAGCGGTTTTATGATAGGTGGTACATGGTCTTCGATTACCCACCGTGCAACAATTGCGAGGTCCTGCAATATTTCCTTAGGAAACTATACAATGAGTTCATATTGAACAAATCCCAAATTATTTTGATATGAGGGATTTCCAAGGGAGAGGTGGGGGGTTAGCTCAGGATAGACCCGGTGCACAGCCGAATCCTACACGGCAAGGTAGACGAGCTCTCGCTAGGCCACCTCATGAGCACATTATTATGCCTTCCGTCGTGAAGGAAAGTGCTGACGTAGAGACATTGCAGGCAATCAACACTTTGACCCAGAGTGTCATCCATCATACTAGCCCTATTCTACAACGCCATCCAGGGGAGTCTTCTAGTGGTGGTCTTCGAACGCATGTGTGTCAATCTTGCGGGGCTACTTGTTCACATGACCCCACCGACCTTCAGGAGACTGGTACGCAGGATCCGTCTGCAACTATGGAGATGGAGAGGGCAACTGACATTTTGCATGAGGCATATGACATTGATAGTCAAGTAAAAGTTAGTGCATGTGTTCATTGAATTTAATTTATTAAATTTTGATTTTGAAATGCAAGATTAACTAAAAATGTTTTATGATTTTAATAAAATTGCAGGGTCATAGTGTTGAGACTGGATACATCGTCCCCCCACCAACCTATTTTTGCAGTACACCTATCACTAGGGTATGTAACTAGTAAACAATTATAAGTTTATTGCATATTGATGACATTGTTTTACGAATGATAATTTAATATGCAATTTTGGATGTTGAATAGACTAATATTGGAGGTTTTGATGGAACACTTCCCAGTGGTAGTGGATTTACTCAAACCTTCACGCATGTAATAGAATAAAGAGTTTAACTAATGAATCAAGTACTTAATAGATTTGTGTAGTTTATACATGCCCATCGTTGATTACGTTGAATAATTTGTTGTTTTATTTTCAGTTGTTGCGAGATGATACACCTCCGAATGTGACGAGGGCAATGGATATTGGTGTGACATCTGCTATACAATCCTTGATGGCTCTGATAGAAGAGGTATGAGGCAAATTAGTAAATTTTAATTTACATTTGTTGTTATAGATGTTAGTTAGTCAGAAATTAAACCGTTATTGATTCACGTAGTTTTTGTCTATTTGTATGGTTTATACAGGGCTTGAGCACGCCTGAGCATGGGCGTGAGGATATTTCCCTCATGGAGAGAGATCGTGAGATGGATGTAAGTGATTATTTTGTCAAATATATCATTTTTTATAATGTAATTTCTATATATTCATGTCTTTACTTTTTATTGTAATAGTTAAAACTTCACCATGAACTAAACCCTAGGAGGAGTAGCAGGAGCACTCCATGAGTGCAGCAAAAATGAGTGATAGACCTATCACCATCCGAGCGAAAAGGAAAGGGAAATATTTTATTTCCTGGGCATGGAGAGCAATGACTTTTGATTCCAGAGTCCTTTATTGTATGCCTGCATGGCAGTTTTGTACATATTTTTTATTGGACATATTTGATATTGTATGCCTAGATGGCATTCTCGTAAGCCTATATGGCTATTTTGTACATATATTTCATACTTATATCGACATATATTTATGTATGCCTACATGGCTATTTGGTTAATACAAATATCTTTTTTCGATGCCTGTCCATATTTGCATTCTAAATTGATGGTTCAATAGATATGAGTTACATATATTCAAGTGTATACTTTACAACTTATGTGTATACTTTGTGACTTACGTGCATTCAAGTGTATACTTTGTGGCTTACATGTTTTCATGCATATACCTTGTATTCGTGCATATACTTTGTTTTAATTTGTGTATACTATGTATTCGTGTGTATACTTTTTGAGGTTTACGTGTTTATGAGTACTTGTAGTTCCCTTATTGACATGTACATGTTTGACTTATTCACATGTATAATTATTAATTGGTTAGCCGTAGCATTGATCTATGTCATCCTCAATGCATGATCCTTGAGATGGAGTAAGTACACCCTCAAGGTCAAAAGGAGTTTCACATGCATTCTTCGTAGGCTCATTTTGGTAGTGAAACCAAAAACCTCTTGCATCATTGAAACGAAAAAAAAATTCCTTTATAGCAGGTCTGAAGCCATTATCATTCTCCATTAGTTCTTCATGTCCCATGGAAATGCTGAGGTGAGAATTCTGCAAACAAACCGTTCGCCTCTATGTCTTCACCACTGAATCAATGCTTATGTGCTTCCTCTGTTGTTGTTACATGACTCCCATCAATGGAGTTTATGCTGGTTGTTGTCCTCCTCTCTGCATGCGGCTGCTTCACACCACCACCATACTGCCATCTTACCCACACAAGATTCTGGAAGATGCTTCCCATCCTTCTCTTAGTGGTTGCTCTCATTGCACCTTCTACCCAGCTTCATCTTGGTGTAGACAATACGAAGACCCCAGCTTGAGATCTTCACACACACAAGAACAACTACGTCCTTCCTACAGCTTGGATGGATCAACTTGCAACCAAGAACCCACGCTACTGCCTGGTGTAGATTGCCTTCTACACGCTCAGAACCTTCTGGCTCTGATACCATTCTGATGCGGAGGAAACAACACAAGATAGTGGCTCATCCACCCTTCTCACTCCTTAACCTACTGATCACTACTGATCAAGACATGTTCTTAAGCCTCTAACTCTATCTGCCACCTTTCCGTTGTTCAAAGCCCGAGTCACACATTGCTCAAACACAATGGTCGAGCGATGTAATGGTTTCTTTGAAAACCGTTATACATTTAAAACCATACAAGAATTTCACACTCGGTTATATTACGTATATTCCCTGTCAACTGAAACCATTTCTCCCATTCCATTCAGGACTGTCATAAAGAAACCCAAAAACAAGACATCCATGACATTCAAAACAATAGCAAATCCTTCAAAACTAATCTGCATTCACAATTTGCAAAACAATAAACTAGGAAAGATAGAGAGAACGACACAACGGGAAATGGAAACTCCTCTTTAACGAATTCTAGATATTAACACTTCAAAAACATACATGCTTTAAATAGCTCTCTGGCCAAAGGCCAGAGAGCCCGATTTCTTCTCCCTCTTGTTTACTCTCTTTTCTATTTTCCCGTAGTTGCACTCTCTATTTCCTCTATCTCCCCGTATTTGGTTATATGCTGTCTCTTTATAGAGATTCTAGGGTAGTTAGACAAACTGTTCATCTACCCGATATTCCCATTCGGTTACAACTATCATTTAATCCTTTTGATGAATATATCATTGCAATTTTAAACACTTAACCATTTCTTAACATGGTCCCACGAAATTCTAAATGACTAAAACATTACAAAATTATGAAGCTTGTCATAAATTTCAAGAGTCGAGGTGTCCCCGCACCATACTCCCAGGCTTAACAGATTTCCAAGTCCCATGGAAATGCTGAGGTGAGAATTCTGCAAACAAACCATTCGCCTTTGTGTCTTCACCACTAAATCAATGCTTTCGCTGCTTCCTCTGTTGTTGTTACATGACTCCCATCAATGGAGTTTATGTTGGCTGTTGTCCTCCTCTTTGCATGCGGCTGCTTCATACCATCACTGTACTGCCATCTTACCCACACAAGATTCTAGAAGATGCTTGCCACCCTTCTCTTAGTGGTTGCTCTCATTGCACCTTCTACCCAGCTTCATCTTGGTGTAGAAAATATGAAGACCCCAACTTGAGATCTTCACACACACAAGAACAACTACGTCCTTCCTGTAGCTTGGATGGATCAACTTGCAACCAAGAACCCATGCTACTGTCAGGTGTAGATTGCCTTCTACACGCTCAGAACCTTCTGGCTCTGATACCATTCTGATGCGGAGGAAACAACACAAGACAGTGGTTCATCCACCCTTCTCACTCCTTAACCTACTGATCACTACTGATCAAGACATGTTCTTAAGCCTCTAACTCTATCTGCCACCTTTTCGTTGTTCAAAGCCCGAGTCACACATTGCTCAAACACAATGGTCGAGCGATGTAATGGTTTCTTTGAAAACCGTTATACAATTAAAACCATACAAGAATTTCACACTCGGTTATATTATGTATATTCCCTGTCAACTGAAACCGTTTCTCCCATTCCATTTAGGACTGTCATAAAGAAACCCGAAAACAAGACATCCATGACATTCAAAACAATAGCGAATCCTTCAAAACTAATCTGCATTCACAATTTGCAAAACAATAAACCAGGAAAGATGGAGAGAACGACACGACGGGAAATGGAAACTCCTCTTTAACGAATTCTAGATATTAACACTTCAAAAAAATACATGCTTTTGGCCAAAGAGCCCGATTTCTTCTCCCTCTTGTTTACTCTCTTTTCGGTTTTCCCGTAGTTGCACTCTCTATTTCCTCTATCTCCCCATATTCGGTTACATGTTGTCTCTCTATTTGCAACTTAAGACTCCTCCAACCTAAGGGATCGATCCGGTGGAACATAGCTCAAAGCGATTCCACGTGTTTCAGTGCAAAAGAGGACCATCCCTAGCATAAACATACCTATTTAGACGTGTTGGAATAGTCCGCTTGGTCACACAAGTTGCAAAACGAAAGTTGCACCACTTTGCAACTTTGCACTGCTTGCATTTGATGCTTTTTTCATCAAGTGAAAATCCACCACCACTGGAAAACCACTCTGAGATAGCCAAAACCGAGAGAGGTTTTTGTAGACAGGCTCAACACGATCCTATAGGATCAAACGAGAAGTTTCTAAGCATCACGACATCTGAGTAATAGCATGCTGAAGTTTGCAGCCATTTTGCACTTTGGACCCTTAAGGAATCGATCCGGTGGAACATAGCTCGGAGCGATTCCACGTGTTTCAGTGCGAAAGAGGACCATGCCTACCATAAACATACCTATTCAGACGTGTTGGAACAATCCGCTTGGTCACACAAGTTGCAGAGCGAAAGTTGCACCACTTTGCAACTTTGCACAACTTGAATTTGACACCTTTTCCATTAAGTGAAAATCCGCCACCACAAGAAAACCACTCCAAGATAGCCAAAATCGAGAGAGGTTTTTCTAGAGGGGTCCAACACCTTTCTATAGGATCAAATGAGAAGTTTCTAAGTGTCATGGTATCCAAGTAATAGCATGCTGAAGTTTGCAGCTATTTTGCACTTTGGACCCTTAAGGGATCGATCCGGTGGAACATAGCTCGGAGCGATTCCACGTGTTTCGATGCGAAAGAGGATCATGCCTACCATAGACATACCTATTTGAATGTGTTGGAATAGTCCGCTTGGTCACACAAGTTGCATAAAAATGTGTACAAATTGTTTACATGACCTTTATATGACCTTTTTCACATTGTTTACATTTTAAAATTCAAAGTTTACAAATTTTCCTACTCAAGGCATTTACAGAACAAGGTGCTACTACACGAAACATGAAATTCAACCTTACAATATTTCAGTATATCTCATTATGTAATTAAATCTTATTACAATGCCTTTGGCACTTCGTTCTCTAAGATCTTTTACAATGTCACTCATACATTCAAGATTCTCTTTAAATGTCTACATTATAGGTGCTCATCACGAGGTTAACTTCAAATGAGTAACTTGAGATTCCCTCACTAAGCTTCACATGCTCTCTTATAATGGCTTGAAATCAAAATTGAGATTTGTCAAAATCATCAAAATAAGTATGTTGCATTGCTTTTTTGGCTGAGATTTTCTTTGATGGCTCTTAAATCAGCATTTTCTGCAACGAAAGATCAATCAACCATTAGTAGTTTACTTAAAAATACGCAAAGTAAAAGAGAAAAATAAAGAGCATCCAAAATGGAAATGAAATAAAAATAGATGGAAGGCACTTACAGATGTTGCATGCAGGCATCAAAATAAGAATGTTCCATTGCTTTTTTGGTTGACATTCTCTTGGATGGCTCATATATCTGCATTTTTTGCAAGGGGACACCAATCACTGTAAAATAAGATGATAGCATTGGCATCAAACAAATTAATGTGCATACAAGTATAAATTAACAAGAACCAATGTGCATATACTTACAAATTAATCCAACGAACCATCCGGGTCTACTCTACTCTTTATTGTGTCAAGTATTGCCTCATGGTCAGACTCACGGACCTTCCATAATGTCTTGTTCAAAGGTCTACCCCCATATTTGGTCAAATGAACATTGGATGCCATGACAAGGTTCGAGTAATGAAGAATCTTACGATGCATGTCAAAGTCCTAAAATAGCCAATGTTTAACACTTGAATGTGGGTACCTTCTAAGCCATGTTCCAGTAACCACAACTGAGCCTGTAGGGTATTCGATGTTTTCTCCATCTATAACTGGGGCCTCCAATTTCTTTTTGGTCATAGTTTGATCCCTCTTCATTGTCTTCATCTGCAATAACTGCATAAACATGCCCTGCATTAATATGTGCAAAAAATCTCTTGAAATTTTTCAACATTACGAATACAGTACAAAGTAAGATCTAACGATATGGAATTTCAACAACTTAGAAAGTAGATATATCACCTCGTTGAACTACATCTGATATGTGGTCAAATTCGATCGATGATTCTATCTGTGTTAGTTCCAATGTCGTCGGAGGGCAATACATGTGAAGTGGGCTAAGATAACTTGTGAACCATTTGTCAACCCACTCCCCTGACTCACAATCATTCCAGTCTTGCATTGTACATGAAGAACAAAAGCATGTCATCTTTCGTGTATCGATACTCCATGAACCTGTATTCGAGCTAAGGAAAGAGTGTACCTCACTCGATCCTATTAGTGTACAACAATCTTCATATGGTGCAATGTTGGTATCCTCCATCAACCAAAAAAATCTATGAACTAAAGACGTACCTTCATTACCTGGACCCATCAAAGCATTACACTACTCGACGATTGATTTTGCATTTGTCAACTTTGCACTGTCTTTATACTTTAACTCTTCTCGTGCTAGTGCTCTTTTCACACATGCTCCCCCTTTCCATGTCCAGCCTCACAAAAGTTCCACATATGTTGAACACCTATAATGACATGCATCCTGCACAAACAGTAGAACATGCGTGAGTTCTCGAACTGTGTTGCACAATTATCAGACCATATTATATGTTGATCATATTCTATGCCCCTCTGAGCCAAACCACTGTAGAACATCTGGAAGCAACCTTGCACGAACTCTGGAGAATGTGTGCGATCATCACTAATGTAAAAGTGGTACTCCCTCAATACCTTCCTTTGCTCATTTGTACTATCAGATGTATGAATGAATGCTATGTGCACAAATATCGAAACTTGTGTAGAGTTGTAATATTGTGACTGTACCTCATGTTGTGGTTGTAGAGTGTAGTTCTCTGCAAAGTCAACCACAGATACTATGCTTCCAACTGGAAAGGTGTCCTTGCATAGCTTGAACTGCGTGTCCAACCATCGGGATCTATGGGTATGCATTGCATACTCAGACAGTATACTGTCACGAAATGTGGTCATAAATTTGTACACTAGAATCTTCTCAATAACCAAATCACACCTTTTTGCTTGAGACCCATCTTTTGTAGCATATTCCATTGTTTTATACTTCCCGAACTCTACTAGTTTTTGTCCCACCTCATATGTGCTTTCCATATGTTGACATACTGGCATACGCTGGAAGCCACCGCAACGCTCGCATGAACCATCCAAGCATGTTGTCCTATAGAATATCTGGCCATCCTCTATTTCACATAAAATTTTTGATAAGAACTCTCTTGAAGATTTTGGTGGGGCTTCTATGCCAGAATCCTGCAAAACATCGTTAGTATGCAAATCTAAACATATTGAACGATAAACATCGTAATGGTTAGAAAATTCAATATGTAGTCTACAACAACAAGTAGTGCATGTGTGATTTATCTTGACATAAAAAGGTTTAAGCAGTTCAAAAAATCTTTGAGAAATACTAATTTGAGGATAATCATTTTCAAATTTCTGAAAAAATTGGGTTTGAGTCATATCCAAAAAATGCTTTGGATGTGGCTCACGATTCCGACTACCGATTCTCCTTCTTACCACATCCCTTTGATTCAGAGATGGCCTTGTGTTATTCTTCCAATACTCTTCAATTAGTGTTCTCAAGGCTTCGACAACTTCTTTATCTTTTCGTGACAGTCTCCCCGAGAATGCCCATAATTCATTTGTATCATTGCCCTCAATTCTTTGCCGCCTTTGAATGGCTCTTGATAAAGTTTTTCTACTAATTCCCATTTTTTCACTAGTCTTTTTAATTAGGCGAGCTCTCTTTGTTTGACAACTTACCAAAGTCGATGTAATGACACGTCGGGTGACATTACTATCCTTTGAGCGTGAGGTCTTACCCACACTCTCATAAGAATCCATTAGATTCTTCACAATAGTGTCTTCACTCGATGCATTCGATGTTCTCAACCCAAGAGTCTTCATGATGTTCCTATACTTTACACCCCGCATCATTTCAACAAATAGTTGACATCTTGCAGTCTCATTTAGCCTTTCAAAGAATCATTCCCAAATCTTATCAGCATATCTTCTACAAGTGCGTGTTGAAATCTTACCTTCCATGTGCTGCAAAATCTCATCATCAATATTAATCAAATACTTTGGCTTTCTATGCAAAATTCTTGGTGGTGTTCTCCTAGGTACATACATCTCAACATTAGGAATTTCATCAATATTTAATTGAGGTGGGCTAGATTGCATACCTTCGATCGAGGGTGGAGAAGAAGACATACCTTGAGGTTCATATGGGAATGATGGCATACCTTCTTTGTCAATTTTGAGTGATGATGTACTCTCAACTTGAGATGTGTTGGATGGTGTCCAACAATATTCACTTGCGGTAAATGGTGTCCCTCCATATTCACTTGCAGTAGATGGTGTCTGTCCATATTCACTTGTGCTAGATGATGTCCCTCCATATTCGCTTGTGCTTAATGGTGTCCCTTCATATTCACTTGTCGTAGAGGGTGTGTCTCCAACTACGGTATCTGAATTTGTCTTACGACGATGCTTTCGCATTCGTGCTTGTTGTGCTGCCAATTCCAGTTCTCTTTTTGAAGGTTGAGGTTCCTCTACAATCGGGTTGTTTTCATCAATCATTTCCAATTTCTTCTTTTCACGATATGCCGCCACCCAAACTCTCTCCTTTTCTTTCAAGGTTTCTTTCTCTTCGTCTGTTAGTTTCCTCTTTGTCTTTTTCTTCAGCATGGCAGATAATTTTATTTGTACCATGGTAATGAGATGAATATTAGTTCCTTAAAAATGTATCCATTCAAGATAATTGAAAAATATATGTCATTGAAGGCTTCATTTAAATAATACATACAATCATCGTGTACAAAAGTAGGGTCTTTTATTGTTGAACATGCCTTGGAATGAAACTAATGACAATAGGATATGTGGTTCTTAGCTCAAAAAAGCACTTTTCCATGAGAATTTGAGGAACCAAGGAGTGATTTTGAAAAATTGTTGGTGCAGGAGCACCTTAAAGGTCTTTTGGAAGATCTTAGAAATTTTGGCTTGTAGGTGGTTCTAGCCAACCACCAAGGGAATAAGGACTATGATGTAAAGTCCCAATAGTGTTTTTGATGTGTGAGTTAAGGCAAACTTTGGGTAGTCTAGAGCCTTGAAGTTTGGAGAAGCCTGAATGATGAAATTAGGCAAATTAGTCCATGTAGACTTCGCAATTTGTCCTAAAAGTGGGAAAAGGGCATTAATGATGCTCTAAGACCAACCCAAGGGTCCTAGAACGTGGGAGAAAGGTATATAAGGTCAGAAAAACCCTAATTGAGCATGTGGGAAAGCTATTGTATGATTTGGAGTTTTGGAAGGGGAATTTGTGAGTTGGAAGAGTACAAATTTCATTGAATTTCTATTTTTGTGCCTTCATCCAGTCAAGAATGGATTGAAAGGACCTGTATAATACTTTGAGTCTTTAAATTGTGTCACTTAATTACTATGTGAAGCATTATATTAGCCATTTAGTTCAATTGCTTTCTGTTTTGCAAGTTTTTAGAGTTTTTGGTCTCATAGCCGGTTCAGGCCAGTTTTTGGAAATAATGATCCCCACATGAATTCTTGTGGCAAGGCTACCATGGCCACTTGGAATCAAGTAGGGGACTATTTATACAATGTATATATGGTGTGTGGTGTCTTGATTTGTAGGGGAGATGGTGAATTCATCAAGAACTAGGTGAGTGCAAGTGCATTCTGGCTAGTGGCTTGGAGAGGACAACAGTAAAGAAAGTTGCTAAATGGATTGGTTTGTGCCAATCAAGAGAAAGAGAGTGTAAGAACATGTATTCCAGACATGTGTGTGCAAGGAGGAGAGTTGAGGAGGTCATTGAAGCCCTCAAAGTTGGAAAAAGGAGCCAGAACTCTAGAAACCCTTGAAAATAGGGGGTATGAGGACAATCTTATGTACGGACATGAAAGGGACTAAAAACCTGGTAAATATTGAAGCCTAGGGTACCACTAGAAAGAATCTATAAAAATATTTGGGGGTTGTTAAGACTGTTTTTGAGAAAAGCCAAGAAAATGGGTTTTGGGAGGCTTAATTGGGCAAAAGGCTACAAGGCCTAAAATTGGGTTTTTCAAGAAAGTGATGGGTACAAGGTGAAAGAATCCTGTGAGATGGATCAATGAGGAGTCAAATCAACAAGGGGATAGTGAGAATACCCTTTCCTAGACCCTGGAGTGGTTAGGGCACTTTGGGTCAGTGTGGAGCCCAAGGAAGCTTAGTGGTGAATTGAGAGCAATGGTGAAGAATTTCAAATCGGTGGAGAGTCTTATGAGGTGAGAGGGGTTTAGGAGGGATCCCTGAGTAGGGTAGAGAGGAAGACCAGAGAATAAGTCTTGGGAAGAGCAAGATTTATCTTGAAAGATAAGACTCCCCATCAATTGTTGAAGGAGTGGTCTATGTAATGAACTTTTGACCTTGTGCAGGGTATTTTGAAGATGTTTGATGCTTTGGAATGGTCTGGGAAGGCCCAGGTATAGGAGTTTCTATAAACCCTCCCTCTTTACATTGAAAAATAGGGGTTTTTGTATTAGAAGCCTAGTTGAGATGGTAAGGTCCTAAGACCTAGAAATTATCTTGTTTTCAAACCTAATTAAAGACTATTTTTGGGTTTGGAAGTCTGGTGTGAAGATCTAATGGTAGTTCCTTTGTAAAATTGGCCTACTTGGAGGCCTAAAATAGTGAAAAAGGTCAGTTTTCTTAATGTTGTCCCAAATGAGTCATGTGATGGGTTAAGGTATGTCTTGCATCTCTAAAATTGGTGCTACAATCATTCTTTTATTTTCCTGGTGTCTTCGAAAGTTTTGGAGTTAAGGGCCCAAAATTGGTTTTGCACAATAACTAGATTCCAAGGGTGAAATTTGGGAAATAATGTTTTTGTTTGTTGTCCAGCTTGGAGGAGTGTTGGGATTGGTCCATTACACGTTTTTAATCTTCTTAGATGGCTCTTGAAGGCAAGTTGACATCTTCAATGGTTTTGGGTCCTCTAACTATGCATAAAATATGAGTATCACAGTTTGAAGTGTGTGCATGGTTTGGGAGATACATGTGACAGTTTGTAGATGCTTGGCTACTAGTAATGTGGATAGTGAACAAAGGAACTAAGTTTGTGTGTAAGGGAAGACTTTTGAAAGGTTTCATTTTTGTTGTACTAACTCAAACAAAGATTTATTAAGCAAATAATGGTTTGGTTGTGCCTTAAAAATTATAGTTTGTGTTTGTAAAAAATGGTGCCATTATGGAAGATTTAAGACAAATTGTGAATGACATAATCATTGGTTGATGTTTTGAGGAACCTAGTTGATTGTAATTAGTTCTTTTCAAGGTGTTTTGAAGGTCCTTAAGGAATTAGGAACTCTTAATGCTAATTTGAGTATATGAATCAAATGTTTTGTGCAGAGGTATTGGAAGGTGTTTGGACCCTTCAGAGGAATGGGAGAGGCTTGGAGTTGTCTTAAAGGATGAATTTTGGTGAATGGTTATGAATTTCTATAATTGACAAGTGTAAAATGGTAATTGGCAAGTGTATATAATTGTGTATATAATCTGGTAATTTAAAATGTGCATTGACAACCTAAGGTTATAATGACAAAGAAAAATGAAAGCAAGCCATAACAGAATGAAATAAAATGTGTAAAGAACTCACATACCTTAAAAACCAGACTTTCAAATGGAGTAGTTCAACCCAATTATGTAGCCTTAGATTCTTCTTTCTTCAAACTCCACAACAATTTGACTTGTTCAAAAGCTTGTTCCCTTCCACACTTCAATTGTATATCAGTTTTCAATGGAATTCAAACTTCAATTGATATTATATGTCTTTCAACGTGGAAACTCTGCTATTTCATGCAAAGGTGGTAAAAAGATCGTGGAAAAGGTGATGGAATGTGAAAAAGATGCTTGCACACTTCACAACATCATCAAAAAATAATTTTTTGTCAGAGCACACGCAGAACCAGGGGAATATGCAGACTGTGGGCCTTCAAATCACGGGTATATAGATTTTTTTACCGTTTTAGTGGAGTACAAAACGCGTGCACGTTATGTGAAATTTGGTTTTCTTAGTGTATTTTTGAGAGTATAGGAGTTTCTAAGACAGTGGGAGGGAGAGAGGGGGAGAGTGGAAGATAGTGAGGGAGGGAGAAGGGAAGAGTGGGAGAAAGAGAGAGGGAGAGAGTGGGAGATAGAGTGGGAGGGAGAGAGGGGAGAGTGGGAGATAAAGAGGGAGGGAGAGAAGGGAGAGTGGGAGAGAGTGGGAGAAGGGGAGAAGTGGGGAGTGGGAGATAGAGACCTAAACCCTAAACCCTAATCCCTCAATCCCTATACCCTCTTAATCCCTCAACCCTAAAACCCTAATCCCTCAACCCTTAACCCCTATACCCTCTTAATCCCTCAACCCTTAAACCCTAATCCCTCAACCCCTATACCCTCTTAATCCGTCAACCCTCAACCCTCAACCCTTAAACCCTAATCTAATCCCTCAACCCCTATAACCTCTTAATACCTCAACCCTCAATCTTGAAGCCTTAAACCCTAATCCCTCGATCCTTAAACGATAATCCCTCAACCCCTATACCCTCTTAATCCCTCAACCCTCAACCCTCAACCCTTAAACCCTAATCCCTCAACCCCTATACCCTCTTAATCCCTCAACCCTCAATCATTAAACCCTAATCCCTCAACCCCTATACCCTCTTAATCCCTCAACCTCTCAACCCTCAACCCTTAAACCCTAATATGTCAACCCCTTTACAATATTAATCCCTCAACCC
>CM021101.1:655972105-656052067 GCA_007115665.2 Sequoiadendron giganteum | reverse complement strand
TTCCAAAAAGTACGGACTGTACCTTTTGCGAGTAAAACTCGTAAAAACTCGTTTCTGAAAAAAACTCGAGTTTTTGGCGAGTGAGCCAACTATGCCCCTAACCAACTGCTCTAGCCTACGAAGGTCAAGAATAGGCTAAACCATCCACAATCATGGTCATGCTAAAAAGGGGACATTACACAGAAGTGACCCATGAACCTATTGTCTTTGTCACTGACAATACTCTGAGGTAACCCATGCAATCTAAATACCTCACGAAAGAATAGATCCGCTACTTGTGTAGCTGAATAGGTAGTGGTGATCGAAAAGAAATGTGCATACTTAATCAACCGATCAACTACCACATAAATGTTGTCTCTCCCCTAAGCTTTCGGCAAGCTTGTAATAAAGTCCATCGACAAGCATTCCCACTTCCTCTCAAGAATAGGAAGCGGCTAAAGTAACCCAGCAGGGTAAGTATGCTCTTGCTTGTTCTATTGACAAACAAAGCACTCCCTGACATATTGAAGAACATTAGACTTGAGACCCTTCCACACGAATCTCTCATGTACCTGCCTGTAGGTTTTAAAGTATCTGAGATGATCAGCCATGGGTGAATCATAAAGAGTCCTCAATACCTTGTTCTTCACATCAGAACTTGGGACCAAAAATATTCTCTTTGTAAATGATGATGTCATTCACACAAAAGTATCTATTGTCCTGTACTATACCATCAATAATGTCAAAAGCCTGTAGATTCTTGGCATACTCAGCAATGATCAAATGCCTCCAATCCTCTGAAATCTCTGCCATGGAGCTCAAATGGGGGCGGCCAGATAAAGCATCAACAACAATGTTCTGGGTCCCTTTGACATAGGAGATGTCAAAATCATAAGGCTGTAACTTGCTGACCCATTTTTTTTTACATTTATTCAGATCCCGCTATCCAAGGAAATGCCTCAAGCTATTGTGATCAGTTTTGACACAAAACTTGCTGCCAACTAGGTACTGTTGATGGGTGTTTTATGACTACACCAACATAGAATAAAGTTTCCAACAGTCACTCTATCCTCTCTTGATCAAAATCTCCTGCATGCTAAGATTGCGAAAGATCATGCATTCAACTCCAAGGTTCCTTTATGCAGTGGATATAGTCTCAGTTGGCTTGATGTGATTTGCTGGTATTTTCAAGGGGACTTACGTGATTGTTCACTCGGAAAGAACTTTCAAGACTCGAAGGATTTATCAATGAAGCTCGAATTTGCCTAAACTAACTAGAAAATGTTGAATTTAAAATGGATGCAGGGACTAAGGAAAGCTATCATCTAATCTAAGAGCGGGATGTGGGGATCAACTCTTGCAAACTTAAACCAAGCTCTGCTTCGCCTCACCTCAGACAACTTCCACAAGACCGGTGCAATCTTCAAAGGAGTAACTTGAGGTATTCAGATCACAACTTAACATGAAGACACCATCACAATGACGCATATCATTATATAAATCGCAATCAAAGTTAAGTACATAATATTCCAGTTGACCACACAAGGCTAGCCCACCATCAGTGAGTTTGCTAGTGGTATGGATTAATGAAGCTCGCTCAATTCAACCACCACATTCCATAACTATCTACGTGCATGAATAAAAATCTACTTTACTTCAGCTCTACTCTAAGATTCTAAATGAATTAGAAGGACGAAGAAACCTTGCTAGCTACCCATAACAAAAGATGAAACCAAAAGCAATGATAACTCTTTTTATTATAGGAGTGCTCACAACTTCTTACAAAGCATTCAATTGGAAAACATTCCTTCCTCTTCAATCTAAGCTATGCTATCTTCTATATGCTATTCTCTCTACTCTCTATCTACTCTCT
Organism: Sequoiadendron giganteum; assembly: GCA_007115665.2. Taxonomy (NCBI): domain Eukaryota; kingdom Viridiplantae; phylum Streptophyta; class Pinopsida; order Cupressales; family Cupressaceae; genus Sequoiadendron; species Sequoiadendron giganteum. Next base: position 656,050,215 of record CM021101.1, on the reverse strand, counting down.
CCTCTATATTCTAACAATTACAAATGAGGGAAGGATGCCCCTTTTATAGTTGGCCCAGTCCAATGGATGGCTCAGATTCAATTACAATGAAGGGCTCAGATTGAGCCACTTAAGCCCTAGTCATGATTCTTCCCTAAAAACGACCACAAAGAGGAGTGGGGTAATAAATGAGCAAAAGATTCTCCACTCTCTCCCTTTGACCACCATGAGCATTTAATGCCCACCATCTTCTAGAAGATTCCCATCAAGCAAGGTGTTCCCACTGTACTTCTCTTTGACTACAAACTCGATCAATCTGATCATCACAGCTTCTGATATTGCCGAAGAGGGACTTCACACTTAAGAAGAATTCCTCTACTTTGTTCTTCAATCCATCCTACTATCACTCTTCAACATTGAAGTTTTTGCTCATTCCTCCTCCTTAGCCTTGGGACATTTTTATACTTGAGGATGATCTATAATGCTTGGGCCTTCGTCATTTCCTCCATCCTGATCTTGAAGGATTTTCTTGTCTTGGACTCGACCATTTCTTTCTTGCCACCTACCTGCCTAAGTTGGGTGCATATTAGGTCCTTGTGGAGAAATTCCAACACTTAGCCGTTTCTTCCAACATCTCTCTTCATGGTTTGGGCGCAAATGAGACATCATGGAGGAGTTTCAAATATGTAACTTTTTCCCCTTCCAAGGTTGTGATGTTGTCCCGGAGTACTTGCTCCCTTACCCAGAGTCATCATGTTTTGGTCCCGGTGTTCACCATGCAAAACAAACAAAAGAAGAGCATCATAACACTTGTAGTATAAATTCACTTCACTTACCTAATTTCCATGTTCTGATTTCCAAGGCCTGATAAAATTCATCAATTTTCTCTAGCAAACTTTGCATCATGGGTGCATTTAGGGACTTGTGTGTTCATTTCATAAGGTCTTCTTTAAGGGTGCATCTACCAACTTCTGCTTGGAGTTTGTGCCTTAGAATTTTCTCCACCTTGAGGGCGCATTTGAATACTTGATGTTTGAGTTTCACTTCATCTTCAAATTCCTCATGCCTTAGACAAAATTCTCAAGCTTTCTTTCACTTTCTCTGACTTAGACAGCTTTCTTACCTCTTCTCCCTCAAGAGCACATTTGACCCCTTGTTGTTTTATTTTCAATGCCTTGAATTTTCTAGCATCTTGCTCACCTTCTCATCTTGGGTACATTTTTCCCCTTGGGCTTTCATTTTCGTGCCTTAGACAATTTCCAACCACCAAGCTACCTTGTGGGCGCATATGGAAGGGGCTCACTTCAAGTTTTTAACGCTTTAAAATATTTCTAGCCCTCCTATTTCTCCTAGGGTGCATTTGAAGGGGTGTTCTCCCATTTTTCTTCACTTAGAAATTTCTTCATCTCCATTCCCTTCAAGGGCGCATTTCACCACCTCTAGCATCATGTTTCTCGCCTTAGGCAAATTTTCTTCCTAGCCACTCCTTCCTTGGGCACACTTGAAGGGGTATACTTTCATTTTTTATTTACAAACTTTTCCATGCCACCAGCCACCTTGAGGGCGCATTTGAGGGTCCTTACTTCAAGTTTCAACGCCTTAAGATATTTCTCATGCCCTCTTATTTTTCCTAGGGCGCATATGAGGGTGTCTACTTTTATTTCATGTGCCTTAGGCGTTTTTTATCAATCACCAAACTTCCTTTCAACTTGGGCGCATATCATGGGTGATGCTTCCACTTTAGCCTGCCTTGGAAAAAATTTCAACTCCTCTTCATCATGGGCGCATTTGGAAGGGTGTGCTCCCATTTTTCTACACTTAAAAATTTCTTCAAGTCATGCTCCTTGCTTGGGCACACATGAAAGGTCAAGCTTTTATTTCCAATCCCTTAGACGTTTTCACCCTCTAGCTACCTTGTGGGCACATTTGAGGTGGGCTCCTTCCATTGTTCATGCCTTAGCAAGATTTATTTCAACTTGCCCTCCCTTGACCGCATATGAGGGGTGGTGTTTCCATTTTGTTGACTTAGGAAATTTCTTTCAACCTTGCTTATGATGGGCACATTTGGGAGGTTGCACTTCCATTTTGTAACTTCGAAAATTTTCCAAACCTCTTGCTTGCCTTGGGCACATTTAGGGGGTGGAGCTTCCATCTTCATAACTTAGAAATTTTTCTTATCTCAGACTACTCATCTTGGGCGCATTTTACCCTTGGTGATTTTATCTTGCATGCCTTAGGCGTTTTTGCATCTGGAGTGTTAAGGAAACTTCTAAAGGTGACCCTCGAATACTTAGCCAATTTTGACTGGCTTGCCCTCGCTTTCTAGTATTAGTAAATCCCTGATTCTCTAACTTCTGCAACTCCTCTTAACTTGAAATTTGTTCGGTGAGATCTTTATGATCGTTTGACCTGTTCATACTTTGCCTTTTGTGCCTACCTGCTATTTTTAACCTTGGAAGTGACTTACTATAAATAGTAAGTATGCAAATTTTGCTCATATTTCACCAGTGGACTCTCTGAAAGATGCTGATCTCGACGGGATACATCAGTTTGACATTTTCTCAAATTTCACCCCCCATTTTAGGCAAAAAAGTAGGAAACCCTAATCTCGTTTGCATGTGCCTCAACTGACCGTCATTCAACCTCGTTTCCATTCTGCACTACTCTGCTCCCGAAACTGAATATCTAGGACTGTTGGAGTTAACTTGCTAAAAATAGTAAGTGCCTGAAAAAGTGGTCAACCAATTGTCGGATGTGATCGCATGTCATACTACCCAAGAGATCTCAAAAAATCCAGAAAACTTGTCCACATGCGAGCACTTGCTAAAAATAGTAAGTCATCATTTTGACTTGCATGTTATATCATTGCGAAGCTCTTGAAAAACCCAGAAAGATTATCCTGACATGCATTGAAAAATCACACATGCAAACCCTAAAAACTACCTCAGAAGCCAAAACTGCTAAAAATAGAAAGTTGTCTGAGTTTGCTCAAATTTTGTGTGCAAGTACTTTGAAGTGTTCTGAACGTGGTGAAGCAGTCAGAATTCCAAAATTCTAAGGAAAAGACCCCAAATTAAGTACTTACTAAAAACAATAAGTTGCCAGAATCCAGTGAAAATTTAATGAGAACCTGCCTGGAGCCTCTTGATTGCAGTGCCATTATTAGATTTCAATTTGCCAACTTGATTTGACCTTAAACCAGCCTGAAGAACAAAAACCCTAATTTCACATACTTAGTCAAATTTTCAACTTAGGGCCAAAGATAGGGACATCCCCGGAAGGACAGAAGGAACAAAGAGAGAGAGCCGCAAAACAACCCAAAAGACCCGAATAGGACAAAAATTAGGGGGTCCCCATTTTGAATGGGGTGATGTGTGAAAAAGTAACAATAGGTACTACCTGAATTTGGCCATTGCATTCATGATGGCCAACATTTCCTTGTTGTAAATACAATAGCTCCTCTCAAGACCTCTTAGCTTCCTGCTCTCAAAAGCTATGGGGTGATGGTCTTGCATAATCACTGCACCAATACCCTCTCCACATGCATCACAATGAAGCTCAAAAGGTTTGGTGAAATCTAGCAAAGCTAGAACTAGGCATGTAGTCATCAGTTGTTTGAACTTCTTGAAACACTCTTGTGCCAGAGGTGTCCAAACAAATGCTCCCTTCTTAGTCAAATCTGTAAGTGGTGCAGCATGCCGGGGGAATCCACTAACAAACGGACGATAGAAGGTGCATAACCCCACAAATCCCCTAAGCTGTGTCAAAGTCTCAGGAATAGGCCAATCAATAATGGCACGAACCTTATCACGATCTATGCGAACTCCCTCTCCACTGATGATGTGACCCAAATAAAGAAGCTTTGGCATGCCCAATGCATACTTGAACTCCTTGGTGTACAAGGACTCCCTATCAAGTATGCCCAAAACAGTATCCAAGTGAACCATGTGCTCCTCCCAAGATCTGTTGTATACCAATATGTCGTCAAAGAAAACCAGAACAAATCTCCTCAATTGAGACTGGAAGATCCTATTCATAGCGGACTGAAAAGTAGTTGGGGCGTTGGTTAAACCAAACGGCATAACCAAAAAATCATAAAGTCCACAATGACATCTAAAAGCAATCTTCTCTATATCTTGTTCTTTGACTCTAATCTAGTGATACCCTGTCCTCAAGTCAATCTTTGAGAAGTAACAAGCTCCATGTAGCTTATCTATCAACTCGTCGATGCAAGGAATGGGATACCTATTCTTGATTGTCCGCTTCTTCAACATGCGGTAATCAATGTACATCCTAAGTGTACCATCTTTCTTCTTCACCAAAAAAACTGATGAAGCAAAAGGAGACTTACTCGGCCTTATGTGTCCCATAGCAAGCAATTTTTTGATGGTTTTCTCAATCTCATCCTTCAAACAATATTCATCCCATATGAAAACTCACCTCTTTCACCAAACAATACATTCCTCCCATGAGTCACCTGCCTTGGATGGTATAAATAGAAGGAAGGAAAATAAGAAAGAGGGAAAAACATGGAGAAACAGAACAACAACAACAATGATTGTTATGCATTGGAATATAGAGTCATTTAATATACATATATATTATTTAATAGGCATACAAGTATATATATGCATAGATATAGATAAATCTTATAATGAATAATATCATTATCAATGAATAAAGAGTATATATGAATAACGAAAGAATAATTATATATATATATGAATAAGGAAAGAATAATTATATATATGTATGGGTAAGTAGACAGGGGAATCACTGGTGAATATACAATAATAATACTTGCAACAATTATTAAGCCTTATAAATAATGATGAATCTTTAATATAAACATAAGTAGATTATGCATATTTTTGTCCTCATCCTATGATCAATCCAATATAAGGTTGAAGGAAGACGATTGAGGAATAAAGAGTCATGGGAAGACATAGCCAATCAAGTGAGAATCACTTAGCATTAATATGTAGTATTCCATTCTCTTTTTTTGAATAGAATAAAAATGTGAAACACTGGACTTCACGTGCCTGATAATTAAGCCAAAATTCCTAACTTCTATCTTGAAACAAACATTCTGAAATATAATCTCAATGTTTTTTATTTTTAAATGATCATTTACAATGTAACCAAGCACCCGTTAAGGTTAGCATAACCCAAAACGTTGCATGAAAGAACTCTAACCAAGAATGCACCCTAAAACCACTTAAGGAGGAGGGGCGGGCATATGGTCAAAGGATCCCTAGGATCTACTGAATCAAATATTACAATGATTACACTGAAAGAGAGAATAAACTCGACACCAAGAATGTGCACTCAAAATCCTTTGACAGGCAAGGTGCTAACATATGGTGGAGTACTGTTGTGACCTATTTCACACATCGCCCCATCGCAAATGGGGACCCCCAAGTTTGGTTCCGCCTTCCGCGCAACGTCTCTGAGAGTCTTGAATTTGGACAAATTTTAAGAGTCAGTCTGGCTAAGTTGAGATTTTGAACCCGTTTTTGGGCCTTAACGTCATAGAAGTGCTTAGAAGACCCGGTAGACGAAGATCGCCATTGCTTTTGATCGTTTCTGAGACTTCCTATTTTTTAGGGATTTTGCTTTTTGCTTTTTTGATTTTTGGCATTTTTAGGCCATTCTGGAGTTCCTATTTTTTAGGGATGCTTTTTGCTTTTTCTATTTTTGGAAAGTTTCTATTTTTGGATCCCACAGAGCAGAAAATCAACCCGTCTCCGGAAATCAAGAAAATCAAGGCAAAATCAAAAAAGTTTGAAAAATGGTGAAAATTTTGAGAAAATGCTTAAGTCTGAGAATGGCGCCATCAAGAAAGAAGACGGCATGGAAACCTCAAAGTCCGCCCTACCTTTGGCATGCCAAAGATAGGCACTGGCATGAAAGTTGCCAAGTCCGCCATGGCATGAAAGTTGCCAAGTCCGCCCTTGGCATGGAGGAAGGTGAACTGCACTCCAAGATGTTTGGAAAGGGGCGCATGGCACAAAGAAGCTGAAGTCCGCCCATAAGCATGAAGGTTACCAAGTCCGCCCTTGGCACAAGGAAGTCAAAGTCCGCCCCTAGAAAAGGATGGCACAAAATGGTCAAAGTCCGCCCAGCCTAAGGAAAATGGCATGAGGCACATGAAGTCTGCCCCAAGAAGTGTGGAGAAAGGTAAAATATGAAGGGGTGCGCTCCAAGATGTTTGGAAAGGGGTGAAATTACAAGGGAATTCATTGGAAATTGGATTAAATGATTAAAACAAGTGGAATTTGCCGTTGGACAAGGCACAAATAAAATTCGCCATGGCAAGGAAAGTCTAAGACCAATGGATAATAAAAATACGCCATGGGCAAGAGATTATAAGAGATTCGTCCAAACTTTGGAAGGAAAATTATTCTAAGGCATGAAAAACGAAGAATTATCTATAAGAAGAAGAGGTTTTGGCCGGCATAAAAACCACGCCTCGGCACAACGGAATGAAATTCTTTGGCACAAAATGAAGAGTGTTTGGCAAAGCAAGCATGAAGTCCGCCCCTCTCAGCTTGGAAAATTCCTAAGGCACTAGTAAAAAAATGGCAAAGTGGCAGAGATCTCCAAGTTCGCCCAACCCAGAAGATGAATCGTTTGGCTAAATAAAAATGTCCAAAGAGGTCAGAACTCCGCCTAGAAAGTTGAAATTTGGCAGATGAGCTATTGAGCATATTTTGGCTAGGCAGACAATTTGAAAAGAGATATTTTGCCTCGGGCAAAAGAAATTAGCCATGTATCAGAGTAAAACGGGTTGGAATTTAATATTTTAATATTTTTAATTATTTCCCTGACACTTAGGGAATTTTAATTAAAATTCAAAATCCGGAGATTATTTGGAAGATTAAACTAGTCTGCCTTAGATGAATTTAAACTTTGCCATGTTCGGAAGATTTAAAATACATTGGAAAATTAAATTTGGACAATTAATTTAATATCTTTTCCAAACTTAGACAATTTTCTTTGAGAAAATTCGAAAATCTCAAGCAGAGATGAAAATTAGAAACTTGCCTCGATAACTGAAAGTGAAATTAGAAATTTGCCAATCTGAGAAGAAAACGTTTCTAAAAATTGGAAGAAAATCAAAGGAAAGAAAACAATGCCTTGAAGAAAATCGCACTTCTCAGCCATAAAATGAGTTTCAGCAACTCATTTCTTCACAATTCCGGCTGTGAAGTAGCTATCTCTCTCGAATCTTCAGGAAATCATTCGCGAAGGAGAAATTTGTGAGAATAACATCGTTGTGAGAATCGAGATAGCATTTTCTTATTGACAGGCGTGATTTTTGAGAGAAGTAATTTATTTCTTTGCTGAAGTCGTACTTCCAGCATATTGGCGCACTTCTTCTGGCAGATTTTCTGAATTTTTAAATTCATTTGCAGCCACAACACGATCTTCGAGGTTTGGAAGTTAGTTTACAATGTATTTGCACTGTGTTTCTATCTTCTACTTCATTTCCAGCACGAATTTCATTCATGATGGGCGAATTTAATTACTTTCAGCCTGCTTTTTGACAGAAATTTTTAATTTAATAAGGCTGAAAGTGCGATTTGTCCAAGCTACACCCCGAAACTCGTCAATTTTAAATAATCTTGTATTAATGTTAAGTATTTTGTGCTTGCAGGCTGCCGATCGATCAAGGAGAAATATCCAGGCAGGCACAGATGAAGTTTGCAAGTAAAGGATCGCAGCCAGAGACCAGAATAAAGTCTAAATGGAAAAATGTCTCAGACACTGATCTTGGCCACATCGATCTCGTGGAATTTAAAAAGAGGATATATGGACACAACGGACCCTTACCGACGCCTGCCGCTAGAAGGATGGTGAGATAGAAGGATGGTGAGAAATGGCATATTTCAAGCTGTCGGATTCCCGCCTACGCTTTGCTGTGTTGAACTGATGGTGGAGTGTGCACTTCACTATGATGTTGAGTCAAGGCGGATTGTGGCACCTGATGGGAGAGTATTGGCGCATCTGACGGAGTTGGCCATTCAGGAAGCCTTCGGCATTCCGGCATATCCTAAAACCATCTACAAGACTAAGGAAGATGCTCAGAAGTTATATGATGAAAGCCCTGGTCTTTGTGCTGCCAACCTTAACAAATCTTGGCTGGACAAGCCTAGGCCGTCTGTTAAGAAGATGCCCAAGAAGTTGCTGCGCACGGACTTCAAGGAAGACTGGAAATATTATTATCTTGCTGAACAGAGTGGCAGGCAATCCCTCAGGAGCACCCTTTGAGCCATGGATGTATTACTTCATTGAGGACCTCACAGAAGGTGTCAAGATGTTCAACTGGGCTAGAATGATAAGCAATAATCTTCACCACCAGCTTATCAACCTAGAGAAGACCAAAACGTTTTACATGAGTTCTTACGTCATCTATATGTTGGCTAGAACTTACAGATATGCAGGTTTGATTTGCAAAGGCACAGTTGGCAGTAAGGAGAATGAGCTAAAGCCTTATGACTGTTACCCACAACTTCAGCTGAAGGAGAAGACGCACTTTAGGCGAGCCCACGACGCGTTCTTGATGTACATCACCAGGATACTCCAGGGAGGGACGCATCAGCGGCTGACACATGAGGCCAAAAGCCTAATCGGTAAATACGGGTCTTGGTTTATCCAATATCCAAGATTTACGTATATCAGAATTCAAGGATTCACTGGAAGCCCGTACCGTCTGCCCATCTTCCCCACGAATAAGATGGTCCTGCTCGAAGTGTTGAGGCAGTTAGAAGAGTTCCAGGGTCTTCAAAGGGTGAAACAGAAGGCGGCAGTTACTTTTCCCTTCTTTATAGGGAACATGCTGGAGTCTTGCCCATCATCACAGGCAGCTGACAGTGCCAGAATCGAGATACAACATTACCCTTTTTCCCCATATCCGGCCAGAAATCACTACGACCCCCATCACCACATCAAGACGGTGGATGGAAGGAGATACAAGCATAGGGTCGAACTGGAGGACTATTGGGCAAATGCTGCGGATGAATTTGAGGTCAGACGGAGGATGTGGTCCAGATTACCTCTCAGCTTGATCAGGGCAACAGAATTTTGTCACGTGCCAGATCAGTTGGAAGAGGACGAGAATCAGACGCAACCGCGCTTCGATGAGAATTCAGCTTTGCCCGCTATCCAGTGGTCAGAAGCAGAGCATGCTGACTTGAACGTCTTGATGAGGCCTGTCATCAAGTTTACTCAGTGGTGGGTTGATCAACGAGTTCAAAAATTAAGGCGCCAGAAGATAACCCTAACCTATGACATGCTAAGCGAGGCAGAGTCTTATTCTTCCAATGCGGGAGCATCACATGACCTCTCAGTGATAGAGGCCACCACATCTAGGAAAAGAAAGGAAATAGCCGCAGGCAAGGAGCCGGTCCACAAACAGGCAAAGAGGAAACCTTCTCAATCAACCGCCTCCAGAAATATTGAGGAGATATTGGCTACCGCTGATGCTTCACTGACAGATATGAGGGATCCTTCTCCGATTCCTGAGGACAACGCGGAGCTTCAGCCAAATGAGGATGCGCCACCTTCTCCCACGGGCACCGAAATATTGGAGTCACATGACGACAATGTGGGCACCCAAGATGAGGATTTTCAGGAAGGGATGATTTCAGCCCTTAGGGGAATTGTAGACGTTCCTGATAGAGAAGACGTGCCGGAAGAAGACGGTGTTGAGCAGCTTACGATCCCGGATTGGCTGAAGGAGAGGCTAAAGGTACAAGTGCCGACAGTTGAACCAGAAGAGGATGATACGGCAGACTTTTTAGCCAGACTGTCTCAAACCGTGATGAAAAAGTCGACAAAGAAATTCTCCAGCATACAGAGAGACGAGGCCGGCAACAGGACAGTGCAAATCGCCGTGCCTACAGTGGACAAGCCGCAGGAGGATATGGCTCCACAGGATTACGCCATCACGACCATTGACTTGGGTCCAACCACTAAGGGCCAAGAAATGGAAGATTTGGACAATTCTGTGTCCGCCATCAAATCAAGGTTGGCAAAGGAGGTAGCCAAAAGGAAGGAGTGCCAATTAGAGATTGAGCGCTTAAGGGAATATATTCAGCACTTGATCAAGCCACTTGATCAGGACACTACGGCAGCTCCTCTACTTCCGGACTCTTCACAGGAGGCCACTAGGGAGATGGAAGAAAACAGGCTCACGGTTCGAGAAGCCAAAGAATGGATAGCCGTAAAGGGGACTGAAGCTGAGACATTTGTGGAGCGGCTAACTTTGGTTTATGACCAGGCCACTGCCTTGCTTTCTAGGCTCGCTTCTTTGGCAGAAGTATGGGACAGCCTTCCAGACGTGCAGGATAGAATAATCCCTTGCCTTAGGATTCTGAAAGGAGTTCCTAAGCAAGAATTGATAGAGGGAGGCGTCATCGCAGCGGGAGCAGCCTATGACTTCCACACTTGGTATTGGGCCTTGACGGCACGAGGTGAAGTCCTGGAGAGGGTCAAGGTTGATGGTGTCAGATTGGAGGAACAGGTCAAGGAAGTTCAGGCCAGAATCCTCAACATAATTGCCGATGTCCTGGATAAGGAGGCGCTGCGAGAGAATGACCTGCAGTTGGAAGTTTTGAAGAAAAGTGTCCAGGAAAATATCTTCGACATCACTGGGCCCATCTTGAGGCAGGACTGGGTCAAATTGGCGAACTTCTTGAGCATCAGAGAGTCCTTTGAGAAGACTGAACCAGAGTGGGAGGAGACCTTCGCCAGATGCGCCGAGAGCATGGATGGGCTTGAATTCAGAATCGGCATGCTTCCGCAGGTTACCATGGACGAGGTTGCCTTGATCGTGTCCAGATTCGGCGAATACATGGCAGCTCGAGGGGATCAGGATGTAGTCCCTTGAAAATAGCTCCTAATGCCAACTCATTGTTGTTCATTGCCAGTTAACTGAAGTCATTTTGGGAAACCCTAACTAGGGTTTCGTTTGTTAAATCTTGACCGTCGGCTCATTTTTAATCTGAGCCATTTATTCAATTTGAGAACTCTATATAAACTCATTGACCCTCATTTGTAATTTGTGAAGTGAGTAATAAAAAATTGTTGCGACGAAACTATTTCCGTTTATAAAAGCTCTTGTGCATGATTTGCTAAGAACAACTTTTATTTTCAAGTAGTATGCAAGGTTTAATATTTCTCCTTCAACACTTAGATTAGAACTAGAATAGCATTTCATTTATGCATTGGTTAGATGAATGATAGATTTGATCGCAGTGGCGGATAAAATTTTGCTCATACTTTTGTCGAGTGGATGATTTGCATTTGACGTGTAAAGTTAGTTTGAGCCATTAAATCGTGGATGCTTAACTTCTGTTTGTTTCAATTACCGATTCAAATATGAAAATTCTTATCACTTCGTTGAAGATTGCACCTGCTTCGCGTAGTTGTCCAAAGGTGGCGAAACGAAGTGTGGTTACCCATTTTATCTAGTCGCTGCTGTCTCTTAAATTCTTAGGCATAGTTTAGATCTCTAAACCCTTATCCTTTTTTATTTTTTTTGGAAAATCTGAAGATACCCACCGAAAGAGCCTTCAAGGATAAAACCGTCTAAGTCTCCAACCTGCAAAAAGAATTTCATGTAAGTCCCCTTGTGATTACCAGCAATCACAACGCCCACTGGCCTTATCCACATGTCAAGACCTGACCGAAGAAACCTTGGAGTTATTGTATTGTCTACTAGATTTTTGCAAGCACTTTTCAAGAGAGGATAAGAGTGTCCTTTGGGCATTTTTATTCTGTGTTCGGTGGCGTACTCAAAACACACACCAACAAGTACCAATGCTGAAATTGAAATGAAATAGGCGGATAACCAGCCATGAGAAACTTTCCACACTACCAACAAAAAGTGGGGGAAAAATATTACAATTCAAAACTAATTCATCCGTTGCGGCGAGCATCCACTCAACAGTGGGAATTCTCCACTTGACAGTGGGTGAGAAAGAGAGATACAAATGTTTATTCTCCACACTGGCGGCAAACCAGCCAAGGGTTAAAGTGTTTGCATTAGGAAATCACAAGTAAATGCAGTAAGAACAATGACTGGATTAGTACTACTAAATCTTAGCCTTACAATGAAATAAATCTGCATTTTCTATGTGTTACAATAATATAATCAATGCAAACTCTTGAAGAATGTTTATTACAATATATAATCTTCTCAATCACCAAAATATAAGCCAAAATCTGAATGTTTAACAATTTGATATGCATAAACAGTAGACTGAAAATGTCAATCAACAAACATGTAAATCAAATGAAATGCTCATAACTCTTCAAATATACCTCTGAATGATGTAAACTAAACTGTAAAAGTATTCTAAGAAGTAGGCGCCCAATCTCCAACCCATAAACTGCATTAAAGCTTAGAGAATGATCAGGCACGAATCCCAAGGTAGTCCCAACATGGTATGGCCTTCTTGAGGGGCAATTTTCTACTTAAAAATCAGAAACAACAAACTAAAATCTGCAAACTTCAAGGTGGGATCACCTCAAGCATAGAATCATGATGAACAAATACCCATAATCAAATTAGCATTACCCTTAAAGTTGCTAATGATTTTCACCTACAACCATGACTGAATCAGCAACCATAAAATCTGGAAATAACATTGGAATCTTCACATTGAGGCTCAATGTGCACTTATGAATGAAGCACACTCTCAATCCATCATCTAGGGAAACATAGTTTCAGGCCCGAAGAGTAGAATAGAATTGCTAAGCTCTCCCTTAGCCGGATTCTGGATTTCAAACCAGCAGCATAACTTTACTTTCCAAAACATAACATAATCAGCTCTCTACAATGCAGCAATATATAAGTTTCAATGGGCAAATGAAACACTTTGAATTCCAAGAAGTTGAATCACTTCAACTTCCCAAGGGACGCCACCTTCAACCATTCACTTTATTGTGAAATAATAAAACATTATTTCCCTTCCCTTTAGGCGCACATTTGTATTTGCAACAATAAAGCATTTAATAAATCATTAAATGCTCAACATGACCCCTTAATGTCCCCTCTTTAAAACAACATGAAGTTATCACTCCTAGGCATGGGGGAACAACTTAAAAACATGAAATTAACTAAGTATAACACTTAGTCCAAGGAGATAACCAAAACCAATGCCAATACTGAAACTGAAGGATTACCACAAATAGTATGATGACCTGAGCTGAACTGCAGATGATGATACTGCCAAAATTAGACTTACTAAAAATAGCCACTGCCAAAAATAGTAAATTCACTTCAACTCAACAGAAAGCCAAACTGATCGGCCACACTGAACTGCAAAAGATTGAGTTGCTGCTAGAGTGATATTGCTATAAATACATTTACCAAAAATAGCATATTGCTATAAATAGTAAGTTTTCCAAAACCACATCTGTATGCCAACTGCGCAGTATCATGACTTACTATAAATAGTAAGTGTTCCTATTCTGCTTAGCCTACGAGTTTCTGTAAATAGGCTAAAACCAATTGTAGAGCGTAGGGCTAAATCGAGGACATTACACATTCCCAGGCTAAACTTGCAACTGGGCACATGCTTAGTGCAACTGGGTGAAACTGAAATGGAATCTCTGATTGTGTAAGCCCGCGGCTAATCCTTTAATCGATTTGGTCAAGGTCAGGCTTGGGAATAGTGACTAAACATTGACCCCCTTAGAATATATTTCTACTCTCCTGAAAGCATATGTAATTCATCTGAGAACTGAATATTTTATTTTAGCAATGCATTTATTTTCTTCTATTCTTCTTTCATGAATAAAATTCACAATCTATTTGAATAAACACAATACATGTTACGTGTGAATGATCTAACAATATCTGAATTTCTATGCTTTACCAATTGTATTCAAACTAATTGTTCACCTGCCAGGAGAGGGGATGGGGGATTCCACATATGGCAATTGCCCCGTTGGCCCAAGATAAGGGTTGGGCAATAAGAGGTGGTAGACCGCCAGCCCCTTAGGGACTCTCCTCTCTTGATAGGCTAAGTGACTCTTCTTATGTTTTCAATTTGCAAGTATGCTTATGTTTGCATAATTGCATTATGATTATGTCTTATTTTTTATATCTGGATATTAATGCTAATGGATATGTGTCAATATGGATGGATATAGGATCCCAATCTAGAGTTATGGAATTATGAGAATACTCATTTGGAAGGAAGAAACCCTAATCCTAATCAACAAATGAATTCTAGGACAAACAAGCGAGTCCTAGGACAAGGTTGGGTAAGGAACATTACAAAAAAACCAATCATATTATCTCCTTCATAAAACCAGTCCATATGCCTATTTTGACCTTTAGGCTTGAGAGGACAATCATAGTTTATGTCATAAGGACCACTGCAATAAAAACAAAGCTTCATTCTTCTCAAATCATTTATTGTTTCTCTATCCAAAGGGGCTGCAATTTTTTTCTTTTGATCATTATTCTCTGATTTCTTTGGATCTGATTTTTTGTCCTTAAAGGATGAAGATGGATTTGTATTGAACTTACTTCTTGGAGCTGTAAGTTCCATGCTACGAGCTTTTCTCATAGCCTCTTGCAAGGTAGGGGGATCAAAAGCATTGATCCAACCCTTCATAGGCTCATAAAGACCCTCAACAAAAAGTATAACCAACATTCTCTCTGAAATACCTGTTACCATAATCGAGACCCTCTGAAATTCACCTATATAAGATTCCAAGCTGCCCATTTGTTTTAGCTATGCTAAATCTCTAAAATATAGTTCAAGATCTCCCTTGTCAAAACATTCAACCAATCTGTCAGTGAACTCCTGATAAGAGGTGATACGATCATGTTGTAGGGTAACCATCCTATGGTGCCACCAATCATGGGCTGCACCATCCAAATGCAAAGTTGAGAACTTTATGGCATCCTCTTCTACCATAGCATGTAAGGTCAAGAAGGTATCTAGCTTGCTAACCCAAGCTCTAGCTGTGACACTACCACTACCATCAAAGGTAGAAAGTGTGAGCTTGTTAGTTACATGTCTCAGTATAAGAGAGGGGGACCAACCACTGCAAGGCCCTAGATCACGAAAGGCCGAGAACAGTATGGCTGCCCTAATTTACCAATGTTACAGAGAATGTTAGATGGACGAGATGAGAATGATGAGGACTATAATGTCCTTCGATCACTCTACAAACCCAAGAATTGAAAGGAGACTAGGTGAGTCAGTTTTTAGGGCCAACTCTATGTCTCAAACAATTCTCTGTCAGGGGATAAAAGTGCGGCGCGTTGGCGTCTCTCGGGTGTGCTAGCATCTGTACGGCCAAAAAACCAGGGAGGTAAGGTCTAACCTCTGAAAAGCGGACTAACAACCTAGTTTAAGAGTTTCTAAAAGTGCAACATAAGACAATGAAATACGAAACATAAAGACAAATGTGATAAAGAAAGTAGATTACTGCAAGGATGACGAAGATGATCTCATACAATAATCCTTTCGCTAGCTTGCTCCAAGATCTCTCCACCTACACATAGAAAAGAGGGAATATGTTGGGGGATTGTTTAGGGATCTGCCTCAATCAGACCCCCGTTTTGGTGTTTCCACCTCCACGGACAACCAAGTTTGCAACGATATAAAAATATAGTGATAAAGAAGGAATACAAGAAAAGTACACCAAAAATACTACAAAACAGTAATGTGTTTACTCAACCAAACAATAGAGAAGATGAGAGGAGCTTACCACCGCCGTCCAAAGCACTCAAGGCTAGTGGAGGAGAAAGATGAGAGGAACTCAAGCCTCTGCTATAATGGATTTGTCTTGCGCTTTCTCTATCGAAGTGGTGAAGAGATAGATTGCTGTTATGAAGTGTGAAATTCTACTACAAAGCTTGTGGATGAATGCTAGAATACTGAGAGATGCTCCAGAGATCTTGTAAACTTGAAAATAGATGAATGAAATGAGAATATGAAGGAAGAATGGAAGAAAATGGCCATATTCGGGTCAGCCAGCCGAAGGGAAGCATTACACTTTGACTTCCAATAGGAAGTGTAACGTCTCTACTGCTTCAGTCATGGGAATCTACCAAGGACGTAAGCACGCCATGCAGACATCTGCGCGTCGCACGGCCGTCCCCAATAGAAACGTCTCCACCAACACTCAAAATAGGTGCCAAGTGTGATGGGAACAATGGGCTTATGTGGAATTAAGCCTCTGAGTTTGGTTTTCTAAAGTGAGAAGGGGTTAAAGGGGAATTTGCGTTAGGGGTGCAAATTCACTCCTATACATTTTGCCCCCACTTTAGCGAGCACAAGTACTAATGAGTGCTTTGGTAAAGTAAATCGAAGAAGTAGCAAGGGTTAGAGATGTATACCTAAACCGTCGAGGAAGCAGATCACGGTCTGGCAAACCCGAAAGCGCAAGATCGGAAAAGGACTTCATAGCTCCACAAAACTATGAAGCTGAAGAATGAAAGCACCTTATAGGAACATGGACCTGCAAGGTAGGTATCCCCCAAGAACTCTCACATGAAGGAAACGAAGAAAGCATCTTACAGACCTGCAGACCTGCAAGGATGGTATCACCCAAGAACTCTCACATGAGGGAGACCAAGCAAAGGGGACTATGTGGAGTCAAAAATGGCGACATGTTTACTTGCAGATAGAACACATCAGGAAGTGGCCGCGGAGGCCAGTGAACGGACAATCACGCAGACCATCACCAAGTTGGAAAACTTTCAAAGGGGTCCCTCGGGAACCCTTCAAAAGGAAGAGGGGTCCACTCAAGGGACGCGTTGTTTGAAAAGTGAAGTCTAGTCGGGCTGCCCCCAAGCTATACCCTAGGATGTGAAGTAGGTCTAGTTGGGCTACCCCCAGGCTAGACACAAAGATAAGAACCAGGTCTAGTCAGGTTGCCCTCGAGCTAAACACTAAGATCTGAAACCGGTCTAGTCAGGCTGCCCCCGAACTAGATGCCAAGATGTAAAAGGATTTTCGAGGGGGTCCGTTGGGAACCGATGCAAAAGGAAAGGGTTCACTCAAGGGACGCGTTGTTCAAAAGCCAATGCCTTCTTTCTCGAATCAATTCGTCATCAAGGAATCCTTTTGAAAGATGTTCACTTCATCAAGGAATTTGAAAAGAAGGATATCCCCCTACACGAGGGCAACATCAAAAGTGTTCTGCTTCGAGGGAAGGTTTCCAAGTCCTTTCTTTATGAACCCGTGATGAAGGAAACATGTTTCGTTTAGGGTTTCAAGTCAATAATGCAATTCTAGCAAAGAAGTGTGTGGAGGGCCTTTGAAAAAAGATTCGTTGGCAACGAATGCATTTTCTAAAGATTGTGCAATGTAGAAGTGGCGTTGTCACACATGAAAGGGATAACTCAAGCAAACAAGAGAGAGAAAAAAAGAAGGCAAAAGAAAATAGAACACACACAAAGGGCACAGGGGGATTTGGTTTCGCAGGGTCAGATCTGCCTTTATTTATATATAATAGGTAACTACAGTGCAAGGCGAAAGATCATTAATCACCAACCAAATCAGGAAGAATGCACGAAAAACAAAGTAAAAATAAAAAATCGAGTTAACATGGAAGGGAAGCATAAATGCCCCCAACGCTTTGTATCGTACCCAATTTGCCGAAAGTCAATCACAAACAAGGAAGAATGATGATACAAATAGAAGAAGGTTTACAACACAAATGCCATGCCTATATCCAAGCACCAACAGGGGTGACGAGGGTCATATAGGCACATATAGCATGATCACGGGGGAAGCACATCACAACACACACACACACACATCTAATCTAAAGATCAAGAAGAGGGTCTTGTTGATGAAAGGTAGCTTCAGTCAGATATGAATGATGATTGTTGATTGCATCATCATCATTTATATGTGATCGAAATTACTCATCAAATAAAATAAAATTCATGAATAAAATTTGAAATTATAATCAATGTTCAAAGTTTGCATCGTGTAAATCACAAGAAGTTAAATGCGGTAATGGTTATGTTAGCCACGGATTAGCATTGGTTGTCTATAGGAGACCCACGCCCTCAAGGGACACGTCCTCTCATAGGATGTGTCTCTCCTTGGAGGTGCATATCTTCCTGGAGGTATGTGTCTCTCCCTTCATGTACATAACATGATAGCAAACCTTGATTGTAGACATCAAAATTAATAAATGTTCTGCAATTAGCACATTCAAAATACAGAAAATAAAATTTGACTTAGAATTCTTACACAGAATTTCAGACTTAGAATTTCCTTAGATTTCTTAGGATCCAAATTTGATAAGATTTGATTACATTTACAGATCTCCCCCTAACACTGGTCAACCAAGAGGTCGTCAACTTCCCACTCTAGATCATCGTAGGGGGAAGGATGTTGAGCCTACAATGGTGTAACTTTAAGGGGAGGTGCTTCTAATCCTCCCGCAACAAGGGCCAAGGAGGAAGGACCTATGAGGTTTCCGTCACTTATCTCTTATGGTCTAAGGTCAACGATCTTGTGAAGATCATTGACAAGGTCGAAACTTCATCCACCGAGTTAAACATGCACTTAACGGTAGTGCCATGTTTCACTTCGGCAGACGGAGGAGATTGCACCCAAGGTTCACCACTAAGCTTGCCGAGCGATACGAGAGCGGGGATGAACTCAGAAGAGGCTCGGATTGGTTTCGTCACTAGGACAGAACAAGTCAATGCGGGCCCACCTTTGGGAAATGGGCTCCTCTTACATCCTCCATTGCTGGAGGGACCACTCTCCACCTTTTTCTTTGTCGGAGGAGGCGAACTCCCCATAGACGAAGCAAGAAGGGTAGAGGGAGAGGAGGAAAGGACCGCAGTAGATACAACCGAAGTATTAATTATATCTACGGGCTTCGGGAAAGGTGGGACATTCGAAACAGATGTTAGCAGAGGTGGCTCCACCAAAGGAGCGATGAACACCTGCACCTCTCCAGCCGCATGTGCACTTGCAGCGGAAGCCGGAAGTGATACGGAGCTAGTTTGGATAGAAGCAAAAGGGAAGAGAGAGGACATAGTAGGAGGTCTTCATGCAGGAGCAATCGTCTCCTCTTCTTTCTTCTGTAAGGCGGCTTGTTCAGCCAAAAGAGCCTTTCATCGACGCTTGTGCTCGTGCACAAGACGGTTTCTGCGGCTTCGAACCAGAAGCCGGAGTTTGCAAAGGGATAGAAGGCTCCTGCTCATCCATGGGAGTGTCCTCCACAACTGTTTCTAGCAAAGGGACGGGCCCCTAGTTGGGAGCAGGAGGAATAGGTTTAGAAGCAGTAGGAGGAATCGGTTCTAGCACCTCGACATCGGGCCTCTTCCCATTCGCGGGAATGGTAAGAGGTCGTGGGGCAAATTCTCTTCACAAGCCTTTCTTTCTGCCATATAAATAGTACCAAGGTCCAGGAGACCCATTAGGGAGATCCGATACCCTGATCTTGGGTCTACACCAAGCACGCACCATCGGACTCAGTCGGTAGAAACCAGGCTTACTCATCCAATACTCCTCCCAAGAAAGGGGAGTAGACGAGGCAGCCCAAGAAGGAGCAAGCTTCTCCTTTCCCTTTCGGGAAGAGGAGGTAGCAGGCTGCTCTGCTACAAGAAGGGTCAACTTCGGCTGTCCCTTGCCTCCAGTCTTATACTTCACATAGTTTTTATAGAGTAGGTCCGTTCTTGGTGGAAGCAGACCGACTGGAGTGGGCCAGAAGTGATCCAGCAAATATCCTCCATGGGACTCCACAGGCTAGTATCCAATATCATGCACCATGTGCATGACACCTTCATGGGAAAACTTAAGGCACTTATGAATCACAGAGGCGATCCCATTCATGGAAGCCAACCAAAGTATGCCTAACTTCACTTGGAATAGGTCCGACTCAGAATGACGTCGAAAACCGTGTCTACATTCCTAGGTTTGACTAAGACAGACAACGTTATCGATCCATAGGGTTTAAGGGTGAGACCATCATGCGTATGAATGATGTACTTTTTTTTCATATTCCTCCCTTTGTAGGGAGTTTAAGAATAGAGTCTCGTTCGTTATGAAATTCACTCTACTCCCGAGATCAACTAAGACCCCTGTCACAATATTTCCATTGAGGCAAGCGGGAATGTAGAGCGGAGAGGGTTTGTCATTTGCTGGTATGTCTTGCGAAGTGAACATTATATCCGACGAACTGGTCGCAAGACGAGGAGGAGTAATAGTTACCATGTTAACGTAGGCTTCAAGTTGGGAAACAAATCAGAGAGATCGATAATCATGTTAGTAGAGTGCGACGGAAACGGCTTCGTGTATATCTACAATTCACTATTAGCTTTCGCCATTGATTTGTTCATGTTTTGCTTACTTCCATCAAGACGAATAGTATCGTCCTTGATGCGATCCTGTAACTCATGACGTAGGCGCATGTAGCGTTCGATATCATGTTCGTTAACTCGATGGTATTGACAATAGGGATTTGCTTTATACCAGTTAGGATATGGTTCCCTAATTGGTTACGGAGTTGGAAGGCTAATGATCTTATCCTTTAACAACTTATGTAAGATGGAAAGAATAAGATTTGGTTAACTTTGTAAAATTTTGGTCGTGCCTAAGGCCATTGTTATCAACAGCGGCTACTACATTCGCAACAGCCTTTCCTTTTCCAGAGATTAATATAATGGACTTTCCCTCTAGACGGGAGCGCGAGGAAGATCCCCCGAACTGTACTACCATCTATTGGTACTCCCATAGGGCCGCACACAAATGCGCAAAAGAAGGGTATTTCATAAGGGCAAACTTCTCTTGCCAAGGGCTTTCTAAGTTCCATATGAACACCTTCTGCACATCGGAGTCCGGCAACGGTTACGATATTTGTGAAAAGAGCGCTTGGTATCATGCTATAAAGTCGGTAATCTTCTCATTATCCCCTTGTTTACGGCGAATAAGGTCAGAGAAGGTCATCTTAGGCCCGATGTTGGCTTGGAACTGTCGTAGAAATTGGTTCACAAGCTGATCAAATGAAAAGATGGAATTGTCCGGCAAGGAATAGTACCATTCGAATGTTGTATCCTTGAGGGATCGAGGGAACAATTTTGCCATCAATGCATCCTGATGGAAGAAGTTTATACACAAGGCATTAAAAGTGAACACGTGTTTGTGGGTCCCCTTTACCGCCGTATTTCTCAAATTTAGGAATCTCCATCCCTTGCGAGAAAGGAGTATTCAAAATTGCTACCGAAAACGGGCTATGTTGGAAGAAGGGCTGGAAGATAGGTTTGGCAAAAGTCTAGGAAAGGTTCACCAGCTGGTTCTACATCTTTCCCATATTCTGAAGGAGGGTGTTCAAAATAGGGTCGTTAGAAGTCGTAAGACCAATGGAACCACCACCAGAGCCACCGCCTGGACCACCGTCATGACTACCATCGGAGCCACCTCTGAAGTTCGATGCCACCGCCACCAGTGTGACCTTCGTCGGAACCACCACCACTTCCAAAGCCACTACCATGACCTCCACCATAACCATTTCCGCCAGTACCACCTCCACCGTTGAAGTTACCACCACCAAAGCCTCCACCGATCATCCCACCAAATCCTCCACCACCGGAGGCAGCAGAAGGGGTGAAGTGAAAACCCAAAGGGTTTCTATTTACTCTGATAGTTTCAGAACTTTTGGAAGCAGCGGGGATGTTGATTGAAGGGACCATGTACATGGATGTGGGAGGCCAACACTCCTTACTACCTCTCATGTTCTTCGAAGGGACCACCTCATATCATACTACCATGACTCGGAGGGGTGCATGCTTCAGCCAGACCAATGAGGCTAGCCAGTAGTTCTATGCCTATTCGATCTTTTTCTACCATGTATTTTATTTCACTAATAACTTTAGCAACCCTAGCCAACTTCGGGTTTTTTTCCAAGGCACCCAACCCCTTGCTTAGACTAGCGACATATTTGGAAGGGATATGGACAGCCTCATGTTCGTTGACAGATGATGAGGTTGGTGACACTAGAGGGGTAGGAATGCGATCAATTTCATCAAGGAATCTAGATTCGCCCCGTGACACATGCTCCTACGTAGATAGGCCAACCGCAGAACCAGAGAAAAGACCGGTAGTGAAACTAGAAGAGACCTTCGTCTTCTCCATCGGAAGGTGTCAGACTTCTCCTGACAATATGCCCAGAGGTCATGGACTGGGTTGTGATGCACATAAACCTTCACAACACACAAGAGTGCAATGATCAAAGGGTATAAGAGAAAAATGCCCAAAACACCAACGAACGAAAAGACATTGGTTCACGTCAGGTTCACAAAAAATGTAAGAGAGGGGGACCAACCACTGCAAGGCCCCAAGTCACGAAAGGGCGAGACCAATATGACTGCCCTAACTTACCTTAGTTAAAGAGAATGTTAGGATGGACGGGATGAGAATGATGAAGACTATAAAGCCCTTTGATCACTCTGCAAACCCGAGAGTTGAAAGGAGACTAGGTGAGTCAGTTTTTAGGGCCAACTTTGTGTCTCGGATAGCTCTCTATCAGAGGACAAAAGTGTGGTTTTGGGATGACACGTCTCTCAAGTGCATTGGCATCCATACAACTAGAAAACCAAGGAGATAAGGTCTAACCTCTGAAAAGCGGACTAATGGCCTAGTTTAAGAGTTTCTAAAGGTTCAAAATAAGACAATGAAATATGAAACGTAAAGACGAATGTGATAAAGAAAGTGGATTACCGCAAAGATGACGAAGATGATCTCATACAATAACCCTTTCGCCAGCTCGCTCCAAGATCTCTCCACCACAGAGAAAAGAGGGAAAATGTTGGGGGTTTGTTTAGGGGTCTGCCTCAGTCAGACCACCATTTTGGTGTTTCCACCTCCACACACAGCCAAGTTTGCAACGACATAGAAATAAAGCGATAAAGAAGGAACACAAGCAAAGTACACCAAAAACACTACAAAACAATAATGTGTTTACTCAACCAAACAATAGAGAAGATGAGAATAGCTTACCACCTCCGTTCAAAGCACTCAAGGCTAGTGGAGGAGAAAGATGAGAAGAACTCAAGCCTTTGCTATAATGGATTTGTCCTACGCTTGTTGTATCGAAGTGGTGAAGTGATAGATTGCTGCTATGAAGTGTGAAATGCTGCTACAAAGCTTGTGGATGAATGCTAGAATGTTGAGAGATGCTCCAGAGATCTTGTAAACTTGAAAATGGATGAATGAAATGAGAATATGAAAGAAGAATGGAAGAAAAAGGCCATATTCGAGTCAGCCAACCGAAGGGAGGTGTTACACTTCAACTTCTAATAGGAAGTGTAATGTCTCTACTGCTTTAACTAGGGGACTTTGTTGGGGATGTGAGTGCGTCGCGCGGGAATCCTGGACAGAAATACCTCCACCGACACTCAAAATAGGCTCCAAGTGTGATGGGAACAACAGGCTTATGTGGAATTAAGCATCCAAGTTTGGTTTTCTAAAGTGGGAAGGGGGTAAGAGGGGAATTTGTGTTAACTCCTATACACTTAAATCATTGTTTTTATTATTATTTCTTAGCCTCCTGTCAATCTTGTTCTTGTCCTGCTCTCTCTTGTGGCTCATAAACCTGACAAAGTTAAGGTGATCCCTAACTCTCTGTGGTAATGCTTCCCACTCATCATGCAGTGTCATCACGTTATCTGCAAATGTAACGTCACGTTTCCTCTTCTGGATCATTCCTATCAGATAAAGGATGTGTGGGTTTATCATAGGTGTGTGTGGGTGTTGCCCTCATGCGTGGGACTCCATCAACACTACCATCTCCTTTTTGTTCCCTATTCGGCCTCCTATGAATAGTCAAATGTTGTACGATGGTACTAAGCTGTTGTAGCACATTCGCCACCTGTTCCTATCTAGCTACAAGACCTCTCAATATGTCTCTAGCTTCTCTATCCTCATTCTCAGCACAGTTTCTAGGTGGTTCAACCTCGCCTATGTCTCCGATTTTATCAAATGGTATATCTTCAAATTGATTATTAAATCGAAACTCCTCAAATGGATTTCTCTGAAAACCAGGTCTCCTGCGGGAGTAATACATGTGTGGATTTACCTGATGTGGTCGCATAATAAATTATAACCCTCCAAGCTGGCAAGATTAAAGCTATGATACCACTGTGAAGAACCCAACTGGTTCCAACTCAACTCTAATGCTAAACTGCCTTGTGACTCAACTCTGATGCTAAACTGTTTTGATGAATTTCAAGCAAACAATATAGAAGTGTGTGAAGCATAAAATGAAGATAATACTAAAATACAAGAAAATTAAGAGAAACTACAATACGACTGTGGATCTGGCAATTGATACAAAAAAATAGCATACAATAGACGTAACCGGAAGTCCTCAAATTATTTAAATAAAGAAGTTATGTACATGCCAAGCAAGAAATGTTGAGTCTGGTGAAAAACAATGCCCACCTCCAAATTTGGATTTCTCCCATGCAAAAACTGTATCAAAGGCCTTGTGAGATCAAGGCGTCCAAGATGGAGTCAAGAAAGGGCCAAAAAGGAGGTTGTTTCAGCCTTCTCCTTCACACACCTCTCCCAAAGAGACACGCCTCCCAAGGTGCAAAGTACGGCCCTCTGAAGAAATGGTACAACCTCTGTGTTGATGCAGACTGGTGAGGAAAGATGGCATCCAGAAGATCAAACCCTTTCCCTTATTGTAAACTGATAAAATACTGAGCATAAAAACTTTGGTGAAGCTCAATGGACTCCTGAATTGAAGCCCTCACTATAGAAAAGATTCAACTGGTCTTTCACAGCCTCAAGAATGCAGATCACTGAAGAATTCTCGCTCTCCAATGGTAGAAAATCACCATAACCCTTGTTTCAAACAAATGCACAGAGAAGTCAAAATAGAAGCAATGTCAAATAATCATCAATGTATGAAGTCAAATTGTTTCTTTTGCCTTATATCCCCAAAAAAGCACGATTCCCAAGAAGTCACGCCTTTATTGCCATTTAAATACATTTAAATGTATTTAATTCACTTCAGTAGTTTATTAAATCACTTTATCAACTTGGGCGCACCTTTAATGACTTAAGTGATTTGATTTTTCACTTTATAACATTTAAGTCATCATTTAATAATATTTTAAGTGGCTTTTAATCATTATAAACTATAAAGTCAAATTATAACTTTATTATAACTTTATAATATCTCCATAGTCAATTAAATATTCAACCACTAAAATATTAATATCTCCCTCAATTTTCAGTGTTTTGACGTGTCGTCAAAAGCTGGCAAACACTGAACTGCAAAGGCTTGCACTGAGCCTAATACCGAACTGAAGGGGTGGAAATGACAATATCCACCATACTCTACCACTGAGATCCTCTATCCAACACACTAGCCTACGAGGATCCAAATAATAGGCTAACCCATCTACTACTGCAACTGACTAGAGTGGGGACATTACAAATTGTTTATTTTTTTTGTTTGCTTTTGCAAAGGAAACTTTATTAAAAAAACTAGTTAGTTACACTTCAACTGAATCTAGAAGTTAGTTACCATTCTTAAACTATAGATTAGATAGTGTGTTACACTTGAAGTTAACAAAATGGTAATTAAAATTAATATTCATAAAGGCCGACCCCTCCCACTTGGCACCCCTTTTGATACAATATTTTATTATATGGGCTGACCCTCCTTTATGTGGTTCCCTCATTGGGGAGTATTCCAAAAGTAAATTAAATTAATTTCTTTTAGAAGGGGCCGACCCTCTAAGTGGTGCGCCCAAGTTAGGGATGAAAAGCTGCATCTATATAAAAGGGTTGCAACCTTTGTGAAGGATCATACACTTTCAAAAACTCGCCTCCCTTTGTGTGATATAAAAGAAGATTGGTTGGAGGTTTTGAAGGCAACAATTTTATTTTCTGGATAATAAAACAAAAAAGAGAGCAGAAATATGAAGAGTAAATCAGACCTATATTGAAGATATTTGTGTGATGAAATGATAGAATTTATGCTAGAAAATTGAATAATAATAATATTCAGATTTAAAAAGAAATGTGTGCTTGAATCAGATTTGTGAGGATTGTGAAAAAATTAGAGGTTGAATCAAATTTGTGAGGATTGTGAAAAGATTTAGAGTTTGAATCAAATTGATGTGGAAGAAACTATATCAGCCATTGAAGAACTAATAGGTTGGAGCCTATCAATTAGAGGTTGGAGCCTCTTGTTGGGTTGTAGTCTCTAGTAGGTTGGAGCCCACAAGAAAGAAGATTATATATATATATATAACTCAGTTTGTGTGGGGGTTGAAGCCTCCAGTATGTTGGAGCCTATATTTTTGTCAAATGGAGATTGGAGTCTCTAGTAGGTTGGAGCCCACAAGAAAGAAGATATATATACATAAGAAAAATTGTGCCATGGTTTTCTACTACAAGGGTTTCCACATAAATTGTGTTCTCTTTGTGTTCTTAATTGCTAGATTTTGCATGTGTTCAGTTGATGTGATTAATTAAATTTAAAAAGTAAAATTTTATGATATGCTGATTTAACCCGCGCCTCACCCCCCGCACCCCCCTCTCAATATATTTGTGTGATCAACAATTTTATGTTTACATATTTTAATGATCAAAAAGTAATTCTTAATGCTCCCGAGTTCTTTATTTTCAAGAAATTGTCATTTTGTATGATGGCATGCTACGTAATGTTCGCATATTTATTCTTAAGACAAAATAACTTAATCACCATTTGTGATGTCCCCGAATTGGAAGAAATATTAAATTAATTATTTATTAAGTTATTCCAATAAATTAATATATCATAAGGATGACTTTATATTTAATTAATTTAATAAAGTGCCTTAAATAAAATAATAAATTATAAAAGTCAGTTAAGAAATAAAATAATATTATTTATAGAAGCTTCTTGAAAAATCATTGAGAAATGTATTTAAGGAGTTGTTGGCTTGGCATTTGGACATGCTTGATTTGGATTTCATTTCTCATTACCAGTTTGGTAAAGAAGTCGAATGTTTTGCTTGCTCGAGGGTTTGAAGACTCTAGAGTACCAGCTTCGGTTGTGAAAGATCACCCTGAGTTGGAGTTGTTCAGGAATCCATCCAGGGTTTCTACAGGTGTTTCACTGCAGAGATTTGGCAGGTGCAATAGCTGATATATTATTGCCCTAGCTGAATTGATGTGATAGCTGGTTTATTATCACATCTTCATTACTGCAGCAGCTGAGGTATTGTTGCATTTGATATTCCATTTGAGGACAGTATTGCAGTATCTAGTTTATTGTTGCAAATTAGTGTTGAAAGAAGTGTATCTCTGTCTGGTTGTATTTCCAAATTTTAATGTTCCAAGACCAAAATTTTGAAAAGATCCGATATTCTGATTTGAAGAAAATAATAGTAGATTTTTAGAAATAATTGATAGATTGGATATTACTTCAGCCTAAAGGAGTTCGGTTTTGATAGTTGAGGTTAATTTTCAGTTATTGGATAAAGTTCAATTCCTTCCAGAAATCCTTTCAATCATTGGCAAATTGTCTTCTATCATCTAGGGCAATTACATTCAATCTGGAAACTAAGGAATCTTCAGTAAAGAATAGCGCTGCATTATTTCACGGAAAGAATCAATCCCCATTGAGGAGTTGGGAAAAGACAAATTTATCGATTATGTTTGAAGAGTTCAGACAAGACAAATCTTTGGGGAGGAACTCGATTATTGAAAGAAAATAATTAAATATTGGGAGGATCGCATTACACAAAGAAAGACATCTTTGTTAAAGGCATCGAAGGAGGAATATAGAAGGCGTGATTATTCCTGACAAAGACAAAGCATGGTTTATCTTCTCCCTATAGTAAGACAAATAAGGGAGCTGCTAATCGTTGTGACAAGTAAGGAGACTTAAATAAAGAAAAAGACATCGATTTCTTTTATCGGGTCCTCTCTTCCTATCTACTTCATCACAAGAGATATAAGTGGATTGTTGTGCAAGTCTAGGAAGCATCAAATAAGACATCAAGAGGTGGCGTGTGAAAGCATCAGACCTCGGTGCATCATTTAATTGGCATCGGTTCATGATCTAGAAGGGCAGCAAATGAATGTTGAGTAGACGTCTTCTTCTAAAGACAAATTTTGGATTGGTAATCAAGCTCCGAGAAAAGAATCGAATCATCCAAGTTGGGACAATTATTTCTGTAGGAATTATTTTCAAAATCTTTAATTTCTGATCGATTCATATACCCTTTGTAATTATTGCATTTAAATATATATTGTTGTCTTCATATTGAGTCAAGAATTTGATTTGGTTGATACTTCATTCTGCTCTTATGTATTGTTGTCATAGCAGCACAGTAGTAATGCAATTTTAGGGAGTTCTTTAGTTGGAAGCCATCTCTTTCATGGTCTATTAGCTGCATTCATTGTAATTAAGTTACAGGTGCAAATATAAGGAGCTCTAAGTTGCATAAGTTCAGTTAGAAGAAGTTCTGAAGTAGTATGCTAAGTGTTTGTTAAAATGTCCATGAGCTGAAGGTGTCAATTTCATGCATTATCAATCACTTATTTTCATTGAAAAGCCATAAGTAGTTGTTGCATTGCATTCATATTTCAATTCAGACATTTGAATACTTTCTTTGGAGTCATTTACTTTATGCATTCATCATATGCAACCAAAAACACAAAACAACCCAACAAACAGTAGCTGAAAAGTTTCAATGACAAGTGTTTGACGAAATGTCCAAGTGTTGAAAACTTGAAATTAAGCTAAGAATCCTGCCAGCCTGTTGGGAAATTGAACTTTGTTTCAGCTAATCAATTGCAAATCAGAATTTCAGTTGGCTGCATGGCTACTTCTAGCAATTCAATAAAAAACCTTGTTGGGGGGAAAATTTGGAAAAGTGGAACAAAGATTGAAAATTGTTAGTGAAAAGCTGGAATTTGTACCATAGGTTAAAGCACCCTCCTAAACATTTTGGAGGAGGCTGAAAGTTGTTTGTGTAAGATTGGACAGTCAGCTTTTCGAGCAATGTATAGAGCTATGAGACCTTTGGTGAGTCTTTTGGTTAAGCCAGAACTTTTGCAATATCAAGATGAAGAAGTTAGGCTTGCAGTTGTCACTTGTATAAGTGAAGTTGTAAGAATTACAGCTCCTACAGCACCATATGATAAATATACTATGAAAATAATCCTTCAAAAGATGGTGGAAATTTTTTACAGGCTGTGTGATGACAAAAGCCCTACCTTTGGTCAAAGAGAAAGAATCTTGGAGATTATGGAAAAGTTTAAGGTATGTTACCTCTGGAGTGCTTATTGAAAATGGACAGCTGTTGCAAGTGTGTTAGTACATGCTCTTCGGATTATAGAGGGGAAGATCTCTCTTTGCTGATTTTCTACTGTGTAAAAGGGGTGTACTAAGGTTCCTATCTTTTTTACTCAGCGGCAGGACACAAGGGTGCATAAACACAATGCGTCGTAGCTAAGCTTTTCTCTGGTTTCCGCAGATCTTAACTACGACTAACTAAGCTTCTAAACTATCCTACCTCCCCAAGATAAATAGAGCATGAGGGCATAGGAGCGAAATGGTATTGGTTGGATCACTTGAATCCTCCGTCTCAATGGAATATGGCCGAGGCTCTAAACCTTCGGATATATACCAAGATAGGGCTCGATACAAGCAAACACTCTCTTACGGTAAACTGGACCTGAGACTTGCCAAGGAGAAGGAACCCCTATCCGAGGTGTAGGCTTAGAAACAGCTCACTGGAAACAACAAGGAACGATGGCCTCTCTAACAGGATTCCCGAGGAGGTGACGACACCTGTCCAAAGTGTAGGCTGCAAGACAGATCATTAAACAACATCAAACGATAATGATCGATGACAAAATATCCAAGGAGGCGACGACATCTATCCAAGGAGGAGATTGAAACAATACACTATTTGAAAACAAGACTTTGGAATAACTCAGGTATTTAGATCAAGCAAGCATGCACCTTCTGATTTATTTCTTCAAGCTTCTCCAAAGAATTACAAAGGTCGGGACAGTAAAGGCACAAAATCATGCACAATTACGATCAACCAACGAACTCTCCTCCAAGAGTGAACAAATATAAACAAGCTAACTCTGGCAACAATGGTGCAGCAATTTTGCTTAGCAAATAAAGGTTAAACAAATAAAGAACCTAAGGCTCTTATTTATAGAAACTCAAAGGAGTAGGCAACCCTAAAATCTCCTTGAGTTAACAAATAGTTCTTACCAATCAGCAAGATTTATTTCTATGTCTAAAAGTAGGTGAGCAAACAGTTAACTGAAACTAAACAAAAGTCAAACTTGAAGATTACCTCAGTTGACTAACACCTAACTAAAAGTGAACTTATGTTACAAATATGTCTCCAAATAGATATCCACCTTTAAAGGAGATTTGAGATCCACAAATCGTGGGAGTCAATTAGACATCCTAGATCAGTGGGATCTAACAGCATAATCTGTGTTGATCTGGAGTCAACTTGGAAAGGGGCATCAAGTTGACTTCAGTCATAATTAATGCTATTTGGAGGGTAAGACGTCCTTTTTTGGTGCTTTACACCTCTTCACCACTGGTCAACAAAGTTTCTATCCAGTCATTGACCTCTTCGGCCTCCGGGCAATTAATGCTTTTCAAGGTGACTATGTGGTTTCTAAGCATTTCTTCACCCGTTGCAAGCTACTGCTGATAGTTTATGCATTGGGCAGCTGCTTCATCTAACTGGATAGACATGGCTGCAATTTTGGCTAATTTGCAGCCATTGGGATCTTCAAGGAATGAAGATCGGATGACATCTTGGAACCGTGTCTGTACCCTTTCAAGCTTAACATATTCTCCTCCTTCTCGCTGATATTCTAACTCAGGGAAGGATATTACCAATGTTCTTGCGAAGTTGATAATATTGGCGACAAAGCATCTATAGTCAATCAGCTCCACTGAGTTGGCATCATAGGCTCTCACCTTGTATGCCACCTGTTCTTTCCACTCAAAGAGATGGTGTTTATTTTCTGTGGTTGTAACTGATTCATATGCTTGTCGCAAATCAGCAACTATCGCCTCCTCTCTCGGCCTCTCTTGAGTTGCTTTCAAGTCTGACTGCTAGATTTTTGATCGAAGCCCATGTGCTCTGTCTCTCAGCTGATATGCTTCTGCTAATACACACCTTCCTTTGACGACAAACTCATCCACTTGACGTCTCAAGTGTTTTCCGTATGTAATCAACTGATGATGGTTTCTTTCAGCTGGGAGATCCAATAGTCCTTGAGGCAAGGCCGAGGAGTCAGGAGTGTCATGTATCAAACTAGAAATGTACAATTTTAGCTGACGGATTTCAACCTTCAAGGCTGCTTTGTCTTGTCCATCCTTTGTCATCCTTTCTTTGACGCTCGCTGAGGCGATTCCGAGAAGGTCTGCCTCCACCTGTCGAGTGGTCTTTCCAAGGTTCACCTTTGAAAGCGTGAAATCCTCAACCCTCACATTATGTATGTCTTTATCTTTAGGCGGGGCAGCAGTCTCTATGACAACCTCGTTCTCTACATTCCTCTCTACATGTGTCTGTTTCTTTAACTTCTTTGTCGGCATGTCTTGTGGGACATGGTGGAATTCAGAGAAGTCAAGCTGATAAGAAGGTCTCTCCCTTTTCCTCCCAAGCGAGCTTTCCAGCCAGATAGAATCTCGGCTAGCATCGCTGGGAGGAGGAACATAGGCCCCCTGAATGTTGGAAGGACGAGACTGTGCTATGGCAATGTCTCGTGGTGGCGAGTCCAAATCAATAGGACTTTGCGACCTCTGTGATGGTGGTGAAGTTGGTGGCTCTGTTTCTATTACAGGCACTGCTTCTGCTGCAACCTCTTCTACAATGGATTCCATCTCTGCCTCAATTATCTCAATCACTGGCTCTGATGTAGCTGCAGCGGTCTCAACTGTTTCAGGTAAATTGGTGGCTGTCTCCACCTGTACCTCTTACCGGCTTGTGCTAGCAATTCCTCTTCTTCCCCATGTGCTCCCTGACATCCGCATTCCTTCTGGGAGAATGCTCATCTTCTTCTGTCTGGGTTTCCTCCTAGACGAGGTAGGTAGTGTAAACTGAACCGCTGGTTGCTCTGATTGGGGAAGTACTACCTTCCTTGTCCTTTTACTGTCCAGGTAGAGTTGACTGTGTCGAACTACTCTACCCGTTCTTTCCTCAATAGACGTACTCTCTTTCGCGTACCAGTCCACTTTGCTGAGTGCTTGTGAATCCACTAGACCCGTGAAGAAGGAAGAAAGAATGACTTCTTCTTTGTCATCAGATAAGCCCTCGATGTCCTCTGACATGAATTCTGCAATTTGTGTGAGCTTGAATCTGCTATGGTTCCTTCTCACTTCGAACTCATCCTCGCAGTTGACCCAAAAATCTTCCATGAAAGGTTCATGTGATGATCTTTGCTCAAGGTGTGCTGCGAAGATGCCTCTGGGGTCATAGGATGGCCTCTTGTCAATGAGGTACTTGAGATTAAATCTCACTATTTCCTGGCTTATCAACCTGGCATCGGCTGCAGTCCTGCATCTGTAGAATCCCATCTGAAAAGGAAAGTTTGTGGCAGACTTCTTCTTTATGCGAAGGTAAGAGTGAACCTCGGCCAACTGCCTCAAGAATTCCATGAACACTACCCTATCTGAGGAGTAGCGTGGCATCATGGCGGGGTGACCATTATAGCCATACACGCGTATGTAGGTGAAAGTGGGGAATTGGATGAACCAATCCGCCCAGTCCACCATTGCTGCCTTAGCTGTTGGTGAAATACGAACGTGCATCTCATGGTCTAGCTCGTACACGGTGTGCATAGTGAATAGGTCCTTTATCTTCTTGAAGTGCCTTTCTGCTAGAGTGAACTCAAGACGAGGAAAGTATTCTTGGACCTTTTGCACACCGAGGGTTCCCACAGTGTTTAGTGTTCTGAAATCACCTGGGAAGGCTATTAGGTAGACCAGGTATGAACACATGTGGAAACGGTGCTCTTCTAGAAACCCGATGAATTGTTGGTGGAGTGTGTCACTAATCAGAGAGGCCCAGTCGTAATGTTCTTTCCTGCTGATTATTTTGCCAATAATATAGAACATCCACGGCTGGAAGGATTTCCCCTCCTCTTGTCCAGTGACTCTGCTGAGTAGGGTGATTAACACTCCGTACTCATCTTTGAATTCTCCTCTCCCAACCAATCTGGGCAAGTTGGTTCTCTTTGTTTTCAACCAATGTTCAGCCATTATAAGCGAACACTCATCCTTCGAAGCCTCGAACACCTTTTCGCATTCTGTCACTGATATGACCTTCTTGGTAGGGCATGGTGGAATTGCAAAACAAGTCTTTATGTCCACCGACTTCAAGCTGCAAATCACCCTCCTGTCCACTGACAGGATCTCTCTTGTAGTCAAGTTGTAATGCTTTGTGCAAGTAGTTACAAGCTCGATGCTCTTTAAGGTGATTGGAATAGACGCAGTTTGGAATAAACCGAATTCTTCAATGTTTTGCAACGTAATTTGGTTCATGCCCTCCAAGTCTTCAGAACTGGCCTCTGGATTTTTCTGCCATAAGTCTGTGTCAGTCGTTTTCAGGTAATCATGGTATAAGACCGTTTTGGTCTTGTATTGTACCTGAGAGTACTGCATTCTGAAAACCTTGAATATTGATTGGGCACTTGACCCTGTTCTGACACTTTTCTGGAACTGCTAAAAATAGCCTCGTCAGGGGGTAGTTTTTACGAAAATTTCTGAGACATGGGTTTTGTTAAGAATGATTTTCTAGACAAACCCAGATCGTCAGAAATTCGAAAAAATGAGTTTTTCTTTGACATGCAAAAGCCCTTTGGTGGCAGAGGCAACGGGGTACCAGAAAGTGATTTTTCTCGGAAAAATCTAACACATGGGTTTTGTTCGTGCTTCAAAGCTAAACAAACCCAGTTTGTCTGTTTTTCAATATTATGACTTTTTCCAAAAACCCTAAAAAAATAGGGGCAGTAGGGCTACTTTTTTTGGAAAAATCTAACATGTGGGTTTTGTTGAAAAAGCTGTGCTGATCAAACCCAATTGGCCAGATCTGTGATTATCTGTTGTTTCCTGTGACATGCAAAGAAATATAGACAAAAATAGAGGAAGTAGACAGAAGATGGATTGGAAGTTATAAACTGCCACTTTGCAATAATCTGTCTCTGGAAGCAATCTTGGGAGAAAAATACTTTTACTGTCAATGATCTTCAAAAATATTGAAGATCCATCCAAAACCTCTGCCAGATCTTGAAAACGTGTTCTTGGGAGCTATTTGATGTTTTATCCTTCAACCTGCAAAAAGAATAATGAAGAATGGGACGCCTAGCATGAATATATGGTGATTAGGGTTAAGATCCACAAAGTAGGGAAGATAACTCATCATTTAGGTCTGATTTGGAGTTCCAAAAGGTGATTTCCACTGATTGTGGAGTGTTTGGCCTCTTTTTTGGCTCCAAATTTGCTAAGTCAAGTCAACACTTTTGCTTTGACTTCCTTTAGGCGTCCATCCTTGAAATTGGTCATTTTTGTCCATTTTGCAAGCTGAAGTGCTCCCGTTTGATCTTTGATTCAGGTTACTCAGTTGATCTCTGGCAATGGCTAGCAGTTCTGTTGTTGAGGTGGGATCAACATGATGAGATATACCTGGGAGGGGTTAACTCAGAAAACTGAGTTTACGTCTCCAGAAAGAAGGGCGCCTTTCCTTGAGAGAGGCGCTTTTGACAATGCCTTAGTCAATTTTCATTGACTGTTCTTCGTTTTGACCTTTTCAGACCCTCCTTGCTTTGATCCGACGTTCCCGATGTTAGATGAATCAGATGACTCTGCTTGACGATGCATCGGGTAGCCGGTTTGGTCTTGCTCAGGATGACTGACTTCTCAGTTAAAGCTGGTAAGTTTAGGTCCTTCAAACTAAAGGGCGCCCCTGCTTAGCTTTTGATTGAATTTCTTCATGCTATGAACTGCCTGACTTTGACCTCCTCCATCAGATGATTGATTTGTCGGAAATTCTTGTTGATAGTTCTACTGACGAGATAGGTCATAGCTGAGAAGGTCATCTTGGGAGGCAGTGAAGATTCTGGTTGAATCTGGATGCCTTCAAGAAAGGGCGCCTTTCTTCAAGAGGGGCGCTTTTAGCCATGCCTTAGCAATTTTCTGGCTTATCTTTCCAGTTCTTCAATTTTGGCTTTTTCTGCTTGACCTCAACTCGTGATCATTTGGCATGTCTTGTGGACCTACTGTTAGATTGATCACGTAGCTGGGAGGAAGCTGGAAAGATATCATGTATAGAGTTGCTGCTTATGGATTCATTTGGTGCCTGCAACTGAGGGGCGCCCCTGGGCAGCAGGGGCGCTTTTACCTTGAAGCTCTCTGATTTGGCATCTTTGTCGTTGATGGATCCTACATACTTTGCTAACGGTTGGTCAATGATTCCTGAATCAGATGATTTTGCTGATTGTTTCGTTGTCGAGCCAGCATGAAAGTCAAGAGGATGACTGAGTTGAAGATGCCAAATGATTTGATTTGCCCTCTGAGATCCAAGGGCGCCTTTCTTCAAGAGGGGCGCTTTTTCAACTATAGACTGTGTTTTGCCTTGGTAGACAAAACGTCCATCTTCCAGAGAGCCAAATTTTGGCCTTCTATGTTTTGAGAATCTCCTTCGTTGAAACAGCATCTTTTTGACCTTTTCCGCCATGGCTTCTTCGTTGAAGCTTTTGAGGTTTAGCTTTCAGCACCTAATATTGGCCAATCTGTCATTAATGGCTGCGGAGCTCCTAACTTTGTTCCTAAAAAAATAGAAATAGACCCACCAGAGTAAAACATGCATTTTGATAATTCTGACTTGATCAGTATGATCGTGAAGGTAATTAATCCTATTAGAATTATTTTCAATCATTTCCGAGAAGGTTCTATTTTTAAGGGTTTCCTTAAAAATAGGGGCATAAAACCCTAATTTTCATTTTTTTAGAATTTTAACCATAGATTCCTTGACATAAACCCACAAAGACTTCATGTTTGGTTTGACCTAAAACATACTTTCGATGGCATTTTTACATTGTTTAGCTCAATTTAAGCAGAATGCCAAAAATTTCATTTTGGGTATAACAAAGTTCAAGGAACAATTGAATACAAAATAATTAATCTCATTTGGTCTACCAATTCCATCTTCTCTACTTGAAGAAAACAACCCATCATTCAGTGGAGCAGCTGAGCTGGATGATGAGTACAACAAGCAACCTGAGCTCTCTTGTGTTGAGACACTTAATAAGGGCCTTGATGATGATTTCATAGATGGGATTAGCGCTGTCCTAATTCCAAATTAGAATGAATTCATATAGGACTTGGTAGAAAAAGATAGTTGGGTGACTCAAGCACTTCATGAACAATCAGATGCTTATTCATGTGAAGGAGAGGCTAATCATACACCCCATAGTCTGCACAGTTGGAGGAACCAGTTGAAGGTGAATGAAGATGGGATTGTGGCAGCCTTATCTCATCATGACAAAATGCATAGACTGATTGAAAATCACCTTTCAACGGTTCAGTTGGAGAGAAGACAAAAGGGAGATGAAGCAGAGTCTTCTCATGATAGCTTGTCGGAAGTCAAAGAAGGCATGGGAACAATGAAGACAAATTATTTACACCCTTCAGATTGTGACCACCATCTCAACCTAGTTGAGATCTATTCAGATGTTTTGATGAGGAAAGAAGAGCAAGTTGACAAGCTCTCTCACGAGCTTTAGGTCACCAACGATTCCTAGAGGATGACTCAAATAGCTCTTCAAGAATCGAATATTCATGTCGATGAGCTCTGCTTAGAGTTGAGTTTGGCTCGAGATTCATTATGCATAGCAAAGACTTAGTCACCTATGGAAGCCAGGGTGCAAGATGAGGAGAGCAGCATGACATCTCCTAGTGTTCACACTCAGGATTCAGGTGCAGTGCCTCTTGTGTCGGATACGAAAGAGGAATCAATTGGTGATAGATGCATGCTTGAGTTTCTAGTTGATTCCAATCTATGGTTTGGGGTTAGACATGAGGACAATTGTATTCCAGCGTTACCATGGGTTCTATCTCATACTTCATTGGTTGACGATGGTACTACTTTGAGGATAGAAGCAGTTGGGATGGATAGTGGGTGTTGGGATGTCACTTTGGTGTTAAGGGACAGATTGATGATGAGCTCTTATTGTTGAATATCAAGATACTGAGAGGGGGGGGTGAATCAGTATCTTCTTCCACTTGTTGAACAAATAGCATCCAATTACTCAAATGCATATAACAATAAAGATGAGCAAAACATTAACAGAGCATGAAACCACACAACACATAAACACCAAAAAATTTTACGTGGAAAACCCAATGAGGGAAAAGCCACAGTGAGGATTAAATCACTATATAATGTAGTTCCAAAACCAGATACAAAAGAGGCTCACTACTAGATACAAAAGCTCACTGCTTACAAGTAGCACTCACTGTCCATACAAGGAGGCTCACTGCCTACAAAAAGATTATAGTACCAAAATTGCTTACAGCCAGAATATGAACTGGTAAGAGTGCACCCAACAAGTGTTGATTGAGTTCCTTTGATGCTCAATAAATAGACTTAACACACTTCATCAATTTCACACACTTCGCTTCACATTTGCACTATACTTCGCATTCGCATCACACTTTGCATTGTGTTCGACAATTCCACCACTTCCAACTTCAAAACTATCCAATATATATATTTGATACATCCGCACGCATCAATTAGGTCGGCCTAATTAGATGCATTCTTTATTCATCGAAAAGACTAACTGTCAGCTCCAAGTTAGTACAAAACTTCTCCAAAAATAATTCAACCGTGTAGTATGCTATATCATGTCGGCTTAGACCAAAGATAGGTCACTCATATATCCACAACACAAATTAATCCACTACACTACCAACTGTTTATTAGGTCGGCCATGGATAGACCTAATAACAAAATGCAACACCAAACCAATGCCAACTTGCCATACAAGCATATGAGCACACAAGATTCTATATTTACAGGCTTCCAACATCCATAAATCATTTCCCAAAACCGCGAACAGCGATGAACACCAAAGGGGAATTGTGGACCAAAATACCAAACCAAAAATACCAGAGGATGTAAACTTCTTCTTCATACCGGTTTAGATCAAATTGGCAACTTAACCGACATGGTGACATTAATGACAACACAAAGTCTGATCTTCTTCATTCTTCCAACACTTATCATTCCTTGACAGCAGAGATACTTTTTGCTCCATCATGGACTTGATTCAAAGGATACATGGTGTTGTTTTGATTTATGCCAACAGCTTGACAGATGTTGGTATATGTTTTTATGCACCTAGGTTAGGCATCTTTCACATCTGCAGGAGACCATTCAATGTGGATCAGGTTGTTGATGATGCAGACACATCAGTCTTGGTTGTAGGTTCAGGCGTCATTGGAGATTTGAGCACCAGGTTCTACTTCGACAGTTTTGAGATTGACATTGGTCAGTCTTTTCAAAAGAAGACGGGTTCTCCTAAGTCTTGCACGCTGGACACGGTATTATTCCAACCCCTTTCCAAGTAGTCGATGGCATTCATGATGGTATTCTTCTCACTCCTGAAAGTGAGACAGGACACTTGTAGTTGCTTTGTGGGAGAGGTCTTGATATTTTTTTGCAAGACCAACTCATCCTATTGTGAGTTGTGAGTCTTCTTTTAAGGGTGGCAGTACAAGATGGCGTACACTCGACTACTCTGGTTGTCCATTGACATAGTCAGGATAATTTCATCTCGATTGCATCATAAGGTGTGCCCATCGGTTCTCTTCTAGCCCACATGTACAGGATTTGATGACGACATTGATGAGACAAAGAGATGGGTTGAATAGGGGATGTTCAAATTTACTCTAGTATAACATGCTTCAGAATTCAGATGATGAATCCAAGTTTGACAGGTCTCTCACTTTGATTTCTCCAGTTGGATGTTTTCAGCAACAATAGTTCGAGATTTGGTTCGATTGGACTCTAGGGGTTATCAGAGTGGCACCGCGGAAGTCAGTTGCACTCCCAGTTTGTTCATGGGATCCAAGTAGGGATTGCTTTTGGATAAATGATAGCAGTACTTGGATGGCAGAGCTATCTAATCAGCGCATGGTAGAGATCCCTGTGCACAATATAGAGCTGATTTTCAAAGTTGGGATCCAGGATTTGACTTGTTAGCAAGTTGGCTTCACAGATTCATAGGGCTTGATAGTGTCAGGAGTTTCACCTATAATATTGAGGATGTTGGTTGGAGTTCTTTCTAGGATCATTTGGGATCCAGGTGGATGGTGGACAGGCATTGATGGTTTGTCATTCAGTTATCAGATGTTGTGGCAGTTGAGTTGGATTGGCAGTTGCGGATTGCTTGAGGGCAAGCAATTTTTCGGAAGGGAGGACTATCATGTCCCCGAATTGGAGGAAATATTAAATTAATTATTTATTAAGTTATTCCAATAAATTAATATATCATAAGGGATGACTTTATATTTAATTAATTTAATAGAGTGACTTAAATAAAATAATAAATTATAAAATTTAGTTAAGAAATAAAATAATATTATTTCTAGAAACTTCTTGAAAAGTCATTGAGAAATATATTTAAGGAGTTGTTGGCTTAGCATTTGGGCAGGCTTGATTTGGATTTCATTTCTCAACCCGTTTGGTAAAGAATATGAATGCTTTGCTTGGTCGAGGGTTTGAAGACTCTAGAGTACCAGATCCGGTTGTGAAAGATCAACCCTAGCTAGAGTTGTTGAGGAATCCATCCAAGATTTCTACAGGTGCTTCATTGGAGAGATTTGCCATGTGCAATAGCTGATGTATTATTGCCCTAGCTGAATTGATGTGATAGTTGGTTTATTATCGCATCTTCATTATTGCAGCAGCTAAGGTATTGTTACATTTGATATTTCATTTGAGGAAGGTATTGCAGCAGCTAGTTTATTGTGGCAAATTGCTGTTGAAAGAAATTTATCTTTGTCTAGTTGTATTTCCAAATTTTAATGGTCCGGGACCAAAATTTTGAAAAGATTCGATATTCTGATTTGAAGAAAATAATAGTAGATTTTTAGAAATAATTGACAGATTGGATATTACTTCAGCCTGAAGGAATTCGGTTTTGATAGTGAGGTTGATTTTCAGTTATTGGATAAATTTCGATTCCTTTGAGAAATCCTTTCAATCATTGGCAAATCGTCTTCTATCATCTGGGGTGATTACATTACATCTGGAAACTGTGGCATATTCAAGAAAGAATAGCACTGCCTTATTTCAAGGAAAGAATCAATCCCCATTGAGGAGCTGGGAAGAGACAAATTTATCGATTCTATTTGAAGAGTTCAGACAAGACAAATCTTTGTGGAGGAACTTGATTATTGAAAGAAAATAATGAAATATTGGGAGGATCGCATTACACAAAGAAAGATTTCTTTGTTAAAGGTATCGAAGGAGGAATATAGAAGACGTGATTATTCTTGACAAAGGCAGAGCATAGTTTGTCTTATCCCTGGAGTAAGATAAAAATAAGGGAGCTGCTATTCGTTGTGACAAATAAGGAGATTTAAATAAAGAAAAAGACATCAATTTCTTTTATCGGGTCCTCTCTTCCTGTCTACTTCATCACAGGAGATATAAGTGGATTGTTGTGTAAGTCTGGGAAGCATTGAATAAGACATCAAGTGGTGGTGTGTGAAAGCAGCAGACCTGGGCGCATCATTTAATTGGCATCAGTTCATGATCTAGAGGGCAGCGAATGAATGTTGAGAAGACATCTTCTTCTAAAGACGAATTTTGGGTTGGTAATCAAGCTCCAAGCAAAGAATCGAACCATCCAGGTTGGAACGATTATTTATGTAGGCATTACTTTCAGAATCTTTAAGTTCTGATCAATTCATATAACCATTGTAATTATCGCATTTAAATATATAATTTTGTCTTCATATTGAGTCAAGAATTTGATTTGGTTGATACTTCATTCTGCTCTTATGTATTGCTGTCATAGCAGCACAGTAGTAATCCAATTTTAGGGAGTTCTTTAGTTGGAAGTCATCTTTTTCATGGTCTATTAGCTGCATTCATTGCAATCAAGTTACAGCTGCAAATATAAGGAGCTCTAAGTTGGATAAGTTCAGTTAGAAGAAGTTCTGAAGTAGTATGCTAAGTGTTTGTTAAAATGTCCATGAGCAGTAGGTGTCAATTTCATGCATTATCAGTCACTTACTTTCATTGAAAAGCCATAAGTAGTTGTTGCATTGCATTCATATTTCAATTCAATCATTTGAATACTTTTTTTGGAGTCATTTACTTTATGCATTCATCATATGCAACCAAAAACACAAAACAACCCAACGAACAACAGCTGAAAAGTTTGAATGACAAGTGTTTGACGAAATGTCCAAGTGTTGAAAACTTGAAATTAAGCTCAAAATTTGCAAGGGACTTTACACCATTTCTAAAAGGCTCATTGAAAAAAGAATTGTGTGAATCCCAAAAACCATTCCAGCTAGCAGGAAACCAACTTTCTAGATTCGAAATATTCCCTGTCCCATCACTAGGAACTCCTATAGAAGGTCTAGAAAAAGTTGTAAACATTTTCATTAACTGCAGAAACATTATGGGCCTAAATGTGGTAGGTGCAATAGTCTACTTAAGTTTTTCCCTTTTTCTTTGAGAGGTAAAAATAAAACTAACATAAAGTATACCCTATTCTAATCATTTACTTGCCCACTAACCAACTAAAAGCTTAAACCCTAAAACTAAGGAAAAGACCATAAACACTCAATCACACTAAACTATAAGGAAGAGGAGATATTTTGTAGCAATTAGATAGCATTTTTAATGAGTGGGGAGAAAAGAAGCACCCACTAGCAGAGTGGCAAGCATTAGCAGATACATGAGCAAATGAACATCACCCAAAAGAAAATTGAGATGAAAAATTTAGTGATTAGTGATTAGGTAGCCATTGGCAGAAGAGACTCATTATTCAAGCGAACTGGTTCTACTTAAGAGCACAGTAACAACATTTGATTGAACCTCAAGCATTTTTATCAATTCTCAAATCTTTTAAAAGGTTTGAGCATATTGGACCAAATCTAAAAATGTCAAGTTAATAAATTTCCCATGACTTTGGACATCATTTTTCTCATGTAAGATATGTTTTCTATTGTACATGTTTCAAAAACAATGATCGAAATGGTGACTATTAGAGCTATAGTGCATATGCATGGGTTTGGAGTTAGCACTACTTGCAATAATGATCATGAATTAGATCTGTTGACGGTGTTTTATGACCGCACCAACACAGAATAAAGTTTCCCAACGGATACTCTATCCTCTCTTCATCAAAGTGTCCCGCATGCTAAGATTGCTAGAAAGATCATACATTTGACTCCAAGGTTCCTTATGCAAGGGGATAGTCTTAGTTGGCTTGATGTGATTTTGTTGGGTATTCCAAGGGGACTTACACAATTGTTCAACTTTGAAGCAGTTACAAGATACGAATGATTTGGTGATGATTTTCGGATTCCTAGAATAATCAAGAAAATACTGAAATTAAAAGGGGTAAGGATAGAGGTTTTATTGTCTACTTCTAAATGTGGGATATGAAGGCTAACTTCACCAAGCTTCGAACCAGATTTTGCTTTGCCTCCTATTGGACAGCTTCTACAAAACCGGTGCAATCTTCAGAGGATAATAAAAGATATTCCAATTGTGACCCAACATGCAAATACCATCACAACGATGCATATGGACATACAAATCACAATTGAAGTTAAGTACAAAGATACTCTAGTTGACCACGCAAGGCGAACCCACCGTCAGTGAGCTCGTTAGTGGTATGGATGAATGAAACTTTCTTAGGCGAAATAGCGTATTCCACAGCTAACAACTACTCTGTTGGGGCTCATCAGTCTCCATGAGCTGAGTATCTCCTGACATTTGGGCCTCTTGCCCTGTGGTATCTTCCTCCTCCAATGTCATGTCGAGCATCTGTTGGAAATGGGTTATCAATTGTCGTTTCCTTTTCCTCTTCCTGTCAGCTCCTGCCTCTAGGTGTGCTGACACTCAGGTTGTCTGACTCGCAGAGCGGTGGCTGATATACTTCTTCAAATCCCCGCTCTTCATTCATTTCTCATTGATCAGCAAATAATGAAATCTCCCTTATACTCGAAGACTGAGTCCGTGATTATGTGGGTGATGCCTGCTCTACCCCCTGAGGTATTGGCTGGGCCGGCACTTCTCTCTGTGTTTCCGCAACTTGGGCAACCTGCTTCCCTTTTCTTGTTGATGATGGCCTTTGATCGCCCATCAGGTTATAAGTAAGAGCAACTGACCTGCTCTTAAGCTGGCTCACGTGCCTTTCAACCCAACTCCTTGTGAAAGTCAACACCGGAATGGAAAGTGTATCCAGGTCCATGATTTCAAGCTCAAACCAATCTGGTGGTGGGATCGATGTGTTCCTCACTAACTCAAACTCAGGTTGTATGACATTGACGTCCTCATCCACTTGATCCGGGACCAGAATGACTTCACATTCTCTGATTAATTTGAGGGGTAGCCTGGTGAACATCCTCCTTATCTCGGCATCATCAACCGCATTCGACCAGAAATCTTCAATATGAGCCCTGTGCCTATATTCTACATTTTGCACCACTCGGATGTTGTTATAGGGATCGAAATCTTGCCTACCAATATGATATGTGAGGTGAAAGAACTGCAGCTCATCTTCGACCTCACGAGCTACTTGCAAGGAAGGACATACTTCACTTGAATTCCCCATGGCGATAGGGAAGTCTAGTCCCTTCTTCCTTTTCTTCTTCTGAATTTTATCATAGGCAATGAGTTGCCTAGATACTTCTAACATTACTATTCGGTCGATGGGGTACCTCGGCAGCCGGTATGGATATGAGGTGAACCCCTGCAGCCTGATGTATGTAAATTTTGGAAATTGGATGAGCCAATATCCATACTCTTCAATCAACGCCTGTGCTTCCTTTGAAATTCTTTGTTGCGTTCGTGCTGCAGGGTCCTTGCAATATGCATCGTGAATGCATCATTCACCCGCTTGTAGCTAACAGTGTTGGTTAAATGAAGTTGTGGGCAAGCCTCGTGGATCTTGAACTGTTCAGGGCCACATCCGATTGGCTCCTTGTACGTTATTCCCCGGTCCTTGGTCACTCGGGCCAACATGTACATCACGTATGAGCTCATGTAAAAATTCTTTGTCCTCCTCAGGCTCTTGAACTGCTCATCTATATTGTCACTTATCATCCCAGCGCAATCAACACATTTTTTTCCCTCCAATATGATCTCGATGTAGTAAAACATCCAAGGCTCAAAGATGTAGGCTTGCGGACTTCCGTTCACCCGATTGAGCATCATTATGAGATCACAATACTCCTGTTTCACATCTTCAGCAATTATTTGCTTCAAGAGCTTGGTGCAAGGAGGTTTGGTTCTCTGCATCCAAACTGTATTGATGACACCAACACACCTCTCGAAGGAGGAAGAATACATTCTATCTGCTCTATCCTTCGTTCTATACAACATCTTCTCAGAGGTGGGAATCCCAAATGCTTCT
Source organism: Sequoiadendron giganteum (assembly GCA_007115665.2). Classification (NCBI taxonomy): domain Eukaryota; kingdom Viridiplantae; phylum Streptophyta; class Pinopsida; order Cupressales; family Cupressaceae; genus Sequoiadendron; species Sequoiadendron giganteum. Next base: position 656,005,570 of record CM021101.1, on the reverse strand, counting down.
CCAATAGCATCGGGCGTGAAGTTGGCGAACAACCTACCATCTGGAGAAACAATGGTCCTTCATTCCGGCTTATAACAATTTGCGCACTCCATGATCAACTCCAGACACTGTATTGCTGGTGGAAAACTAGCAACTGCATAAATCCCACTTTTCATTATGTGGTGTGCTGTGATTGACGGTTGATGACCTCCCAACCCGTACATTCCCGCTCTGAGTGCACCCAGATTAAATAAACCAAGGTTGGTATCTTTTAATCCTACCAACTTCGAAGTGAATTTGGATTTTGGAAGAGAAGGCTTGGCGAGCTTCTTGATTACAGCCTGTCGGGACGCACTTTCCTTGCCAGCTTCAATATTTGCAGCTCTGCCTACAACCCTGCTTGTTCCTGCAACATCTCCTCTTCTTTCAACCATCTCAAACTCTTAAATCCTCCGAACTTAAAGAAGAACTTTCAGCAACGTTACTTCTGGATTCTGAAAGAAATTCGCACCAACAGGCAACTTTCAGCAAGAAGACACCTTCCTCAACATAAAATTTTGCACCTTTTACTTCAGCTTGTTGACTTTCAGCTTTAACTTTCAGCAGCTAGAAAAAATAATAACTACTACAGCAGAGTATTTTGAAGACTTCACTCAGCAACTCAACCTTCAGTACTTCGAAAAATAAATATCTCCAGCAACTCCAAGAATTGATTCCCAGCACTTAGAAAATAAATTCTCAGCTCAACTTTCAACAACCTCAATAAATTCGATTCTCACAGCAATCTCTCAATTTTGCCAAGATTTCTTCTCACTTCAACAATCTCTCAACTTCGCAAAGAAAATTCCTCTCACTTCAACAATTTCTCAACTTCGAATGGTGAGAAGAAATGAGAAACTTCGTTGCTTAAATAATTCTTTATAGGGAATCTTACTAATTTGTGTTGGAGCCATATTTAGCACATTCATTAATTCTCTACTCCTTCCATTAGAAATCTTCCAATTTTGGCAAAGTAGTGGGCGAGTTGTCAGCCAGTCGTCATAGAATTTTCAATTAATGAAGATTCTTTCCTCTGCAGAATTCAAATTTTTCCCTCCAATCTGCCAGTTAACTCACGTTAATTAAATTACTTGTGAGAAAATCACTCTAACTTGTCTTGAAAATTCCATTTTTATTTCTCGCAAGTTTAATCAAATTCAACTCATAAAATTTCACACGAAATTAAAATCCAATGTTTGAATTTTAAATTCATGCACTTGCCTTAGACAATTAAAATCTTCTCTTTAAAATATTCAACCCCGACAATTTAAAATCACTTGCCAGATCAATCCACCTTTTTGAAATTTGATTTTCCTTAGAAAAATAATCCAAGCATCTTAGAAAATATTCCCCTTCGAAAAATAAAATTTTCCCTTAGGACAATAATTCCTAACTTCGTTAACTCATGGGTGCATTTTAAAGGGGTTCATTTAATTTTTCCGCTTGACCCATGGAAAAACATTCATCAACATTTAATTCTCCCTTTTGAAAACATTTCATCACCTTGGGCTCTCATTCCATGCCTTATGAAAATTTTTAATTCATCCTCCACCAAGGGCGCATTTCATCCCTTTAATTTTTGCTCTTATGTCTTTGGAAATAAATCCAAGTCATTTCACACCTTGGGCATATTTAGCATGGGTTACTTCTATTTCTTTTGCCCTAGGCAAATTCTCATACCTTAGACCTTCTTTACCTCTTGTTTGTTTCCCACGCCTTAGACATTCTTGCTTGAGGGCGCATTCCTATCATTTAACTTTTAACTCCCATGCCTTAGGAATTCTCAACTGATTTTCTTCCTAGGCGCATTTGATATTTTCCACATTTGCTCACTTTGCCTAACATCATCAACTTGGGCGCATTTCCACATGCTTACTTCCATTTTCATGCCTTAGAAATTTTCTCAAAGCTCATTTACATGAGGACGCATTTTCATGGGTGTGCTTTCACTTTCCACGCCTTAGGCAATTTTCATGCTTCCTTCCATTTACCTTGAGGTGGGCGCATTTTAGAGGGTGTACTTTTATTCTGAGGGCGCATTTTAGACTTGCTACTTTCATTTGTGTGCCTTAGAAAATTCTCACGCCTTAGGATCTTCATTCCACTTGAGCGCATTTGGAAGGTCTTCATTCCATGTTGGGGCGCATTTTAGATAGGCTACTTTTATCTAAGGGCGCATTTCACCCTAGCAAGTTCTATTTCCCTCTTCATTTCCTTAGGCGCATTTGACCCTTGGTACTTTTATTTCCAACACTTAGAAACTTTTTATATCATCACCTTCCTTGAGGGCGCATTTACATATGCAAGCTTCTATTTTTCATGCCTTAGAAACTTTTGAAGTGGTCTTACATAAGGTGGGTGCATTTAACATGTTGAGCTTCCATTTGAGGGCGCAAATGAGAGGGTGAGCTTTTGTTTAATGCCTTAGAATATTTTGAAAACCTTCAATATTCTTTTCAAGGTGGGCACATTTGAGGTAGGCCACTTTCATTTTAATGCCTTAGGCGTTTTTACCTCCTTGCTTGAGATGGGCGCATTTTCATGTGGCTACTTCCATTCAAGGGCGCATTTGAGCCCTCTAGCTTTCATTTCCAATGCCTTAGGCATTTTTCCCATCATCTCATCAATGGCGCATTTCTACCCTTTCACTTCCATCTTCGTGCCTTAGAAGATTTTTATACTTTATCCTTGCTGGAGGGTGCATTTTAGAGGGTCCCTTTTCGTTTTCAACACTTAGCAATTTCCTTCCTTTGACCCCTTCATGCCTGGGCGTATTTTGATGCTCCTACTTTCATTTCCAACACTTAGCAATTTTCTCAAGGCTCATTTACATGAGGGCGCGTTTGAGGTGCCATGCTCTCATTTTCAACACTTAGGCGTTTTTCCTTGCTAGGGATGGGCGCATTTTATACATGCTACTTCCATTTGAGGGCACCTTTTGAAGTGCAAGCTTTCATTTCTCTTGAGGGCGCCTTTTCATGGGTGTGCTTCCATTTGAGTGCCTTAGAATGTTTTTAAGCCTCCATCATCCTCCTTGGGCACATATTCACCTTACCACTTTCGTTTTCAATGACTTAGAAAATTTTCAAGTCATTTCACCTTGATGGGTGTGTAGTGTACCGACACTCTGCTGATCTGTTTTTCACTGAGTTTGTAGGTTTGATTTCTATTTTGGTTTGTGTTTCCTCTTTTGTGCTTCTAAGTTTGTTTGCCAATAATGCTAGAATGGTACTAACAAGCATATGCATATAATGAAAGCTTCAAATAAACCAAACTATTGAAACAACCTTGAGTCATTACTCTATTCAGTGGCCAAATATGTCTTCTTCATACAACAACAAGTTTCGTACAACCAATAACTTACAACTTATTTAAAACTAAATACATCTTATACTAGACTTCAACTTACAACCATGTAACTCTGTGAATAGTGAATTGCTACAGTACCTGCCCCTAAAGAAATGTTGATTACTCTTGAAAGACGAACTTCTCCCACCAAAATCCAGAATGGGAAGCTTTCTAGGACAAGGGTGCCCCCTTTAGGAATGATTGCAGCCACCAAAGAGAGGCGTTTCTTTTGCTTTGGCTGATACAAACCCTCACAAAAGTGCAATTGGCTGTAGCTTTCTAAAATAGCTCCAAAACTCCACAGAAAGTAAGCAACCCCTATGCTAACACGATTGGATTCTATGGCAGTCAAAACCATTCAAAAACAAGCTTGAAATAACCTGCAAACAGCAACACAGGTCCCTAACTAAAGCAACAATAACTGATCAGCAACCTTAAGGTGGTGTTTCACACCCTCAAGCAACTAAAGAACGAAGAACAGAGCCCCACCAAGCTCACCCACTGCAGAAATCAGGAAACTCTAGCCTCCTTCTTCCTCCAAAGCAACACTCCCAAGTTTCATCAAGCAAAATCATCTATGCATCAAGAGGGTCGAACTTTTCCTTCTATTTATAAGTTTTTGCATTAAAAAACACTATTCATTAAAGTGAGCACTATTCACTTAAGTTATTTCTTTTTTCACTTTATGAATGAATAGTAACTGAAAAATATAAAGTGACCCCTTCCTTTTAAATACACATGGTCCCTAGGCCGAGGATGGTGAAATAGAAGCTAAGTATAATAAATTTAAGCACAAGTATCATGTCAAACACAACAATTCACCCTATCACCATACTCTGAAGATCCATACTGCAAACTCACGATCAAGTGCCCGACCAAGAAACCCTCTGTCCCGAACTATTAGCCTACGAGGGTCAAGAAAATAGGCTAATCCCCCAACTCTGATGCTCGTGAAAAAGGGGACATTACAGGGCGCATTTTCATGGGCAAGCTTTTATTTTCAAACACTTAGGATTTTTCATGCCACCATCTCAACCTTGGGCGCATTTTTCCTGTCCAACTTCCATTTCTCATGAGGGTGCCATTTGAAGGTGAAGTTTGATTTTACACTTAGAAAATTTTGACCTCTTCAACCTGCTATCATCTTCTATTTTTAGTAAGTCCTTGATTTTTTGACTTCCACAGCTCCGTTTAGCCCGAAATTTTCACCATGTGATCTTCATTGCCTAGTGAACCTGTTTACACCTACCCCTCATGTTGACCTTGCATTTATAGCCCTGTTTTGGAGACGACTTACTATAAATAGTAAGTGCTCGGATTGCACCCAAATTTTACCGGTAGACTGCCAGAAGGATGCTAATCATAATGGGATATCTTCGTTTTTCGAAATTCTGGCTTTTTACCCTTCTTTTTAAGCACCAAAGTAGGAAACCCTAAACTGACTTGCATGTGCCTTGGACAGTCTCCATTTGACTTGATTTCTGCTGCATGCTGCTCTACTTGTTGAACTGACGTGTCGGGCAGCTGCCGGAGTGAACCTACTATTTATATTAACTGTCCAAGAAAGTGATCAATCCACTATCGGATGAGTTTGCATGTCACATTGCCCGAGGGACCTCAGAAAACCCAGAAAACTGGTTTGCATGCACGCACTAGCTAAAAATAGTAAGTTCCTGAAACATGATCCACTCTGCTTTCAAGTCATATCATTGCAAAGCTCTCAAAAAACCCATAAAGAATATCCAGACATGCACTAAAAAACTCTGCATGCAAACCCTAAAAATAGCCTTTAAAAGCTTGAACTGCTGAAAGTCATCACCCTGGCTCGCATGTTATATCATCGCGAAGGTGTTGAAAAACCTAGAAACATTCTCCAAACATACATTGAAAAATCATATATGTTCACCCTGAAAATGGCTCTTGAAGCCTGAACTACTAAAAATAGCAAGTTGTCTAATTCTACTCAAATTTTGCATGTGAGTATTTAAAAGTACCCTAAATGTGATGGAACAGATAGAATTCTAGAATCCTGATAAAAAGGTCCCAGATTGAGCACTTACTATAAATTGTAAGTTGTCAGAACTCAGTGAAAATTTAGTGGGACCCTGCCTGAAGCGTTGTGATCACAGTATTAAGCTCAGATTTCACTTTGATAATTCCATTTGACCTCAAACAAGCCTGAAGGATAAAAACCCTAATTTCACAGACTTAGCCCAAATTTCAACCTAGGTCAAACGACGGGACATCCCTGGAAGGACGGAAAGACCAGAGAAGGACACACACAAAACCAAAGCCAAAAGACCATAATGGAGCAAAAATTAGGGGGTCCCCATCTTGAATGGGGTGATGTGTGAAAAGGTCACAAGAAGATCATGTGAAATGTTTTTATTTTGAAGGTGTCCAAATTGTTCTTTTAGATTTTGATGGGCTTGAGGCCTATAGGATTGTGCAATATTTGCAACAAGATCAATCACCAATTCAATTGCCACAAGAATCAATTGAAAGTAAAGATAGGAACACTAAATTATGACATGTTGTAGGACACACTTTAATTGTAATAATGAATGAAATTGATTGCTTACAAATTTTTTGGTGATTGACATATATATAATCAACCTCAACCAAGACATGATCTATGTGGATGTGCCTAAATAAATGTCACCCATTGATTAACAACATATATGGGGTTAAATCATGACTATTGATCGTAAAGATCAAAATTATAATCACACCAAAAATATATTGTCTATGAGAGAGCTAAGTAACATGAAATATATTGTTAATGAACACAAGCCATAAATCAATCTTAATACCATTAGAGCAATCATGCATTAGCTAATACTTAATTAATCTTTAATTGATTATTAGTCTAACTTATTCTCATGCACTTAGGCTAAATGTAGGATTTCTTTATTCATTTAACTAAATGTTTTTTTGTTAACTGAAGTGAGCAATTATTAGGGTTGCTCCTATATAGCACTCAACCCTCATTGTATTATCTCTCTGAAATTTACTCTTTTGATCTCTCGAACTCTCAACCTTTGAGGACTCTTGTTTTCCTTGAAGATTCTTGAGGTTCATTCTGTAGCTTTTTCTTGTTGAGGAATATTGTACATATTGTTTGCAAATCTCTTGCATGGAAGGTGTCGTTCGTTGTTTGATCTTGTGGCTCATGGTTTTGTGGTTTTTCACAATTCTAACATGGTATCAAATCCTTGATTCAGTGAACCCCTTCTCGATTTATGAGGTTTTTTCTTCAACTAGGGTTACAAGAGGAAATTTGAAATCTTCTTTGATTTTTTCTTTTTTTCTTTTTTCTTTTTTGTCTTTTTTAAAGCATAAAAACAATGAAAACAAAAAAAAATCCCCCACCCCAAGGTCATATGGGCAACTAGTGCCCAACCCCTAGGGGGGCTAATTTGTTTTTTTGCAAAATAGGCATAACTTTTCGCTCGGGTATCGAAATTGGGCAAACAAGATATAGTCGGAAAGCTAATTCCGAGCACTATCCAATGATGTTGGTTTTTTCTCAGTTTTTGCTACTAGTGTATTTTATAGCCTGTTGAAGTCAAAGGTGCTATTTTTAGTCTCGAGCTCATAACTTTTGACCAGTTTCTCTGAATCTTACGATTCTAGCGACGTCGGAACCGTCTTTCAGAGCTCTTTACAACCACTCATTCACTTTTTTCCATGTTTCTCTCCAGGTACATTTTATTCAATTTTTTTTGTTTTCACACTCTAGTAATTACTTGGACGTCTTAGCTCCTAGAAACTTTTCATTTATGTGGGATGACTCATTTTTTGTTGTTCTATATGTATTTCCAATATTTTGTCCTATTTGGGCATTGTAGATTTCTTTTCTATGCAGTTCTCTTTTGTAGATGCACTACGATAAAGTGTCATTCTAGTGTATACTTTTTGGGGATTTTGCACATCTTGGTGTGCCTTTGTATTCGCACTATGATATAAAGTGCCATGGGGGTATTGATGTTTGTCTTTGTTTTTCCATCACACCTTTGACAAGTAAGTGTCCCTTCCATGATAACAATGAATCTTAGTGATTCTTGCCTCATGTGTGTGTGTTTGCACACCCTTTTATTTGTCGGTTGTTTCTCCTACATGCACTTCTCAGTTTCGCACAGTTTCAGTGTTCCTCTCATGGCTCTCCCTTTTCAGCATTATGGGGGGAATTCTAGTATTGGTGATAATGCTTCTTTGGTTTCGCAGTTGGAGTGATCTATGTATCTAGTTCTTGTTCCATCTACTTTTAGATGCAACGTACATTAGCGATTAGTTACATGCATTTCAGTGAGATGGAACATTTACCATATTGGGACACTCTTGCATTCCTATTTCTAGAGATTCTTCATTTCAGCACAATATCAGTCATTATTCAACAACAATCTACAACTTCTTTGCGCTTTTGCAATGTTCTACATGTTCCTCTTGTTTTTGGGACATTGTTTGGTTCGAGGCTTCTTAGTTCTTCACACCTTGATTTGGGGGCTTTTCAGTCATTCATTCGCCTCTCTCTTTTGGAGAGGAGTTTTCTTCCACTTTGGTTTTCTCCTTTTCTCTAGTTTTGAGAGATCCTTTTGTTTGTACATGGGTACCTCACCAGGCCTTGTTTGTCAGGACCCATCATGCATTCTTTTTTTTTAGGGTTTTTAGCTACTCCCTAAGTTCATCTTAAAGGGGGTTGTTAGAGTAATCATACATTAGCTAATAATTAATTAATCTTTAATTGATTATTATTCTAATTTATTCTCATGCACTTATGCTAAACTTAGGATTTCTTTATTAAGTTAACTAAGTGTTTTTTTGTGTTAACTAAAGTGACCAATTACTAGGGTTGCTCCTATATAGCACTCAAACCTCATTGTATTAACTCTGGGGATTTACTCTTTTGTTCTCTAGAATTCTCAACCTTTGAGGACTCTCCTTGGAGTACATTGAATTTCTTCTGCAGCTTTTTCTTGCTGAGGTATATTGCACATATTGTTTGCAGGTCTCTTGCGTGGAAGGTGTATTTGTTTGTTGTTTGATCCTGTGGCTCTTTTTTTTCACAATTATAACAAATACTCGACATCCTCCTTTAGGATTGACTTAGAGAATTAGAGGTGTCATTAACTAAACACCCTTCTTTGATGATAGCATCCTAATGAGCTTAGAAATTGTCCCCATTTTCTTGTTTTAAGTTTCATATTCCTCATGAAATTTCTAAACATTTCCAAGACATTATCGAGATTCCATACTTTCTTGTATATCTTAGGAATTAAAGCATCGAGGATGTTATATGTTATATTACTAAATGGTCGTGTGCATTTATGAATGTTTATAAAATATAATAGTGTTTTATGTTAGTTATAGTAATTTATGAAGTGGAGATATTGTTGAGAAAAACTAACCCTTGTGCAACAAAGGGCCAATCACCCAAAACAAAGCTTGTCGATCAATGTGCAGGCAAAGGAATATTTGTCTATTGCAAAAGACGCAACTGCCTGCAGTTGAAGGAAGCAATAGCTGAACACTGTGGGAGTGGTTTATTTATAAATCATTCTCTTTATCACTGATCCACCACCAACAATGATGATATCCGTCAAGATAAGAAGGAATTTATGACAGCAGTAGATTGTGGTTCATAAATATGAATTATTCTCTATTCTACATGTTTTCATTTATAACTACCTTATTTATGATGAAGAGTTATAATAGGGTTATGATACTCGCACCTCTGCATGATTAGTTTCCTCTGTATATTTTGCTTAGGATAGGAATAAGTCCTCTCCCTATGTATGTGGATGAGTTGACATTTGTTGTTAAGTTGTTTAGAGTAAAAAATAATTAGACTGTCTAGATCATGTATATATGGCAAATCTTGTATGAGTCGGGGATCTAGTAGATTTTTCTATCAGTATTCTTGTTATCAATATTTTTTTTATCAACTTTGAGTTACAATTCTAGAATGCAATAAAGAAAAAAAATTCAATCAATTGGATGGATTACTGAGTTGAGATTTGGTTAGATTCTGTTAATAGTTGTGTTCATTGATTTGATTTAAATTGCTAAGTAGTAATAATTTGATTATAAGCGGTTATTTAATTATAGTTGCATTAAAAAATAATTACAAGATTGTTTAAAGTGTTTGGTTATTGTCCCAATAGGAGTATCTACTTGTTAGTTAAGGTTTATAAGCTAGGCTTTACATTCAGTCAAGTTTTCTATGCACAACCTCTAAGACAACTCCTAAATCCTCAACTACACATGCAATGTTGGTACCATCCAAGAAGCATACAATTCCTTGGTTTGACATAATTAAATGTAACACAGTTAAGTCGGTAAGTTGCTTGATAAAGGATCTGTTGATCCATTTAGTCAAATGCATACCCCTTCTGCATCAATTTACTGGACATAAATGGAGTTAGACACATCCCATAGCTCATCCATCTCTCATATATCAACAAATGGAACCTTTGCCATAGGTTTGGTGAAGGTATCTGCTAGATGCTTGATAGTTAAAATATATTTTACATTAATCTCTTCATGATACACTCATTCATTACCCCAATGCATATTTATCTCAATCTGTTTTGATTGTTGATGCAACAATAGATTTTTTACCATAAGGATAGCTTTTGATTGTTTACCCATAATCCTACAGGGCCCATCCTATGCAAAGCTAAGTTCCTCAAGTAGATGATCTGACCATTTAAATTGTTGTCCTACCTAAGCTAAGCTATGATTCTCTACGAAAGTCTTGGAAACCACTTTCTACTGTTTTCTTATCCATGCAACAAAAGACCACCAACATAGGTGAAAGTGTAACCAGAATTAAATCTTTGATCAGCCTCATCGCCAACATAATCAAATTATAAAAAACCAATACTCTCCCCATAGAACACTCCGTTATCAAAAGTACCCTTGAGTATAGAAACTAACTGCCAAGCTTTGTTCCTCTTCAAATCCTCATTCATCTCTTATTGTTGCTTCTCATCCAAGTTTCCGAGGTTTCCTATGTACTTGCTTGAAGGTAGAAGGATCTTCCCTACCTTGACCTTATCCATGAGTGAAAATTTCACATTGATCTTCTCATGGTCTTCCCTTCCACACTAGCAAAGTCTCATGACTCCTCAGGAACATCTTCCAAAATATTCTTAGCCCACTTAGGCCTAGGGCCCTTAACAGGCCTTAACAGGTGTTGAAGAAGAGTCAAAAACAGCATTAACAAAAGAGTGATCACATACATCCTCAATATGATCACTATGTCCATCGTGGAAATACACAATATGTGGCCCATGATGTGAATTGTCATGTAAATATACCATATGACATCAATACAATGAATCTCTTTAGCTGATTAGGTGGACCATAAAAAATCTGAAGCAGGAATACAAGTGAATTGAGACTCCTTGTCATGTTTAGTTCCTAAACATAGTCTAACAAAGGCCCTTAGCTTATCTTTAATTTTACTTTTTCTATAGGCTATTAGGATGCAAGAAAAAACATGGAGGAGAGTGGGGGGAGTTATTACAATAAGAAAAAACATCAAGTGTTCTGAGATACAAAATTTAAGATGTTTTTTTCTGTACATAGAATAAAAAACTTGCAACTTTTTTATTTTTTATTTTATGTGTGGATCCAATGTAAGGAAAGGAATAGAAAATCTAATATCTTTAAGTTCATTGCTCAATGTTACACCTGATAACTTATATGATGTTTTGATCTTCATGGATGTTATAAGAAGTTAAAGCTGATGTACATTAACTAAGCAACAGCGTTAATTAATCAACTAATGAGTGCTACCTGCTAAACTTATAGATCAATCCTCATTTATTAACCAGATATTTACTTTCCCCATTGAGAAAAACTTTTCCATTACTTATATAAACCTTGAAACCTAGGGGAAATCATGTGTAACAGAATATCAATATTATTGTAATTTTAAACACCTAACCAGAGAGTTGCTAGAATTCAGCTAGCTTGAAAATAACACCTTTAAGGAGCTAATTAATCAGGATACATCGTCATGAATGTAATAGACAACCTTAATATATATTACAGAATTCAAATAGATCCTCAGTCAATCACCTTTTTGCTAATTATCATATCAATGCAATGATGTTCTCAAATAGAATATGTTTAAGCACAGTATTGAGCAAGGATGGATTCATTCGCTCATTTAATTAAGTTACCCAAAATATATGACAATTATGGGACGACAATTTCTGTATTTACAAGTCTTCTGGGAAGGCACGTCATCATTTCAAAAATAAAATTTCAACTTCTGCTTTCCAGGTATATTCTAAACATTAATGTAAAGTTGCAAAACTTATTTCTCTACTCATCTGGTATTCAAGAAACTTGAGATATTCACTGCAGAATAACATGAAATTTAATAAAATGCAATCTCAAATGCAACATTAAGACATAATCATTCCTTCAGTGACAAAGAAAGACTAAACTTATAAAATATCAATCCTCCAAACAGCACTCACAAAAGAAAAAACTATTTCTCAAAGCAGAACCAGCCTTGTTATGCCTTTTCCCCATAGATAACTTCATCAAAATTTGTAACGATAGACAACCAAATCAGATAAAGGTGGAAAGAGAATATGTACCTTAATATTGACTTCCACAATTCATGAAAACGCAACACCCTCTTGTCATGATAACAAGAAGCTATAATACCCGAACTTTGAGAAAGCTCTGCAGAAATTGTCTGCTGCTTTGGCTTCTTCCAAATCATAAAATCTTCTGTACCTCATATGAAGCCTGTTTCATGTCCAGGGTGTATCAACCAAGAACCCATCCAGTATATGTAGTAAACTTTCAATTTTTCTTGCTTTTATATAATTTCTACTTAGGATTTATGTCAACAAGAATATCTTTATTCACTCAAATTTATGCAGTTACAGAAAGCACTTTGTAGACCTTACTCTGGCATGATATTACTCGATCAAGCCCATTGACTACTGTAACAGCTTTCATCCTTTTAGATATGCAGTAGTGTTCACCAATGCTAGTATATTTGCAATTATTTCTGCAGAAAAACTATCACAAATACATATCTCGTAATAGGTTTGGAGAGCAAATTTATTTTTAGAAGATATGCATATATAAAAATGAGGTACCTTGAAAGGAAAACTTCTTGTCTTCTCTTCATGTCAAGAACTGTGGAAAGTAAATCAGTGTGTAAATACTCTGAAAAGGAAGGTTCCGATACTTTAGCATCAATACCCATTAGTTGAATTGACAACTCGGAAGAGTGAGATGCCTGCAATGAAATAAACTGGTTTAAGTCATCTAAGAAATGCCATATAGCCATTCTAATTGACTATTCAAATACCTTCTCCTTCCAAAATCAATAGAAAATATTAAATAAACAAAAAGCCATCAAGCTTGAATTCAAGATATCACAGCAGGAATCATTAAAACTTACAAATTCAAATAGATATTTTTTCACCATTCAGTACTCAGGAAGCATTTAACTCACAAATTCAAATCGATAAAAATTTTCACCATTCAGTACTCGGGAAGCATTTACACAATAAACTACATCTGAAATATTTTGAAGTTGATCTCAATCTCTCATGCAATCCTAGCTCAAGTAAGTCTTTTTCCATTTTACCTGATGCAACATTTTGAAACTGCAACCAAAATGTTTAATTTAGGAATGACAGAACTTCAATTGTTACAGGGGTAAAAAGTAACATCATAATAAACAAGACTAATGCCAGCTGAACCTGCTTCACAAGTTTAAAGATAAGGTTGTCCAATGTAAACAACATACATGATTTTGTTCCAATGATTTCTTGACAATTATCTTCAAATTCGACATTGCCAGATGATCCATCAAGAAAACTGTATAGTAAATCCAGGAATCTGCAAATTACATAACCCAGAAGTCCTTCATTAACACCTAATAAAATCATAGGAAAACTGAAAGAAAAACCTAGACCGTGCACATAAAAGGAGTACACTTCTTATAAGAAAAATCTAAATGCAAACTCACTTTGAATACATTTTGGAAGGTGATATATCATTTGAATTCTCCATATTTTTTTGTAAAGCTAACAAATTCTTCTTTGCTAAATGGATTCGTTCATACAAAGTCTGCATCAGCAAAAGATCAGTAAAAGTCCCCATAATCCTATTAGATAAACAGTAAAGGAAGTATTTGCAAAAGCAATAAGTAAATGGATCGAGTAAAAAAGTACTTTTCTGAAATATGCCAAAGTCCATAATGTAATATAAATTATCACTTTAATACAAAAAGAAAGGCATTTGAAACATTAAAGAAAGAGAAATACCTGATACAACCTACAAAGCACATAAAAAGAATCATTGCCATTAAAAACAGAATTCTTCCCTGATATGTTGCTCAGAATAGTAGAATTGACATGATCTGTCAAAGACTTGGTCATGACCATAAAGCAATCTGTCAATCCAAATAAATCTTTTGCATGTTGATCAGTAATTTTTTCAACCTTTCTTTCACTCTCTGCTTTCTCTTCATTATCTTGGCAGCCCACATCATCCTCTTCTTTGTGATCCCCAATCACAACACTTAGAAACAATCTGTCTTCCTCTCTTTCAGCTTTCAAACCACCATATCCAAGTTCATCATCACTGCACCTTCGGTTCAAGATATTTGACTTATAATCTGATACACCATTCTCCGTTTCCAGTTCCAGTGGCTTCAGATCACTCTCCTGTGCCATATTGGAAATCACAAAAAAAATATAATTACTTTCTTAAATTAAAATTAAAAAAAGTTTATTATAAAAAAGCGAGATACAATATGCCGGCCTCATGACGGACAAAAACAGAGGCTGGCATTTCACTGTTCACAAAGATATGACCGTTCAGCTCAAAGATCAAAAGCACCCTCCTTGGAAACTATAATTAGGAGATAACAGCTATTTATAAACTACAATAGCAAACTAAGATATTGCACACTAAGTGCTAGCCTTTGTTATAAGGACACCTAATACAGATATGCTTGAAGGAAATACATATTTAATGTGTACGATGTTGAGAAGGTTTGCAATTCTCTCTCAATACCAAAAAGAGATTGGAAGAAATATCTGGTGGAATATATTGCAGGAGCATTTGGAGTTAAAATTTAATCTAAAGAAATAATAATAGAAATCTTGTAATGCACAATAATAAAATAGTTCTTGTACGGATTGATGGGTGGATGAAAAAATGCAAAGGAAAAAGAAGAATAATTGTCAAACATATGCATGAGGGGAGCTATATTAGTATCTTTTATTGAGGGAGAAATCTAGAGAGAGTCTAGTGTATGTTTAAGGACAAGGGCATAAATGGAGTGAAGTCAGTAGATATGAATAGTGATAGAAGAGATATCAGGATAGATGGTTTATTTAGGAAAGTGTTTGTTTTGGAACACCCCTAATTCCCGCCCTTTTTGAATTATAGGGTTGCAATTATTATTAATGTTGATTTGAATTGCTTCACTACTCTTATACTTGTTCCCAAAATGAAAGTGGTCATGGTTAGAAAATAAGATCATAATCAGATTAGCAATGTTGGTTTCTTATATGCAAAATATTCTAAATATTATTGCTAAGTGAATACATCACCTAAGTTGTTGTATCTCTCCACATTTTTTGATTCCTTACTCACCTCCTTCAACCTTATATTGGATTGATCATAGGATGAGGACAATTCATAAATATACCTAATCTACTTATGTTTATATTAAAGAGTCATTACTTATGGGGCTTAATAATTGCTGCAAGTATCATTATTGTATAATCGTAAATAAAATATACATATATATATATATATATATATATATCATTACTTCTAATTGATTTCATTTTACAATAATTACTTTGGCACATATATATATATATATATATATATATCATTATTATCTTGGCATGAATATATATACATATATTTTAATATTACTATATTTAAGTTACAGCCACATACACCTTTATTCTTTTCACTGCTGCTTGCCTTTCTGATATGTTCTATCTGTAGATATTATTATATCTCCCAGACAGCAATGGTATCTACCCCTGTCCTTGTTCACAATCATTTGATTCTCTTCATCCACCCTTTCTTGTTCGAAACTATCTACCCCTTATATCTAGCACGATCCACCAAGAGACTTGGTCATTCATTTGTGAAAGGGCATTGCTGCACCTCTTAGTTTATTCACAAATCGCACCCTTTTGTTTTTCACATGCTAATCGTTGTTTTGTCTTTGAATAAGACAAAGTAGCTTTTGTCTTTTATGAGTAATATAAATTGTTGTTTAAAAAGACTTTCTTAGATAAGGGGATTGCTGTTAAGAATAAGAATCGATGGTATTTAGGTTTGTTTATTTATTACTAGGGCATAGTCATGTTTTATTAATACTAGTGTCTTATGAAAATTATTTCATATTGTTTCCTTGTGAATATTTTATTACTATGATATTTACAATTAATGATATTAGTTGTTCTATTCATTAGATAATTGCATTTTAATTATAATGGTATCATTACTTGTATTTTGATATTTATATTATCTTATTTAGTTATTCGTATTTCAACACTAAAATATAATAGTGTTAAATTGCTAATATTTATATTTATATTTGTAATATGTATTTGGTTATTTATTTGTATTTTGATGCTTTATTTTAGTGCTCAAATCTAGGGGATATGACATGGTCCATTGGTCAAGTCTTAATGAGTGCAAGGCCCTTGACACCATAAGGGATGAAGCTGAGATCATGCCCCAAGTGGCTTTGGCAAAATGGTGTAATATGCACCCTATATTTTTTTTGTTTGTGTTTGCAATTTGATATTTGCTATATAGATAAATAACAACCAATGCAAATATTTGCAATGAAAGAGCTGTAAACTCAACTATTTAGGAATACCCACAAATTAAAATATTTTCTAGATTTATTACAGCAGTAGTACAGTCATTACAATAGGGCTTTAACAACATGTAAATGACTATAACACTCTTAATATAGCATTTTGACATACCCATTAACTGCTGTGCAAAAAGGTCTGAAAACTAAACTTTGACCAACAACCCTGGAATTTGGTAAAAGCCTGCACACTCCTAAACATTGTTTTCACTTCCCAGTTGTTTGCTGAGTCTTCTCCAACCCTCGACACCTCCAACCTTGGCAATTTCCAGCTCCAAACTTGGGTGATTCACTCTCCAACTCCCACGCCCCTCCTTAGGTGGCACGGCCAGCCTTGGAAAGGGTATGGCCAGCAAATGGAGGTTAAACATGATGTTTTTTGCCTTCAATCTTGCTGTTCAAACCACTAAAATCTGCCTTCCAAAATATGACTTGAAACCCCAAGCAAATGTACCAAATCTAAAAGCAATAAGCACCTATATGTAAAGTCCCTTGCATAATTTGAACTTAATTTGCTGTTTTGGTGCTTTAGGAATTTTGTCAAACACTTGTCTTGGGAACTCTTTCTACTAAAGTTTGATGATTTTTTTTGTGTTTTGGTGTATACAATGAATTCATGTGCAAAATGACTTTAATTGAATTATACTAATAAGATAGATTTAAATGCAAGTAACTTTCTGATTTTCAGTATAATATGATAACTGAGATGAAATGCAATTGGACTAATATGCATCTACAACTGATAGGCATTTTATCAAACAGTTGTCTTGCCAGTTCCAATCTTCATTAAGACTTGTTTGTGCAACCTGATTACAATGTTTGTCATATCATAAGATGTTGACTGCTCTCTAATTTATAATGCAATTGAAATGAGCAATACTATGACGGCTAATGCAAACTATAATAACCTAAGATGTAATTGCAAAAATTGTTGTAGGTAACGGCAATATTGCAATGAAAGCATATACAGACTCAAACTGATGGCAGCGATAAATTTAAACTTCTAAGGATATTTAAATTGAAGCTATTACAATAAAATGATGAACATGGGCATTGCAAATCATTCAATTCTTTGTAGAAAAGACATCCTTCCAAAATAAAAACCGCCACTCTAGATGACTCGACTTTGTGCCCAACCTCCAAGTGATATTACCAATGAAGCGACTCCAATTGATTATTTCAATATATTGCACCTCCCTTTGACTTTAGCAATAGCCTTTCTTTTGACGATTTTGTATTGCTAGCGCTGCTTGGTATGAGTGGCAATTAAAATATGCAATATCCACCTTCTATTGGCACTGATCAATAATTCGACACTCCTGCTTTATCTCTTGTGACTCCTCAGCTCTCAATGTCTGGAAAATGAAATTATCTACACAAATTGACTTTTACTAACTCCTATATGTTGGTGTTTCAAATCGCACCTCTGGAATGTGTTTTGGAAACAGATAGCTATGTGCAATAAACTGCTCTTTGAATTAGGAGGGGAAGTGTTAAACTCGCGAAGTGTCTATATCAATGTACTACTTACACAGGAAGTAAACCGAACTAATGTAACATACAGAATGGAACAATACAATATGATAGAACCATAAGATGTTTATATTCATATCCAGTAAATATCACCATGTACAATCACCAGTATATCCGTGCTATCAATCATGGAATCATAGTCATAACAACAACAACAAATAACCTCCCCCTCTCGACTACAACACGAAGTACATATAACGTTCGGCGATTGGTTGAGCAACCAACCGTCGTGACGTTCCATAACAGCCCGCTACAACTAATCGGGACTTAATTACCCGAAAGTACATGCCAACAATTATTTCCACTAGGACTATAGTTTTATTGCACTATACTAACTTATTCCTTTTACTCTTGGCCGACTAATTGCATTACGGCCCACTACATCATCCCCCCCCACAAGTAGTCGGCTTCCAGGCGACTAACAATAAACAAAGGCTTACTCAAAATGGAATTAAGAAGGGGGAGTGAGAGAATGCGCCCCTAGGTGTACAGATGAAGATGGGTTGGTGGTGGATTGTTGCTGAAGTCGCTCGAGTTTCTGAGTGGCTGCCTTTTGTCGTTCCCGAGCCAGCTTTACAATTTTTACTACCTCGGCGAGCTTGATTTGAGCAGTCACCAGCTCCTTTTTGGTACCTGCCAAATCCTTCTCTTTTTCTGCTAGTTGTGCATCCCTCTCTATCAACTGGTTATCTTTCTCAGCCAGATGCCTCTCCTTCTCCACCAACTCCTCCTCCTTCACTACTACGGCCCGTGCTCTCTCCGCAGTCACTTGAGCCAACTGCTCCTGTGATTTGCGGATTTGCCCCGCCAACTCTCTGTGACATTTAGCTACTTGTCCCAAGGCTTTGTCTCGTTCCCCCTCTGTTGCTCCGATAAGAAGTGACTGCTAGCACAATTGCCAGTATGCCTCTTTGTAGCATCGCTCCATGCCATAAAGTGTCGTTAGGACCCTGCCATCTCTTCCTGCTGCTGCCGGTCTTACGGGCTGCCAAGCGACTGTCATTTCCTCAAGCTGTTCTTTTGTCGACACATTCAGCCAACCTCGTGTTGTAAAGCACTGGAAGAACTCCTTCTCACACCCCTTCTGCATGAACACCAAAATGCGCTCTGCCCCCTATGCTATTAGAGGGCCAAGTCCGGTGAGAAGCTGTTGGCTTACTTCTCCGACCTCCTGCATGTGTCGACCCATGGCACTCAATTCCTCTATGTACCTGTGCAATGTGCCAATAGGATCTTGCAGGTCTGCTGGTGTCATCCCTGCTCTTCGAACGGGGCCTGCTGATTCATCTCCACTCGATGCTGCCCCTCCAGGCTGCCCCCGTCTCCGTCGCCTGGATTGTTTTGGTGAAATAGTGGTGCGGTCTATTGGAGGGTTGACTCGTCTCTCTGGTGCCTGCAAGGTTGCTGCTATCATTACTTGGCCAAATGAATTGTCCATTCCGCTCAAGGGTGGTTGCTCGCCTGGCAACTCAATGTTCCCCTACATATTTGCCGGTTGAGTGGCCGGTTGTACACTCGGTTCCCTTTGTATGCTCCCTTGGGTGCTTGGCTGAGTGGTGTCTGGTAGAGATATAAGTGTTGGCTCCTTAGCCACATCTGGGGATGCTGGAGGAGTTTCTGCATGTTCCCCCATCCCGTCCAGCCATGCATCCACTGCTTCGTCACCTTCCTGCATTACTGGTGGAGCAATTATCAGAATGGCCTGCTGGGGTGTGCCTGCTCTGATTGCCTCCTCTACCTCCTGTAACCCTACCTCCCCTGCAACAGAAACTTCGTCCATACTCATGTCTCCTCCTTCGTCCGAGGACACCTCAATGGCAGCTTGCTCTGTAGTGTCGCCCTCTCCTATTTCTTCCTCCTACTCGTCTTCTTCCTCCTCACTAGGCCGAGTCATCTGCCGTCTCCTTTTTGTCAGTGGAGCTCCTTGTTGTGCTTCCTCTCCAACACCCTGTGTGTCCAGATTGGCCCAGTAAAATACTGTCGGCCACCCCTCAATTTCTGTCAATGGTTGTAGCGTACCCCAGTGACTAGCCGGTACCTATCGATGGATGGCGTCGAGCAATAATCTTATAGCATGCTGAGTCATGTAGCATGCTTTATGGCGGAGACTCATGAAATCTCTCATCCACTCCGAAAGCCCACTTGCCCAGTTGTAGAAATTGCCAGCCGCCAGCCCAATCATTAGCCCGATCATCCATATGGCAATGTCAGACGCTCTGCTTGCTCCTGTAAGCCTGCTCTTGATTAGGTCCAATACACACTTCCACTCGTCGTTGCCGAGGAAGTGCTTCCTCAGCCCTCTTTTGCTTGCACCCCAAATGGTATCCTTTTCCTCCTACGTGAGGTTTGACCTGCAGACCCTGTTAACTAAGGCCTCCTGTTTCTGCCTTGACATTTTGCCTGGAGGTTTCGTTGGCGCCATTCCTCGAGAAGGGATTCCAAACACTCTTGTGAATTCAGGGGCGCCATACCATACTGACACCTCATAACCCCTAAACGTAATTGTAGACCGGTGGCTATGTCTGTCGTAACCGACTACTAACTAGCACAGGTAGGGCTCAAAATCTTTGGTACTAAAAAACGGTACCTGTGCTGCTTTATCCACTTGGGCTTTCTCTAATGCCCGCTTCAGTATGTGTGTATCAGGCGTTGTAACCCACCATGACCGGCATTCTGCACCCATAAGATTTTCCCATGTAATTGTCTCTGGGGTGATTGCATCATCACTGCCCTTGGTCGTTGTCGTGCCTCCTGCCACCTTTGGTCGGACAATACTCAGCTTCCTGGCTTTGCTGGTACTGGTTGCCATCCTTCCTCCTCTGTGATATCTATTCTCCAAATAGCACCAATGCTCTTCGCTCTCTTCGCACTTGCCTGCCAGTTTTAAATTGTTCGCCAGGTGATGTAATTTGTCCTTTTTTATTGTATTTCTCCATGGGTTGTAACGGCCACCTATTGCCCAATTCACAACTAAACTATTCAACTTTGTTATTATTTTTTTTTCAATCACCCAGAATTTGCTAAGCTGGCACCTTCGTACAGCTTTTTGTTTAGTGTTGTGAACTGTCTCCTCCTTCCGTACGGATTCGCTTTGATACAGCCATACAATGTTCTTCGTATGGATTTTTGCTGCACCTGTCGCTGTCGTACGGATTCTAGTTTACACTGTTTGAACTTAATTCTCTCTTGTCGTACAAACTCCCCCTCTTGGTGTACGGACTTTGGTGCGTACCGTACGATCCTTCCTTTGTCTTACCACACAGGATCTATCAATTGCTTGCGTACGGCCTCCCCTTGGCGTACGGGCTTTCTATGTTGCTGGCGTACGGCCTCTCCTTGGCGTACGGACTTTCTATGTTGCTGGTGTATGGCCTCTCCTTGGCGTACGGACTTTATTTGTTCCTTGCTGTACGGACTGTCTTTGTTGGCCGCGTACGGATTCCTTTTGGTGAGTGGGTTCTTCCTTGCATACTGTCTCCTCCTGGCAATCGCGTACGGCTCTCCCCTGATACTTCTTTTGGCTACGTACGGATGTCCACTGGTACTTCCTCTGGCTGCGTACTCTCCTGTTAACCCAGATGCGTACAGTGTTCTCCTTGCTCTGGTAATCCTCCTGACGATTCCCTTGCCAACTTTTCACTCTAATACTTCTTTTGGAAACTCGAATACCATTCTTCACAATGCATACGGCTTCTCTTTTAAAAGTTGTTGGCGGATAACCCTTGCTTTTTAGGGCGTACGGCTTGTTGGTTCTTTTTCACTCGTGTGGTTTTAATGACTTTGGCTATTTTTTTAATTTTCCATCGTTTCATCTCTCCTTTTACTACTTTTTTATTTTTTAATTTTCCTTCATTAAATTCTGCTTTTTTACCTTTATTTTCTCTCTTTTAAATTTTTTCTCTTTCTTCCGTCAATTCTCTTTTTTTCAATTTTTTGCTTTTTCTTGTCATTTATTTTGCCTTCATCATTTATTCTTTTCATGCCTCTTTTTTGGCCTCATTCTCGAACCTTTAACTTGGAAGCATAGTACCATTTACAGGTATGTGGAGGTTTTTTGTAACATTCTTCTTCGCAACATGTACCTATATATTACACATCAAACCATTTATCAAGTAAAGGGGCGAGACCCATACCTTTATGACTGTCGTCGACATATCTTCTGTCGTATTGTTGATACCATGTGACGTCTTCGCCTTCTACCGTGGGGAATCCGGCTAGGTTGGGTATTATTTTCCAGAGTCCGTTTTTTGTTGCTATCTTTCTTACCCTTGGCACCTTCCTTCTTTCTCTTCTCATTAGCTGCAGTATTTCCTCAGTATATCCGTCCACATGTGATAGGAACTTGTCCTCTGTCATGATCACCGTTTTTAGGCAAGGGGCCGTTTTTTCGAAGTATTCTTCCCATTGTTTGTCGTCCCAATCTTCTTTCTCTTCATCATTCTCTTCGGATTGGGGTTCTCTTGTCGCTTGTTCTTCCTTCTCCTTTTGTGCCTCTTCATCTATTCCTTTTGCCAGATACCCCATCCGTATGCCTTCATATGGTGCTACGTAACTCCAGTGTCCACCCATTCGTTTCCATAGTGCAGGTGTCCCGAACACTGCATTGGTTAAGTGTTTGTTTATCCGTGGTACTGCAATTCCTTCCACTTTCTTTTCCACCAATCTCTCTTCCATTATCTGGTTCCTGCCTGCCCAGATTTCTTCTCCTGCGTATCCGGGGCCGCCCAAACCCCAGTCTTGCTCTCTTGGTGCCTCTATCTGCACAGGCCAATCTTCGTTGGTGGCGTATCCAAGCATATTGATGGCTATAATATGTTCCTTCTCTTTTCTCTCCTGATATATCTTTAGCTTAGATCCGTTGATTGCACTTCGTAGGGTTGATCCATCCAAATTCTCGATTTTTATAGATCCATTGTCACATATTTCCTTGATTTTGAACAATCCTAACCACCTTACTCTGAACTTCCCTGGTTTGATCTTGTTACGGCCGTTATACTTTAAAACTAATTGTCGTGGTCGGAAGTTCATTCACCAGAGGTGTTTGTCATGCCAATATTTCCTTCTCCGTTGCATATTTTCCGTGACCCATTGTGTCATCACTCTCCGCTCATCTAGTTTGTTAAGTTCGTACAACCGTTCCTTCAAACTCTCTGTATCCCCTAACCGGTTCTCTATGGCTATCCGTAGGCTGGGTACCATGTATTCCATTGGTACTACGGATTCTTGGCCGTACATCAACTGGAAAGAGGTGTGTCTTGTCATTACTTTGTATGTCGTACGGTATGCCCACAGGACGGCTGGGAGCCGCTCTTCCCAATCCGCTTCCTCCACACCACATGACTTGTGGATGATTGCCACTAGTACCTTATTTGTAGACTCTGCTTGACCATTGGCTCGGGGGTAGTATGGGCTAGATAGCTTGTGAAATATCCGGAACTCCATTGTCATCAGTCGGATAACGTGATTCACAAAGTGTCCTCAATCACTCGTAATTTGGATTGGGATCCCATACCGTGTCACTATCTGTTCGTAGATGAATCTGGCTGTGCTCTGAGCTGTATTATCTGGCAATGCTCGTGCTTCAACCCACTTCGTGAGATATTCTGTTGCCACCACGATGTATCGGCACCGGTGTAGGTGACTCACTTTCAGTGGCCCGATAAAGTCCAATCCCCATCGCTCAAACAGCTCCTGAGGCTGGGATGGATAGAGTGGCATAAAGTCCTGCTTCAAAGGTTTTCCCACTCTCTGGCAGGTATCACATCCTATCACCCACTCCCGTGCGTCTGTGTGCATCGTCGGCCACCATAGCCCTGCCAAAAGAATTTTTCTCGCCATGGCATCTGGTCCCATATGCTCGCCAGGCAAACCCTCATGTGCTTCCTTCAGTACCCCTAGTATTTCCTCTTCTATAACACATCTTCGGAGGATCTGGTCGGACCCCATCTTGTATAGCAAGCCATTAATTAGCTGAAAGGTTTTGCTTTTTAGTACGAGCTTTCTCCTCTCGGCTGGTGCCATTTCCTTGGGGAACGTGGAGGTGGACAAGTACTCTTCGATCTTTTCGTACCATGATGGAAGTATTGCAATCTGAAACAGGTGTGCATCGGGGAAATCTCCGTTCACGCCTCCTTCCGCCGTTTCACCTGACCGTATTCTTGACAACTGGTCGGCGATCACATGAATCTTCCCTAGCCGTACTATGATACTGAACGTGAACTCCTGAAGTAATAGCAGCCACCTACTCACTCTGCCTTGGATTATGGGCTTGTTCACGAGATACATCAGAGCTTGATGGTTCACGTAGAAGGTGAATGGCGTTGCTAGCAAGTAGTGCCTAAATTTTTGTACGGAGTACACCATCCCCAATGCTTCTCGCTCGGTCGTACTATAGTTCTTCTCTGCCTTGGAGAGTAGCCGACTAGCAAAGAATACTGGTTGGTCCAACCCGTGTGCTCCGACTTGTGCGAGTGTTGCTCCTATGGCAAAGTTTGAGGCATCCACATGTACATGGAATTCCTTGTCCCAGTCCGAGTACACCAGGATGAGTGAACTGATTAGCAAATCCTTTAATTCCTTGAATGCTTTTTCTTGTTCTTTCATCCATAGGAAAGGTTGTCCCTTCCTTGTCAATAAGTCAAGCGGGTATGATACTTGTGCAAAATTCTTAATGAACCTCCGATAGTACCCGACATGGCCGAGGAAGGATTTCACTCCCGTGACATTTTTCGGAGCCTCCATATGTACGATGACCCTTATTTTGTCAGGATTGGTCTTTAGCCCGGCTTTGCATACAATATGGCCTAGTAACTTCCCCTGTGGTACCATGAACCTACATTTCTTTGGGTTCAATGCTAGACGTGCTACTCGGCATCTTTCCATGCATTCTCCAAGGGCTTTGAGATGTTTTTCCTTGTCACTGAAAATAGACCAGTCGTCTAGGAATGCTCTGAAGTTGCCCATCGATATCTTGTCAAATATGTGCAAAATTATCCTTCGGAACGTGGCCGGTGCCTTACACAATCCAAATGGCATCCGGTGGTACGCGTATACTCCATTTTCGACCACAAAAGTTGTCTTCAACTTGTCTTCTTTGGCATTACAAATTTGGTTATATCCGGAAAACCCGTCCAAGAATGAGTACATTTCATGCCCGACGACTTCCTCCAAGATGGTATCGGTGAAGGGGATTGGAAACAGGTCCTTGACCATCACTGCGTTCAAACATCGGAAGTCGACACATCCGGATTTGCTATGATTCTTTCTTTAAGGAAATGACGATCGGTGACACCCACTCGCTGACATTTACTTTGAAAATGATGCCCGCCTCCACCATCTTCTCGATCTCCTCTTGTACCTTTGTGGCATAGTTCTTATTCATTCTATAAGGTCTCTTCCATACGGGTTGGGCTCCTGGTACGAGTGGAATCCAATGTACGCACAGTTCTAGCGGTACTCCTTTCAAATCCTTGTACGTCCAGGCGAAGGTGTCCTTGTACTCCATGAATATTTTGAATGCCGCCGCCTTTAGTACTGGGTCCCAATCATCACCGACGAGATATCCCTAGGCTTCTCTTGTTCTCCCAGATTCACCCTTTTGATTGTCGGTTCCTCATAGTTGATGGGTTTGTCTTGTTCAAGCTTATGGGTTGGCGTCTCATCTAACTCTGCCATGCCTTCCTTATAATCGCCATACTCTGGCAAAAATGCCTCACTGGCGAAGCTCTTATCTTCGCCTTCTCCTCCTTCCTTGATCTGCAGCATGTTGCAATCTGGGTGGAAGACTTCATAATCCTCCATCTGCCAGTGAAATAACCCGTTCAGTGAACTGGTTTCATCTTCTGAACAACTTCCACTTTCTAGCATGCCTTCCTCGTTTGGCTCCATGGTTCCCCTTTCTTCATCGCCATCTGATCCCTCGTCAGATTCTAAAGATGCCAAGTCCTCGCTGACCGCCTAATTTTTCAAGTCAATGATATACTTCTTCCCATGGCTCTCGATGGAGAGGGTATTCTTCTTCCAGTTATGGTTTGCCTTGGCGGCAATTAGCCATCCACGTCCAGGTAATGCATCGTACGCTTTTCTCTCTAGTGGGATGACGACAAAATTTAGCAGGAATTGTTGTGTACCTATCACCACCTTTTGTTCCATCAGCATACCGATTGGTTTGATATTATGTTGATCGACACCCACCAGTTGAAATGTCGGTGGCCAGAGTGTGGGTTTCCCGAGGCTCTTCCATGTGTCCTCGAGTAGTACGTTAACTCCCGATCCTCCGTCGACGATGGTATTCGAGAGTTCCATCCCTAGGATTTCCATCTGTACAACGGCCGGTTTCCTCCCGCCGCTTATTGCGAGTAGCGTTGGATCCGCGGTTGCTCCTGTTGGTTCTCTGGTGTCTTCGATGGGACCCATTTGTGTGTTGTCCGTCATGATATTTGTGAGTGCTACTCTTAGTTGCGGCATGGTTTGCAGAAGGTCTGTTACCTTGACTGGTATAGTCATGTGAAGTACTTGTCGTACGATGTTTTTTTCCAACTTTGACTGCAACGGCGTACTAGTAGTTCTCCGTTCATTTGCCATTGCTTCTTCTACTTCCACCCTGGCTTCTCGGAGTCGTTCTTTCTCCATACGGGGCTCCGGGTAATTAGCTTTCTTCGTCTATGCCCTTGTAAGTGCCAGGACTTCTTCGTTGGCTACCTCCAGTATATTGATACCTTTCTACTTGGGACAGTTGGTGTCTTCGTGATCGCCCGGACCGCACCACTTGCACAGCTTCCCTCCAACGCCTTGGCCGTTCTGGCATTCCCTGCCAAAGTGGCCCCATTCGCTACATCTCCGGCATTGGATCATGGGCCGACCTTTGCTATCATATTGGATTTTGCTTCTTGGTGTAGTGTTTCTCCGATTGTTGTGATAGCCGCCAGGGGATGCGTTGTTATTTTGATGCTTCAGTGGTGTGGTCGGAGGGGTAGATTGTTCCCCTTGTGTGAAGAACACTTGCGCACTCCGTGTTTTCAAATTGTACGAGCATTCTTTTACAGAGTGTCCCATAACTTGGCAGATGTCACAGAACATCTTCTTTGGGCAGTTTGCTTTTGTATGGCCTTCCATTTTACATTTCGTACACCATAGTTCGGTTAGTTCCTTTGACCCTTCCTTGTCTGCTTTTACTTCCTTCATCATCCTTAGCATGTCGCGACGGAGTGCTTGTACAGTGTTTGATTCATCCCCGCTTTCCCCCGCACTTTCTTCCTCATCATGCTTATTCCCTCTCGAGGATGTCTTGTTCTTGCTTTCAATATCCATCGCACGGTTGTATGTTTCAGTGTACGAGGGTGGAGGTACTACCTTCATGTTCTTACGTAGCAAAGGAAGCAGCCCTTCGATAAACCACCTCTTCTTTAAACCATTTGCTGGCTGTGATTCTAGTTTCCCTAGCAGGTCTTTTAGTTTCCGGTTGTAAGTTTGTACACTTTTGTTTTTTCCTTGTTTGGTGTTGTAAATCTCGACCACAATTTCACTGTCGTCCCTCAACAATTTGAATTCATCTTGAAATGCCTGCTTCAACACCCTCCATGAAGCTTTTTGTGTTTGGTCCAACTCTGAGTACCAGTCAATGGCACTATCTCGGAGTGTCGCCGGAAATGCTTTCAACCGTTGTCTTCTTCGCTCGCTATCCAAATTGTCTCACATGTTTTACAGTGTCGTACTGGATCCTCTGACCCATTCCCCATAAACTTCGGCAACTTTTGCCGTTTTGGAGTCACCATCCTGCCCCGTTGTCCTCCCCATGTATTGCACCTGACTGGACTGGTTTCGGTACATTCCGATGCATCACTTGCACTCTCGGCCACGTCCGAGTCACCCTTTTGTCCCTTGTCAGCGTCCTCTACACCTTGGGTTTCCTGGGTCCCACTCCAGTGCTCCCTCTGCCAAGGGGTCTTGGGCTCAGATCTCCCTGTCCTCAGCCCTTCGTCGTCGTCCGATATGGACAACTCCCGAAAGCGTTGGATACTATTCTCAAGTTCGCCACTCAAGTCTTCCTCATTTTCTTGGTTTTTATGTTTTTCTACGTACAAGGTGACGAATGGTTCCTCGTCCTTCTCCTCCACAGAGTGTTGATGTGCTTTACTAAATCTCAGCCGCCGGTTTTCTTGCTCTTGTATTCTTAACGATCACCGAATTCTTTCCTCCTCCGCCTCGTGCCCGACTGGCACTCGGTTCTTGTCTTTGTTCGGCCGTACGGGCATTTACAGGTCTTTCACGTGATCATTGTTGGTTGCCAGGGGTACATCTCCGACTAGTGTCCCTTTCTTCCTCTTCCCGTTTGGCTCGTTCCTCGTGCTGCTGCAAGATTTGTTGCCTTCGGCGTTCTTGTTCCTCCTCCACCCGAAGTTCTTGTAGGATGATGGAATGACGGGCCAACAATCTTGGCATGCAGTGAAGAAGGTGATCGACCTCGTCGTTCACTTCGAGGCGATCCCAGATAACTGCCTCAGGGACTTCTCGTCGGAGGGCTTGCCTCCGTACATGGTCTCGTAGGGATATGTTCCAGAGATTTGTCAAATCTCGTGTCAAATCGTCCTCTCTTTCTTCATTCGTTACTATGGGTTTGTCCGCTGGTCGGCCCATTACGTTGTCATTACACCGAGTGCTTCCATGGTCCGCTTAGGCAACGACGCCAAATGTTTACCTCGCGGAGTGTCTATATCAATGTACTACTTACACAGGAAGTAAACGGAACTAATGTAACATATAAAACGGAACAATACAATATGATAGAACCATAAGATGTTTATATTCATATCCAATAAATATCACCATGTACAATCACCAGTATATCCGTGCTATCAGTCATAGAATCATAGTCATAACAACAACAATAAATAACCTCCCCCTCCCGACTACAACATGAAGTACATATAACGTTCGGCGGTTGGTTGAGCAACCAACCGTCGTGACGTTCCATAACAGCCCGCTACAACTAATCGGGACTTAATTACCCGAAAGTACATGCCAACAATTATTTCCACTAAGACTATAGTTTTATTGCACTATACTAACTTATTCCTTTTACTCTTGGCTGACTAATTACATTACGGCCCACTACAGGAAGCTCCCTCTTTTTCGGAGTTGCATAAAGAAAGTAAACTAAAACTTATTTGCTTATCTTTTTGGTTCAGCTGCGAGAACACAAGGTTATAGAACTCTTGATATTGCAGCTAAGTTTTTCACTTTAAATGAAACTTGACAACTACAACTTAACTTATGCTAAAGACATTTCTATCCTCTCAAGTAAACGCAGAGCAAGAGACTTTAGAAATGGACGAGATTGATTTTCTAACAAAGATACTTAAATAAACTTTCTTCAACATACATCTACTGAATTTCAATGCAAGCTGAAAAGGGAGATCACATAAGTATTACACAATAGTGGAAATATGAGACTTTATATCAAGGGCAACAAAGCAAGGTTCAAGACTTTATTTTCCCACACTTCGAGCACAAAGGTTACAATTCCGGGATAGCAAGTTGTAGCAAAATACTTGCAACATGCGATCAAAGCAGATTACAATTGACACAAAACACATGCACTAAACAAGGATTTGCAGCTAAGGAGGCATGCAAACCTGCTCTTTACACAAAGTGAACTGACACTAATCGATAACAAACATGAAGGCATAAGATCAGTGATTCTGTTATCACAAGCATTGTTAAAGAAAAATGAGCAAACACTGCTCTTATTTATAACTAAGTAGAGGAGTAGGGAACCCTAAAATCTCCTTGCTTTTACAACTAATACTTGCCAACATGCAAGCTTTATTTCTAATCCTAGAAAAGATAAACATCTAACACCTAAGAAAGCATGTAAAAACGGAAAGTACCAACTCATTACAACTGTTTTCCTTCTATCCTCAAAGAATGGGCAAGAATTGAGACAAGAATAGAAAAAAAGCGTGGAAGAAGCTTCTAGAAGAAAGTTGGTTTAAATCTCGATCACATCTGCTAAAAAGCGGGCAACTTCATCTTTGTTGGGAGTGTCAATACTATTAATAGCAAAATGCTTCTTTTCCAAGATTTCTTCACCGTCCGCAATAGATCTTAGGAAATCTTTGCTCTCATTGGCTGCTTTCTTGAACTTCGCCGACATCATGGAAATCATCTTCATTCTTCCAACACTGCCATCGCTGCCATGCATGATACTCTAAAACTCTGCTTGGACTATGTCAAGCCCAATGTATGAACCATCCTCAAGGCAATACTGACAAGGAATTGTTGCAACAAATTCTCTGATGAACTTAAGAGTATCAATAACCCTTTACTTATACACCGCAAACTCCTCAGATATTCTAACATATGTATTAACCTTGAAAAGGTCACCCTCTTTCCACTCCAGGATATGTCTTTTATGTTCTCTTTCCATAATAAAGCCATAAGCCATTCCTAAATCTGCAATTATGATTTCATGCATAGGCTTGAATTCGTCTATCAACTGCTCAAAATCCTGGATACCTTGACATGAGTCATGAGCCTTGTATCTCAGCTGGAAGACCTGTGCTAGAATCTCTTTTCCTCTGACAATGAGCTCTTCAATCCATTCTTGAGTTTGTTTTCCACAAATAACCAACTGCCTCAACTGTTGTTGATCAGTTGGTGTCTCTAAAACTTGTGGCAGCAACTGTGTTGTTTGTGAGGTGCCATTAATGAGATTAGATATACACAACCGGAGCTGATGATTTTCAGCCTTGAGGGCTGCCTTGTCTTTTCCATCCTTCTACACTCTTTCTTGAATATTGGCAGTTACCATCTTAAACAAACTCATGTCAACATGTCAGGTACTTTTACCAAGATTTGCTTTGATCATTATAAAATCATCAACATCCACCTCATCCCTGATTATATCTTCAAGAGGCGTAGTTGTCTCCATGACCATTTCACCCTCAGGATTTCTCTCAAAGTGTATTTGTTTTTTGGCCTTCTTCTTGGGTGCTTCCTGATATACGTTGAGGTCATCAACATTCACCTAATACGAAGGCCTTCTTCTTGTTCTTCCCAAGGAGCTCTCAAGCCAAGATGTGGTATTTCTACTAACATCCATGCGAGGAATAACTGCAACATTGGCCTCTATCTCCTCGTATTCCAAATCGATGTGAATTGGTGAAGACCTAGGAAATGGCAAAGGGTCTTGTATCAAAGGTACATCTTGTGTTTCCTCTTGAGGTATGGGTTCATGTGGAGGAACTTCTATTTCAACTGTAGGCTACTCCTGTATGACAATGCCTATGTAGTCCAACCTTTTCTTCGCACTCTTTGCTGACTTGCTGCCCTTTGCAACCTCTTGAAATTGAACTTTTCCTTTCATCTTCAACTGAGCCCTTAAAGAAGAGGGAAGAGATGAATGTTTCCTTGGCAGCTCTACTACTGGAATGGACTCCCTACTTTTGAGGACCAAGAAAGTCTTGCTGTACTCTACCACTTGTCGTGTCTTTTCTTCTACTGTAATGCATTCTCTGTTAGCCCACTTAACCTGTGGAAGAAGTTGTTGTTCAATCTGATTTCTAGTATACGCTGGGAGAATTACATACCCGTCATCATCTGATAACCCTTCAATGTCTTCGGATAAACAATCTTTTATTTGATGAAAGGTTAGTCTACTATTGCTTCGCCTTCGCACCTCGTACTCATCTCTGCAGTTAACCCAAAAGTCTTCAAGTGTGGGCACATGAGCATAGTTTAAACCAAGTCGAGCTGCATAGACACCATGGGGATCATAAGATCGTCTCTCGTTGAAAGGCTTGAGACCAAGTTTATCTAACTCATTACCCATTATTTTAGCATCTACGAATGATCTGCACCTGTAAATATCTAAAGCAAAAGGGAAGTTGAAGGCTGGTTTCTTTTTGTTGCACAGGCGAGTGTGAACATCTGATACCTGCCTGAGAAATTCCATACACACGACTTCATCTGACGGATACCTTGGTAACATAAGAGGAGCACCTGAATAGCCGTAAACCCTTAGGTAAGTGAAAGTGGCAAACTGAATAAACCAATCCACCCATTCTGACATTGTTTCCCTGGCACTAGATGAAATGCAAACATGTAGCTCGTTGTCCAGGTCACACATTGTATATATATTAAAAATGCTTCATTTACTCTTTTATAATGATGTGATGTCGTAGTGAACTCCAACTGAGTGTAGTAATTGTAGACATGTTGTACATTTAAAGAACCCTTCGTGTTTAACCCTCTGAATTTACCTTGAAAGGCAACCAAGTAGACTAGGTAGGAGATCATGTGGAATGCATGTCTATTGAAATATTTAGTTATTTGATGGTGAAGGCAATCACTGATTAATGTAGGTCAGTCATAGAACTCTGTCTTTTTCATGATGCGAGGTATCACATAGAACATCCAAGGCTGAAACTTCATTGCATCCGCTTGACCAATAATCCGGTTGAGTAAGGTGATTATTATGGCAAATTCATCCTTGAACTCTCCTCTCCCGATGTTCTTTGGCAATGTACTGTGTTTTTCTTTCAGCCACCTGTGTGCAATCTTCTTTTCTTGGTGCTCTTCCCATATCCTTTCACATTCTTCTATGTTGATGGTAACACTTCCAGACCATGGTGGAATTGAGAAGCATTTCTCGATCATGTCTAGCTTTAAGCTGCATATGATTCTTCCATCTACTGACTAGACTTCCCTTGTGCCAGGATTATAATGCTTGATACAAGCAATTATGAATTCCAAGCTTTGTACTGAGAAAGGTATGGATGCTGCTGCAGGAAGACCTGAATGGCCAAGATACCTGATGGTGGCGTTGCCTGCATCTTCCAAAGGACGTAGATTGAATACTGGCTTGATATGGTGTAAGTCAATCTTGTCTGTTTCTATGAAATCATGGTACAGTGTTGATTTGGTCTTAAACTCTGTAGAGATGTACTACGTTCTGCAAAATTCGAAGATTGACTGTGAACACACCTAGGTTCTGACAAGTTTTGGCAAACTTTCTAATTTTAGACTGCTGATTTTTCTTCGTCAAACAGATGAATTTTTGGACTTTTTTCTGAGATATGGATTTTGATTAGAATTTTGTTATAAGCCAAAACAGATCATCCGTTTTAGAAAATTTGGAGTGAAGACTGAAAAAGCAACAAACCCTAATTTTCTCAGAAAAAAAGCAGAAAAAGAAGGCATCTGGGTATTGTTCATGAGCATATTTTGGATGAACCCAGTTGATCAGATGTTCAAAACCCTGGCTTCTGACTGAAAAAACAACCACTTTAAGTTTCTCTGAAAAACTGTGATATGGGTTTTGTCCAAAAGAAGGTTTGGTATAGATCCAGAAGATTAGAAATTGAAGATTTTGAAGTTTTCTCTGACATGCAAAATAAAAAGCAACTGCTGCAACCTTGAGAAAATCCTTCAAAAATTTGTCCAGAAGAAAGAACAAATATGAACCAGCTTGCTGAAAATTGAAAACAATAGCCTCCTTCACAAATTTGATGTTCTGGATGAAAGAATATGAAAAAGCAAGCCTTCTTTGAGTGCTGATCTGAAAATTGATGAAAAACCAGCAAGTTTATGTCCTTGAATCTTGAAAATAAGGGTTTGAAGTTACTGCTCTATTTCTCCTTGAAGCCACCTACAAGAAAATATGA
>CM021101.1:655409730-655972005 GCA_007115665.2 Sequoiadendron giganteum | reverse complement strand
TGCTTCGAGGAATGAATGCCTCCTAGCCTTGGCTCGACTTCGTGCTTGAGAGATAGTACCTAGTGGAGAGGATTGCTTATTTTGAGTGAGTTGTAGTGAGGTTTGCATTGTAGTGTTGTTTTGCCATTAGAAGTTCAGTTTCTTGCATTTTATGTCATTTTCTGGAGTTGTTGATAACAAGGTTGAATCTGTAGTTTCACTCGTAAATCAAAAAACAAAAATAATCTCATTCTGGGTATTGTGTCATTGCATTTTATTGGTAAGGGCACCCTTTCATGAATATTTGCAGATTTTAATACGAAGCTTATGATTTTATAATGCAAATCCGTCATTCCTTGAAAGCCGTACTTTCTGGAGTGCATTAGGATTCGTGTCAGTAATTAATAACCATTTTTAGATGCCATTTCTTATTACTAAGTTAGGCGCCATCATTTTGAGGGTCTATTGCATCAGATTTGAGATCATTTGGGTGAGAAATGAGAGAGTTATGAGCATATGAGTAAATTCATAGGTTGCTGGTTTTTCAATTTAAAGTGCAGATTTGTGATAAACCAGAATTAGAATCTTGATCATTGAAGAGTTGTATTGATTTGGTACTCTATCCAAGCTAAGGAGAGTTCTTTATGATGTATTGTTAATCTTTCGAATTCCTAAGCTATTGGCAGGCGGATGATCCTCATTTTGTAAACTGACAGTAGTACTGGCAGTCATTTTCAAATCTGATTTGTAATGCTCTCTTTCATTATGAAGTTGTTTTGTAATAGATACATCTCCGCCCTATGGTAGCTACTTTCCCACTCTAGGTTAGCAAGCACATTCTGGGTGTTGAGTACTTTCAGCTTTTCAGTATTTCTTTCAAGCATTGTACTCTGTAACACTCTGCCATATGGTCGCCCCTCACTCCATACTGGATTGGGTAGCACATACTTGGTGTCGAGTTCTTTTCAGCACTTAGTGTAGAAGATCCTCTGACCATATGCTCGCCATCATCGGCGCCATTCTTGGTTAGAGTTCCTGCATCAGCAATTTGATTTAGATCCTCTGACCAATGCTCACACCTTGCCCACATCGGGATCCTGGTGTACATTCTGGTTAGAGTTGCTTCAGCACGTTTTGGGTTTAGCTGCTAACCTTAACGGGTGCATTTGTTTCTAATTTGTAATTTGAAAAACGAAAAAATTGGCTCGGAATATTTCAAGTGAACCCCTACAGCCTAATGTAAGTGAATTTCAGAAATTGGATGAGCCAATATCCGTATTCCTCGATCAATGCTTGTGCCTCTTTGGATATTCTTTGCTGCGTTCTCCGCTGAAGGGTCCTCGTGATGTGCATTGTGAATGCATCATTAGCCCGTTTGTAACTGGCAAGGTTAGCTAGATGCAACTGTGTCCAGGCCTCATGGATTTTGAACTGATCAGGTGCACAGCCTATTGGCTCCTTGTATGTAATCCCTCGATACTTGGTCATTCTTGCCAGCATATATATCACATACGAGCCCATGTAAAAGGTTTTCGTCCCCCTCAGGCTCCTAACTGCTCATATATGTTATCACTGATCATTCTTGCCCAGTCAACACATTCCTTTCCCTCCAATATGATCTCGATGAAGTAGAACATCCATGGTTCGAAGAAGTAGGCTTGTGCACTCCCATTTATTCGGCTCAGCATCATCATCAAGTCGCAGTATTCCTGTTTCACATCTTCGGCAATTATCTGCTTTGGGAGTCTAGTGCGAGGTGGCTTTGGCTTTTGCATCCAAACTCTGTTGATGACCGTAGCAACCCCCTCGAAGAAGGTGGAGTACATTTTATCCGCCCTCTCCTTTGATCTATAGAGCATCTTTTCAGCAGTAGGAATCCCAAATGCCTCTCCGATGGCATCTGACGTGAAGTTGGCAAGCAATTTGCCATCCAGCGAGAGAATGGTTCTACGCTCCGACTTGTAGTGGTTCGCACACTCCATAATTAGCTCCGGGCACTGAATTGCTGGTGGAAAACCAGCAGCTGCATAGATACCACTCTTCATGATGTTATGTGCCGTGACTGATAGTTGATGGCCTCCCAGTCCGTACATCCTAGACTTGAGTGCATTTAGATTAAATGACCCGAGGTTGGTGTCACTTAATCCTGCCAACTTTGAAACAATTGCCGATTTTGGGAGAAATGACTTGGCGAGCCTTTTGATCATTGCCTGTCGGGATGAGCTAGCCTTGGCCGTTTCAGTGTTTGCAGTTCTGCCTGCGACTCTGCTTGTTCCTGCAACATCCTTTACTCCAGCCATCTGCAAGAATAAGATAGAATAATAATAAATTAGTTTGCAGATTTTTAATAAAATAAAATAGCCTCCGAGACGGCTGCGGATGTGGAGTTAGCTTTTGAAAATAAAATTCTTCAGCATAATTATCTAACTCCAAACCTCAAACTGTATAAAAACTCCAAGCTTATAAATAAGCTTCCAGCAACTGCACTCTGACTGGCGAAGAAAATCACAGCAAACCAATAGTTTTCAGCAATGTGAACAATTTTCTCAGCACAAATAATTCGAATTCTCTTGACCACACTTCGTTGACTTCGGCAATTTTAGAAGAAATAAAGAGATTGCTGCAATATGAAATTTCGAATTTCTTCTCAACTCTAACAGCAATCAACTTCCTCAGCACTTCGACTTTCAGCAGTTTTGAAAATAAAGATCTCCAGAGAAAAATAAATCTCCAGCATACAATTTTGAAAATCGCAGCAACACACCTTCAGCCTTTCGGAAAGAAAACCCTCAGCAACTTGGAAATAAAATTCCTCCAACAACTTTGACTTGGAAAGTAAAACTCAAACTCACTCTCAGCAACCTCAAAAATATTTCAATCTCTCACAAAATTCCTCACTTCAGCAATTCCAAGCTCTTCAAAACGTGTGAAGAAATGAGAGAAATGAAGTTGTTTAAATAACTCTTCGTGAAGAATCCTGCTGAGTAGTGCTGGGGCTATTTTTAGTACCTTCATCAATTCTCCACTTTCTCTGTTCGGCATCTTCTAATTCAGGCGCAGTAGTGGGCTAGTCGTCAGCCGGCCATTATGGCAGTTGCCATTAATGAAGATTCTTTCTTCTTCAAATTTCGAATTTTCCCCTTAGTCTGCCAGTTAACTCTTGGTGATTTAAACAACTCGCGAGAAAAATCACTTGACTTGATTGAAAATTCCATTTTAAAACCTTCGCAGTGTTTAAATAAATTTGATTCGAAAAAATTCGTGGGAGTTGTAGATTCATTTCCAACTTTTAAAATGTCTGCCATTTAAATCCTCAATTTCATAAAATTTGCCTTAGACATTTAAAAAAAAAATTTCTTTAAAATATCCAACTCCGGGTGATTTAAAATCACTTGCCTGTTCAAAATAACTCATCCTCTGAGATTTAATTTCCGTTATGAAAATAATCTAGGCAAAACGAATTTCCTCTGAAAATATTAAAATTTCCCTTAGGAAATTAATTTTTTAACTCTGTCAACTCATGGGTGCCTTTTAAACAGGTTCATTTAATTTTATTTTTCTACTTAGAAAATATTTCAAGTCATTTCACATCTTGGGCGTATTTCACTCAGTGATGTTTTATTTTGCTAGCTTTTACCCTTGCCACGCCTTAGAAACATTTTCAATCAAGGGCGCATTTAGCATGAGCCACTTTCATTTTCCACACTTAGAAAAAAAATTTAAAAAAACTCCACTTCAACTTGGATGCATATAGAGGGTCAAGCTCCCATTTTCCATGCCTTAGAAAATTTGAAACTTCATCACCTTGGGGGCGCATTTGACCCTTGCAAGTTCTATTTCCTTCTACCTTAGGCGTTTTTCTTCTTAGCATCATCTAGGCTTGGGCGCATTTGACATAGCCTACTTCCATTTGAGGGCGCATTTTAGCCTTCTAGCTTTGATTTCTATGCCTTAGGCGTATTGCTAGGCATCTCCCAACATGGGCGCATTTCCACCCATCCACTTTTATTTCCAATGCCTTAGACTTTTTATTGCCTCTTGGGCGTATTTTACTCATGCAAGCTTTGATTTCTCACTTAGAAAAAGTTCTCAAGCCCTTATTCATCTTGGGTGCACTTCATAGGGTTAACTTTTTATATTTCTCATACTTAAAACCCCTTCTAACTCATCCTCTTCATGGGCGCATTTAGAGGTTCAAGCTCCCATTTTCCATGCCTTAGAAAATTTCAAGACCTCCTCATCTTGAGGGCGCATTTCACCCTTGCAAGTTCTATTTCCTTCTACCTTAGGCATTTTTCTTCTTAGCATCATCTAGGCTTGGGCGCATTTGACATAGCCTACTTCCATTTGAGGGTGCATTTTAGCCTTCTAGCTTTGATTTCCATGCCTTAGAGAATCTGAAACTTCATCACCCCCTTGGGCGCATTTCATGGGGTTAGCTTTCACTTGAGGGAGCATTTTGATGTGCTTACTTCAGTTTTATACTTAGCCGCCCTTTCCCTATCCTCTTCTTCCTTAGGCGCATATTGATGGGGGAGCTTTCATATGAGGGCGCATTTAGGGGTGGCTACTTCTGTTTTTGCCTTAGAATATTTTCTAAGTCACTTCACAAGGTTGGGCGCATTTAGCATGGGCTACTTCCATTTGAATACTTAGAAACTTTTTGACTTGCTTCCTTTACTTCAAGGTGGGCGCATTTAGGGGGTCCAACTTCCATTTCTCCATACTTAGACAAATTTCCATGCCCCTGCCGGATCTTGATCTCACATTCTATTTTTAGTAAGTCTTCGCTTTTCTGACTTCCATGGCTCCGTTTGGCATGAAAAGTTCACCATATGACCCTCTTTGCCTTGTGAACCCATTTTGCCAGTCCCACATGTCAGCCTGCTATTTATAGCCACCTGCTATTTATAGTAAGCCCCGGATTTCCTTGACTTCCTCAATTCCGTTTTGCCTGAAAATTTCATTATATGATCTTCTTCGCCTTGTGAACCCGTTTTGCCAGTTATCTGCCCTGACCTGCTATTTATAGCCACCTGCTATTTATAGTAAGTTCTTGATTTTTTTGACTTCAGTAGCTCTGTTTGACCTGAAACTTGCAACGCCTGGTCTTGATAGCTTGAGTGTCGCTCTGATGCCAACCTCGGGTGCAGACCTGCTATTTATAGCCGTGCCCTGACTTACTAAAAATAGTAAGTCCTCCGATTCTGCTCAAATTTTGCCAGCAAGTGCCTTGAAGTATGCTGACATGGGTGGGGTACTCCGTTTTGACTATTTTTGGATTTCACCCTCTATAAAAGTGGAAACCCTAATTTGACTTGCATGTATCCCGAACGGTCTCCGTTCGACTTCGTTCCTTCTGCATGTCGTTCTGCTTGCTGAACTGGAGTGTTAGGCGGTTGCCAGAGTGTACCTGCTAAAAATAGAAACTATATGAAAAGTGACTCATCCACTGCCGGATGGTTTTGCATATTATATTGTCCGTGGGGTCTCAAGAAACCCAGAAAAACCCAGAAAACTGGTCTGCATGCATGCACTGGCTAAAAATAGTAAGTCCTCGAAATTTGATCTTCTCCGCTTGCATGTCACACTGTTGCGTAGCTCTTGAAAAACCCAGAAGGAATATCCAGACATGCGTTAGAGAACTCCACATGCAAACCCTAAAAATAGCCTCCGAAGGCTGAACTCTGAAAGTGGTTGTCTCGGTTTGCATGTTATATCGCTGCGAAGGTTTCGAGAAACCCAGAAGTAATCTTTGGACATGCGATGAAGAATCATATGCTTGACCTCTGAAAATGGCTCCTAAAGCCTGAACTGCTAAAAATAGCAAATTGTCTGATCTGGCTCAAAATTTACGTGCAAGCAGCTTGATGTTACCTAAATGTGGTGGAACTGACAGAATTCCCAAAATTTCGATAAAATAGTCCCAAATTGAATACTTACTAAAAATAGCAATTTGCCGAAATACAGTGAAAATTTAATGGGACCCTGCTGGAAGCCTTGTGATTGTTGTACTAAGCTCATATTTCAATTTTATAACTCAGTTTGACCTTAAATAAGCCTGAAGGATGAAAACCCTAATTACGCAGACTTAACCAATACTTCAACCTGGGTCAAACGACAGGACATCCCCGAAAGGACCAGAGATAGAAAGAGAGACGCACGAACCAAAGCCAAACGACGAGAATGGAGCAAAAATTAGGGGGTCCCCATCTGAATGGGGTGATGTGTGAAAAAGGTCACAACACGTCCCCCAGTACCCGGGACGTCCCGGGAACAGGTACGGGGCATTTTTTGGGGGGGGCGTGTCCCCGGGTTTCCCTGATTTTTAAAAAATTGCTAAAAATAGAAATTTTCCTAAAATTTAGGGATTAAAGGCTGAAATCTAGGTATTGTAGGTTTGATCGTTTTGAGCCAACCCAAATTGTCAAATTTTAAAAATTTCAAG
Source organism: Sequoiadendron giganteum (assembly GCA_007115665.2). Taxonomy (NCBI): domain Eukaryota; kingdom Viridiplantae; phylum Streptophyta; class Pinopsida; order Cupressales; family Cupressaceae; genus Sequoiadendron; species Sequoiadendron giganteum. Next base: position 655,965,578 of record CM021101.1, on the reverse strand, counting down.
TTTTTGACCCCCATGCAAGACATGCAAATCCCAATTTTGACCTTTTTGACAGATTTAACAATATTTTGACTCATTTCTTCAAAATGCCTAAGTGTAGCAAAAATTTTAATTCGGGGTACAACACTATATCATTAAGCAGCGCCCAATAGGTTAAAGCGATCTCCACTTCAATAATCGACAATTCCCATTTTGTCTTATCTAACTGCTGGAAAAGATTAATAATAGATTTGAATATTATCGGTTCTCCTTTGACTTCAATAAATATCAAACCGATTGCCACAATGACTAAAAATAATATTAAACTATCAAAAATCAAAATGATTATCAAAATCTGCAAGTATTTAAATTGAAATATCTAATCTTCTCCAAATTTGGTCAATGACCATTAAATTTGGAGTAATCAATCCAGCCAGAAGAAACCTCCTATTCAAAAAAAATATCAGTTGCAACAATAAACTAGCTATTGCAAATGGAATAATCAAACCAATAGAAAATACTAACTGCAACAATACCTCATCTGCTGCAATTATGCAAACCCCTCAAAAAATGCAATAAAAAACCAACTATTGCATTCAATCAAACTCCTCAGCAGAAGTGCAATAATACAACAGCTATTGCACCAACTCAAATTCTCCAATGGAACACCTGTAGAAATCCTGGATGGATTCTTCCACAACTCCAACTAGGGTTGATCTTTCACAACCAAACCTGGTATCCTCGAGTCTTCCAACCCTCGGACAAGCAAAGCATTCAACTTCTACCAATCTGATATAAAAAATATAATCCAAGACATAAGCATGCTCAAATGCTAGGCCAACAACTCCTTATAAAGATTTCTAAATGCCTTCCAAGAAGCTTCTAGAAATATTATTATTTTATTCCAAAGTGACTATGATTTTTTATTTTATTTTAAGACTTTATTAAATTAATTAAATATAAAATTATCTTATGATTTTAATTTATTGAAATAACTTTATAAATAATTAATTTCATACTTATTCCCTTATTTTTCCTTTTAGCCTTTGGGAATAAATAAAGGCTAAATGACCTCCGAGGTGGCTACTAAGAAGGGGACATTATACTATGTGATTTCTGAGTGAAACCACCTATATATCCACTAGGAAAGATCTTGCACTTTCGAAATGGATGTTTTCCATAAGGGTTTTTGTCCTTACAAAACTATGGAAGAATGTTGTTCAACCTACAATAACTCTTCATAAATTTCCAAGCATGAATGCCAAATGACTTCCAAAAGCACTTTTATTACCTCTTCCAAAACCCCATGCCCACCTGATGAAGAGCAAGGGTGGTTAGGATCAAATTCAACTAATCAACACTTTTCAAGAGCCTTTTGCACATCTTCAAGGTGACTTCCTTCACAAACCATCATCATTCTTAGTAGTACTTCAACAAGGCTTATTAGGGAATATCTCTTGGGGCAAACGTGGCAATCAAAATGTGAATACATATTCAAATACCCTTTTGGCTCATTTAAAACATATCCAAAATCCAAGGGAGGTTCCTTTGGAATACAAGGGTCAAATTTTGACTGCCCCGCTTTGCATTAGACCTAATTAGGCTTCTAGACTAGGATGTACTAGGGATCGACCTAAAAGAGATCTCCAAAAGGCTTCTTAACCCCTCCTTGGCTCTAACAGGGTCCTCACGGTCTATCAACATGATTCGCCCACCAACCCACCCATGCTTGACTCTTCCAATAAAAATAACAACTTTTTCATGAACTCCTAGGTCTATTACATGAAGATAACAAACCTTCAAACCTTTCTAGCACGTGCAAGCTTACACCTCAAGGTCTGCAAGTTTGGAACATCAAATAATACACCTAGACCTACCATTCCACCGAGTTTCATGATTTTTCGCCAGTGGAATGGGAGACAATCATTTTATTGTGCTAACTACTACCCTAAACTAGGGTTTCAGGCAGTTTGGAAAGAAATAGCAATAACTTCCTTGAAACTTGATAAAATTAATTGAAACCAGTTGCAGAAGCATGTTGATTCACCACCCTTTCACATCCAACTGGTGTCACGCCATAATGGATCTGTACAACACCGTACAAAACAAAATAACAGGACAGAACACGTTAAAGTTGCAGAAATCTAAGATGTTTATTGCTTCAAACCTCAAAATTCAATCAACAACCTTCAAGATCAATGGAATAAGGCTTATTAAACGTTTCCCCACTTGTCCCAACAGTTCCCAACCTTTAGACTTCACATTCCAATGTTACATTTTCCTTTTTACAAAAAGAAGACCAAAAGTTGCATGACACATTTAGCAACTTGACAAGATTTTGCATGTTCTTGCATTTTGACACCAACCAATGACCAAGACCTCTAATTGGACCCCAAAATATATGAAAAGGTCTTCCTAGACCTTATTACATGAAATCATCACAAGAAAACCAAAAATGACAACTTGCACTCCTAAAAAACCTACTGAACCTAAGGTGCTCCTACAACACCACCCTGGGAAAATAACATTTAATTTAATTTTAATAAAATTCCTCTTAGGTCTCCCATGTAGGCATCCCGCTTAAAAGAAACTTATATTTAAATTTTAAATAATCCTTATGCCACCTAGATGCCATTTTATAAAGTCACTTTTAAAATATTAAGAATAATGTTAAGTTAAATTATCTTAAAACTTTAACGTTATTTAAAATAATTTCCTAGGCCATAAAATATTACCAAATAAACATTAAATTCCATAACTGATCATTCTGAGGAAAAACCGACGTGAAAGGTCCAAGTCAGTGTTGAGGAGGTGAGTTACTAAAAATAGTAATATTGGGCCAAGTGCCCGAAAATGCTCTAGAAAGTGCCAGAAGGAAACTCCTATAATCCCGAACTCACTGCCACACAAAGAAAATGCCAAACGACTGAACAATACGGTCTCCAAGAACTGTGGAGTCCCCTAACCAAACCACATTAGCCTATGGGAACCCAAGGAATAGGCTAATCTGATGACAACTTGAAATGTGCTAGCCAATTTTTTCAATTTTTAACACATTAATTTCACCCGTTAACGTTAGTAAAACCATAAACCAATTGAATGGAACCCTTTCTCTTTCTAATCAACCCAGATCCCAGTATGGGCAAGGTGAGAGCATACTCAAAAGGGGATCGTTAGCATAAAATCTGAACTGCAGGAAAGTAAAATGAGAGGAAATAACAATCAACTCAACCACTTATTCAGTGGGAGGATTGGAATTGAAATTACATTGCTGAAAGAAACAATCCACTCAACCACTTATTCAGCAGGAGGACTAGAAAAGCAAGTTGCAATGCTGAAAGTAACCCAACCCAAGAATGTGCACTCAAACCCAAGATGGGTATGGTGCTACCATATGGCGTCGGGGGTCTTATGCACTTGTGATGGCTCAATTGATCAGCAGAATGTAAATGCAATACAATGTAGACTGAGCATGACCAATCTCTTCCACAACCGTGGGAAAACAATGAAACAAGCAAGATAATTAAAATAGTTGACAGTACTACTGCATAGCTTTACAATGAGAATAATCCTGCAAATAACACTGTAGTTAAGTTCTCCAAATGCTGCAAATGTTTGAAAGTCCTCTCCAAACTCCAAAATCACTCTCCACAAGACAACACACTCAAAAGACCAACTTCTACAAATCTGATATGACAAAACAGCAACTATGAAATGCAGACCAGCAACTATCTAGACCACTAATTTGCTCATAACTTCCCCAAAACTCACCCAAATGAACTAAAATCAAAGGCATTGACTAACTATGATGATGCCAACCAAGATGCAACACTGAAAAACCCAACCCAGTTGTTGAATTTATTTCTTCGCTCAGCTCCAAGGTGCCAGGCAAATGGTACGACCCTCCTAGAGGGGCGAACTCCTCTAGAAATTCCAATTCTTTGAAATAAAATCTAAAAAATGCACAGGAAGGGGCACCTAGGGTAGAGGAAATGATATCTCAAATGCCCAAAACGAGAATAAAATCACCTAGACTCCAGCGAGCAAAAACCTCAATCAGTCATGACTGCAACCAGCAACATAAAATTGTTAAAAACATCAAAACTCCAACTACAATAACTCAATCTGCCTCTCTGAACAAGAAATAGACCTCTCTCGCAGTTAGTTGCTATCTCTCAAGCAAGAAACTAAGCCAAGCTAGGGGGTATACATTCCCCGAAGCACTCACTCACCATTCCGGTAGCATAACTTTGTAGTAGACAAGAGGTCGCCAAAAGAAGAACCAACACTCTCTTTTATAGATTTGAAAGAAGTCTCTAGATGCTTCTAGAAAGTGCGCCCAAGGTCCAAGAAGGTATTTTGACTTTGACTTCAACTGAATCCCAAGATGGCGTCCTTTTCATTTCATGAAATAATTCACTTTTTAAAACAATATCTCTCTTCTCAAGTTGGCGTCCCTTTTTCCAAGGCATCATTTTCACTTTAGAAATATTATAATCAATCCTCCTGATGAGGCGTCCACCCTTCTAGCCCATTTTTCAAAACAACTTCAAGTTATGTCATTAGGCGAAGCGGTCAAATTGAAAACATAACATTAATTAATTTAAAATAACTTATCCCTCCAAATAAAATCACCATAATGCCAAAAATCCACATTACCAGCTAAACTGTCGAAAGAGTAAAGCGAAAGGTACTAATGCTAACAAGACCACTGCTAGAAATAGAATTTACTAAAAATAGTAAATTCAGGAAGTTGCTCAGATTATCATGCATGCTATAACATTGTGAAGCTTTCTGAAAACTCAGAAAGAATCCACGATCCAAACTCCAAGATTCCAAGAGCAAGCCTCAGAAAAAGCTAACACATCCTCCTACAAGATAGGAAACCCTAATTTCCACTTTCGAGTAGCCTACGGGTCTCCGGAATAGGCTAACAGCCACCTGCTAGATCAGTGTTCAAAAGGCGACATTACACAACTAACTACTTAGGAAGGGTACAATACAAGTCTCCCGCCCTAAAATTGCTTGTCCCCAAGCAATTGCAACTCTAGATGTTGTAATATATGTTCACTCTCCAATGTCGCATCCTCAACTAGTAAGTTCCTCCACTACCAAATATTCTTCAATAGATTGTTTCTGTAGAATACGTTCCCTGACATCTGATAGCCTTATGAATCAAAATCAATTTCCCCTCCTCATCTAATGGTGGTAACTACAAGGAAATACATTGTGACCCAATGCCTTCTTGAGGTGTGATACATGAAACACATTGTGTACTCTGTTGTCCTCAATTTTTGACATGATAAAAATTGGGTTAACCTATCAAAAAATTGATGTTTTTCTCCTTAAAGCACGTTTTACGAGGTGTTGAGGTTGTAAAACTTTGGTTTTCGATAAGTAGTTCCCTTGGACATCCTTTCAGCAACTTACCTTTCCAATTTTGTAAATTTCTGAGTCATTTTTCTTATGTTTTTTGTCAATTTCGGGTTTTTGAGTCAGCACTGCAAATATAGGAACTTTTAAATTATAAAGCAAAATTGCTAAAGGTTCAAAAAAGTCCGATTGCCTTTAGTGAGTTAAGTGAAATTGTTGAATGACTAAAAAAGTCCGATTTTTTACTTTTTGTCAAAAGTAAAATTGTTGAATGTCCAAAAAAGCCCAATTGCCTTTAAGTGATGATACAAAATTGCTAATTGAGTCAAAAATCCCGATTTTTCTCATAAATGGAGAAAGTCAAGTTGCTGAAGACTTTAAAAAACCCAATTTTGGTCTTTTTGTGTCATTTTCTTTTGTTTTTGAGTTCAAAAAGCCCAATTGGAATAAGGTTCGACCCTTTTTGTTTGCTAATAAGCTTGGAAAACCCGACGCCATGCTTGATGAGGGCAATTTGAGTTTGATATTGATTGTCTTCCTTCTTTCATGGTGTATTCATTAATTTCTAGCAATAAAACCGGACTTTCAACTGCAATAAATCAAGTCATTTTTATTTGTTGAGTTTGCATCTAGTCGCCTGGGGTTTTTCCATGTCCATTTTGGCTTTTAGCTTCTCTTTTCAGGTATGGCTTTATTTTCTTTCTTATTTATCTTTTGTTGTTTTCCTATCATTTTCAAAACGTGTCTTGCCTTTGATAAAGACGTTTTTCATACATTTTGCTATATGAAGTCTTTTTTTGAAAGTATTTTTGAGTCTTTTTCTAAAAACGTGATTCCTCATTGTAAAATCGCGATTTGTTTTGGTAACTATTTATCATGAATTTGCAAAAAACGTCTCTTCATAATAAAATCGTAATTTCATAAAATATCATGCAATGAAGGATGAAAGGAAAACGTCTTTGTGTATTGTCATTTCAAAACATGTTTTTGCTGAGACAACGTCATTATCTCACATGGTATGATGAAGTTTTCTAAAAAGCGTTTCTTAAGGGGAAATCGTGATTTCTCCAAAGCATCATTTGCAGTTGGGTGATATTTTGTTTCTAAAACGTCATTACATGATGAGTCATTTCAGCAAAACGTCTTTCCCTTAGGTGAAAACGCATTTTTCTTCATTTCTTTGTCATTATCTCAATATACTCCATTTTCCATTCTCATTTTCCTTCACCAAATTCATTTCATCCACCATACTTATCTCCATTTTAATCCTCATTGTCATTTTTATAAAATAAGGTTTTGACCTAATTTCGGGTTTTTATCACCAAATACCAGGTCGAGATTTCTCACCAAAATTGCAAGTTTGAGGTTGCAAATCGAAATTTGCAATGACTTCTTTTTTTTCCAACCTTTTACTTAAAAATTGCAATGTGCCCCAAAAATCACAACTGTGCTTTAAAAATTGCAGCAGGCACTCAAAAACCCGAAATGCTTCCAAATGCCTTAAAATCGGAATTTTAAGACTTCACTGCAAAGTTCAAGTTGGAAGATTTTTTGACTTGCTGCCCACATAAGACAAAATGCTGCTTTCATTCGCAATCAGCCCACCAAGATCCGAATTGGTTTTTAACTAAGTTACCAAGTTCGCACCCGGAGGCCTCGAACTCGGTACGGGTTTGCCTGCGGGTGCACCCTGGGTACGCACAAGGCTGGGCACGCACCCTGTGCGTACCTAGGGCGCACCCAGTCAAATGGTGCGTGGACCCGAAGGTACCAGCCGCGTACCCGGGCGTACCTCGAAGAACCCACGGCCCAGAACTTAGAAAGTGGGCCTAAACATAAATAAAAAACATTTTTTTTATTATATTTTTGTCTCCTAACCCTAATCCGACACAATATGAGGCCTTTCAACACTAAAACATTTCATTTTTACCTCTCATTTTGCTCTCACCATATTTTTTCTACATTTTGGCATTTTGAAGGGAGGTGCTTGTATTCGAAGGAGATCGATTGTGGAGTGCCAAATAGCTTCTACAAAGGAGATTAAGTGTTTAAGGTATGCATTTAAACCCTATTCTTTGATCTTTTGATGAATTTTTTCAAGTTTCTTAGTTTTTGATGGATTTTTTCAAGTTTGTGAAGAAGTTTTTCAAATTTGTTTTTTTTTTTCATTTTTTTTATAGATTGCAACAATGGCTAGTAGTCAAAGTTTAGTGGGTGGGGAGGGAAGTCAAAAGTTCAAAATTGAGAAAGGATCTCCTTTATGGGCACATACCACAAGAATTTCACAAATTCCTGGAGGTGGGGGTTTTGTTTGGAAGTGTAATTTATGCAATGCACAATATAATAGCTCCTATTACCGAGTGAAACTTCATTTTATGGGCCCTAGTGGCAAAGGGATTAATATGTGTGTGGGCCCAAATAAGAAGGGGTTGTCTTCTGTACAAATAGCAGGATTTATAAAAGAACAAGAAGATGCTGACAAATTGATTGCAAAAGGAAAAGAAAGTAGTTATTCTTCCGGAAAGAAAAAAACACCAACATTACCCTCTCAGACAGTTAGGGCCTCCAGACATCCCTTCTTGTCTATGCCCTCTACGGAAGAGGAAGATGAAGATGAACAACAAATCACCACCCGCAAGAGAGGTCCATTGGAGAGGGCATTTAAAATGGAGGCAAGAGATATTGCTGAAGAAAAAATTGCACGTTGCCTCTATGCCAATGGTCTTCCATTCAACTTGGTGAGATCACCATATTGGCAGGACATGGTGTCAGCAATAAATAGTGCACCTCTTGGTTTCACAAGTCCTGGGTTTGAAAAGGTGCATACCACCTTATTGCAAAGAGAGAAGAAATATTTAGAGGCCCAACTAAAACCAATTAGAGATTCTTAGATTGAAACAAGTGTATCTATTGTTTCCGATGGATGGAAAGATTGCAAAAACCGTCCATTGATCAATGTTATTGCAGTGTCCCCCAAGGGGGCAATGTTTTTGAGGGCGGTTGACTGTGAAGGGGAAGTGAAAGATGCAGAGTTCATTTCCAGGATTCTCATTGACTCCATAGAGATGGTGGGTGATGAAAATGTTGTCCAAGTAATTACGGACAATGCAAAAGTTTGCAAGGCTGCAGGTGCTTTGGTAGAGGCTAGATATGAGCACATCTTTTGGACACCTTGCATCATACACTCCCTCAATTTGGTGATGCAGCCAATTGGAAACCAAATAGAGTGGGTGAAAGAAATATACCAGGAGGTTGAGGAGATCCAGATGTTTGTGACAAACCACCATATGTCACAAGCAATTTTCAGAAATTTTTCAAGATTGGAATTGTTGAAGGTAAATTTAATTTATTTAGTTTCATTTATGTCATGTTTTACATAATTGAATAAAATATTTTTTTTTACTTATTTAATATTTAGTAATTTACATATTTTAAATGTGTTATTAACTTACTATTAACATGTTCTTAGGTTGCTGAGACCCGATTTGCATCTCACACAATTGTTCTGAGACGACTTGTGAAGGTGAAAGAGGCATTGAGTGAAATAGTTATTAGCAACCAATGGGGTATATGGAAGCAATCAAATTCAAAGAGGGCCCAAAAGGTCAAGGCATTGATCTTGGATGACGATTGGTGGGATCATGTGAATTATGTATTGGAGATCACCGAACCTATCATGTCTATGCTTCGGTTTGCTGATACAGATGAACCATGCTTGGGGGATGTCTATGATAGCATGGACACAATGTTGGAGAAAATAAATATTGAAATACAAAAGAGAGAATGATCCTGAAGACACCCTTTACAAAAGGGTGGAAGCAATCATTCTTCATCGTTGGAACAAGATGACAACACCATTGCACCTCCTTGCATATGCCCCATCTCCAAGGTACTATACCAGAGAAGTACTTTCTATCCCAGGGAGAATACCGCCGTATAGAGATCTTGAAGTTGCTAGAGGGTATAAGAGGGCATTTAATAGACTCTTCACTGATCCAGAAGTGGAGACAAGTGTTATGAAAGAATTTGGAATGTTTCATACGAAAAAATCTTAGCCCTTCTATTGTCAAAGACCAATACCAAATGGATGCTATTACATGGTGGTACCTCCATGGTCAAGTTTATATGTACCTCCAACCTCTTGCAATCAAGATCCTCTCACAAGTAAGTTTTTATTTTTTTGCCACTTGTATTGTAGAATTTAACACTTAACATTCTTGAATTTATCTTGCATTTTTTATTTTTTATTTTGTTGGTTTTCTCTCTAGGTTGCAAGCTCTTCTGCCGCTGAATGGAATTGGAGTACATACTCCTTTATCCACTCAGTGAAGCATAACCAGTTGGCTGCAAAAAGAGCTGAAGACTTGGTCTATATTCATTCCAATTTGCGTCTTCTGTCACGTAAGGAACCTCAATACAAGCAAGGGGCAACAAAGCTTTGGGATGTAGCACGCGAGTCTGCTGACTTGGATGCAACCATTCAAGATCTTGCTAGAGCCACTATGGATGATGTGGATGATAATGATGATCATGACATACATGGTGCTAGAAGTGGAACCGCTTTGGGTTCAAATGATGATGATCTTGAAGTTGAAGCTGCTGAAAATCCAAATCACGAAGATTTTTTTGATAATCCTTTTGATGACTGATGAACATTGAAATTGAATCATGTTTCAACTTTCATGAACTACATTTTGTAATTTAGTAATTGTGATGATTTCCATAATTGATATCATTGATATGGCGTATTTGAATATTTTTCAACTATCAATTGACATTTAATATTTATCTTTGGCATTTGGCATTGATCAATGATCAATGATCAAGTATCATACTATGAAATGATTTAGTTTTACAATTCTGTATATTTCTCTTATTTTTTTGTATATATAATGCATTATATATATATATATATATATACACGTACCCATATGTACCCAAACCCCTAAAAAAAAATTTCACGTACCCACGTACCAGGTTCTCATACCCGAAACCGTCCCCGAACCCGAACCGGTAACTTAGGTTTTTAACCTTCATTCAGAAAGCAGTTTCACCAACCTAGGGTTTGAGTCTTGTTGTTAATGGATATCATGTCTTCACATGTTGATGCTGATGATGTTTTGACCTTATGGGGTTTCCATCGCAGCCTTGCAAATTCTTGCTCAATGACAGATGAACCAACTTCTCTGACAAAAAAATGATGAAGTACAAATATGATAAATATCATAATGAGATTTCTCCATCTCATGTGGTCTCAAACATTGATGAAATCAGAGATACAAAGATTGGGCATGTTGATATGACTGAATTTCTAAAGAGGGCTGAGAAATCAACTTCTCATGATATGCAGTTATTGTTGAGAAATCATACTGACCTGGTGTCTACTTTTCTTGTTGCTGCCCTAGAGCCAGAATTTGTTCTTGCATGTGCATCCCACTTTGACAAAGAATCAAGAACTATCAGAGATGATGATGGTAACGTGGTTATCAAGCTTGATTTTGAAACCATTAACAAAATCTTCAGAATTTCTGATGCTCCTATGTATTCAAATATTTCAATGAAGAGTACTCATGATTGAATTAAGCATACCAATAACAAATGGCTTCTTAAATCACGACCTTGTGTGATCCAGATACCCAAGTTATATCGGTCTGATTTTAAAGAAGAGATTAATGATATGATCACCCTTCTAAGCAGAATAGTGGGATTGAAAGTCTCCAATATGTTTGAAAACTGGATGTATAAGTTCATAGTGGTTATCAGAGAGGCACAATATCCAATTTTCTGGGGTGAGGTAATCAATGATAGTTTGTGTGAACAACTTGCACAGGTTCCCACCACACTCACCTTCTATATGAATTCATATCTAGTTTATATAGCGGCTTCATTCAGGCAATTTCTAGGCCTTTCTACCAAAGGTGATAGATCATTGGTGCCTGTATGGGAGTATTATGATCAGCTGACTTTGACGAAAAGTTGTGTGCATTATAGAAGGGTCCAAGACGCTTTTTTTGGCCATTTTATGTTTTTATTTAACATAACATTGGAAAACAACAAGGTATCTGAGGCCGCATGAAGGAAAGTGAATGAATACGGTTGTCTTTTCCTTCAATTCCCTACTTTCAATTACATGAGAGTTGGTTGTTTTCAAGATCAACCTTATATGCTTCCGAGATACCCAACAGACAAAATCATTTTGATGGAGTTAGCAAGGCAGTTGATGACAGTACATGCACGGCAAGCTACACAACATAAGGCTGGAGTTAGCATTTCATCACATAATCCACTGCTGATTGGGAGGTACTCCTTAACAACTACCTCAAGAGCAAAAGCAATGGAGGGTGAACTTCAGGAGATAAAATTGAAGAAATTCCAGGCCAGAGTGGAATTTGATTACAGAAGAGTGAAAGACAAAATAAAAAGAGCTTTCACGCACGTGCATCACATCGAAGACATTTGGGTAGATCTTCAGACAGAGAAGGATATCTATAAAATAGATTACTGCAGGCTTACAATAGAGCAGATTGTTGATCTCAATCTGACCTTAGTTCCAGAAGGAGTAATTGATGACGGGCAGATTTTAGATCTAGAATATGAAGAACAAGAGGTTGCTAATGCACCTATTCCCGCAATACAGTGATCTCAGAAAGAATCCATCTCTATTTTTGATAGGTTTCAATCAATCTTGGCAAATACAAACGCTTGGCTCAAGAGCATAGGTGTTAAGACTATCAAAATCAAACTTGGAACTAAGAATGATTCAGCTGGGCCTAAAGAATTGAAATCAGAGGTTAGAGACAAGTCTAAAGAAGGAGCTTCTTCTTCAAGAACCAAAATTAAGTTAAGAATTAGCCGTGCTGTTGAGACGCCATTGGAGAAAATAACACTAAAAGGAAAAGAGGTTAAGGAAACACAAATTCAAGTTTTGGATCAACAAGAAGATGTTCTTGAAACCTCCACTATTCTAAGCGAAAGATCTCCTCACATTGAAGCTACAATACCTGTTTTTTGTGATATCTCCTATGTCTCCCATTCATAGTGATGTTGATTCTTTCTCTACAGTGTTTGTTTCTTCAATCACACCTACAGAAGCTATTCATCATACCTCAGCTACATCAGTTATGAATACGCCTGTGGAAAACTTGCATGACAATTTGGAGAATGTATTTGACACAAATCCAATCTATCCTATGATATCAGAAATAACACTTCCAGAGATAGATACATCAGCAACAAGTTTTGATTGTTTTATGGCTGATCCTAGTCGTAATCTACTATCTAAGCAGACTCTTGTCGCTATCCAAACTGACGCATCTCCTAGGATAACAATTGTGTCACAAAGTGAATCCATTTCTACGCAAACTACAGTTGTTGTTTCAGATGTGAGAACCTTGGATCTTCCTCCGTGGTTGAACTCAGTTGCTCCAAAGAGGAAGAAACGGGCAATTTCTCCTGATGTGTTTGATTTCCAAAAGTTGAAGAAATCTAAGCCGAGGGTTGCAAAGAAAGCTAAGGCAGTCTTGCAGGTGTTTGTTGACAGCAACAAAATGAAATATGCTGAAATAGCAGAACCTCTCATAGATAAACCACATGAAGAGATGCAAGTATCTGATTACAAATTTACTAGAGTGGAGTTAGGCAAGCAGACGTATACCAATATGATGCAAGATACTCAAAGTTTTGTGACAGTGTTGGCACAGAGCTATAATGAGTTTTTGGCCAAAAAAGAAAAGCTGAAAGAGGAGAATGCACAGCTGGTTTCAATTATTCAAAAGATCACTAAATCATCAGAAATAGTTGATTCACTATCTTCCTCTACCCTTGAAGAATCAGGCAGGCAATTAGAAATAATTGCACAAAAGGCTAAAGCAGTTGATTCTTGGATAGCTCAACTAATTGATCAAGGTACACCAATGATCGAAAGGACATTGCATATTTTGAGTACTGTCAAGGCAGCAAGATTTAAGATGAATCAGACTTTGGAAGCTTTTAAGCAAAGTCTGAATTCCCTTGAGAAAGATTTGAAAATCTAGCATGAGATGGATCAGGTTAAGCTGGAAATTCTGAGTAGCAATTCAATAATTTCAAACAAAGAAAAATATATAGAGTTTGAAGAACTAATGACAAACAAGTCATTAGTTGTTCACGATCTCATCAAAGATGTTCAAGCTATACTTGAAATGAGTGTTGAAGTTGAGCAGGACATACTTTCTAACTTTGAGAAAATGCCTTGTAAAATTCTAAATCATGAAGGAGAATTGCTTGCAGCTAGTAATGTTGTTTCTGTGATAACCACAAATCTTCATCAGGAGCTAAATTCAGATCAGTTCACTATGGATTCAATCCATAAATTTTTTAATCACCGAATGATCTTTGATAAATGCAAACTGCTCTTGAAGAACATAGAGAAGCAACAGTGAGATATTATGATGTGATCCTGAAGACTGTTTTCGTTGCCAGGAACACGCTTGACCCCAATCCTCATGAGTTGCAGGGAATTATCAGCAAGTTTCAATCTTTCAAAGCTAGGAATGTGATGGAGTGAAAAGCATTTACGTTATTTTATGAATTTTACTTCCGACAAATTATATGTAAAAACAAGTTTTGCAATTGCAAGTGTTCCTTTCTCTTGCGTTTTTGAAAAATGTAATTACATGTAAAACTTTATAAGACAAATCACAATTTGGATTGTGATTTTGAATAAGTCAATTGCAGTTAGTTGGTGGTTGAGAGAATTTCTCAAGTTTGTTGGGATCCTCCCACCTTTTTCTCAAGGCTTCCCCCCTATAAATACTTGAGGGGGTCTATTGTAATATCTATCTTTTTGGCGATAGAGAAAACTCTGCAGAAATTTACAGCAAAGAGACTTTGTGCTTTGTGTGTGTAAACTTGATTTTCAAGTGATATAAAGAAGGCATAAAGATTTCAGACTTTGTGTTGAATCTTGTTGCATTTCATTACTGTGTTCTTATGTCATGGTAATGTAATTTTCTGAATTCTTCTTGAGAGATTGTGGAATTATTGTGAAAAGACTTTCGTCTGACGTCTTGCAGTCTTTGTGCTTCAAGTTTTAAGGGTTAAATTAAATTGATTTACAGTTAGGAATTGTGACTCACAAGTGCATTATATTTACAAACTTTGTCATGTTGTATGTTGCCTCATAGTATTATTTTAAAAGGTAGATAGGATTTCTAATTCTCAAGACTTTGCGCTTGGAGATTGCTTTCCCATCCCAAAGAAGCAACAGAGGACTTTGTGCCTTCATGGAAACTTTGCTTCTTTCTTTACTTCTTTAATCATATATGCTTTCAATTTTGATTCTTTTCTGAAATAAGAGAAAAGGATAATTGTCTTTTCTGAAAAAAGAGAACAAGACAAGAGTTTCACCCAAGCTTAAAATAGATTTGTAGCTAGAATTAATTTCTGAATTGATAAAATAGAAAGCGAAGGAGGAGCCTTCCCTTTGAAAATAGGAGAGTTTATTGTGATAAGCCCTATTGGCTCCCTTTCAAACCCTCAACTATACTGCTTATTTTAATTGTTTATTAAGCTTTTTAGGAGAAATTTAGACAGAAGTAGAAGGGTTGATAGCATATAAATGCTCATAAAACACAGTTCTGAACTATTATTGATTAAATGTAAGTGCAGAAAGTATTAAACAACCATAACAATGGGATTCCAAATGATAGACATACCCAAAAGCCTCCAGATTATTTAAATAAGAAATTATCCAAGCGTTCCAGCCAGAAATGGTGAAAACTGACAAAATGGGACGCCTAGGCTACAAATCTGACTATTCCCGCAGTCTAACTAAAGGAGAAAGGCTAAGAAGGTGGGACGCCTAGTATCCAACAAAATCAGGAGCCAAAAGGGGGGCATTTTACATCAAGAAATGCCACGCCCTTCCTCAAAAGAACACGCCAAGCAAGGGAAAAGTACGGCCTCTACAAGGTAAAGGATTTGTCTCCTATAGAAGCTGAAGGATGAATGAAGATGGCGATTTGATGTGCAATCCCTCTTCTAGAATACTAATTTGATGATTGCTTGCTCAAATAAATCCAGATGAAGATCAATGGACTCCTGAATGGAAGCCCTCACAGATGCATAGATTCGGCTGGTCTCTCACAACCTCAAATATGCTCAACACTAAAGAAGAACTCTCTCTCCAATGGCAGAATATACTGAAACCCTCCTCTCAGAGAATATCACAGAGAAACCAAATAGCAAAGTCAAATATTCAAGGATGAGTTTGATTTGCTAAAAAATGTATTATATCCCCAAAAAGCACGAGTTTCAAGAAAAGCACGACTTGGCTCATAAAAATACATTTAAAATGTATTTAATTCACTTTTTCCATAGTTTGGCAATTAAATAATTGTTTTACCAAGTTGAGCGCACTTTTGTACTTTAAGTGATTTAATTTTAATCACTTTATGAAATATTTAAGTAGTATAATATTTATAAAGTCAATTCGACTTTATTATAAAGCGTTAAGTTAAATATTTAACTTAAATCACTTAAATATCCATAACTCTCTCCAAATTCCATATATCTTTGTGCCATCAAAAGCTGGCGAACACTGAACCATAAATGCTTGTACTGAAACCAATACTGGAGTGAAGGAATGGGCAATGACAATACCCACTAAAACAGCCACTGACCCTCTAACCAGATCCTGTCAGCCTACATGGGTCCAAGAGATAGGCTAATTCCACTGCTCCTGAAACTGACTAGAGCGGGGACATTACAGTCCGCCCTCCCCGAATTTGCTTGTCCGCAAGCAAACTCAAAACTGGATGTTGTAGAATACTGTCACCTTCCCAAGTAGCATCCTCTGCCAGTAAATCTTTCCACTTCACCAGATATTCCCTGATAACCCGCTTCCGAAGATGATGCTCTCTAGACTCCAGAATGGCCTCAGGATCAAAATCAACTTCCCCTCATCATCCAGGGGTGGTAAATCTGTAGAAAGAATCACCTGCTGTCCTAATGCCTTCTTGAGGCGTGACACATGGAACACATTGTGAACCTTACTATTCACTGGTAGATCCCACTCATAAGCCACTTCACCGACACTTTTGACAACACTGAAAGGTCCATAGTATCATGGCTTGAGTTTCTCGGCACCCTTCTTACGAAGGGTGGACTTCCTATAAGGCTATAGCATCAGATACACCAGGTCATCAATCTCAAAAGACCGTTCCTCTCTCCGCTAATCAGCATATTGTTTTTGCTGATTTTGGGCTTTCTGAATGTTCTCTCTAAGTGCTCTCATAACGTCTTGGTTCTCCTGTAAGAGATCCCCAGCACTAGGTACTCTACTATCACCCAGCAACAAATCCAGGAAACTCGAAGCATCACATCCATACAATGCTCGATAAGGTGTCATCTGAATACTTATGTGATGAATGGTATTGTAGCAATACTCACAAAAGTATAACCACTTCACCCATGCCTTCTACTGCCCTGAACTATAATTTATCAAGTATCCTTCCACCCATTTGTTGACTATCTCAGTCTACCCATCTATCTATGGGTGGTAGTTGGTGCTCGGAGTAAGCTTTGCCCCGCAAACCGTCACTGACTATGCTCCGGGGCAAACCGTGCAACCTGAATACCTCTCAAAAAAAAAATTATGTCACTTGTCTAGCTGTGTAAGTAGTAGTGATTGAGAAGAAATGAGCATAATTCGTCAATCTATCAACTACCACAAAAATGTTGTCTTTCCCTTGGGCTTTCGGCAAGCCTGTAATGAAGTCCATAGACAAGCATTCCCACTTCCCCTCAGCAATAGGAAGCGACTGAAGTAAACCTGCAAGGTATGTATGTTCTTACTTGTTCTGCTAACAAACAAGACATTCCCTGACATACCGAAGAACAAAATACTTGAGACCTTTCCAAGAAAATCTCTCCCGTACCTGCCTGTAGGTCTTAAAGTAACCGGGATGTCTTGCCATAGGTGAATCATGAAAGGCTCTCCTCACTCTATCCCTCATCTTAGAATCTGGGACTAGAAATATCCTTCCTTTGTAAATGATAAGATCATTTACAAGAGAGTATCTACTATCCGGTATTGTCCCCTCCACTATGCCAGAAGCCCACAGATTCTTGGCATATTTTGCAACAATCATATGATTCGAGTCCTCTAAAATCTCAATCATAGAGCTCAAGTGTGGGTGGCGAGATAATGCGTCAGCAACTATATTTTGCATACCTTTGACATAGGAGATGTCAAAATCATAAGACTGAAATTTGCTAACCCATTTCTATTGTCTCTCAATCAGGTCTCGTTGTCCCAAGAAATGTTTCAAACTGTTATGATCAGGTTTAACACAAAATTTACTACCAACCAAATATTGCCTGAACTTGGCCATTGCATGCATGATGGCCAACATCTCCTTATCGTAGATGTTGAAACTCCTCTTAGGACCTCTCAGCTTCCTGCTCTTGAAAGCTATAGTATGTCGATCTTGCATTATGACTACACCAATACTCTCACCACTAGCATCACAGTGTAGCTCAAATGGCTTGGTGAAATCTAGCAATGACATGTAGTCATGAGAAGTTTAAACTTCTCAAAGCACACCTGTACTAAAGGTGTCCACATAAAGGCTCCCTTCTTTGTCAAATTTGTTAGTGGCGCAGCATGTTGCGAGAATCCACTAAAGAACCGACAGTGAAAGGCGCATAATCCTACAAACCCCCTGAGTTGTGTCAACGTCTCAGGTGTAGGCCAATCAATGATAGCATGAAATTTTTTTGGATCCATACAAACTCCCTCTTTGCTGATGATGTGACCCAAGTACGAAAGTTCTGCCAAGCCCAAAGCACACTTGGATTCCTTGGCATACAAGGACTCCCTGTCAAGTATACTCAATACTACATCCAGGTGGGCTATGTGTTCCTCCCAAGACCTTTTGTAAATTAGTATGCCGTCGAAGAACACTAAAACAAATTTCCTCAAGTGAGGATGGAAAACCCTGTTCATCGTGGACTGAAAAGTGGTTGGAGCGTTGGTTAAACTGAATGGCATAACCAAGAAGTCATAATGTCCACAGTGACATCTGAAAGCGGTTTTCTAAATATCCTTCTCTTGGACTCTAATCTGATGGTACCCTATCCTCAAATCAATCTTCGAGAAATAGCAATCTCCATGTAGCTCATCTATTAACTCATCAATTTGTGGTATGGGATACCTGTTTTTGATTGTCTTTCTTTCCAGCATCCTGTAGTTGATACACATTCTGAGTGTACCATCCTTTTTCTTCACCAAAACAATTGATGAAGCAAAGGGAGACTTTACTCAGCCTGACGTGCCCCATGGCTAAAAGTTCTTTGATAGTCTTTTCAATTTCATCTTTTAAACGCTTGGGGTGCCAGTAAGGAGTGATCATGATAGGTTTTGTGCCCTCCTCCAACTCTATAATATGCTCAATACCTCTATCAAGAGGTCTACTTGGTGGTATAGCACTAAAAACCTTTGCATGCTTGACTCAGAGTGCTTGAACATCTGGATGTTAAGGAGATTCTTGTTGCTCCTTTTGTGAAGGCATTATCTTGCATTCAGCTACCCAATCCACCATGTCATGTTGAATCAATCTTTCCATTCTTCTAAGTGAAATTTCTTTTACATTGCTATCCTTGATGGCTTTAAGAACGTGATTTGTGCCATCAACTTTAGATTTCATCTCCATGTCTCGTAAATTAAGTGTGAACTCTCCTATCGCATGAAGCCACTTCATGCCAAGAACTACATTTGTACCTCCCATGTTCACAACATAGAAATCTGCCTTAAACTCAAAATTGTTGAGTTTCATTGGTAGATCTGAAATCATCCTCTCGCAATTGAGAGTGTACCCATCTGCAACCTGATGGAGCTTCAATTTTTGTTCTTTGAATTCCATTATTATCTTGCCTCTATACTGGTTTGTTATATTATTTGGAGCAAACCTAAGGTTGGGGTTTTATTTTGCCTTCATAAAAACCCTAATGTTCTATCTAATACCCTGGGTAAGACCTATTCGATCATTACCTTTCGGAGTGGGTTTTAAAATAACTTATGTCCCATTGATTTGTCTAGGCCGGGCCCCTTTTAATAAACAACGTTAAATCTTTTTGCCTAACTTTATTATTTCCTAAGTTTAGGTGGGCCCGTGCCCTCGTGTTTAAAAACAACATTAAGCCATCGTTTGTCGTTGCCCTAGGCAATGTCCCCTTGTCCCTTTTAATAATTGTTGTATATTTTGCAGGGAACGATTTTTAGTGACCGTCAATCCTAGTCGTTCCCCTCAATCCCATGATGAACTCACCACTGAGTTTCAAATGATCACGATACCACGGGCAAGCGCCATGTGTCTCAACTGGCGATGTCGAATGAATAATCAAAGTGCTTTAATATTTCTGGTGGACTTTAATATGTTATATAGTGGGTTACTAAAGTGGTTGTCAGATCCACATGCTTGAAATCGATGGTGATGTTATAATTTTGATGAAAAGTTGCTCGACGGTTATGTTCAATGCTGGTGCCTACTATGAATGAACACGATTGCCGATGGTGAAGATCAACAGTTGCCCGCCATCGCGTGATGCAAAGTTGCAAGGTGTTTACTGATTGCGATATCACGGGCAAGCGCCACGTGTACTTCCTTGGCGATGCATAATGTGGTGGGTCCTTGATGCTTAGATGGAGGTTGCATCGACCTTTTTGAAGGCAGTCGTTCAATGGTCTAACAAAAACGAAAGATCGACGGTTGAAATTTGAATTCGCATCAAATGCGATTGGAGCCGTTGGCGTTGTATGTGAGTGAGCTTTATTGTCGGATGAGACGTTTATTGGCTCAATTCAACGACATAAAGTATTTTTCCTTCATTGTACCACAAAGCATTCAAACACCTTTGCGAAGCAGTTTCAGAGCCAAAGACGAAATTTCGAGAAATCAAAGCAGGAGTTTGGTCTTCTACAAAGCGCAAAATCCGTGAGTTGTTTTTTGTACTGCTCAGTTAATTTGACTGTGATTTCGAGAAGAATTGTGGTGTGCTTGTCAGAGGACTTGTTAATTATTGTCGTAGGGTTACTGGTTTGTTGAATTGGGGGAAATTGCAAGGTTTTGCTGTAATTTTGTTTTCTGGGTAGCCCTAGTTGTTCAAGGATTTGAATTATTTAAAGAAGCCCTAGTTTATTTGAGATGGCACTACCAAAGCAGCATTCTGGCCATATTGATTATTTACAGAGGAATTTGTATGACGATTTTCTAGATCAACTCCCATTATCAACAAATGACAAGAAGAGGGGTTTAGTTTTGGTGAATGTAAGAAGCCTAGGCGAAGGACTAGTGTGCAAGAATTACAACATTGCAGACGCTAGGGTTCCTATGACTAGTTTGGAAATGTTTAGGTTGTGGTATGGGCAGGGAAATTTACCTCACCGCTTTTCAAATGGTTGGAGATACGACATGAGGAAGCTAGTAGTGCCAAATGTGTTCCCTGATGTGGAACTACTCAAAGCGGTGGTAGCACATTATGACCCTGTTACAAGAGTAATAAGGGATAATGATGGTGGGATTTTGTTCAATATAAGCACAGATGAAATTCAACAGGTGTTTGATTTGAGTGAATCTAGCTCGTTTTTTGTTCCAATTGATCTTGAGGAGATGAAGCAAGAGTGTGCAAGATCGAAGCCTCTTTTCAAATTGAAGTTGCTTCCTCTCATCTAGCTAGGGCAAGCAGTTCAACAATTCTTATCAGCCCAAGTGATCAGGAGCCTTTCAGGCTAAGGTGTTTTGCCAATCACTTTTTGGCTACATTCTATTCACTATGCCAAATTTTGGGATTCAGCCCCAATACTGTAATGCCAATCGCCTACATGTTCATGGGGGGCCAAATTCAGCATCCCAATTTCTCTGTGGTTTATGACTTTGCATCTTTTTTGCTAGAAAAGATACATGATGGATTGTTGAAGTTGCAGGTGGGGGATACTGGCACTTCTTTCTTTTGGTATTCCTTGATAATGCACATGTTCTTGTACAAGAATGCCGACTTCTTCTCAGAGAAGATGGAGTTGAGGCAAGATGTAAATGGAGAAAGGTTACCGGTGCAAGTTTGAAGTGTTGATCTATCATGCAATAAGGGAGGCGTCAATTTTGTGCAATTTGACAATTGCTTTGCCTCCAAACTCAAGGCTCGATTGGTAGTAAATATGCCTAGAATCCTTGAAGACCTACATGACTTCCTCAGACCAAGGGTGAGAAAGCCTGATTTGAAAATTTGCCATAATTGGGGTGACATCATCTTGTACCCTGTAAGAACTGTTCTAAGAGTGTATGGCTTCTAGGGAGCTCCACATATCCTCTCATTCAATGTGCCATCAAGAATGGGGTTTGTCGAGGTCATGTGGCAAATAGGTTGTATTCATGAGGACAACCTGACAAGGAAGGGAAAAGGAACTTTGTTCCCTAATTACACTATTATATCTGATTTTGTTTTCTCCAAGGGAGGATGGGTCCACTTTGGAAGATATTTTGATGACTTTCATTTAAGGAGTGGTCCTAGGAGGCAACATGACCCTGAGGCTTTTTTTGCCTTGTTTAGGAAACCGATTAAAGGTGGCAAGTTTACACATGAGTTCAATTTTCCTGAGGACCTAATCAGGAATGAATTTGATCTAAACAAACAGGAATTGAACAAGGAAAAGTAGATTGCATATGAGAAATTTCTGGCTACAGTGCATAAAATGGATCCCAAGTATGATCCATTAATGGAGTTTACTCCATTCCACAAGAAAATTGACTTCTTGATGGATAAATTAAAAGAGATCATGGGTACTCTGATGACCAAGAAGGTCAATTTGGAATTAAATTCTGGTATACAAAGACCAGAGGTGAGACCTGTAGAAACAAGGCCAACTTATCAACCCTCAGTGAATTGGCCTCTTTACAAGAGAAGAGGAATGACAGTAGTGATGAGGAGGGAGATAAGAAAGGAAAACAAATAATGAAGACATTATCACAACCAGGTCCGAAGATCAGACCACCTGGAGGAATAAAAATTATTGATTTGGATTCACCACCGGAAAGTGATCCTACATTACTATCATCAAAGCCAAGCCCTAAGAGGCAGAGAGTTGAGGAAGCACAAGAGACTCTGATGGAGGAGATAATTGTCATAGATCAAGACATGCAAGTGGGTATTCCTTCCCCTCCTTGATCAACACAGTTGGTATTATCTGATATCGATGTGAAAGGACAATGTGTACAAGATGCCAGAATGGAGGCATGCAAGGCATTCTTGGATGATGATGCATTTGTGAAAACTCCAGTTTTCTTGCAACTGATGTGGAGGATGAAGTTACAAGAATACCAAGACAAATGCAAGAAGAGAAGAGAATCAAGGCCTGATAGGTCTAATCAGGAGAATGATGATGAGGTAAAGGCCGAATTGATGGAGGAATTCAAAAGCATCACTTCTGAGGAAGGAAGAAAATTAGTGACTCAAGCTGGTGTCCTAATTTTGTCTGAGTGGGACATAGCTGATGCAGTAGCATTCAATGCTATTTTAAAGTCAAAGCATCCCATACAGAACAGTGAGGAAGAGGTTAAGGCAGCTCTGCAGGACTCTGCCTTTAGTGAGGAATATGAAACTCTAGCGATTTGGGCATTGGCACCCCAGGGCAGAAAACCAAATGTAACTGATATTAGCCCAAACCTAAGGGGAGGGTTAATAATCAAAAGAGCTTCTGAAACTTCAACTACAGAAGCTACAAGCTTGATTATAAATGTGGCCAAATTGGCCCATAAGACAACTGAAAGAGAAGAAGCTGAAAAGAAGAGTTTGATGGAGAAATATAATATCATAACTGTAGCGTATAGTAGGATGCAACAAAGGAATGTTGAGCTGCAAACTGAGGTAGATAGGTTGAAGTATAGGCAAGTGGGGGAGTCCTCCAATGCTCCTGGTATCATGACATTACCTTCTACATCAAGATCAGTCCCCCCTACCTCTTCAATTGTTTTTACTCCAGGATCCCCCATCCACGTGACTACTCTCAGTCCTACATTAGGGTCAGTTGAAGAAAAGATTGAATACTTTGTGGATCCCACTAAGAAGCAGATGCTAAATAAGATCACAGAGTTACAGGCGGCTTTAAAAGCAAGTGAAGAGGAAGCAATTGCCAAGCAAAATGAAGTTGTTGACACAGTTTTGAGGCACCTAATTGAGAAGGTTGATGGTAGATTACCATCAATATATTCTTTATATTATTTATTCTTGGATGTAGTAAGAAATATTAATAGGGATCATAAAATAGTTTTTCCCTTGGTTGAGAAGTGGATCCCTAGGGCCAATAACCTAGATATTACGTATAAGGCCTTTAGATTTGATGCAGATAACAAGCCCCAATCATTAAAGCCTACTCAAATTTTTGTGAAGTCGCTGCAAGGTTTTCAAGCCTTACCAGATGATTTGAGTAGGAGGATTAAGGAACTGGTAAAAAGTTTTGATAATTGGAGTGATACATTTTTGCCAGATATAATTGATGCATAAGGAAATGTTAAATCACTACAGCAGTGGCAGGATAGAGCGAATGAAGTCATCAACACACAAATCAAGTTGATTTGTGATGATTCAAACTATGATTTGTTGGTGAGTAGCATGGATAAGATTATCAACACCAACACATTTTTGGAGTCTTTTGAAAGAGAAAGGCCAATCAAGTAGCAGTAAAGTAGACACCTTACAATACTAGGGTGAATGAGGTGGTGAATTTTGATTGGCCAATAGATGAATATCAAAAATGGGTGGACAAATATTTAACCGAGGAATAGGACAATGTTGACTACTGGTGGTTAACAATTCAGTTGTTATAGTTATAACAGATTTTGGTTCTCTCTTGATGGCAGTTTTAGCGCAAGTTTCTTGAAGTATGGCCAATGCAGCAGCTATTTTTCCAGCAGATGGGATAAACAAGAAGATTCTCCAGGGACTCAACTGTTGTAACAATTTTTGAAATATCACAAGGTGGTCCAAGTGACCGGTGATAGGTGTATTTTCTGGCCCAATGCTTGTTTGCTCCTTCATTCTCTATAAGAAGGATTTCAAGGCCAGAAATACGGATTAGCAAGTTAGATAATATTAGGTTGAGTCTAAGCATAGTTGCAAAGCAAGTTGTAAAGCCTGTTGGTTTAGTGCATAGTTACAAGACTCGGACTCGCCTCGGACTCGGCAAGCCGATTTTTGACTCGGACTCGGACTCGGAGCCCAGACTCGCCCAAGACTCGGCAAAGACTCGACAAATAGAAAAACCCAAGAAATTCAGAGATTTTTAAGGATTTAAAGCTTGTTTCATGCACCCTTTAGTAAATAAACCTTAAATACACAATAACATCATGAAATAGAAACTACTATGATCCTATACACAAACATATATCGATCACATAAGTATAAACGCAAATTTTGGCTGAAGGAAATAAGTAATTACTTAATACAAATAATAGTAGTAAGAGTCAAAATAGTTAGATATATAAATGTTTTGAAATGTATAGTGTATACAATACTCATGGAATATGAAATCCATGGCATCAAAAGTTCGAAACATATAACAAAAGTAAAACAAAAGCTATAAGCCTATAAGTCTATGGCTCAAAGGAGCCTGCATCACTAAGCATTAGTCCTCCTGCGTAGACGTCTAAGATAGGTCCTGGATGATGTTGCAGCCATCATCTCTGCCTGTGTCTCAGTGTCAGACTCAGTGGCACCCAAACCAGCACGCAAGGTGTCTCCTCCTGCTCTATCCTCCTCCTCTGCCATGGCTACTGCCTCTGCCTCTCGATCCGCCTGGTCGACCCAATCAAAGTCCTCATCAGTAAAAACAGGATCCTCAGTCTCAGTGATCCAATCTGATTGTGGATCAACCTCCTCCAATGTGATGGGTGACAAGTCAGTGCCCAATATCTGTCTATGGCGAAGGCGCAGGTTGTAATGAACATAAACAAGATCATTCAACCTCTGCACTGACAACCTGTTGCGCTTCTTGGAGTGTATGTGCTCAAACATACTCCAATTGCACTCACAACCCGAGGCACTGCATGGTTGGCTCAACACTCGAATTGCAATCCTCTAAAGATTTGGTACTTTAGCACCAAATCTCTCCCACCATGCATCTGAGATGAGAAAAAGAAAAAAAATAAATCTCATTGTGAAAATGTGAATATTTAATTATAATATGAACATTGAATATAAAAGATTGAAAAGTGATAATTTTTAAACTACTATTATGCCCTTAATAAATTTTTACCTGGCTGCAATATCGATCGAGTATCTTTGCATATATCTCTTGCAAAGAGATCTCCTTGTGCAAGTCTGAAAATCTCTATCTCGGTGACAATTTGGGCTCCAACATGAGAATCAGACATCCGCTCAATGACTGTGTAGAGCCCACTCAAAACCTCCTCATCCGCCTTGAATTCTTTGCGGAATTGGAATGCCGGATTGAGAAAATATGCTGCTGCATGTAGGGGCTTGTGAAGCTGGAGGTGCCATCGTCTATCAATGATCTCCCAAATGGGCTGATACTTACTATCAATTCCCCCATAAATGGATCTAATGGCCTCTTTGGCCCTATCCATGCCCTCGTATATGTAGCCCATTGCGGGCTTCTCCCCATCAGCAACTCGTAATAGAACCACTAAAGGCTCTGTGACCTGCAATTATTATGAAACATTGACATAAGTAAGATGTCAACAAAAATAAGCAAATAAAATAAAAATAAGAATGAAATAATAATGTTACTAAACTAATTACTTATTACATTTACCTTGACAATCTCCTTAGTAGGCACCCAAAAGCTTTGCTCATCAAAAATCCAACTTGACACATTCACCCCTGCATTTGTCTTAGAATATGTTGAGGAGGACCACTCCTCACTAACAAACATCCGCCTCAAAGCTCCCTTTGACTGCAGTAAGGATTGTAGAGTGATGAAGTTGGTAGCAAAGCGTGTTACCCCAGGGCGAGCCAACTCCTTTTGCCCCGTGTATTGCCTCATAAGGTTGAGGACCCATGTGTGATTATATATGAACTTACAAATATTCCTTGCAGTCTCCACACATGCTTTGATCCAGTCAAGCTTGCCAAGATCCTCCAATATGAGGTCAAGGCAGTGAGCAGCACAAGGTGTCCAAAACAATGATGGGTGCCTATCCATTAATAGTCTACCTGCAGCAACATAATTTGCTGCATTATCCGTGACTATTTGCACCACATTCTCCTCTCCTACCTCAGCCAAGACACCCTCCAAAGCCTCACAAAGGAATTTAGCATTTTTGTTGTGGCCGGATGCATCAATAGATTTAATGAACACGGTACCACCTAAAAAATAAACAAAATGAATGATTCAAAAAAATATAAATTTAAAATCTTGATTGTTCAATGTTAATCACTAAAGCAATGCATTTTAGAAAGTAAAATATTTACCTGAGGAAGAAACAAGAAAGTTGAGCAATGTCCTATTTCTTCTATCGGTCCAACCATCGGTCATGATGGTGCAACCCTTCGTCCTCCAAACTTCTCGCTGCTCCTCTATTTTGGCTTTCACATCAGCCACTTTTTGGGACAAAATGGGGCCTTTTATCTCTTCATCATTAGGGGCTTTGAACCCCGCCCCACAAACAGTAACTGCATCAATCATATTTTGCCAATATGGAGACCTAACACAAAAAAATTAAATTAAGTTAGTAATTAGTATTGAAAAATGTATAATTTCAATTTGAATTCAACATAGCTCTAAAAATAAACTTCAAGAGATAAAGAATCAACTATCAAGCAACAAACTATATATTTTAAAACAAAACAAAAGAAGAATTACCTGGCTGCATGAAATGGAATGTCGCAATAAAACCAGAAGTCTCCAATTGCAGCTCTGGCTGCATCATGTTTATCCTTGTTCCAACCCATGCTCTCAAGAGATGGTTGGGAACCCGGAGTAGTGCGTGGCAAAATATATGAATCTAGCCTAGATCCACGAACTCTAGGCCCAATGCTAACGCTACCACTGCCACTGCCACTACCACTACCAACAACTGAAGGTGAAGGCCGTTGAGGAATTGGAGGCATGGAAGAACTCGAATCTCCAACTCCACACAGAACTGCCATCTCGTCTTTTTGCTTCTTTTTTAACTCTTTTTGTTGCTCAAAGGTTTCCAATTGCACTTGGACTTCACACACTACCTCAACAGGGACTTTTGTGCAAGGATTAGCATCTCGGCCCGGTATACATGCAAGGTGGTATTTCAATTTATTAATGCCACCCCCAAGAAAAAATGTTTTGCAATAAAAACATTGTACTTCTCCTTTTTTCTGCCCAGGGGTAATAATGGCATGTTTCCAACAAGGATCTCTTCTACTTTGAGACATGGTGAATATGATGGAGACAATTTATAGATATAAACAATGCTGCAATAACACATAAATTTCAAAAAAATTAGCATTCAAAGTATAATTTTTAATTAAACTAAAAAACCTAGGGTTTGCAAATTTGCAACTATTAAAAAAAAAAAATTTTTGCAAGAATGCCTAGGGTTTGTTCAACAAAAAACTTAAACAAACACACCTAGGGTTTGTATTTATTTTTAACTTGTTCTTTGTTTCACTAAAACAAAATAGAAAAAAAAAAGAAGAAAAAAAGAAGAGAAATGAAGTTTTGGTTAAGAAAAAACAAAAAAAACCTTCAAAACTCAAACATACCTCTTCAATCTTCTTTGAAATCAATGCAAATCTCTTTCCAATCCCTTGTAGACTCCTGTAGATGCAGCAAAATCACCTACGAATCTGCACAAATGTGATTCAATAAGCATTTGGTGCTTAATCTCTTTGCTGATTTTCCTTCAATGCAAATGTGTTTTGGCTCTCTTCTCTCTTTTTTCTCTCTTACTTGGCTTGAAAATGAAATGAAGTGCCTTTTGAAGGAATAGAGGCAAGTATAAAAGCAAAAAGAAAAAAAAAAGAAAAACATATTTTTTTTCCAACTCAAGCCCACAAAGTGACGGTCGAGTCTTTGGCACGGAACTCGGCGAGTCCGGCGAGTCTGCCGAGTCCGGCGAGTACTCGTCATCCGAGTCTCTGGGACTCGTCCAGCCTCACCCGCCTCGGGACTCGCGAGTACTCGCCGAGTTTAGGCGAGTCTTGTAACTATGGTTTAGTGTAAATGCAATTTAGGTTTTGTGTCATTTTGTAGTAGGGTTTTGAACTTATGAGGGTTTAATGTTTCATGACAGTACTAGCATCTGAATTAAAATGATTCATTTTGAACTCATGTCTCTCCATTGTATAAGCATATCATAATCTTGAATAATATAATCAAGGGTTAATGCGTTCATCTCACTGTTGTGGTGTGCATGATTCTCATTTTAACTTTAATTCAAAGAATTAATTAAAATGCTTGAATGGAGTTATAGGTGGATATGTTTATGAAGGGATTTGGTAAGTAGTATTGGGTTAGAATATAAATTGATGGTATTGTAAGGCAATATTGTCAAAGATCTTATATATTATGTGTTTAAATTTGTCTCGAATCTTCAAATGCTTGTGAATTTGACTCCCCAATGGTATATGGCACTGGTCTAAATTGTATTTGTTTGTGAGGTTTTCTACTTGCTTGTCTTTGCTTAGAGCTTGCTAAAAACTACAAATCAATGACTATCTCAAGTTGTGAAGTATTGTTGTAATCATCTCATGCTCCAAGTAGTTGATACTATTGATGAACAACCAATTCTATTCAGTATTATCCTATTCTATTGAACTATTAAATGAGATTATCTGTTAGTGTTAATGATTGTTTATAAGTTTGGTGCAGAGATTATAAACACATTAAGGGGATCACCCTCTCGGGTCTTGTAGAGCCTGAAGTGTAGGAGGTTTTGTTAAAATCCTTGTCAATTGGTCCAAGTCCTTCGAGCTGTCCTTGATTAGAGTTGGTCATTCTATAGGTAGAATAGAAGATCAACCTGGTTACATTAAAAACAACCAACACAACCTTCACTCTAATGCCTTCAAACTGCTGAGTTTGAATGCCTTTTTTCTCAACCAAACGTGAATCAATAAAATTATGGGTTGCACGTGTATCCAGAAGAGATATGACTCTTTGACCAGCTAGTATCCCATGAAGTCTAAAAGAACCTTTTCTCTGCATACTGGACATATGAGCTTCTTGAAGCTCAACTTCAACCTCCTTTTCTGCCTCATTTTCTAATTTTTCCTCATTTGTATCATAAATTGCAGCTTGCTGGTCTGAAAAATCAGTCATCTCTTCTCCCTCAAAGAACCACTCCATATGCCTATTTTGTCCTTTAGGCTTGAGGGGGCAGTCATGGTTGATGTCATATGGGCCCTTGCAATAAAAGCAGAGCTTCTTCCTACGTAGATCGTTAATTGTTTCACGATCCAATGGTGCTGCAAATGTTTTCTTCTGATCAGCATTTTCAAACTTCTTTGGATCAGATTTATTATCATTGTAGGAAGTGGATGGTTTTGAGCCAAATTGTTTCCGAGGTGTTGTAAGCTCTATACTGCGAGCCTGCCTCATGGCCTTCTGTAAGGTAGGTGGATTGAAAGCTTTGATCCAACCTTTCATGGGCTCTGTAATGTCCCTATCTAGGTTTACCATAATTATTGCCCTGATTTTCTGAAGATATCCTTTATGATGGTTTAGTGTTCAAACTATGTTCTTTTTCTCTTTTTCCTGATCAATCATAAGATAAAAACATTCATAAATGTATTCATTTTTATATCAAATAATCACAATTACTTGTAAGGTTTAATAATTGCAACAAGCATCATTAGTGCATAATTGTATAATACATATATATATATATATATATATATATATAAAATTATTCTTTTACTTATATCCATTAGTATTCATATATATATATATGTTTATATAATTATTCTTTCCTTATTCATATATATATTCTTTATTCATTGCATATTATTCATTATAAAATTTATCTATATCTATGCATATATACTTGTATGCCTATTAGATAATATATATATATATATATATATATTAAATGACTATATTCCAATGCATAACAATCATTGTTGCTGCTGTTCTGAATTGTAGATCCTATTTATCCATGTCTTCCCCCTTCTTTATTTTCCTCCTTTCTATTTATACCATTCAAGGTAGGTGACTCATGAGGAGAATGTATTGTTTGGTGAAAGAGCTGACTTTTCATAAAATATATCCCTTTGCTAGATTTAATTGCTGCCTTTAAGAGCTTATTATCACAATAATATCTATTTTTTTAAATAATATATTATTACTATTAATTATGATATTTCAAATTATATACTTATTTTATTATTTTATTTTGATGTTTTATTGAATATATTTTAACATTAAAGTATAATAATAAAACCAATTTTCTAATATCTTATTATTATTTTATTCTAATGTATTACAATCTTTGATTAGTAATGATTATAATATTTATTTATTATTATTATTTTTGATATTAAGTTATTTAATACTGGAATGTAATAACAATAATTTGCCTATATATTATTATTATATTTGTTATTTCATATTTATATATTTTTATACTGATACGGTACACATTTATTTTATATTTAACATTAATATTGCTATTTATTTTGTTTATTAATTTATTTGTATTTTAACACTTGGTCTTTATGGTATTGTTGTTTCGGGGACATGACAGGCTCAAATAGACCCTGCATGAATAGTATAATCAGCCTCCTCTCTGATATGCCTGAAACCATAACTGAGAGTCTTTGAAACTCTCCAATGTATGAGTCTAAACTTCCCGACTGTCTTAACTGTGCCATGTCTCTGAAGTATAGTTTGGGATCACGTTTATCAAAGCTCTCTACCAATCTATCAGTAAACTCTTGGTAAGAAGTAATCCTGTCATGATGAAGAGTTACCATGCCATGGATCCACCAGTCATGTGCAACGCCATCAAGGTGGAGAGCTGCAAATCTTATGGAATCCTCTTTTGGCATAGGCCGCAAAGTAAGGAAGGTATCCAATTTGTTCACCCAAGCTCGTGTTGTAACTCTACCACCGCCATCAAAGTTAGCTAAGGTAAGTTTGTTGGTAGCTTGCCTTAGATCATTATACCTATGTTTAGGCCTCCTGTCGGTCCTGTTTCTGGTATGTTCTCTATTCTGGCTCATGAATCGATCAAAGTAAAGGTGATCCTTAACTCATGGAGGCAATGCATCCCATTCATCATGCATAGTCATGATGTTATCTACAAAGTTGTCTTCACCACCTTCTTCCACCTCCTCTTCCTTAGCAACATTTCTAACAAAAGTAGGGCATGTGGGTCTCTCAAAGGTGCGTGCTGGAACAATATTCTTGTGGTGTTCTCCATGTATACTTCCCTCTTGATCTTGATACTGATTTTGCCTTCTCTGAACTGTCAAGTTCTGCACATTGGTACTAAGCTGTTGCAGGATGTTCGCCACCTGTTCTTCGCCTGCCACCATCTCTCTCAATACTTCTATGGCATCCTTGCCTTCGTCATTAAGACGACCATCATCATTCCTATCAGCCATATTATCAAAGTCCAATTCTTCTTCCTATTCGTCAAACGGAAATGCCTCGAAAGGTTCAAAAGTGCTTCTTTGAATTCCAGGACCCCTGCGTGAATAGTGCCTGTCAAACCTGTTCTGATGTGGCCGCATAGAATTCTTTTACCTTCAGGTTGGTAGGATTAGAAAGCTCTGATACCACTTTGATGAGGCCTGTTGGCTCCCTTTCAAACCCTCAACTGTACTACTTATTTTAATTGTTTATTAAGGTTTCTAGGAGAAATTTAGACAAAAGTAGAAGGGTTGATAGCATATAAATGCTCATAAAACACAGTTCTGAACTATTATTGATTAAATGTAACTGCAGAAAGTATTAAACAACCATAACAATGAGATTCAAAATGATAGACATACCCGAAAGCCTCTAGATTATTTAAATAAGAAATTATCCAAGCTTGCCAGCCGGAAATGGTGAGAACTGACAAAATGGGACGCTTGGGCTACAAATCTGACTATTCCCGTAGTCTGACTGAAGGAGAAAGACTGAGAAGGTGGGACACCTAGTATCCGGCAAAATCAGGAGCCAAAAGGGAGGCAATTTTCCTCAAGAAGTGCCACGGCCTTCCTCAAAAGAACACGCCAAGCAAGGGAAAAGTACGGCCTCTGCAAGGTAAAGGATTTGTCTCCTGTAGAAGCTGAAGGATGAATGAAGATGGCGACTTGATATGCAATCCCTCTTCTAGAATACTAATCTGATAATTGCCTGCTCAAACAAATCTAGATGAAGATCAATGGACTCCTGAATGGAAGCCCTCACAGATGCACTGATTCGGCTGGTCTCTCACAACCTCAAATATGCTTAACACTGAAGAAGAACTCGCTCTCGAATGGTAGAATATACTGAAACCCTCGTCTCAAAGAATGTCACAGAGAAACCAAATAGCAAAGTCAAATATTCACGGATGAGTTTGATTTGCTAAAAATGCCTTATATCCCCAAAAGGCATGAGTTTCAAGAAAAGCACGACTTGGCTCATAAAAATACATTTAAAATGTATTTAATTCAATTTTTCCATAGTTTGGCAATTAAATAATTGTTTTACCAAGTTGAGCGCACTTTTGTACTTTAAGTGATTTAATTTTAATCACTTTATGAAATATTTAAGTGATATAATATTTATAAAGTCAATTTGACTTTATAATAAAGCGTTAAGTTAAATAATTAACTTAAATCACTTAAATATCCATAACTCTCTACAAACTCCATATATCTTTGTGCCGTTAGAAGCTAGCGAACACTGAACCAAAAATGCCTATATTGAAACCAATACTGGAATGAAAGAATAGGCAATGACAATACCCACTAAAATGGCCACTGACCCTCTAACCAGATCCTGTCAGCCTACAAGGGTCCGAGAGATAGGCTAACTCCACTACTCCTGAAACTGACTAAAGCGGGGACATCACATTTATTTCATGTACTGTGGCTGAAACCACAATTTTGTACACTCTCTCAAGTATACAAAATTTTCAACCAACATACTCTACTACTTGCTGGCAACCCCAGCTCATAAGTCACTTCTCCAATCTGTTTGTAGACTCTTAAAGGACCATAGAACCATGGCTTAAGCTTCTCCAATCCACTCTTCTTGAGTGTGGATTGCCTGTAGGGCTATAATATCAAGTATAACATGCCACCCACCTCAAAACTATTCTCTATACAATGTTGATCATCGTACATCTTTTGTTGATTTTGTGCCTATTGCAAGTTTTCTTTCAAAGATTTCATTATATCCTGACTTTCCTATAAGAAATCCCTGGCCTTAGACAATTTGTTGTCCCCAAAACGCAAATCAATGAAACTTGGAGCTTCATATCCATACAAGGCCATAAACGGTGACATCTTGATAGACATGTGGTAAGTGGAGTTGTAATAATACTCACCAAGGTGTAACTATTTTACCCATGCCTTTTGCTGCCCCGATATGTAGTTTTAGAAGTATCCTTCCACCCACTTGTTTTTTATTTTTGTTTGCCCATCAGTTCGTGGGTGATAACTCATACTAGGAGTGAGTTCAATCCCACTCAACTTGAAGAGTTCTTTACAAAAAAGACATAGGAACTTGTTGTCCTTGTCATTCACTATGCTCCTAGGCATCCCATGAAGTCTAAATATCTCTTTGAAAAACAAATTAGACATCTAAGCTGTTGTATATGAGGCTGAAATGGCAAAAAAATGGGAAAATTTTGTTAGCCTATCAACCACGACATATACACAGCCCTTACCCTAAGCCTTTGGTAACCCAGTGATGAAGTACATAGAGATACATTCCCATTTCTGATTGGGAATAGGCAAGGCCTAGAACAAACCAGCTGGATTGGTATACTCATTCTTGTTTTACTAGCATGTGGGATGCTCCTTAACATATTTAAGGACCTCATTTTTTAGTCCTTTCCAATTAAATCTCTCCCGGATGCAAAAAATAAAGAGGATTTCAAATTTGATTTTCCAATTCTTGAGGTTGATTGTAAACCAAGGTTTGAAGAATTCGTAAAATCTTATTCTCTTCTTTTTCAATTGACGGGTGGTGAAAGTCAAAAATTTTGGAGCAACTTTAAGGGCAGCAAAGACAAGAAACGAAGTTCTGATTTTGATATGCAACCAACTAGCAGTTTGCCATCGTTGCTTACTTATGAGTGGGAAGGTCAATTCGTGATATCGATTGAAGATGAGGTGCAAGTCCTATTCAAAGTTCACTGCTCACATAGTTTGATTAAAGAGAGACAGGAAGGAGCTAGAGATGGAGCCATTCTCTTTAATCTGCATTTCATCAAAGACTCCTTTTAGATTAAGAAATCAGATTATCAATGTTGGATTAATGAACGGGATCATGCAATTGAATTTGTAAAAAAGGCAATTGCTGCAATTCAAAGAGTTTATATGTTTAATAATCCATCCTTTGAATTGAGTGTTAATTCGGTTCACTCCAATCTCTTCTCAGGATGGGATTTGAAGACATTATTTGTTCCATGTACTCTTGTTGCTGAAACTTTCATGATGTGGCCACCATGGAACACTAAAGTGGACACCGGATTATGGAGATCATTTTTGGCCCTATCTAACATTTGGAATCATAAAGAGAATTTGTTCCAGTGTGTAGGAAATTTTTTATGGTTGATTATCCAAGTACGGGATTTTCAACATGTTTTGATGAAGATCACTATGTGTGGAAAGAAGGTATGTTGGAGAGACAAACATCAAATTTTCAGTGCTAGAGGTGTTGCTACCTTCTTTATCAACAATTGGATGGTAATTTTTTATCGTAAAATGGTGTTTTGGATGGGTAATGTGTGTAATGTCCCCAATTTAGCCCTACGCTCTTCTTGAGGCTTTAGCCTATTTCCGAAAATCTGTAGGCTATTCAGTAAACAAATTGGGATTTCTAGTGTTTCCTGCTCAACTTGGTTTACTGTGGTTTTAATGCATCTTTAATATTTTTAGCAATGGCTATTTTTCGTAAGGCTATATTGGGTAGTATCGTCATCAACAGTGTTGTGTGATTCATCATCCAGATTTGGTAATATCTCAGTTTTCAGTTTGATAGTGGTTTGTGCCTTGGGCTAATTTCATACTTAGCTAAAATGTGTTTTGGAGTTGTACCCCACGCCTAGCTTAATGACTTTAAGTTGTTTTTAAGTTGGGGCCATAAAGTAAAATACATTTAATAGTTTATTAAATGTTTATTCATCATCTTAAGTGGGACGACTTGAAGGGTGGAATAAAATGTTTATTTGATATTTTAAATGAAGCCTTTTTGGAGAAAGTGGCGTCCCTTTTGGAAAGTGAAGAGTTTCTTTGGAAGTTCAAGTGTTTCATCTTCTTTTGGTGAGAGCTTATATATTGGCGCCTTTTCCTTTGTATCTCATGCTTGAAAATGGGAAGTAGTGTTATGCTGCTGGTTTGAAACCAGAACTTGGCTAAGGGGAAGCTTAGCATTTTGCAATCCATCCTTCGAGCCTGAAACTATGGCTTCCTAGGTGGGTCTTTGAGACTGTACTTCACTCAAGAGTGCAAATGGAGCTTATTTATGATGTTATTTGACAGGTTGCTGCTATATAACCTGTTATTGAGTTGCTGTTCGGTTCATGGCTGAAGCGAATTTTTGTTCGTAGCTTCACCATCGAATTTTCTATCATTCTGGGTATTGGCCCATACTGTTCCACTGTGAAGGGCACCCCTTTCTGCCAATTTGCAGATTTTATCGTGGAGTTTCTGATTTTTGGGAGAAGGTCGACCCTTCTTGAAGGTCGTACCTTTCTTCTTTGCTGCATTGGGAATCGTGCCTCTTGTTGCTATTGTTTCTGGCTCGTTTTCTCATTGAGGTTTGGGCGCACATCTCCTATATGTTGTTTGGCTGTGGTTTGGGAGCTTTCTAAATGGTTTCGGGAAAGATACGTCCAAATTAGTGATCCTTTAACCTGTTGATCTGATTTTCTGTATTCACTATTTCTGATCAGATTAGTTGTGTTTAATTATCTTGCTGTTTAAGAGCTACATTGATGCATCTATTAATATTGTAAATGTTAGAGGAAGTGATACTCTAACCATTGATTGTTTGGAAATTCTTGTTGATACATTGCAGCTGTTATTTAATAATTTGTAAGCTGTTTAGTAGTACTAACAGCAGTTTGTTCATTTGCTGCAATTTAATTGTTTGTAATTTCCCCCACGAAATAAGTGGTTGTGTGGACTGTATACCCCCCACAGTTAAGTGGAAGTGAGGTCTTTGGCTGGCTTGCCGCCTATAATTGTTTGTAATAATCTCACCCACGTAATAAGTGGAGTATTCCCACCACTTGTGGATACCTGCTTTTGCAGAAGAAGTTTACTTTCAGTTAATCTAGCACTCCACCATATGTTAGCACCTCACCTTGCGAAAGGATCTTGCGTGCACATTCTTGGTGTTGAGTTTAGCTCTTCATTTCCTATTGTAATTCAAGTTATTAGATCCTAGGGATCCTCTGACCATATGCCCGCCCCTCCTCCTTAAATGGTTTTAGGGCGCATTCTTGGTTAGAGTTATTTCAGTTATATTTTGGTTGAAGAGCTAATTCTTAACGGGTGCATGATTTGCATTGTTGTAACTGAAAATTAAAGGCAAAAAATTAAGGGGTATATTTCAATGTGATCAGTAATTATTTCTTTGTGGCGTTGGGACCTTTGATTAGGGTGCCACTAGCCTTGTTCATGAGCCAATATGCTTATTTTGTTGAAGATTCTTCATGTAACAGCTATTGCTTACTTTCTTGGAAGTTGATTTTCCATAAATCATATTTCAAGATGACTATATCAGACCTGATAGGTAGCTGGTGTATTCATTTTCCGACCTTCCAATTCACTATTAGGACTGATTTTGGTCCTCAAATGAGAAAGGGAATGACTCAGTGCAACCAAAATCCGTGTATGGGATGTTCTCCAATGTTAATGAGTGGCATTTTCTACATTTTATCCAATACCAATGTTTGGGGCAGCAAGTTATTAACTGATTTGCTTCACTAGTTGAAGACTCATGAGGTGAATTTGTAAGTTTTTCTTGGAGTCTTCTCAATTATATCATTTTTTTCCAAATAAGGCATTATACATCTTCATGGAATTTTGAGGATGTGGCAGAAGATATTTTGCAAGGAGTTGCTCTTCTCTTTGCAAGAAGTTTTGGAAGAGTCGCATATGTTGTTGTGACTCTATTTGATGTTATGAGGAGTTATGTTGAGGAGCATATTTATGAGTTGGGTAGACTTTTCTTCTTAATGCTTGGGAATAGATTTGACATTGGCTTTGCAGATTTTAACTCCTCAGAGCTTTCAAGACATGAGATGCTTCAAGTTTTTTATTTCAGTTCTTCCAAGCCTATTGGTTTGGGTTTTAGATATGGTTACTCTTTGACGTTATAGGGAAGATTAGTACAGATTTGGAATGTTGGTTTTTCTTGTGTGATCAAAGTGGTAAAATATTGGCATGGTAGGTAGTCTCAGAGATGGATATGGGACCCTGGGATCCTACTTGGCATACTAAGAATCAAACTGTTTTTCTTGGAGTGTGGTGGCATTGCTTGAGGACAAGCAATTTTGGGAAGCGCGGACTGTAATGTCCCCAATTTAGCCCTATGCTCTTTTTGAGGGTTTAACCTATTTCTAGAAACTCATAGGCTAAGCAAAATGGGAGATTAGGGTTTTCACTTTCAAATGCAATTTTGAAGGCTTGCATGTGTGTCTCGTTGACGCATGCCTAGTGGAGCTTTTTGGGTTTTTGGAGAGCTTCAGGATGAGGTAACATGCATGTTGAGATAATGACATGCAATTTTGGTTGATTCCTAGCATGCAAGAAAGGTTTTTGGGTTTTTCAGAGAACTCTGAGGTGGTGTGACATACACCTAAATCTGGCATCTTTTCTGAGCACTTGCTATTTATAGTAAGTCATGTTGGCTGCCCGGTTTGTGCATAGAAGATATTTGGAAACACTTACTATTTATAGTAAGTCATGACATTGCTCATTTGGTGTTCAGATAATGTTTTGGAAACTTACTATTTATAGTAGTTTGCTATTTTTGGTAAGTTTCTTTATAGCAATATCACTCTAGCAGCAGTTCAATCATCTACAATTCACATTTCTATCTTGGGCAGTAAAGTTGATCAGTTTGGTTTTCTTTTGAGTTGAAGTGAACTTACTATTTTTAGTAAGTTTATTTGTGGCAATGGCAATTTTGGCAACATCAGTTCACGACACCATTCTATTTCTAGTAGAATCAGTTTGGGCGTGGTTTTGGCTTTGGTCTCAATTGCTCCTAGGACTGAGTACCAGACTTAGTCAATTTTTATATTTTGCAATTGTACCCCACGCCTAGTCAATGAACATTAAGTTTATTTATTGATGCTTTGCTCATTCATTCTTATGCTTGAATTTGTAAGTAAAGTTATGTTGTTGGACTGAATCCATAACGTAGCTAAGGGGGAGCTTAGCATTTTCCAATGCATCCTTCAGGCCTGAAACTATGGCTTCCTAGGTGGTTCTATGAGACTGTACTTCACACCGGAGTGCAGATAGAGCTTCAATTCAGAAATTTTTGGACAGGTTGCTGATGTATAGCGCATCTCTATGTTGCTGGTTTTTACATGGCTGAAACAAATTTTTGTTCGTAGCTTTGTCATAGATTTTTATTTCATTCTAGGTAATCGCTCATGTTGTTCCTCTGTGAAGGGCGACCCTTTGTGCAAGTTTGCTGATTTTATTGTTGAGATCCTAATTTTTAAGAGAAAGTCGACCTCCTTGAAGGGTTGTACCATTTGGAGCTTGCATTGAAATTTATGCCTTTTGTTATCTCATGTTTCTGGCTTGAATCTTCATTGGGAATTGGACACCTTGCTTCTAGCTATTGATCAACTGTGGTTTAAAGGTTTTCCGAGCTGATTCAGAGGATTTTCGTCTTTTTATGTGAGTTTTAATGTTGCTGGTATGATTTTCTGTTAGTGATGTTTCTGATCAGATTTGCATAAATTCACCATATTGTTGGTTTGTGCTTCATTTTTATATCATTCTTTCATTGTAACTGTTAGAGAATTATTACTCTAACTTTAAGTAGTTTTTGGAAGCATATCTATATTGTTTGCAGCTGTAATTCATTATTTGTAAAATTGATTACTAGTACTAATAGCTATTTGTTTATTTGCTGCAATTAGTTTATTTTTATACTCCCACCATTGAGTGGTTGATTTTAATAAAGCATCTTTCATTATTGTTGTATTGCCCTCACGAAAATAAGTGTTTGTGAGGGTTGTATACCCCCCACTGTTCAAGTGGAAGTGTGGTTACATGGCTGGCTTGCCGCCTTAATAAGTTGTAATAATCTCACCCACTGAATAAGTGGAGTATTCCCACCGCTTGTGGATGTCTGCTTAGCAGATGACTTGTATTTTCAGTTCTGATTTTCCTAACGGTCCCCAAACCATATGCTATCACCTCGCCCATACTGGGATCTTGGTGAACATTCTTGGTGAGGGTTACTTCATGAGCTGATTTTGATTTGAAGCTAACACTAATCAGTATTTGGATGCTGGTTTATTGTGTTGAAAAATCCGAAAAAACTAAGGGGTACATTTCAGTGGTATCAGAGTCTGTTTTCCTACCATCCTGTGAGTTTCAACGCTTCAGTTATCAAAAGTGTATCAATGAAAACCGATACTACATCAAAAGCAGAACAGAGTTTAGTTTCAGCTTCAGAATTTTTTGAAGTTGACACCTTTTTAGAGGTTTTATGAAATCTTGTCTTGCCAGTTTAAGATATGGCTTCAGATGAAGAGAAAGATTTGGCAAGATCTTTACGCTTTGTTGGTGCAAATCTCATTAATGAACATCAGACAAGGGAAGAAGAAGTGAGAATACTTCTTACGTTGGAACAATGTTTGAGCCAGGTGAAGCAATCAACCTTGGGGATAATTAAAAAAGCTTTGGCGCCTACAGTGACTTTCCTGAAACGTCCTTATTAGTTGAGTCATTTGGATGAAGAGATCAATCTTCTGGTTACTTCATGCCTCGGTGAAGTGATGAGAATATGGGCACCCTTGGTGCTCTACGATGATAAAACTATGGAAAGAGTTCTTCATATGTTCATAGAAAGCTTTCAAGATCTCGATGAAGCTGATAGAAATCAATATTCCAAAAGAGCTTCTATATTGAAGATTTTTTCAGAACTCAAAACAAGTAAGTTGTTGGTTGAATTGGGTATGCATGATCGAATATATTATTTGATCCATTACCTCTTCATTCAACTTGGAGTGAACAAGAGGAGGATGTGGTTGCAACAATGAGAAACATTTTAGTTTTGATTATCACAGTGTTGGATGATATTCCAAATTTCGTCCTATCTTTCCTGCTAAACATTCATGAACAAGAAGGGAAGAATTCCTCTACAGCTGGTTTGTTGATCAGAGATTTGTTCAAGCAGTGTGAGGGAAAATTGGAGCTACACTTAAAGAAGACAGAGAAGATAAATAAGGTGGACATTAATACAGGAGACGGAAATAAAAATTTGTTTCTCAATGATTCTATGGTGGTTTCTCAAGAAGACCTCCTTGGTGTGCTTGTGACTACTAATGAAGAGATCAGTGATATACCTTTACATGATGGGCATATTGAAGGTAAGAAGGATATAATCTTCAAAGCAGCTAACAATGAAGATACCTTGCTTCATTTTAATAATGGAGGTTCAGGTGGTTTTGAGGTAGATCATCAAACTAAACTCTTGGGAAAAGATATCTATGAAGATGTCAGTTTTGGTGTGTTGGGAGGTGTCTTGTTCAAAGAGGCAACACTCCAAGAGCAGCATGAAAAGAACTTTCCTTTTGATCATATTAATTAGCCTTTCAGTGTTTGGGATTTGGGTGTGAAGGCGACTAGTGTTGACAAGGAATTTGTTTGGGATAAGTTTCCCTTTGATCCCAACAAAGTACAAAATTCTCATTTCAATGCAAGCTATGAGATGGTCATAGGAGGAGAGGATGTATTTGACGAAGAAGCTTGCATGGAAAAGCCCAATATTGACTCACTGACCAAGTTGGGGAACACTAAAACATATGATCAAAGTATCAATAAGGTGGAAGCAGATTTAGAAGATCAATGGGCCCTTGCTGATGAAAAAAATAAAGAGGATTTCAAATTTCATTTTCCAATTCATGAGGTTGATTGTAAACCAAGGTTTGAAGAATTAGTAAAATCTTATTCTCTTCTTTTTCAATTGACGGGTGGTGAAAGTCAAGATTTTTGGAGCAGCTTTGAGGGCAGAAGAGACAAGAATCTAAGTTCTGAAATTGATATGCAACCTACCAGCAGTTCGCCATCCTTGCTTACTTATGAGTGGGAAGATCAATTCGTGATATCCATTGAAGATGAGGTGCAAGTCCTATTCAAAGTTGACTACTCACATAGTTTGATTAAAGAGAGACAGGAAGGAGTTGGAGATAGAGCCATTCTCTTTAATCTGCATTTCATCGAAGACTCCTTTGAGATTAAGAAATCAGATTATCAATGTTGCATTGATGAATGGCATCATGCAATTGAATTTGTAAAAAAGGCAATTACTGCAATTCAAAGAGTTTATATGTTTAATAATCCATCTTTTGAATTGAGTGTTAAATCGGTTCACTCCAATCTCTTCTCAGGATGGGGTTTGAAGATATTATTTGTTCCATGTACTCTTGTTGTTGAAGCTTTCATGATGTGGCCACCATGGAACACTAAAGAGGACACCGGATTCTGGAGATCATTTTTGGCTCTATCTAACATTTGGAATCATAAAGAGAATTTGTTCCGATATGTTGGAAATTTCTTATGGTTGATTATCCAAGTATGGGATTTTCAATAT
Organism: Sequoiadendron giganteum; assembly: GCA_007115665.2. Lineage (NCBI taxonomy): Eukaryota > Viridiplantae > Streptophyta > Pinopsida > Cupressales > Cupressaceae > Sequoiadendron > Sequoiadendron giganteum. The sequence goes on along the minus strand of CM021101.1, from coordinate 655,923,262 downwards.
GTTTTGATTTTCAAGCTAGAGGTGTCGCTACCTTCTTTATCAACAATTGAATGGTAATTTGGTGTTTTGGATGGGTAATGTGATCAGAAGTTATTTCTTTGTGGCGTTGGGACCTTTGATAAGGGTGCCACTAGCCTTGTTCATGAGCAGATATGCTTATTTGGTTGAAGATTCTTCATGTAACAGTTGTTGCTTACTTTCTTGGATGTTGATTTTCCATAAATCATATTTCAAGATGACTATATCAGACCTGATACGTAGCTGGTGTATTCATTTTCTGACCTTCCAGTTCACTATTAGGACTGATTTTGGGCCTCAAATGAGAAAGGGAATGACTCAGTGCAACCAAAATTCAGGTATGGGACGTTCTCTAATGTTAATCAGAGGCCTTTTCTACATTTTCTCCAATACCAATGTTTGGGGCAGCAAGTTATTAACTGATTCGCTTCACCAGTTGAAGACTCATGAGGCGAAATTTGTAGTTTTTTCTTGGAGTCTTCTCAGTTATATCAGTTTTTTTCAAAGAAGGCATTATACTTCTTCATGGAATTTTCAGAATGTGGTAGACGATCTTTTGCAAGGAGTTGCTCTTCTCTTTGCAAGAAGTTTTGGAAGAGTCACATATGCTGTTGTGACTCTATTTAATGTTATGAGTTATGTTGAGGAGCATGTTTATGAGTTGAGTAGTCTTTCTTCTTAATGCTCGAGAATGTGTTTGACATTGGCTTTGCAGATTTTAACTCCTCAGACCTTTCAAGACATGAGATGCTCCAGGTTTTTGATTTCAGTTCTTCTAGGCCTATCAATTTGGGTTTTAGATATGGTGACTCTTTGAGGTTACAAGGAACATTAGTACAAATTTGGAATTTTGGTTTTTCTTTTGTGATCAGAGTGGTGCAACATTGGCATGGTGGATCCTCTCAAAGATGGATATGGGACCTTGGGATCCTACTTGGCATAGTAAGAATCAAACTATTTTTCTTGGAGTGTGGCGGCATTGCTTGAGGACAAGCAATATTGCGAAGGGCGGACTGTAATGTCACCAATTTAGCCCTACACTCTTTTTGAGGGTTTAGCCTATTTCCAGAAACTCATAGGCTAAGCAGAATGGGAGATTAGGGTTTCCACTTTGAGATGCAATTTTAAAGGCTTGCATGTGTCTCGTTGACGCATGTCTAGTAGAGCTTTTTGGGTTTTTGGAGAGCTTCAGGATGAGGTAACATGAATGTTGAGATAATGACATGCAATTTTAGTTGATTCCTTGCATGCAAGAAAGGTTTCTAGGTTTTCTGGGTTTTCAGAGACCTCTGAGGTGGTGTGACATGCATCTAAATCTGACATCCTTTCTGGGAACTTACTATTTATAGTAGTTCATGTTGGTTGCTCGGTTTGTGCTTAGAAGATATTTGGAAACACTTACTATTTATAGTAAGTCATGACACTGCTCAGTTGGTGTTCAGATAATGTTTTACAAACTTACTGTTTATAGCAATTTTCTTTTATTTGTAAGTCTATTTATAGCAATAACACTCTAGCAGCAGTTCAATCATCTGCAGTTCACATTTCTATTTTGGGCAGTAAAGTTGATCAGTTTGGTTTTATTTTGAGTTGAAGTGAACTTACTATTTTTAGTAAGCCTATTTGTGGCAGTCACAATTTTGGTAGCATCAATTCTGGACACCATTCTATTTCTGGTAGAATCAGTTTCGAGATGGCTTTGGCTTTGTTCTTTATACGTCCTAGGACTGAGTTCTAGACTTAGTCAATTTTTATGTTTTGCAGTTGTACCCCATGCCTAGTCAATGAACTTTAAGTTGTTTTTAAAATGGGGTCATCAAGAAGGATGCCTCATTAATGCACTTTAATATTTTATAAAAGTTTTTATTAATCCTCTTAATGGGATGACTTGGGAGAAATATGAAGAGTTTTAAATATTTCAAAATGATTTTTGAAATGGATGCCTCTTGGAGAAGTTGAACAGTTTTTTGTTTGGAGGTTACAGTTGATTCATCTCCTCTATTGAAACTTATTTATTGATGCTTTGCTCATTCATTTTTATGCTTGAATATGTAAGTAAAGTTATGTTGTAAGATTGAATCCAGAACCTGGCTAAGGGGAAGCTTAGCATTTTGCTATTCATCCTTCGAACCTGAAACTATGGCTTCCTAGGTGGTTCTATGAGATTGTACTTCACATTGGAGTGCAGATGGAGCTTCAATTCAAAAGTTTTTGGACAAGTTGTTGATGTATAGCCTATCTCTATGTTGTTGGTTTTTACATGGCTGAAGCAAATTTTTGTTTGTAGTTTCGCAATAGATTTTTGTTTCATTCTGGGTAATTGCTCATGTTGTTCCTCTATGAAGGGCGACCCTTTCTGCAAGTTTGCAGATTTTATTGTTGAGATCCTGATTTTTAAGAGAATGTCAACCTCCTCGAAGGGTCGTGTTGTGACCTTTTCACACATCGCCCCATTCAAATGGGGACCCCCAATTTTTGCTCCATTTTGGTCTTTTGGCTTTTGCTTTTTGGGTTGTTTTCTCTCTCTCTCTCTCTCTCTCTCTCTCTCTCTCTCTCTCTCTCTCTCTCCGATCTTTTGTCCTTTCGGGGATGTCCTATTGTTTGATCTGATGGAAATTTTGGCTGTTTGTGAAATTAGGGTTTCATTCTTCAAGACAGTTTGAAGCTGAACTGAGTTGGCTAATTGACATTTGAGCTTAACATTGCAGTCAGAAGGCTCAAGATAGGATCCCACTGAAATCCTACTGAAATCCGACAACTTACTATTTTTAGTAAGTACCGAATCTGAGGTCTTCTCCTCAGGATTTCGGGATTCTAACTACATCAATGCTTCCAGGCAACTTCAGAGTGCCTACACGCAAAATTTGGGCAGATTCAGACAACTGGCTATTTTTAGCAGTTGAGCCTTCAGAGGCCATTTTCAGGGTTCAAACATATAATTTTCCAATATATGATTAGAGGATCGATCTGGGTTTTTCAAGACCTTTGCAGTGACGTGACATGCAAATCGAGATGGTGACTTTCAGAATTCAGTCTTCAGAGGCTATTTTTAGGGTTTACATGCAGGGTTCTTCAATGCATGTCCGGATATTCCATGTGGGTTTTGCGAGAGCTTCGTAACGGTATGACATGCAAGCAGAATGGAGCAGTTTTCAGGGACTTACTATTTTTAGCCAGTGCCCGCATGTTGACCAGCTTTCTGGGTTTTTCTGGGTTTCTTGAGATCCCACGGGCACCGTGACATGCAAACTCATCCGACATCAGATTGACCACTTTCCGGACACTTACTATAAATAGCAGTTTCACTCCGGCAGCCACCCGACACTTCAATTCAGCGAACAGAACGACATGCAACATAAATCAAGTCAAACGGAGGCCGTTTAAGGCACATGCAACTCAAATTAGGGTTTCCAGCTTCGATGCCTAAAAAGAGGGGTAAAAGGCCAAAATTTTGAAAAACGAAGATATCCCACTGCGATCAGCGTCCTTTAGGCAATCTACTGGTGAAATTTGGGCTCAATCCGAGCACTTACTATTTATAGTAAGTCGTCTCCAAAACATGGCTATAAATAGCAGGTCAGCACAAGAGGCAGGTGTGAACAGGACACTTAGGTCATCAAGATCCGATGGAACAAATTTCAGGTCAAACGGAGCTGCAGAAGTCAACCAATTCTAGGGTTTGCTAAAAATAGCAGGAATGCTAAAAATAGCATGTCAGCATGGGCAACAAGTATAGACAAGGTGGCGAGGTCTCAGAAGGCATAATCGCGCCAGCTCCAGTTTCAGAACATGTGAAAAGGCATGGGAAGGCACACTTCTCCAAAAAAAATTACTAAGAATGGAAACTGGCAGGAGGATATGGAAAATGCGCCCTCATGAAGAAAGCTTGATGAAATTCTCTAAGTATTGAGAAATTTCTCTCACATACAGTGAAATGCGCCCAGGGTATGAGGAGGTTGTCTAAAATTTCTAAGGCATTGAAGATTTCCTTCACCACCCCTCAAATGCGCCCTCAAGGGTTGAAAATGGAAGTGGCCTATGCTATTTGCGCCCAAAAGTTCCTTGAGCATGGGTGAAATGCGCCCAACTTGGAGGAGTTGATGAAAATGTTTCTAAGTGTTGAAATTTTCCTCCTCCACCCCCTAAATGCGCCCAAGGGAGGTGAAAGGTCATAAGGGGCGTGGAAATTTCCTTCTCCCTATGCCATATGCGCCAAGTTGATAAGATTTCCTCCACACTAGGTGAAATGCGCCCAGCAAGAGGGAGGATGTTTAAAAATGTTCTAAGTGTTGGGAAATTCCTACACACCCCCCTAAATGCGCCCACCTTGTGATAGGTGTTGGAAAAATTTCTAAGTAAGATAAAATGGAAGCTTGGCAGGTGAAATGCGCCCAGCATGAAGAGGTCATTTGAGAAAAGTTTCTAAGGCATCAAAGTGGAAGTAGCATGTGCCATATGCGCCCAAGGTTGAAGATGGAGGTTGACATAGGAAAATGCGCCCTCATATTTGAAGTTCCTCCTCCCTATGCTAAATGCGCCCAAGCTTGAGGAATTCCTCCTCACACCTCCATATGCACCCAAGATGTTTTCCCCCTCCACCTAGGAGATGCGCCCAAGATGAAAGGATGTTAAAAATGTTTCTAAGACATTGAAATTTCTTGAGGACCCCTCAAATGCGCCCGTCATAAGGAGGTTAGGCTGGAGATATCCTAAGGCGTAGGAAGTAAAAGGCTCCCTAGGTAAAATACGCCCAAGCCTAGAAGAGATGATGCCAAGAAGAGAAAGATGCTAAGGCATGAAGAGTTGAAGTAGGCACATAAATATGCGTCCAAGGGAGATATAAGACAAGGAAGTCTAGACATGGAAAGGTAAAGTGAAAATAAATGCATGGGGTGAAATGCCCTTCATGGGTGATTTGAAATTAAAATTTGTCTAAGGCATTTTGCAAGGCAAAAGAAAATACGCCTAAGGCAGAGATAAAGTTGGAAACTACCTCATGACACATGAAATGCGCCGGGGACAACGAGGAAATTTCTCAGGAATATCAAGGGCAACGACAGGGCAAGAAATTGAAGACTGCAGATGTGGAAGACGTCCAAAACAAAAAAATGGAATCAACCTTAGCAAATTTTATTATTTTTCAAAAATAATAAAAATTAAATGTACCCCTTCGTTTGGATACACATGAAAACGATGATTTCTGAGGGGAAATTTCTTTTGGGTATTGAACATTTTCCACTGAGAGATGATTTAAATTTGTTCCACACCTTGCTCATGATCTTTCGGCAGAAATTTCGGCTTGGCACCCGTTTAACAAATTTCCTAAGGCTCTGAGGGATAAATTTTCTAAGGCATGGTAAAATAAAGCTCAAGAGGTCAAGTACACTCACAGGGTAGAGATGAAATTTGTCCAAGGCATAGAAGAATTTGAAGATGGAATGAAGCTAGAACATCAAGCATTCAGATGTTGAAAAGTTATAAAAGTTTGCTGGAAATGATGGATTCTATCAGATCCAAGGATCAATCAATCAAAACGTGAAAACTGGGTAAGTGAAGAGATTTTATCTTATAAGCGTTCTAATGTTCTTCTTTTGTTTTGCAGGATGAACGTCGAGGCCAAGGCATGAGGACTTGAGGTGACGAAGCTGGACAACGTTACAACTCTGGAAAAAGAGAAATGACAGTGGAGATTGGCCTAAGGCATTGGGAACATGGTGCAAAAGGGGCTAAATACACCCAATGCAGTGAGCTGAAGAAGTGTGAAAGTTGCAAGAGGAGGAAGTGCGTCCAAGAGTCAAAGCAACAGGAGGGTCGAACATCAAAACCTTTCAAATTTTATTCTCTGCGGAGATGATCTTAGAGACTCTTTTGCTCTCCTCCTAACGCAACAGAATTGGCAGGCAGAGCAGTGGGAACACGTTTCCGGACGAGAATCTTCTAGAAGAAGATAATGGGCATTAAGTGCAGATAGTGGTTCCTGCAGAGGAGTGGAGAATATTCTATGCATTCATTACCCCACTCTTCTCTATGGCGGTTTTTAGGGAAAAAGAAAACCCTAATTAGGGCATAAATGGCTCAATCTGAGCCCTTCATTGTAATTCAATCTGAACCGTCCGTTGGACTGGGCCAACTATAAAAGGGGCATCCCCCCTCATTTGTAAGGATTAGAAGTAGATGTTAGATTAGAGAGTAGAGAAGATAGAAGTTAGAATAGATAGAGAGTTAGCATAGATTGATAGTTTAGATTGAAGAAGAAGGAAAGTTTTCCCATTGAATTCTTTGTAAGAAGTTGTTGTGAACACTCTCATAATGAAAAGGGTTATCATTGCTTGTGGTTCCATCTTTTGTTTTGAGTAGCTAGCGAGGCTTCTTCGTCCTTCTAATTCATTTAGAGTCTTAAAGTAGACTTAAAGTAAAGTAGATTTCATTTCATGCAAGTAGTCGGTAGTTGTGGAATGTGGTGTTTAATTTGAGCAAGCTTCGCTTATCCATACCACTAGCGGGCTCACTGATGGTGGGTTCGCCTTGCGTGGTCAACTGGAACATTATGAACTTAACTTCGATTACGGTTTATGTGTTGATATGCGTCGTTGTGACGGTCTCTGCATGGTGAATTGTAGTTTGAATATCTCTTGTCATCCCTTTGAAGATTGCACTGGTTCTGCGGAAGCTGTCCGAAGTGAGGCAAAGCAGAGCTTGGTTTGAAGTTGCAAGAATTGATCTTCGCATTCCACATTTAGAATAGATGTTAGAATCTCCATCTTCACATCCTTTTACATTCAGTATTATCCAGTTAGTTTAGGAACCCGAGCTTCATTGACAAATCTCCCGAAACTTGAAAATCCTTTCTTCTAAATGAGCAACTCACGTAAGTCCCCTTGGAATACCCAGCATATTCACATCAACCAACTGAGTCTATTCGCAATAAAAGGAACCTTGGAGTTGAATGCATGAACTTTTATGCAATCTTAGCATGCGGAATACTTTGATCAAGAGGGAATAGAGTGACCGTTGGACATTTTATTCTGTGTTGTTGTCATAAAAAACACGTCAACAATGTCAAGTACTTGTGTTTAGTCCAACACTACCAAGAGCCATCTAATCATATGATGTTCACTCTGTTCCTTGCCCGAGAGTGATGTGTAAATGGAAGGCTAGCTCAGATCGATGTTGATGGTCTATGATGAGAATGCTCGAGCTGTGATGGCATACCCAGATCGAACCACCAAACTCATTTAGTTTACCAATTGCAATGGCCCCACATTCAATCACTATGCCAAATGAAGTCAACAATCAATCCTCACGGAGTTGTGCCCTTTCAATGGCACCACCTTAGACGCCTTGCTCAGAAGCTCTCCGTTATTTGTCTCATATCTCCTAAAATGAGTTCCAAAAAATATGAAGGCTTGTTCCAATGCTATCTCAGTGGCTCCCATCCAGATTAGAATAAAGGCATATCTACTCAAGATGGCGGGCTGGTCGAACTGGCAAGAGCCTAAGGCTAGGCCAAATATCGCCAAAAGGATATCGGATCCCACCTGTTCTTAGGGAATAGAGAGTAATGTTAGATTATAGAATATGCGAAAAATAAATCTCATGATTCGCAAAGTAGGGGCTACATCCCACCTTGCGAGGAAGACCTAGAGGGTTTTGTCTCCAAGAATTTGCATAGACAGCTCATCCAAATCATGATGCCTCCCAGGATAATGAACCCATTTAAATATAATGCCTAATGCCTTCCTCAACTGAGATCGGTCAAACATAGAATCACGCCATCCAAAAGAGGTCGGCCTCAGCATAGAAATTAAAATTTTAAATATTATTTATTCAATAATTTAAATTTATGTTTAATATTATTATTATTTTATTTAACAATATTAAAATATTAAATGCAGATAGTGTTTAAAAACACTATTTTGTTTTTCCCTCCAAAAATCAAATCATATGATTTTGGGGACAAGACAATCCTCCCCGCTTGAGTGTCGCTTGCCCTCAAGTAACTTCGCTTTTGGATGCTTGGGGATCTTTCTTGCTTCTCTCAATCTCTTGGTTGGATCGTCCTTAGGGCTTCCTTTGGAGAGTCCCCAAAGGATGACTTATTTCCCATTGGATTTGAATTTCAATTCCAAAATTTGGTAATTAGTTGTGTACTCCCTGTTGGCGTAATAACTAACACCTTTGGACTATAAGTTTGTACAGACAGCTATGCACACTACGTGATGAGTGCTCTTCAAATTAGGAGGCGAAGCTCCCTCTTTTGTCGGTATACGTTCTAAAAGTAAAGTTATCTAAACCTATCTTTTTCGACTCAGCTATGAGAGGCACAAGGTTAAGGAAACCAAGGTTGTTGCAGCTAAGGGTTTTTTTTGGTTTTGCAAGTCTTAACTACAACTAAAACTAAATACTTTAATCTATCCAATTTCCTCAAAAAAACAGAGCATGAGGAAAAGAAGCAGGAATGGTTTTACACGATAAACTGGGTACAAATTCACAACATGAAGGCAAGGTGGCACAACAATTTGATTGCCTAAATAGGCTTATTATCAAACACATCACACGATAAGCTTTAGGTATAAACTCTAAACATGAAGGCAAGCTGGCACAACAATTCACTCAATTTGAATAGGCTTATTGATAACAAAACATAAAGGATAATAAATACTCGTGAACATATACAAAAAGACAATATTACAGGCAAGGCGACACAGCATATATTACTCTCTCGTGCAAAAGTTATTTACAAATGAGCTGAAAGCTCTTATTTATAGCCATCAAAGGTGTAGGCAACCCTAAAATCACCTTGAGTCAACTACAGTCTTGCAATGCATGCAAGATCTTATTGCTAAACCCTAATAAAGGAAACTATATAGTTAACTGGAAAGCTACCATCAGTTAACCGATACAAACAATGCTAACTGGACAATGTGCAGCATGCACGTCCTTATTGAAAGAAAAGCTAACTGATAACTAACACTAACAAAGAGTCCATCCTAATGCAAAGATATCTCCAAGAATGAGATAGGCGTGCCTGATGTGAACAAAGAAAACTCAAGAACTGAAGTTGAGATAATTGTTGCTTGTGACTCATCCTCGTAAACAACTACAGGATCTAACTGGACGTCTACTCCATGTCCTCTCTATTTACCATCTCCTCAAGGAATTTATCGATGATATCATCATCTGGCACTCTGACGCTATCCACGATGATCAACTGTCTGTCTAACTCCTTATCTCCATCTTGGATTTCCCTTTGAATGTCTCTAACCTCTGTGGTCACCTTCTTGAAAATGATAGTCAACATTGAGAATTCCTCCAACTTGGACGCCTTTGGGTCTCCACCTACATTACCACAAACTAGCTCTTCGAAATCAGCCTCAACTGCCTCCAACTCGACATATGTACCATCCTCACGCCGATAATGACATGGGATCTGGGTGATGTATTCGATGATAAATCGAAGAGCTATAGCAACCTTCTCCTGAATCACACCCATCTTAGCAGAAACTTTATCATATATTTCCACTCTGCAAAGATACAACTCTCTCCAAGTGAAAACCGTCATTTTATCTTCTTCTACTTCAATGGTGTCATAGACAATTGCAAGCTGTGATATAAGAATCAGATCCTTTGGCTTACGCTCGGCTATGAAGATCTCGAGCTCCTGAATCCTCTAGCGAAGACTATGTGCGTCAACCCTCAACTGATACAGCTTTGTAAGGAAGTGTCGACTAGCAATGATGAAGTCCTCAATCCAGGTATCTAAAAGCTTTCCTCAATTAATCAAGTAGTGAATCCTATGCTGATTTGCGGCGGTCTCTCGAAGCTGCAGGAGTAAAGGTGCTTGCCCCTCATTTCCATGAAGCAAACTTGAGATGTACATGCGGAGTTGCCTGAATTCAGCCTTGAGGGCTACCTTATCTTCACCATCCTTCATGACACGTTCCTCCAGATTACTCACGACAACCCTAAATAGGCTCATGTCAGTGTGTAGAGTACTCTTACCTAGATTTTTTTTGACAAAGGTAAATTTACCAACATCAACTTCATCTATGTTCTTGCCTTCTAGAGGAGTGGCAACCTCTATGATGATTTTGGCGTCAGGATTCTTCTCAATGTTGACCTGCTTTCTGGCCCTCTTATTCAACCTGTTCTGATAAGGTTCACCAAACTCAGATAAGTCAAGCTCATATGAAGGCATACCCCTCTCTCTTCCCAATGACCTCTCGAGCCAAGATGGATAAGCAACAGTATCATCTCGAGGCAAAGTTGCTTCCGTTGTGTCAGCCTCTAGCGGATTTACTGGTATGAAGGTCTCGTGTACTGGAGACTCAGGCTCTGAATCAATATCTATAGGAGACGACTGTGGTGAGAAAGGTGGACCTAGAGATGATGAATCAGCCTCAGCCTGAATCACCGGTTCTGCTGGAATAACTGGCTCTGTCGGAACTACTGTCTCTACTGGAACGACTGGCTCTGCAATTGGAAGTATTGGCTCTCCCTCAACCTGTTTCCTCTTGGTGATGCTCTTCCCTTTTGAATTCATCCCAATCTTAACCCCTTCAGGCGGCTTCAAGATAACCTTTACTCGAGGCTTTGCCCTACAAGTAGAAGGCAAAGAAGAAATCACTGCTAGCGGCTCTGCAACTGGAATCACCCTTCGCTTCCGCTTGCTCTCAAAGAAGTACATGCTCATTTTAATAACTACCCTGGACAAGTCCTTTACTCAAGTATTCACTAGGACATACCAATCAGGTTGGCAAAATGGTTGGCGAGCGACTTGGTCTTTAATGAATGAATTGAGAAGAATCTCGCCATCATAATCAGACAAACCCTCCACATCCTCTGACAAGAAATCAGCAATTTGTGGGAGAGTAAGCCTAAAATAATGACGTAGACGCACCTCAAATTCATCCTCACAGTTGACCCAAAAGTCCTCAAGTGGTGCCGAATGTGAAATGTTTCGCTCCAACCATGCTGAATAATGACCCAACAGATCATAGGTAAGCCTCTGAGGAAAACATTCGAAGTGGAGTTTCTCTAACTCGTTTGCCATTAGCTTGAAATCGGCAGCTGTCTTGCACTTGTAAATACCCAATCCGAAAGGAAAGGTGAAAGCTGGCTTGTGTCGATTGCGAAGGAAAGTGTGAACCTTGTGTGCTTGTCTCATAAACTCCATGAAAAGAACTTTGTCCGACGGATACCTCGATAGCATCAGAGGCTCTCCTGTGTATCCATACACCCAGATATATGTGAAAGTAGGGAATTGAATGAACCAATCCGCCCAACTCTCCATTGCTGATTGCGCCTCTGAGGAAATTCTAACATGCATCTTATTGTCTAAATCTCTGACTATCCTCATAAGAAAGTGATCATTCACTGCTCTAAAGTCCTGTTCAGCTTTTCGAAAACTCCAACTAGGAGTCGTATTCGTACACGCTGAACGCCCAAAACTCCATTGGTCTTCAATAGTCTAAAGCTACCTTGAAATGCAACCAAGTAAACTAGAAAGGTCACCATGTGGAACTCATGCATCTTAAGGAACTTTGTAATCTACTAGTGAAGATACTCACTAATAAACATTGCCCAGTCAAAGGTTTCTTTCTTATCAATAACTCGAGAGATGAGGTAGAACATCCACAATCGGAAAACACTTGCATCTTCTTGACTTACTGACCGATTGAGTAAAGTTATTAAAATGGCGATCTCATCCTTGAACTCACCACACCCAATTTTCTTTAGCATGTTGGTTTTCTGAGCTTTTAACCATCGCTGAGCTACTTTCTTCTGCGATCTATCTTTGTCCTCCTCCCATATTTTGTCACAATCTAGAACGGATACTGCAAAATGATTTGAGCGTGAAGGAATAGAAAAACATTTTTATACATCCCTCAATTTAAGGCTACAAATGACCCTTCCATCAATCGACCTGATTTGCTTGGTAGACGAGTCATAATGCTTGACACAAGCAAGTATGAACTCAAGGTCAAAGACTGAGAAAGGAATGGATGCCGTTGCAAATATCCCAGAACGTTCAAGGTTCCTGATTGTAGTATTGCTCATACCCTCCAATGTATTTAGATTGATGACGGGATAAACATGACTTAAGTCAATATCAGTAGTTTTCAGAAAATTATGAAGAAAGACATGTTTTACCTTATAATCTATGGGATTGTACAGCATTATGAAAAAACTAGATTATTGACTGTAAAGTTGGGTATGTTCGAACAATTTTGGAAAAGGCTGAAAAAGCTTGGGGATAGGCTAAAAATAGCAAGTGGAAGTGAATTTTTCGGAAAAAATCTAAGATATGGGTTTTGGGGAGAATTAAATTCTAATACAACCCAGATCATCAAAATTGCGGAAAAAATGTGATTTAGGCTTGCATGCAAAAGGTTTTCGGTTGAGATTTGCATTGGCAGTTAGGGGCATTGGGGGCAATTTTTCCTGTGAAAATCTAGAACATGGGTTTTGTGTAGAATTGAATTCTAAGACAATCCAGATCGACAAATTTACAAAAAACCATGTTTTAGGCCCACATGCAAAGAAAATTCTAGAAAAAAGCATAGTGCTCTAGAATAGAGGCAACGAGGCAATTTTCACAAAATAATCTAAGACATGAGTATTGTCATTGATGCTGAAATACACAAACCCAGATAATATTTTTCTAAAGATTTTGCCGTTTTCTTTGACATGCGGAGAAAATCTAAGACGAGAATAGAGGAAATAAGATAGAAGAATAGAAGTTTTTATTTGTTTGTTTTCTCTCTTCTTCTGTAGAAATTCGCCTATGCTTGAAGTAGATCTAATGAAACCTGCATGCAAATGGAAAACAAAGTCTGAAATATCCTTCACCCGAACATTTTGAATCTATAGCTACGAAGAACACTAAAATCTAACACCTGTAGCGCCTTCAGATCATTTTCATGCTCAAGAAAAGACGTTTTTCATCAACTCACAATGTGAAATAATGAACGCCATAAGCAAAATATACAAGAAATTAACTTCAAAGGCGTATTGAATGCATGCCATGTCTTGGAAAATGCGCTTGGACTTCAACTGGACCTTCAAAACTCACGCATGGCCTATAATTGGCTTCAAAATCAGTTAACTAAAAGAAGAATAAACCCTAATTAGGGCGCCACCTTGAAAATCTCAGTTAACTATTGCATGCAAACTAATTTTAGCCGGTTACAGACTAAAAATAGGTTCTAGAAGAAGTCAACTTGGAAAGAGTTGACTGAAGATCTATTTTCAGTTAACTACTTCACCTCTCGTGCGCACTTCTATTCTTGAGTTCAAAAGTCAATCTTTGTCTTTAGGCATCCTTTCCAGACAGACATTTTTCTGAAAATTTGAATTCTAAAACCTCACCGGAGCTCACGTTTGACCACTGATTCTGATTGACTGCCATGTCAAATCAACTGGCTTACAATTTCGTTGAAGAGTAGGATCAAATCTGACAAAAGACTCCTTGAGGTAACAACCCATAATTCATCAATCTGAGGCCTCAAAATGATGGGCCAGGGGCGCTTTTTGACCTCAGACTTAGAAAATTTTCAGGCATTTTCCATCATTTTGACTATGAATTTGACCTTATTTCACTTAAGGTTTTCCGGTGTCCGGCAAAACTTCAGAGTTAGCTAACTGGCTCACTACAAAGAAGACTAAATTCTGAGCAAGAGCTCTTGGAGAGCACTTTGCATAAAAACATCATTTGACATCTTAAAAACATTGGCACCCCTAGCCTCCAGGGGCGCTTTTTCCTCCCAGACAGCCATTTTCACAACTGGCTAAAATCCACTAATCTTTTGGCTGCAAGTTGTTGAGACATCCTCTGACCCGGCTGAGACAGGCAACGGAAAGATGGAGCTGACACGGACAAGATGAGCACTTGAAATCATCAAACAGACTGAATTCAAGGCTCCAAAACCTTGGGCGCCCCTGGCCTCCAGGGGTGCTTTTGACATTTCTGGATAATTTTGATCATGTCTGGAACCTCAAGTTTGACCTTTAACCATGGCAACATGACAACTTTGATTCACCTGCTAACAGATGCATTGTGAAGCTGGATCAAGACGGAAACAAACCTCCTAGGTGTCACTTGATCAGAAAACTTCATCTTAAGCTCCAAAAAGGTGGGTGCCCCTGGCTGAGAGGCACGCTTTTTTCACTCCAAACAGTTATTTTCAATTTTCCTCGTTTTGCGTTCAATCTCTAGTTTCAGGTGATATATTGATCCGTTGGACTGGCTAGCTAGCTCATGGCAAAGTTAACAGGAATTTGGAGAAGATATTTTGGAAGAGACAAGTCACAAAAAGTTGATCTAGGCCTCCAGCTCGAAGGGCGCCCCTAGCTCAAAGTTGCGCTTTTTATTCCAGAGAGCCATTTTTACAACATCTTCACCTTGTCGAAAAACCCCTCCGAGACGAAGTAACTTTTTAAACAAAACTCGCCATAGAAATATCACCGAAACATTTTGAGCTTAGCTTTCAAGACCTGGCACTTGCCCATCTGCCATTGATGAGCTCAGAAAACATAACTTCTCACTTGAAAAAACAAAAAACTACCCACCAGGCTTAAAATGAGTTTTACCTGAATCCGACTTCATCATTGTGATCATGAAGCAAAATAAGCCAATCAAAACAAATTTCAGCCAATTCTAACAAGTTTCAATTTGTAGGGTTTTTGACTTAAAAACAGGGGTCCAAAAACCCTAATTTTTAATTTTTTAAAATTTTCCCAATATCTTGGCATCACACTAACTCAAAACCCATACTTGAATTGCCCAAAAACTATGTTTTGACATCATTTTGACAAGGTTTAGACCATTTTAAGCAAAATGCCTTAATGAAGCAAAAAATTTGGTTTGGGTACAATAGGCCTAAAGGCCGAAAGCTTTGAAGGATTCAATGTGAGAGTTGCAGATGGTTATTCTATTTCGTGCACCCACTGAATTCAATAGATAGAGTTGACTCTCAGAGGACACAAAATACAAGATTATTTCTACATAGTCGGCATTGATGAGGTTGATGTGGTCCTAGGAGTACAATGGTTACACTCGCTTGGGGAGTGTTGTACCCAAACCAAAAAAAAAATCTTCATTAAGGCATTTTGCTTAAAATGGTCTAAACCTTCTCAAAATGATGTCAAAACATAATTTTTGGGCAATTCAAGTATGGGCTTTGAGTCAGTGTGATGCCACGGAGATACTAGCAAAATTTGAAAAAAATGAAAATTAAGGTTTCTAGACCCCTGTTTTTAGGTCAAAAACCCTAAAAATTGAAACTTGTCAAAATTGGCTGAAATTTGTTTTGATTGGCTTATTTTGCTTCACGATCACAATGGTGAAGTCGGATTCAATTAAAACTTAGTTTAAGTCTAGTGGGTAGTTTTCATTTTTTCAAGTGAAAAGTTAGGTTTTTTGAACTCATCAATGGCAAATGGCCAAGTGCCAGGTGTCAAAAGCTAAGCTCAAAATGCTTCAGTGATATTGCTATGGCAAGTTTTGTCTGAAAATTTACTTCATCTCGAAGGGGTTTTTCGACGAGGTGAAGATGTTGTAAAAATGGCTCTCTGGAATAAAAAGCACAACTCTGAGCTAGGGGCGCCCTTGATTCTAGAGGCCTAGATCAACTTTTTGTGACTTGTCTCTTCCAAAATGTTTTCTCTGGATTCCTGTTAGCTTCGCGATGAGCCAGCCAACCAGTCCAATAGATCAATATATCACTTCAAACTGGAGATTGAACACAAAACAAGGGAAATGGAAAATTGACCAAGTCTGGAGTGAAAAAGCGCCCCTAGAGGCCAGGGGTGCCCATCTTTTTGGAGCTTCAGATGAACTTTTTTTATCAAGTGACACCTAGGAGGTTTGTTTCCATCTTGATGCAGCTTCGCAACGCATCTGTCAGCAGGTGAATCAGAGTTGTCATGTTGTCGTGATCAAAGGTCAAACTTGAGGTTCCAGACTTGATCAGAACTGTCCAGAAATGTAAAAAGTGCCCCTGGAGGCCAAGGGTGCCCAAGGTTTTGGAGCCTTGAATTCAGTCTGTTTGATGATTTCAAGTGCTTGTCCTATCCGTGTCAACTCCAGTTTTCTGTTGCCTGTCTCAGCCGGGTCAGAGGATGTCTCAACAGCCTGCAGCCAGAAGATTAGTGGATTTTAACCAATTGTGGAAATGGCCAAGTCTGGGAGGAAAAAGCGCCTCTGGAGGCCAGGGGCGCCCATGTTTTTAAGATGTCAAATGATGTTTTTACGCGAAGTGCTCTCCGGGAGCTCTTGCTCAGATTTCAGTCTACTCCGCAATGAGCCAATCAGCTAACTCTGAAGTTTTGCTGAACACCGGAAAACGTTAAGTGAAATAAGGTCAAATTCATAGTGAAAATGATGGAAAATGCTTGAAAGTTTTCTAAATCTGAGGTCAAAAAGCGCCCTTGGAGGCCGGGGGCACCCATCATTTTAAGACCTCAGATTGATGAATTATGGGTTGTCACCTCAAGGAGTCTTTTTGTCATATTTGATCTTGCTCTTCAACGAAACTGTCATCCAGTTGATCTGACATGGCAATCAATCAGAATCAGTGGTCAAACGTGAGCTTCAATAAGGTTTTAAAATTCAAATTTCCAGAAAGTCTGGAAAGGACGCCTAAAGTCAAAGGTTGACTTTTGAACTCAAGAATAGAAGTGTGCATGAGACGTGAAGCATTTAACTGAAAATAGATCTTCAGTTCAGCTCTTTCCAAGTCGACTTCTTCTAGAGCCTATTTTTAGTCTGTAACTGGCTGAGATTAGCTTGCATGCAACAGTTAACTGAGCTTTTCAAGGTGGCGTCGTAATTAGGGTTTATTCTTCATTCAGTTAACTGATTGAGGCCAATTATAGGTCATGTGTGGGTTTTGAAGGTCTAGTTGAAGTCTAAGCGCCATTTCCAAGACATAGCATGCATTCAATACGCCTTTGAAGTTAATTTCTTATATATTTTGCATATGGCATCCATTATTTCTCATTGTGAGCTGATGAAAACATTTTTTCTTGAGCACGAAAGTGATCTAAAGGTGGAACAGGTGTCAGATTTCAATGTTCTTCGTAGCTACAGATTCAAAATGTTCGGGTGAAGGATATTTCAGACTTTGTTTTCCATTTGCACGCAGGTTTCATCAGATCTACTTCAAGCATAGGCAAATTTCTACAAAAGAAGAGAGAAAACAAACAAATAAAAACTTCTATTCTTCTATCTTATTTCCTCTATTCTCGTCTTAGATTTTCTCTACATGTCAAAGAAAACAGTGAAATCTTCAAAAAAGCATCATCTAGGTTCGAGTATTTCAGCATCAACGACAATACCCATGTCTTAGATTATTTTGTGAAAATTGCCCCATTGCCTCTATTCTAGAGCACTGTGCTTTTTTCCAAAATTTTCTTTGCATGTGGGCCTAAAACACATTTTTTCCAAATCTATCAATCTGGGTTGTCTTCGAAATCGATTCTACCCAAAACCCATCTTCCAGATTTTCGTAGGAAAAATTGCCCCCAGTGCCCCTTACTACCAGTTCAAATCTCAACCAAAAACCTTTTGCATGCAAGCCTAAATCAATTTTTTCACAATTCTGACGATCTGGGTTGTATTAGAATTTGATTCTGCACAAAACCCATATCTCGGAATTTTTCCGAAAAATTCACTTCCACTTACTATTTTTAACCTATCCCCGACCTTTTTTAGCCTTTTCCAAAGTCGTCTGAACATACTCGACTTTACAGTCAATAATCTAGTTTTTCAGAATGCAATACAATCCCATAGATTATAAGGCCAAACAGGTCTTTCTTCATAATTTTTTGAAAACTATTGATACTAACTTGAGTCATGTTTATCCCGTCATCAATCTAAATACATTGGAGGGTATCAACAGTACTACGACCAGAAACCTTGAGCGTTTAGGGATACTTGCAGCGGCATCCATTCCCATCTCAGTCTTTGACCTTGAGTTCGTACTTTCTTGTGTCAAGCATTATGACTCTTCTACCAGACGAATCAAGTCGACGGATGGAAGGGTCGTTTGTAGCCTTAAACCGGGGGATGTAGAAAAATACTTTTCTATTCCTCCACGCTCAAATCATTTTACAGTATCCATTCTAGATTGTGACAAAATATGGGAGGAGGACAAAGACAGATCGCAGAAGAAAGTAGCTCAGCAATGGTTAAAGGCTCAGAAAAGCAACATGCCAAAGAAAATTGGGCGTGGTGAGTTCAAGGATGACATCACCATTTTAATAACTTTACTTAACCGGTTAGCAGGTCAAGAAGACGCGAGTGTATTCCGACCATGGAATTTTATCTCATCTCTCGAGTTATTGATAAGAAAGAAACCTTTGACTGGGCAATGTTTATCAGTGAGTGTCTTCACCAACAGATTACAGAGTTCCGTAAGATGCACGAATTCCACATGGTGACCTTTCTAGTTTACTTGGTTGCATTTCAAGGCAGCTTTAGACTATTGAAGACCAATGGAGTTTTGGGCGTTCAGCAAGTGCACGAATACTACTCTCGGTTGGAATTTTCGAAAGCTGAACAGGACTTTAGAGCAGTGAATGATCACTTTCTTATGAAGTCAATCAAAGATTTAGACAATGAGATGCATGTTAGAATTTCCTCAAAGGCGCAATCAGCAATGGAGAGTTGGGCGGATTGGTTCATTCAATTCCCTACTTTCACATATATCCGGGTGTATGGATACACCAGAGAGCCTCTGATGCTACCAAAGTACCCGTCGGACAAAGTTCTTTTCATGGAGTTTATGAGACAGGCACACGAGGTTCACACTTTCCTTCACAATCGACACAAGCCAGCTTTCACCTTTCCTTTCGAATTGGGTATTTACAAGTGCAAGATAGCTGTCGATTGCAAGCTAATGACGAACGAGTTAGAGAAACTCCACTTCGAGTGTTTTCCTCAAACGCGTACCTATGATTTGTTGGGTCATTATTCGGCAAGATTGTTGATTTCTTGTTAGAGGATGTGGAGGGTTTGTCTGATGATGATGGTGAGATTCTTCTCAATTCATTCATTAAAGACCAAGTCGCTCACCAGCCAATTCGCCAACCTGATTGGTATGTCCAACTGAATACTTCAGTAAAGGACTTGTCCAGGTCAGTTATTAAAACGAGCATGTACTTCCTTGAGAGCAAGCGGAAGCGAAGAGTGATTCCAGTTGCAATGCCGCCAGCAGTAAATTTTTCTTTGCCTTCTACTTCTAGGGCAAAGCCTCGAGTTAAGGTTATTTTGAAACCGCCTGAAGGGGTTAAGATTGGGGTGAATTCACAAGGGAAGAGCATCACCAAGAGGAAATAGGTTGAGAGAGAGCCAGTACTTCCAGTTGCGGAGCCAGTAGTTCCAGTAGAGACAGTAGTTTCGGCAAAGCCAGTTATTCCAACAGAACCGGTGATTCAGGCTAAGGCTGATTCATCATCTCTCGGTTCACCTTTCTCACCACAGTCATCTCCTATAGATAATCATTCAGAGCCTGAGTCTCCAGTACACGAGACCTTCATACCAATAAATCCACCAGTGGCTGACACAGCAGAAGCAGCTTCGCCTCGAGCGGATAGCATTGCTTATTCAGCTTGGCTCGAGAGGTCATTGGGAAGAGAGAGGCGTATACCTTCATATGAGCTTGACTTATCTGAGTTCGGTGAACCTTATCAGAACAGGTTGAATAAGAGGGCCAGAAAGCAGGTCAACATTGAGAAGAATCCTAAAGCCGAAATCATCATAGAGGTTGCTACACCTCTAGAAGGCAAGAACTTAGATGAAGTTGATGTTGGTGACTTTACCTTCGTCAAACCATATCTAGGTAAGAGTACTCGACACACCGACGTGCGCTTATTCAGGGTCATCGCAAGTAATCTGGAGGAACGTATCATGAAGGATGGTGAAGATAAGGCAGCCCTCAAGGCTAAAGTCAAGCAACTCCGCATGTAAATCTCGAGTTTGCTTCATGGAAATGAGGGGCAAGCACCTTTACTCTCGCAGCTTCGAGAGACCACCGCAGATCAGCAGAGGATTCGCTACTTGATTAATCGAGGAAAGCTTTTAGATACCTGGATTGAGGACTTCATCATTGTTGGTCGACACCTCCTTACAGAGCTGTATCAGTTGAAGGTTGACGCACATAGTCTTCGCTAGAGGATTCAGGAGCTCGAGATCTTCATAGCTAAGCGTAAGCCGAAGGATCTGATTCTTATATCACAGCTTGCAGTTGCCTACGACACCATTGAAGCAGCTAAAGATAAAAGGAAGGTTTGCACTTGGAGAGAGTTGTATCTTTGCAGAGTGGAAACGTATGACAATTTTTTTGCTAAGATGGGCATGATTCATGAGAAAGTTGCTATAGCTCTTCGATTTATAAGCAAATACATCACCCAGATCCCATGTCATTATCGGCGTGAGGATGGTACATACGTCGAGTTGGAGGCAGTTCAGGCTGAGTTTGAAGAGCTAGTTCGTGGTAACGTAGGTGGACACCTAGAGGCGTACAAGTTGGAGGAATTCTCAATATTGACTATCAATTTCAAGAAGGTGACCACAGAGGTTAGAGACAATCAAAGGGAAATCCAAGATGGAGATAAGGAGTTAGACAGACAGTTGATCATCATGGATAGCGTCAGAGTGCCAGATAATGATACCATCGATAAATTCTTGGAGGAGATGATAAACAGAGAGGACTTGGAGTAGACGTCCAATTAGATCCTGCAGTTGTTTACGAGGATGAGTCACAAGCAGCAGTTAACTCAACTTCAGTTCTTGAGTTTTCCTTGTTGACATCAGGCACGCCTATCTCATTCTTGGAGATATCTTCGCAGGAGGATGGACTCTTAGTTAGTGTTAGTTAACTGATGTTAGTTATCAGTTAACTTTTCTTTCAGTAAGGACGTGCATGTTGCACATTGTCCAGTTAGCATTGTTTGCATCGGTTAACTGATGGTAGCTTACCAGTTAACTGTATAGTTTCCTTTATTAGGGTTTAGCAATAAGATTTTGCATGCATTGCAAGACTGTAGTTGACTCAAGGTGATTTTAGGGTTGCCTACACCTTTGATGTCTATAAATAAGAGCTTTCAAGTCATTTGTAAATAACTTTTGCACGAGAGAGTAATATATGTTGTGTCGCCTTGCCTGTAATATTGTCTTTTTGTATATGTTCACGAGTATTTGTTTTGATAATGAATTGTTATGCCACTTGGGTTTCATGCATTTATTATCGTGAATGCTCAACTTAGTTAAATATAGTGGCTAGTTTGATCATAGATTGTACGCGTGTCTCGCCTATGCAATTTGTTGTCCTAGTTGGCTATCCTTTATGTTTTGTTATCAATAAGCCTATTCAAATTGAGCAAATTGTTGTGCCACCTTGCCTTTGTGTTGAGAGTTTGAACCTAAAGCTTATTGTGTGATATGTGTGATAATAAGCCTATTCAGCCAAGCAAATTGTTGTGCCACCTTGCCTTCACATTATGAATTGGTACCCGGTTTATCGTGTAAAACCATTCCTGGTCCTTTTCCTCATGCTCTATTTTCTTGAGGAAATTGGATAGATTAAAGTATTTAGTTTTAGATGTACTTAAGACCTGCGAAACTAAAGAAAACCCTTAGCTGCAACGACCTTGGTTTCCTTAACCTTGTGCCTCTCCCAGCTAAGTTGAAAAAGATAGGTTTAGATTACTTTACTTAGAATGTATACCAGCAAAAGAGGGAGCTTCCCGTCCTAATTTGAAGAGCACTCATCACGTAGTGTGCATAGTTGTCTTTACAAACTTACACTCCAGAGGTGTTAGTTATTACGCCAACAAGGCCCAACTTAGCCACTAGCCCCTCATCAATGAAATTATGCATAGCTCCACTACCTATCAATATTGTCACCCTTTGTCCTTGTAGGTCTCCTCTAATACAAAGAGAATGATACCTTGGTGCTCTTGAAAGTGCTGCAAGAATGCCCCTGGAATATCCTTCCTCCCATGTCACCTCAAGCTCATCCTCCTTAATAGTGCCCTTGAGTTCACCTTCTTCTTCATCGAGAGCTACCTCAATGTAGTAGATGTGTCCTTTTCCCATACACCTGTGACCCTTTGTCCAACGTTCCTTACAAGTGTAGCATAACCCTTTCTTTCGGAGTTCACCCTTAGACACATCCATCTTGTTTGACCTTGGTGGTAAGGTTGTTGGTTGAGGAGTAATTTTGTGACAAAGCTTCTTGGTCACGATGGGAAGTGCCTTGTTGGATCATGGTCCCCCTTTAGTTGATGAATCTTCTAGGTTCAAGGCTCTCTTAATGGTGTCTTGTAGTGAGCTCGGATCCAAGACCTTCACCAAACCTCTGAGGGGTTCGGATAAGCCTTCAACGAAGAGGACTATAAGCCTTCTTTCCAACACATCTGGGACCATAACTGCCAATCTCTCAAACTCAGCAACATACTTCTCCACTTTACCTTCTTGCTTTAGTTGTGTTGGTTCCCGGGAGTGAATTTTTGGATCCTTCTTGTCGAATCTCTCTGTCAACATTTGACTAAATTCTTCCAATGTTTTGATGGAGTTGTGGTCTTGTGTCACCATGCCATGATACCACCATTCGTGGGCCAAACCTTCAAGATGTAAGGTTGCAAACTTGATGGCCTCTTCTTCGAACATGGGATTCAAGGAGAAATATGTGTCTAATTTTTGCAACCAAGCTCTTGTTGATGAACCACTGGAACCATCAAAAACTGGGATAGTGATTTTTGCCCAAACGATATTGGATGTCCTTGCTTTCTTCATACCTTCTCCTCCTATGCCCTCTTTTGGTCTTCATATCATGGAATTTTTAGAATGTTACATCTCTACGAAAGGTTGGACTTTGAGCATGATACTCATTATACAATTTGGCCATCTCCTCTTTTTCTTTAGGTGGTCTCTCTGACTCATTTTCTGGTCCTTGATCCAGAAATTTGGCTTTGAAGAACTTCGTGGAGGCTGGCGGTTTTATTGCACCCAAGTTGCTGCTCTCCAGACCATTGTGCACTACTTTACCAACCCCCAATTGTTGGTCCAACTCCTTCAATAGTTGGACCATTTCCACCATGGTCTCCTTCATACTGGATTGAAACTCCCTATATTCCTTAACGAACTATTGCCCATCATCCTCCTAGTCCCCCATTGCCTTCTTCCTCTCTTTGAGCTGATATCTCAGATCTCTATCACTCATGTACAGATGCACGAGTTGGCAGGTCAAGAGGCTCTAATACCACTGTAATGTGCTTGCTTAGAAATGAAACAAAAAATGCTTCCCAAGACACTATAATATGCTTATTCAAAAAATGTAACACAAAATTGCTTTTCAATCCACACTGAAATGTATTTGCCAAAATTGAAAACAGGTAAACAAATCATCAAATAGAACAGTTAAAACATATACTGCAAACACCAAATTCTAGAAACTTAGATACTTTCATACAATGATGAATACAAAACAGATATCAATCTTACCCTATAATATTTTGGACATATTCCACCAATAAACAATGTCTGAAATAGCAATCCACACTCATTTTTAAGAAAGGGTAATAAACAAGTAACAACTATCAATAATAGAGAAGTCAGCTCAGATTAAAATATGACAATTTGCTATACACTTTGCTTCAGCTTTCAGTATTGAATAATCCGATGGTCCCAGGTTCCCCGGTAACAATCAAATCTCAAGAGATGTTGAGTTCCTGTGTGTAGTTCGGCGCCGCCAAGAGCCAAAATTACAAACAGGTAAACAAATCATCAAATAGAACAGTTAAAACATATACTGCAAACACCAAATTCTAGAAACTTAGATACTTTCGTACAATGATGAATACAAAACAGATATCAATCTTACCCTATAATATTTTGGCCTTATTCCACCAATAAACAATGTCTGAAATAGCAATCCACACTCATTTTTAAGAAAGGGTAATAAACAAGTAACAACTATCAATAATAGAGAAGTCAGCTCAGATTAAAATATGACAATTTGCTATACACTTTGCTTCAGCTTTCAGTATCGAATAATCTGATGGTCCCAGGTTCCCCGGTAACAATCAAATCTCAAGAGATGTTGAGTTCCTGTGTGTAGTTCGGCGCCGCCAAGAGCCACCTAACGATATGATGTTCACTCTGTTGCTTGCCCAAGAGTGACGTGTGAATTAGAGGCCAACTCAGATCGATGTCAATGGTTTGTGATGAGAATGCTCGAGTTGTGAAAGCACCAAACCCATTCAGTTTACCAATTGCAATGGCCCCGCATTCAATCGCTATGCCTGATGAAGTCGACGATCAATCCTCACCAAGTCCCGCCCTTTCAGTGGCGCCACCTTAGATGCTTTGCTCAGAATCTCTTTGTTATTTGCCTAACATCTCCTGAAATGAGTTCGAATAGATATGAAAGCTAGTTCCGATGCTATCTCGAGGGCTCCCGTCCAGGTTAGAGTCAATGCGTATCTGCTCAAGATGGTGGGCTGGTGGCATTGGGCAGAGCCTAAGGCTCGGTCAAATATCGCCAAAAGGATATTGGCTCCCACTTGGTCGCAGGGAATAGAGAATAACGTCAGATTATAGAATATGCGGAAGATAAATCTCACAATTCGCAAAGCAAGGGCTACGTCCCATCTTGCGAGGAAGACCTGGATGATTTCGTCTCTGAGAATTCGCATAGACAGCTCGTCCAAATCGTGGTGCCTCCCAATGGCTAAGGAAACCATATAAATATAATGCCTAATGCCTTCCTCAACTGAGGTCGGCCAAACATAGAATCACGCCTTCCAAAAGAGGTCAGCATCAACATAGAAATTAAAATTTATATTTATATTTAATTATTATTATTTTATTTAATAGTATTAAAATATTAAATGCAGATAGTGTTTAAAAACACTATTTTGTTTTTCCCTCCAAAAATCAAATCATAAGTTTAATTATTATTATTTTATTTAATAGTATTAAAATATTAAATGCAGATAGTGTTTAAAAACACTATTTTGTTTTTCCCTCCAAAAATCAAATCATGTGATTTTGGGGACATGACATACATCACAAGGTTCATGAGTTTCCTCTTTTAGAAAGCCCATTGAATGCTCAAATCATAGATGAAGATGGGAAAGTTGATCACTCACTGGGTGGATCAGCCCCTAGAGTTATACTTACAAAGGTAGAGGGAGACATAAGTGATTCAGATTTGATTGGGCCTTCAGTCATTCGTGGAGAGCTTGAGGACTTGACTCGTGATGAGATACCTTCCCACCCTGGATTCCTTGTTTTTAAATTGCAAATGTTTGGGTTTCAGCTGGACTATGAGATATGCAATAGATATGAGCATGAGGCATGGATATTCTAGCCCTGATTCATGATTCATTACCTCATGCATTGATGAGAGATAGTTGTTTTACACTGCTGATCATGAAATTTACAGAATTTACATTGATGAGTACAACTGATTGCATGGATTTGGGTGCATGGGATTGTCTCTACAACACTTGGAGGTTGAGTAATGATGAGTTTGCATCAGTTTATGAAAGCGGAAGCAATCCCAAGATAATTTTAAATCAGATTTTCAGTTTTAACATTGCTGTTATCTTTACACCAGAAGCTTTGAGGAAGTATGTGTGAGTCTTATGGATGTTATGATGATAGATGTCCCTCATTTCATGTTGAGCATGTATGGTGATACAAGAATGATATGGGATCTTGGTATTTTGTGAAAGTAATCAGCAATGCATATGTGATTGCTTGTGGGCAAGCAATCTCTAGGAAGGGAGGACTGTAATGTGTAATGTCCCACCCCTAATGGAGTTTGGACTCTGCAATTTAGCTCGATAAATCTAAACAACTATTGCAATTTTGACACATTGGCAATTTTGTCAAATAGATATCACATTAATTGAACTAAACTCTCCAATGGCAATGAAATGGCAAACACCATAATAGATTCGATACATTTATCTCATCAACATGACATGTTTCTATATAAGGCTCATTCATTACATTTACATAGGATGTAACCCATTCAATACACTTCAGACCCAATAAAAAACCATAGCAAACTGTATTTCTTATCAGTAGCATTATAACAGCAGATACAACTCAGAGATTTGTATACATAGCAGAGGTATTAATCAGAAATAAGTACCAAGATAAAGGTGTTGCTCCAAAACAATGACACTTGCAAGAATGAGGAAGCACCCAGCAGCAAGACACTTCTAAAGATGGAAAAATAACGACCGATTGAAGCTACCAATTGCACCAAAGATCACGCCCAGGTTTGCAATCTTGCCCACCCCTATTCAAGACTCCCACAACAGCAGTTTGGCATCCTTGTTTAGCTTCCATGCAATCGAGAATGTGCACAGCAAATCTAATATATTCTCATGGCTCAGAATTAGTGCCTCACGTCCCTTCAACAACTCCTAGCTAGCGACGCTAGGAAAGGTATGTGCAACAATAGCCAACTAAACCCTCACGCCACCTTTGAAACTAGCAATACACTCAAAAATTAATGTATTTCAAAACCCACGCCTAGATCAAATATAAGTTCATTCATATAATCGCCCAACTCATAGGAGTGATCAGCAATATATAACTCCAACACAGCCCTCAGATAAAGACTTCTATCAATCAATTCACCAGTAGATAAGATCATCAACCCTGATTTTGGCACCCAAGTATATGCAGCAATTAATTCTTCAAAACCTTTCCTAGCAAATATCATATGGGAGCTACAATCCCGTGAAATATTCTAATTCTCCTGTAGTTCTCTTTGCTCTGTAATAATGATCAATATACTTGCAATATTTTGGTAGATCCTTCAAACCCTAAATAATAAAGACTTCTTGCAAATTGATTGAAGCTCAAGCACAATCCCTGAAATGGAATTGTCTGTAAGTTGGCTTGGGAAATCTTTCACTCCTACACTGAGCTGATCCTCACAAGGGTTTTTGTCCTCGGTGAAGCAGAGTATTTCCCGACTCTCCAGTCCTCCTACAAAGCCCTTAGCAAAATATTCTTCTTCCACATGAATATGCAAAATGAGCTCTCAATGCCCTTTTATATTTACATGCCTAATTTGCATTTGAACTTCATTTCATTTAATTTGCTTTTGATGGTCATTTAAATATCTCATCATAAAGTTGACAGGTCAAAAAATTAAAATAATAATACTTTATGCAACACATAACACCTTTTAACCCTTTATAATACCATTTAATAAAGTCATCCACAATAATTAATATTATTGAAGTTAAATTAGATTAACTTTAATAATATAAAGTAAATCATTAACTCCCCGATAAATACCAATATCAACTCATGGGAGTAATCCATCAACTTTCTAGATATAGACATGATAACAGCTGACCATTCCATGACTTACTATAAATAGTTAGTATGAGCAACACATCCAAGTGACTTACTAAACATAGTGTGGATCAAAGTGTCCTAAATGGCCTTTGAAAACCAAGACACTAAGCTAAAGACTACTGAAATAAGTACCAAAAGGCCTACTGAAGAGCCATAGATCACCCTCAAAGGGCCCCCTAAACACCATGTTAGCCTACAGGAACCAAGTGATAGGCTAGCCACTACATCTATCAACTGCCTAGGAAAAGGGGACATTACAGTCCGCTCTCCCCAAGATTGCTTGTCCCCAAGCAATCCTCACCTGAACACCTTGGCATATCACTTGAATGTCGAGATCCTAAATCAGCCTATAGAATGCTCTACCAAAACCCCATTACACCTGTTGGGTAATGATAGAGCTAAACTTGGCAGCTTTGTAGATCAGTCTCTGCAAAAGAAGCATTCTACCAAGCATAATGACTCCTAGATCCCCTATCCCAACTGGAAGTTTACCATACTCAACACTCGCTAACTTCCACTATGCTACTCTGATATATTCTTCACCATGCTAAGAGTAGTGAAGCAACTCATTGGGATCCAATTGGTCTGACAAGCCAAACCTGTCACCACCTGAATCCCAACACATCAAACCCTCACATCCATCAAACATGAGAAGATGGAGACATATCGAAGTGTCAACATCACAACACCTTTTTCTCCATCCTCTATAAACCTCCTATGGATGTGATGACTACCCCTCATAGGTGTCGAAACATGTGTAACCGCTCCTCTTAGGTTGTTGATATGGGACAGATCAACACCCAAACAACCTACAAGGATGCAAATGATTGTGCCAAGGTCGTAGGGTGATGGGAGTGTCATCCCTATACCACTGTCCCGTGATGAGGAGATGTGCAACTCCTCCAAAATCATGAACAACCACTGTCCTCCAAGGATTATGAATGAAACCCTTGTCCCATCAACTAGGAGAACTATCTCCTACCAAGATATGGAGTGAAACTCCATCATTGTGGGCTAGTCTAATGATGCCATCATGCACATTGAAAACGCGACTCCCCTATATCCTCATCTTCTCAAGTGTATGCCACACATGGGTAAGTGCGTCCAATGAAAATCCCTAAAGCACGGAAGTTGCACTCTCTTCCAAGGAGACATCTACATGATGTAACTCTAATCCCTATCCCTGTAAGCAACCATCTAAAAGTAACAAAGTTGGAGTCCCACAGGTCCTAGTTCCATCTTTCGAAGATGGAAACACTCCATCCCAAAATGGATGATATGAATTCTTAGCCAACCCACACCTACGCAACATCAAATCATCTATGTGTGGATTGAAAGAGAAGTTATGAGCACTCCTTACTATGCAGTCAAGGTGGAATGCACCTGCTTGCACCAATGGTAGACCTACATAGTCGTTGAGAATGCCCGCCTCGTCACTCTCATCACTTGAATCAAGAGGTGGCTCACATCCCCGATCCTAAAGGGAAGATTTGGTAGTTGTTTTGCAAGTCCTTTTTGCGAACTCGATAGCAAAACCCTTAGCAAAATATTCTTCTTCCACATGAATGTGCAAAATGAGCTCTCAATGCCCTTTTATAATTCCATGCCAGATTTGTATTTGAACTTCATTTCATTTAATTTGCTTTTGATGGTCATTTAAATATTTCATCATCAAGTTGAGGGGTCAAAGCATTAAAATAATAATACTTTATGCATACATCACATAACACCTTTTTGTTAGTTTTTCATGATCAGATAATTCAACTAAAATCAATCAGAAAATGCAGCACATAAGACAATTAACACAGCAAGATACCCTGGGAAGACCCTCCAACCTGAGGGAGAAAAACCCAGCCAATTTATCTCTTATATATTGATTGAATAAGAGTAGAAATCTGCTTACAACTCAAGCCCAGCACAAGGCTGAATTTGATACAAGAATAATAGCACCTCTCTAAGATGCAAGATACAAATGAACAAATTTCTCCTTATAATTGATCTGCTGCTACAGAAAGATGATATGTTGCTACAGGTGCAACTCCTCTAGGAATGTGAATTATGCTGAATGAACTTGATGATCAAATGAATGATCAGCACCTTGTTTTTGTAGCCAAGATGTGACTCTTCATTAAGGAGGTCGGCCCAAGAGATATGTCCCTTAAAATTTCCAAGTCGGCCTTCAAAACAAAAAAGACATGACTTTTAAGAAACCGCGCCTCACACAAGTTAGCCCTTTAGTTGATAATAATTAAATGTTAATTATTAAATATTAAATATATATATTATGAATGAGGCGCCTCCTCATCATCTCAAATCGAACTTAAATAAATTAAATAGCCATTTAGGCTATATTTAATTTATATCTTCATACAAGTTCGAGCCTGGAAGAATTTCTACAGACACTGTAACATCAACACTCCCTCTCAGCTAGGGAGAAATGCTTCCTACAATACAAGACATATCACCTCATTGTGATGTCAATCACCATGGCTGCACCCATGTGTGGAAAGGAGCTTATCACCTCATCACGATAGCATATCACCTCATCGTGATATCAACCATCATGGCTACACCCATGTATGGTATGTACAAGTGTTCATTACTCAACGTAATGTTGTCACCTCAGCGTGACATTCACCATGGCTCTCCCAGAGGATGAAAACACAAGTACAAGAAAATCATCACAGACTCTCTCACGTGATGTTGTCATGGAGTCACACACATGACATCCACCATGGCTCTCCCATAGGGTGGAAACAAGGGCTTTCACCTCAAATCTCTCTCAAAGAGAAATGCATTAACAAGGGCTTGCACCTCAAATCTCTTTCAAAGAGAAATGCATTAAAAAGGATCACTGATACTGAGACTCCTTCTCAGCTAGGGCTTGATTCTCCACCATACCAAGCTTGTCTCGAAGGTACACAAACTTTATCCTGGAGAGAGGCTTGGTGAGAATGTCTGTCGTTTGCTCATCAGTGCCGATATACCTCAACTAAATTGTTTTCCTCAATACCATATCTCTGATACAGTGGTATTTGATTTCAACATGCTTAGTTTTGTCATGAAACACAGGGTTGACAGAAAACTTCACACAGCTCTGGTTATCACAATGAATGATAGTAGGCTCCATTGATTGTCCAAACAATCCTGTAATCACAGTTCATGCATTAGAGAATGATATCGATGTGACCAACTTATCACTATTGAAATTGCAGTTCTCTTTTTATTTCAGAGTCACACTCAGAAATCTTCACAACTAGCATAAAAAAAATGACTTGCAACTAATAATTTGAATCTTCAAAGGATCTTATGTCAGTGAACACATTTCAAGAGAAAACATGATTTCTCTTTACTAATCACACATGATCCAAATAAATGATATGACAGAAATTCAGCCTAGAAAGGTGATTTCAATACTTATCTCTTTAAATATTTTGATGGATGCAATTACTGGACACAATATGATACGCTGCTCTTGCGCTCAGATGAATACACAACCTTCATGGCTTGAACATAGACGGCCCATAACTTAGAATAGAAATTCCCTAAAATCATTTTGAGGAGAGATCTTATCCACATCCGCAAATGAAGCATGTTGATTAGGCCTGGTTGGGCAATCCTTTGCATAGTGACCAAACTTGTCACACATCTAAAACATTGAACACAAGAGAGGTCCCTCTTCTTCTTGAATGTGGGAGCATTATCAGAACCTTTATCCCTATTCCTCTTGAAGTATCATTTCTTTCCTCCTTTTCCTTCCTTCTTCGAGGATTGAGCGGAAAGAACATGAATGTCTTCATTTGTAGAGCTTCGACCAATACCTCTCGCAGCCAACCTAGACTCTTCTTGAATACAATCTGCCCTCAAACGATCAAACTTGGGAAGTTTCGATCTCACACCAATTCCTTGAATGTAAGACTCCCAAGATGAAGGAAGACCATTAAGAGCCAACATGGTCAAATCCTTGACATCAACAATATGACCAATGGTAGAGAGCTGATCTCTCAATTTGGAAACCTTCATGAAGTAAGCGATGACAGATTCTCCTTCCGCCATCTTAACATGATGAAGTTGTTGCTTTAATGCAAGTGCACGGCTTGTGTTGTTGATCTCATACATCTCCTCTAAAGACTTAAGCATCTCTCTTGTTTTCTTCAACTTAGAGATGATTGGAACAATATGGTCCTTCACGGAATCAACTAACATCTTCTTCGCCTCAGTATCTTTATTCTTCCATTGAATCTTCTATTCCTCATTAGTAGACTGGGGAACACTACTCTCCACGAACTCAACCAATTCATTTTCCTCCAGGGTGAGCATAACTTTGAATCTCCAAGATGTGAAATTTGTTGCTTCCTCAAGTTTGTCCTCAACCTTGAGTCCGTTCACCATCTTGACAATAAGGTAGATGTGACTAAAATGTGAACAATAATGGAGGATATTGCTGCTTGAATGAAATCTGATCTAGATCTTCTTATACCCGCTGTGATACCATGTTAGTTTTTAATGATCAAATAATTCAACTGAAAGCAATCAAAAAATGCAGCACATAAGACAATTAACATAGCAAGATACCCTGGGAAAACCCTCCAACCTGAGGGAGAAAAACCCAACCAATATATCTCTTATAACTCAGAAATTTGTAGACAACTCAGGCCCAACACAAGGCCGAATTTGATACAAGAATAAATGCACCTCTCTAAGATGCAAGATACAAATGAATAAGTTTCTCCTTATAATTGATCTGCTACTACAGGTGCGAACTCCTCTAGGAATGTGAATTATGCTGAATGAACTTGATGATCAAATGAATGATCAGCACCTTGTATTTATAGCCAAGACGTGACTCTTCATTAAGGAGGTCGGCCCAAGAGATATGTCCCTTAAAATTTCCAAGTCGGCCTTCAAAACAAAAAAGACGCGACTTTTAAGAAATTGCGCCTCACACAAGTCGATTCTTTAGTTGATAATAATTAAATGTTAATTATTAAATATTTAATATATATATTATGAATGAGGCACCTCCTCATCATCTCAAATCGAACTTAAATAAATTAAATAGCCATTTAGGCTATATTTAATTTATATCTTCATACAGGTTCGACCTTGGAAGAATTTCTACAAACGTTGTAACATCAACACTTTTAACGCCTTATAATACCATTTAATAAAGCCATCCATAATAATTAATATTATTAAAGTTAAACTGGATTAACTTTAATAATATAAATTATTATGGATGGCTCCCCGATAAATACCAATATCAACTCATGGGAGTAATCCATCAACTTTCTAGATATAGACATGATAGCAGTTGACCATTTCATGACTTACTATAAATAGTAAGTATGAGTAACACATCCAAGTGACTTACTAAAAATAGCAATGAACCCCAAGGACGTGTCCCCGCCCCTAAGCCCTAGCGCTCCCGAAACGGGGACGTCCCAGAGACATGGGGATGGTGTTCCCAAGTCTCTAACAGCGCCACCATTTTGTTCCCTCGCCATTGAAAACACGGAAACGTCCCGACGTCTCCAAGACGCTGAGGGAGACGCCTGGGCGTCCCTTGAGCATCTCGGGGATGCCCAGGCGTCTCCAACAGCAACACCTTAAAAAAAACATTTTTTAATTATATTTTTGGTTCTATTTGAACCCTAAGGGCATGTGGGGCCCATCTACACTCTTCTATGCCTTCAAAAGGCCCTCCTAACTTCAATTTTATTCACATTTGCATTTCTACTTGTTTGCTACAGCAAGAAGAAGAAGAGTGAAGAGCCGAGAAAAGAGTGATTGGAGGAGTGAAAGGAGTGATTGCAAGTGAAAGAGAGGAGTGTCAAGGAGCAAGAAGAAGAAGAGGAAGATTCTTCACCTTGTTGAAGAGATTTTTCAAACAAAACGTAGGGTTTTTTACTGATTTTTATTTTATTTTCTTGTTGTTTCATTTTTTTATTTCATTTCTTGTTTGCTTCATTTTTTAAATTAATTTAGATTTTGTTTTGCAATTTAAAATTTGTTAAAAAATTTAAAATATAGAGTTTTATTTTTTTAATTTTAAAGTAGGGTATCGGCTAGAAA
Organism: Sequoiadendron giganteum; assembly: GCA_007115665.2. Classification (NCBI taxonomy): domain Eukaryota; kingdom Viridiplantae; phylum Streptophyta; class Pinopsida; order Cupressales; family Cupressaceae; genus Sequoiadendron; species Sequoiadendron giganteum. The sequence continues at coordinate 655,889,772 of CM021101.1, read as the reverse complement.
CTATGTGTTTATTGAATCTTTTTTCTCATTTTGTGAAATGCAGTGTTAAAATGATTCCCACAATCATGAAATGAGTAAGGATGAAATGGAAACTCATTCTCATAGTGAAATCCAATTAGAATATGAACCTGAGCATGAGGATGAGTCCAATGAGGGGGGTGAGCATGGGTCAAATCCGAAAGGGCAAACTAGTTTCATAGCTAGTGCACCAATTGCTACTGATTGCCCCTCCCAGCTTTTGGCAGAGTGGGCTAGGGGTCCTTATGATCCCAAATCTACTCTCAACCAATTTGCAACAAGAATAACAGCCCCAACATCATCAAGTGGCGGTACGAGGAAATGGAAATGCAACATTTGTGGTGATGATTGGTTTGGGAGCATCACCAGAGCTAATGCACACTTCCTCTTTTGGCCAGGAAAAGGTGTGGGAGCATGTAATTTTTTGAAGGACCCTAAAAATTTGAAATACAGAATTGAGTTCAACAAGATTTGGGGTGTTCCAGATGACGTGGGAATTCCAATGCCTACTACCTTGTCTAATAGGCAACATATTCAGACTATTCAACAGATTCAAGAGAAGCAAATGCAGAGGTAGCCACATATTTCTACTCCTACATCGCATCAGAGAGCAGGAACATTGTCAGGGTCAGCCTCAGGACCTTCATCCACTTATAGTGTTATGGTTGAATCACAATAGGGCAAGGGGAAACGCAAGATGCAAAGTCAGCCTAACCCCATAGCTGATTTGTTTAATGTGCACCTGAGGGATCAGATAGATGATTCCATTGGCAGGTTCTTTTTTGCCAATGGAATGCTATTTCATGTAGCTCGATCTCCTTATTATAAGGAGATGATGTCGATGGTGGTGAAGGGAGGACCATCATATGTGCCACCAAGTGAGCACAAATTGAGGACCACGATCTTGGATAAAAACTATGCCAAGATCAATTCATTGATGGAGACGATGAGGGCATATTGGGAGGAGTCTGGATGCAGCACAGTTATGGATGGGTGGACGAACATTAGGCATTGTCCACTCATCAATGTCATAGTTACATGCTCATAGGACCCATTCTTTCTCAAGGCAATTGATTGTTCAGGGCATTGAAAAGATGTTGATTTTCAGTTTGAGATCCTTCGAGTAGCTATTGAGGAGATTGGGCCACAAAATGTGGTCTAAGTAGTGACAGATGCAGCACATGTGTGTCGGGAGGCTTATTGAGGCAGCATACAAACATATTTGGCGGACTCCATGTTGTGTGCATGCCATGAACAATGCACTCAAGGACATGGGGAAGATTGAGTGGATTTGAGGAGTGGTCACCAATGCAAGAGATGTGCAGATGTATATCTACAACCACCACACTTCACATGCCATCTTCAGGAGCTTCGCGAAGGAGTTCTTGAAACCAGTTGAGACTAGATATGCATCCTATTTCATTCTTTTGGAGAGAATGATTGAGTTGCAAGAGCCACTGCAACTCATGGTTATGATGCAAGAATGGAATTGGTGGGATGGGGCCAAGACAGAGCAGGGGAAGAGGGTGAAGGAGATAGTGAAGAGTGATGCATTTTGGAATGATGCAAAATATATTGTTGCCATCATTAAACCAGTTGTCCAGGTCATCAAATATGGGGATGGGGATGCACCTAACCTTGGAGAGGTGTATGAGTGCATTGATTCTATGCTTGACCAGATGAGGGCAGTTGTGTGAGAGAAGGACCCAACTTTAGCATTCTACAATGTTTACATTCAACCTATTATTCAACACAGACTGGAAAACCTAAACACTCCCTTGCACATGGTTGTTTATGCATTGATTCCGAAGTGGTACATGCCTAGGCCTGGGAGGGTTACACCGATTCAGGATGATGAGGTGAAGGAAGGGTTCTTCAAGTGCATTGATAGGATGTATGATGTTGAAGTTGTTGGCAACATTTGAACTGAGTTGACGAAATTTGCTACTCTTAGGGGTTACAAGGCTATGGAAAAGGTGGACATAAGAACTATGGCACAGGAGGATCCGATTTTGTGATGGACTTGTCATGGACCGAAATCACCGACTACCACACTAACCATTTGTTTGTTGTCTCAGGTTTCTAGTTCTTCAGCTTCTAAGAGGAACTAGTCTACTTATAGCTTCATCCACTCTCTTAAGAGGAACGAACTTACCTCTAGGAGAGCATAGAAGCTAGTGGTTGTACATAGTGCCTTGTGTATCACTAACCACAGGACACATGTGTACAAGGAGAGCCCAACATCACGATGGGATGTAGAACCAGAGTAGCCATCACAAATTAATGAGGATGAGGATGCTTCAGATTTAGGGTTGGTTGGTGTTCCTTTGGCAAATCTTGACCTTTGGGAGTCCAATGGTTCCAATGATGAGGAGTTTGCCGACCTCTCGAGGGATGATTAGAGACCTCCGCCTCCTTCACTACATTTTGACATTTTGATTTTGTACTTGTTTTATATATCATGCTACTCATTGTAATCATCTTTATGATCAGATATTTAAATTTTTGATATCATATAATAGAAATCTTCCATTTGCCGATTCGACAATTGTTAAATTGTAGTATTGAGTATTCTAATTTCTAATTTGTAATTGGATATTGAAAAATTCAATGTTCATTGTTCAATGTTTAAGTATTTACTATTTGCAATTTTGTTATTTTACTTCTTAATAGTCTTATACTATTATACATCTTTTCATAACTAGCATTTTAAATACCATATGTATAGTATTTAGTATATACACCCCCCAGCCCGCCCCCCACCATCCCCAAATTGAGGCCCCTTTGTCCCCCCATCCTGGAAACCTGTCCCCCCATTTCGGCGTCCCCCGTCCCCAACACCAATGTAACATAGAAAAATAGTAAGTGTGGTTCAAAGTGTCCTAAATGGCCTCTGGAAGGCACGCCACAAATAAACTAGGACACTGAGCTGAAAAGTATTGAAATAAGCACCAAAAGGCCTACTAAAGAGCCATAGATCACCCTCAAAGCCCCCCCCTAAACACCATGTTAGCCTACAGGAACCAAGTGACAGGCTAACCACTACATTTGTCAACTACCTAGGAAAAGGGGACATTACATAACGTCCCCTGATTTTCGGTAAAGAATAAATTAATTATTTATAAAGTTGTCCACAAAAAATTAAATCAAAAAGATTACTTTATTATTAATTAATTTAATTAAAAGTGACTTAAACAAAATAATAAACTATAATAAAGTCACTTTTTGAAAATAAAATATTAAAGTCACTTTTAAAAAATAAAAGAAAAACTATAAAGTGATTTTACAAGGGAAAAGGGGGAAAGTAAATTAAAAACAAAATATTTATTTCCCAGAAGTGGACGACCACTTATGGAAGGGAAAAAATTCATTAAAAATCACATAATGTGATTCGGGGTCCAAAAGTGGTGAAAAGGGCATTATAAAAAGTTTCTCTATACCTTTCAAGGCTCATTATGTTGATTTGGTAAACTTGAGATTTCTCCATTTTCAGCTGTTCATAACAAGTGCAGCCAATTTCTAAGGACAAAAGCCCTTGGAAATAAGTGGATTGGACGAAAACCCAACTCCACATTGAGAGGTGGATCCATCTAGGGTTCATCATTGAGCATATTTGCAGGTTTATGGTGAATTTGGAGCTAGAAGGTGGAGTTTAATTGCAGATTTCTCATACAAACTTGGCAGCAGCTAGGAATTGAAGACATGTTGGAAGTGTTATGCAAGCAATATTCTCAAATGGGTCTTCATAGTTACAGGAGATATTGAAGGAATAAGGCAACTAGGGTTTATAGCATCAATTTGTCTAGGGTTTTGAGAAGATTATTTGCAGATCTGGTTTATCTTTGTTGGTGCTAGGGTTTGGAAACCCTTATTTAATGATGACATTGCTGATTGAAGACATTCAGAATTTTATATGAATTTTCCCTAACTAGCGGACTGGTTTTGAGCATTTTGGAGGTATTTTGATGAGGGTTTTAGAGCCATATATGCAGTGATCTATTTTATAAAATTAATTCAAGGGCAACCATGGCATAAATCAGATTTTTTAGTGAGTTTCAGATCTGTACTTCTTACTTCAGTCATTTCAGCCTTTGGAGGTCATATGCCAACCCCATCATTGCATAATTGGAGCCTCCACTATCATATTGGTCCAGGTATGTCATTTCCAATGTTATTGTAATCTGAAATAAGGTGTATCAGACCTGATTTGCATTGTTATCAGACCTGTTATAGTGGCAATGAAATCATTTTTAAGGGTTGAATGTTCATTATTTGTTTATGCAAGTTATTGGTTATCATTTCTATGTATTGGTATATATTTTGGCATTGCAAATCATTCAAAAACAAACACATATACACTCATAAATCAGAACTCAGTCAACTTGCATGCCAAGTGTTTGACAAATGGTCAAACCATCAAAACTGTTAAAAACAGGGCAGATTGACAAGGGGATCTTACAAAAAGCACCTCAACTGATGTCACTTATTAGTCCAAATTGTAATGCATGTCTTCCAATGCTAAACTAGATCTTCGGATCAATCACCAATAAATTTTGGCAACTTCTACTTTTCAGGAGATGGAATTGATGGGTCCATTGCTATTGGATATTGGATCCTTTGAACCAATTTCAACTAATTGGATGCTGGCAAACGCAACAATACTAGAATGTTTGCTAATAAATTCTATACTACCAAAGAACATCAATTGCAATAATAACTGAAGTAACTGTACAACATAGATAATACAGAATGATATAAGCTTTCATATAGGTAGTGTTCAATACAATTTGCTCGGTACATGGAGGGCACCCCTACCCTAACATAAGACTTGATATTTGAATGAGAAGACTTATGGTTATTGGTTAAGTTGTTAGCACAACTACCAACAACTAAAAGTCAAGTAATTACATCACTACCTAATGCCAACAAGGATTAACATAACAACATTAGCTTACTAACAAAATATTTACAAAGTCCATGAACAGGATAACAGAACATCACATGAATATTCTGAACCAAACAGCGTACATTAACCATTATAGCAAGGACAATGATGAGGAAGAATCTGCACCAACTATCCAAGAGTTAGTGTTGGCCAAGGATTAAAATAAATAATATGGACAATCCTCTAGTTTTGTTTACCAGTGTTGTGTTAGAGGTGTTAAGAGCCTTTGACTAAGTCTTAGTTTGTTTGGCAGTTTCACAGAAGCATTTTACCTGTTATATTGGTAGAAGTTCTATCCCCTTTTTGATAATCGATAAGTTTACTCTCTTTATGTAAAATGAAGGGTGATGGTAAGCAAATAATCAAAATTTGATCATAATATTTAACTTGTAGAGATCTATTTAGATCTGAAACTGTGCAAGAAAAGATATGCATATGCATTTTAAAGAAGCATCTTGAACAAGGTTTTGCAAAATTGCAAATGGATTTTACAGAAAATTATAGCTTCAAGACAAGTCATGAAGATAACTGTTTCACCACCAATGGTATTTTAAAAACCACAGAAAGGTTTCTCCTCGATTTAGCAATTCAAAATAAATGAAGTTGAAAAATTAAGTTTAACCTTTTGTGCTTAAGCTCTTTTTGTCTTGTTGCTTAAAGTAGAAGCTGCGATGATCAAGAGATTTCCGGTAGTTTTTTGCAAAAACGTCAGCCCAGATTTTGTTAAACTCAGCCCTACAATTGGACAATTCATCTTTCTTTTGCTGAAGACGTTTTTGTATTACTGGTAAAGCACGACCTGGGTTTTCGTGCATCAGATCTATTAATTCAGGTCCATGATCACCATAAAGCCGTTCAATGCATCTCAGATTTAAAGCTGCAAAGGTCAAAATATTGCCACATTAGTAAGCCCCTTCAAAACCAACTACGATATGAATCTAACTTCTAACAGCAGTTACACCTGCTCAAAATAGATTCTACCTGTCAAATGTTCTTCAATTTGGATATGATCATGTCTGTTAATTATACCACAGTGCATCTTTTCAAGCAACTCTTTTATATGTATAATTGTTGCTGATATGGATTCCACCAGCATATCCAATTCATATCTGAAAATTCACATTAGAAACATTAATAAACATAAGAACATCTTCAAAAATTCAGAGGAACTTTGAATCAAGTAATAAGAAAGAGATAATAAAATCAACTCATTGGTATATAGTATATACTAAATGGTAAATATGCATAAAATCTCCAGAAAGAAAGAGGCACCTAGCATCAAGTAATAAATTAACACCCCTTGTATGTAGTGCACCAGTTATGACATTCATCTGGACTATTAATTTGTTCATAACTACTCCCATGCAAATCTATAAGATGTGCCTCAAGTTCAATATATATAGCAATACCTATCATCCTCACAACGAAAAAGACTCTCCTCATAGAGATTCTTCCGCATGTGTTTGAAAGAGTTATCCTCACTACCAGATGTCACTGATACGTAACAATCATTTAATACCTCTGCTGCAAGGTCAGTGCTGTAGCTTGCAACAGGTTTTGGGTACTGCAAAATAATGCAATTAACATCAGTTTTTCATCTAATTTCAAATAAAATTAAAAATTAAACATATGTGATAAATATGTTCAAATTAAAAATGGGTTTATTTGGTATTCATTTTATTTTATTTTTAAAAACTGCTCAAAAGGCATGGCATTTACAATGAGGGTTTCCAAGAGGGAAAAAAATGGCTCTCTACAACTGGAGAAATATAATTATTTATCAATATTCAGTCTCAAATACAAAAACACATATATGAAAAGGTCTCTTACATTCTCAGGTAGCAAACAATAACTAGGCGTACAAAGCTCAAAGTCAGACAGACAAAACTCCAAAATTGGCTTGTCAATGCTTTTGCCTTTGCTTGACATAGATGAAGCACTGTCATTCAATTTATCTATTGACCTATGAGATTGATCATTATCTCCATGCCTATTTTTTCCATGATTTTGTTCTGTGCTTCTCTTGTCTTTCTTCTCCGACTCTGTCTTACTGAGCTTTCTTTTTTCTTTCTTGCAGAAGTCCCTTTCCTGTGGATTTATGTCGTCATCTTTACTTGAGATAGGTGATGCATTATTATTCAACTTATCTCGTGACCTGCAAGATTGATCATTATCTCTCTGTCTATATTTTTCATCATCTTGTCCTGTGTTTCTCATGTTGTCCTTCTCCAACTCTGTAACAACAATCTTTCTTTTTACTTTCTTGCAAACTTCTCTTTTCTGTCGACTTACATCTGCAAAAATAAGTGCTTCAGGTTTAGAATAAAATTATAGGCATTAACTAAGATGTATAGCTATAAGTTCTGAAATGCTTCTTTGTTAATCTTTACCAATAACTCCAGAAAAGCTCCTAGTAGATGCCTTTTTGTAAGATATAATTGGCATGGTGAAAGATGTCAACAAAAAGATAAGAGTTGAATGGCGTAATAGTCAAACATGATGTTTAAATCATGGATCACACTCACATTGCAGAGGGAAAAAATATGAGCCTTACAAGAAAAATCATTCAACATGGTCACTAGTGAGGCATGCTACAGTCGTAGATGGAAAACAAGTGACTTAGATGTTTGGTTTTACAATTCATTTGAGATGTTGCTAATCTCCAAGAAATTTATCTGCAACCGAATAAAAAGACAACTAATTTGTTTTAGGTAGTTTATCAATAACAGTCTTTTTCGCAATGAACCTAAACTTAGTTGGGATTCATTAAAGACAAATGCATTAGTTATGCAAGCATTCTAGTGTTACTTACTCATTAAAGTTTTACTGCAGTCCATGGAAGGATCTTGCAGAGAATTTTCTCCATGAGATCCATAAACTTGCCCCATCAGTCTCTTTTCAGGTACCAAAACATCAGACTTGCTAGTTAATGTCCCTCTGTTAGGGCAGTGATACATGGCATCCAACTCTGTCTCCCTATCCTGTGCTGGTCTTTGTCCACCCCTGTCTTTTGACTTCCACATAGAATCCTCATTGAGGTGTTTCTCTTCATGAACCTTCTTCAAATTTCCATTATCTATGTCAACAGATGTTCTTTCAACATCTTCCCTTAAAGGACTTTGGAAAATCTGATGGCGATTACTGTTTGTATCAATAGTTTTTTGTCTCTGTTGCAAAATCAAATTTAAACCACAATTTGCAAAGGAAAACAGCTATAGAAAGCTAAAAACTTAAATAGGACTGGAAATCAAGCCAAAATTGTCACACACACCTTGGCCATATTTTCTTTGTACGGATGCCTAACAGACTCCAATCCAGAGATGTGTCCACACAAAGGCTTTTCAGAATCTTGAAGGTGAGGAACATGAGCTGAATCCATAGGTTCTGGCACAAAACAAGTGAATTCCTCAAGAAGATCTTTATGATTGCAAAATAGGAGTTTTACCTGCCACATTAGATTTTATATTCTTTCAAAGTTTAGCTTAAAACAATAACAAACAAAATCAGAGCTGTGTTCCTTTTTCTAAAATAGAAGTTTTACCTGTTGATGTAGATCAGTGAGTGATATATCACCCTTCCTTAACTTTTTTAGCATTTGCTGAAAGCTTTTGTAGACGTTTTTGTCATCATTTTGAAACCGTGTCTGAACATGGCAAAGTAGTTTGAAACATTTCAAAATTGCTTTCAAATGCCAAAACCACCTATTTTCTAAGTTTGCTTTATTCAATATTACCTCAGTCTTTTAAATGTAATTGACAACTTGGTCAACATCAAGCCTATTTATACTTCTTCGAGCTTACCTTAATCTTTTGAATATAAATGAGAGCTTGATCGATATCAATCCCCATTTTCCTCGGCAGACGATCTATGGAAGTATCTGTAATTTCACAGTCTCTTGGAAGGAACACATTAAATCCCACAAGAAGAGAGTTGTGGCCTTCAAAGACATCTTTTAATCTGCTCATCATTTCATCTGTAACAATTCTGAAAAAATAGAAAAGGATAATTTCAATAAGGTATACTGTTTAGAAAAATCAATCAGATTTTCAGGGCATTCTTTTTGGGTTTAAAGTTTTTTGCCAGTTGTTTAATTTCTCACAAATTTTCTATAAAAGTATTTTTTAAACTGCTAACTTTCCCTAAAAAGAAAAAAGAAAATAAAAATCGTTAAAAGTTTTCAAATAAATTTCAGATTGCCCAAGATACGCATCAATAAACAGAGTGTCTTATATTTGTCCTTAAAATTAGGCTATAATACATATTTTAAACTACTAGATTCAGATCTAGTTACTGATTACACAGATTTGAAAAGCGGCATGCGTACCCGTACAGCCTGAAATCTTTCATGACTTGGAGAAACCCAATATACTTCTCTCGGTCGTTCTTGAAAGTTTCTTTGACTGTCTTTAGATATGAAAAGGCATTATCAACAATCCTCGATTTTACATCGCTGAGAGTCTCTTCAGCAGACTTCAAATGTGCAACTGCATCTTCTTGTGTTACAAACTGTAATGGTTGATGCAATTGCAACCTATATCAGGAATACAAAAAGATGTTCAGAAATAAATAATTTCAAAAACCAGCACATATCATCGATTGACTAAACCCCGTCTTTCAACAGCTAACACAAACTTCTAAAACTCAGCAGATATGCATTCAACTGGATAAACCCCAATCTTTATACAGCTAAAACTAAAATTCAATTGCGTTGGCTTGAGAGATAAGTTACCGTTTGGGCTGTGGCTCTTCCTTCATTTTGCTCTCTTGAAAGCAAGCGATTCCAATATGATACCATCCACAATGAAAAGACAAGCTACTGAAATTCTCTGTATTCTGCAACGAGAGCGGCAGTTTAACTCAAAACTTGGGTCGCTGGTAAAACAATTTAAAGAGAAATAACGAGGGTAGCAAGAATCGAACAGCGGTGGACAAACTCCTTTAACGCCACCTTCAAATAGCAAAACCATGGCGAGCTCTTACGAGCATATGTGCTTTTTTTAACGAGTCAATAATCTCTCTGTTTTATTTTTACTTTTGCAAAGCTTATCCGACACTGGCGGGTATTCCGGTGATGGGAAATTAAGTGTGGCCTGTATAAGCGGAGACGTTTTTCATTGGCTGTTATTTGCTCTAGGTACCTTAGCTCAAAAAAAATTACTGTCGGAAAGAACAGCTGCTCAGTCAGATAACCGTAGTGTTTTACGGGGGTGGCACCTTTCTCAAGATTCTGAGTGTGGCACCTTTTTTCTTTTTTTCTTACGTTGCAAGATACAGTGTATATGGAAGAGAAATCTTTAATAAATCTTAAAAAATAAGAATAGTAAAGATAAAAAATTATATATTCAAATTTTCTAGAAAGATGATTTGTAAAACACTTTTCAAGAAGGAGATTACGGTCCTAGGAAAATTCACCGTCAGTAATTTACGGATCGAAAATTCTCCGTCAACAATTTACAGTGAGAAAATTCACCGTTTCGCCGTGCAGTGAATTGGTGGCCGTGAACACATATTTATGGTGAGACAACTCATAAAACCTTGGTACTTGATATTTCTTCTACATAAAATTTTAAAGGTAAATGTTCCATTAATTTTTTTATTTTTATTTTTGTTGGAGATACCCCCGAGGGGGGTATCCATTCCAAAATCTGTCCGGGTATGATCCCGGCCTCATCCTTTTTTAATAGAGATGAAAAGTGTATATAATGTGTTTTATTATACTAAAAGATGTAATCATATTTGACAACTTAAATTAAAAAGATTTTAAATAAATTTTAAAAATTATAAAAAATAATTTAAGTGAATAAAAATGAAGTAAAATAAAATTGGTATATCTATTTTTTAAAATATATCTAGAATAGACTTTCTCAAAATGGCAAAAATTTAAATCAATTTAACTTCTTTTACAAATAAAAATGTTGGTATCATAGTTTTTATCTATAATTAGCATATACTGTAAAAATATTTATTTCAAAAATGATACACAATTTTTTTTGAAAGTAAAACTATAAAATAAAACTAGCCTACATATATTAAACATTAATCTATATAAAATATGTGGAGGGTTATCATTATGGAGGCACCTATTGAAATCCTAACCCTAATTTCATGCTAACCTTACCCCTAGTTAAACCCTAATCATAAGTGAATCCTTATCTAACCATAATGCTAATTTAACCTAAAATTTTATATTTATTTTTTTGAAAAAAAATTAATAATAATAATAATAAATATATTTTAAAATGTAATATTTTTTATAATTTATTATAAATAATTTTATAATAATTTAAGATTTAATAATAATAATATGATATAATATTTTATAAGACTATATAATATAATAATTAACTATTATTAATTAAAATAATAATATTTAATAAATTATTCTTAAATTAGAAAATATTATAAGTTTATTATTAAATGTTAATGTAATATTATATTAATAGTGTTTGGATTATGATTAAGTTAAGGAATAGGGTTTTAATGAAAGTGAAGGGTTATGATAAGGGCTAGGGTTTGTATTAGGGTTAAGGTTAGTGCATGAAACTATTGGCATTTAATGAATTTTAATCATGTCTTAATGTAACGGCCAGCATTAAGATAATAATTTTATTATTGAATGATAATGTAATATTATATTAATATTGTTTGGATTATGATTAAGTTACGGAATAGGGTTAATGGAAGTGAAGGGTTATGATAAGGGCTAGGGTTTGTATTAGGGTTAAGGTTAGTGTCACTTTTTAAATAGGGTTACTATAAAATTATGTTTACAATTAAATTAGAGTTAGGGTTAGAGTTTAAATAGGGTTAAATTAAGGTTTGGGTTAGGGTTCAATTAGGGTTTTGTTCATTATTAGGGTTAGGGTTAGTCTTATTATTACATTGGGATTAGCCTTTGTATTACATTAGAGTTCGTCTAATGTTTTCATTATTATTAAAAATTCAATTATAAAATGGTACTTTTTGTAACAAATGTTCCTATCATTAAGCCTAACTTGAATTAAATTTCATAATGTGAAGCAATTAAAAAAAAATTACTATAAATTCACTTGCAATAACATAATTTTTTCCTTAACACATTCCAATAATAATGTTTAAGTTTAATAAAAAAATAGTTGTTGTTTACTCTTGATAAATAGTTACCTTAAAGCATGCTTACATGTTCATTAACATCATTTCAAAAATAATATATATGATTTCAGTATATTATTGTTTATTTCAATTCCCATATATAAGGCTACACATTAAAATTAAGTGGAATTCTCCCCAAAATCACAAATTAAAGAGATTTCTAATTTTGAATGTTTCCCATTTCTATTTAGTTGGGTTTAGAGATAAAATTGGTATTAGGGATTTAGTTAGCGATATAAAAATTCAAAAGAACTAAACTTTCATTAACCCTATTTTTTTGCTATTGATTTCAACAAGCAACTACTCATCTTTGTTTAAATTCAATTTTCAAGACTTTTAAATATTTTACTATGCTTTAGTTTAAATTTCATATTAAAGAGCACTAAGGATTATAATTCAATTTCATATTAAAGAGAACTAAGGATTATAGCTCAACATATTTTATTTATTTTTTCTTTACACATATCAATATCTAGACTTGGCATGCATGAGCTTAGCTCTAATATTATGCATCATAAGTTGGAGCTTTGACCTCCTACAACTCAGTGTAAAGATTAGCAATGCAATTGTGATACAAATTTCAAGAATTACATGTCAAGTCTTCCACATAGAGTTCTTAATCCTTAATTCCTAACTCTTTCTCCCCAACTCTTAATGAGTTGAATTAACATTAGGACCTTCTTTCTACTACCTGCACTAGATCTTGACATCGTTCATTTTCTTAAGTACCTTTATTATATAAGAATTCCCTATGGTTAACAAGTTGGGTCACCCATGGGTGGCTAATCCCAAGTGTTTGGCTTGTCAATGCTTTGAGACTTTCAAACATATATTGTGGACTTTTCCTCCTACTCAATCAAAGTCTAGAAATTCATTCACATATTTTTCTATGTTTCATCATAATTTCTTTTCTTGGTGAACTAATTTTTGGGGGGCCATGGCCTCGAACCTGCTTATATTGCTAGAAGTTGGGGGAAAAACTCAAAATTGTTATTGTCAACTATGTAAGTTCAAAAACACAACTATTTTGTCTAATGATGAGTGATTTTAATTTATATCTGAGAAAGTGAATGCAATTTTCTTTTTATACTTATCATTATAGGCCCAAGTTGCTAAGGTCATCCTGGAATTCCAACATCTTCAAGATTTCCTTACCTATCGGGGGAGCACCCTTTCTACTATTAAGTTCCCCCCATTGGTGTGACTCGTACTACTACACATACACAAAGCCTCTCACAATCAAGTTTATTTTTTTTCTACCTCTTGCACAACACGGTCATTCATCTCTACTTTTTGAATGACAAAATTGGCTTGTATCTGTTAGGGTTAGAAGGCAAATATCTAACAAGTTAAATGTAGATTTGATCAATAAAACAAAGAAATAAAACACACAAAAAATTATAGCAGAAACAAGACAACACAAATAATTTAACGTGGTTCACCCAATCCGGGCTACATCCACAAAACCGCAGCCATCTAATGATTTTATTATCCAGTGCCAAACATATTACAATATCGTGAATAATACCATACTACAACTCCCCATCCCAACCACTTATAACAAGCTTTTAGAAGCTTCCAAAAATTAAGGTTCTACAAAGTTGGTTTTTTTCTTTTTCGGTGACAAAGCAAAAAAAGTAGAAAAAACATTTCCTCGGGGCTACCACCCCCAAACCTCGATGAGGATACATGAAGAGTGTACAATATAGCATGATTAAATGCCACATACCAAAAATCTCCCACTTGGAGACTGGTCAGGCTCCACACCAACACAATCTCCCACTTGGAGACTGATCATGGACGACACTGTTGCACATATAGATCCCACTAGAAATAAGCACCTTGGACCCTGTTGCTTTGTTATACTTTTAACCATGAAGGCTAACCAAAGTTGAACAGGATCTCAGCTTCTCCCTTGTCACTACCTTTGTAAACATATCTATTTTATTGGAATCTGTATGTATCTTTTCTAGCTTTTCCTGTTTATCCACTAACACTGAAAAGATGAAATGATATCTCAGTTGTATGTGTTGGGGTTTTAGAGTGCAAGGAAGAATTCTTTGCAAGATGTATAGAACTCTAGTTATCTGTAAACAAGTTATTTTTAGCTTGTTGTTTTCCCAACTCTTCCATAAAAATTTGTAGCCATATCATCTCCTTTGTTTCCTTTGTTGCTCAACATACTCTGTCTTCATGGTGGATAAAGCAACCACCTTTTGCAATCAAGAAATCCAACTCATTGTTATCCCAACAACTGTAAATACATAACTTGTGGTACTCCACCTGGTATCTATATCTCCTACCAAATCTGAGTCAACATAGCCTTTTAAATCAGTATTAGATCCCCTGAAACATAAACATTTATTAGATGTACCTCTCAAGTACCTGAGAATCCATTTTATCGCATTCCAATGCTCAACTTCAGGATGACTCATATACCTACTAACAATTCCTACGACATGTACAATATCTGGTCTTGTGCATACCATGGTGTACATTAAACTACCTGTAGTTGAAGTATATGGTATCTTGGACATTTTTCCTTCCTCTTCTTGTGTCTTTGAACACATATCCTTATTTGAATCTGATTTATGGATTTGATTGTGTCAATGTTTTTTCATCAACATTTTGAATCACACTACGTGATTCATCATCAGGTTGAAGGAGTGTTGAAAGATAAGAATGATAAGTAGCAGACCCAACAAGAGCTAAATATCTTTCAGCACTCCTTCATCTTGATGATGAATCACGTAGTGTGATTCGAAACGTTGATGGAAAAACATTGACACAATCAAATCCAGAAATCAGATTCAAACAAGCAAGATGGATTGTGGAAACTTGATATCTTTAACACATATCCTTAGTCAATTTGACATGACTGGGCAAAGGTGTGCTGATAGCTTTTGCATTCTCCATATGAAATCTCTGCAACATCTTTTCAACATAATCAGCCTAAGATAGAAATATTTTTTTGTTTTTCTTATCTCTTGTAATCTTCATACCAAGGATTTTTTTTGCTACCCCCAAATCCTTCATAGCAAATGAATTTTCTAATTGTTGTTTTAACTCCTTTATGTGGTCCATGTTAGACCCTGCTACAAACATATCATCAACATATAAACATAAAATAATGTAACTATATTTAGCTAACCTCTTAAAGTAAACACAATGGTCTGAATTACACTTGTTGTAGCCTTGCTCAACCATAAAACTATCAAATTTAATATACCATTACCAAGGTGCTTGCTTCAAGCCATATAAACTTTTCTTCAATTATCACACTATTTTTTCCTTACCTTTGACATCAAATCCATGTGGTTATTCCATATATATTTCCTCTTCCAAATCACCATGGAGAAAGGTAGTTTTAATATCAAGTTGTTCTAAATGCAAATCTTCAAGAACCACAATACTTAAAACAATACGAATAGAAGTCACTTTAACAACTAGAGAGAAGATTTAATCAAAATCAATACCCTTTTTCTATGCAAATCCCTTTACAACTAATATGGTTTTAAATATTTTCTTACCTCCATCCTCCTCTTTCAACCTATAAAACCATTTGTTTCGTAAAGCCTTTTTACCTGCAAGCAACTTACATAATTTCCAAGTCTGATCTTTCATCAAAGAGTCCATTTATTCTTCCATTCCATGCTCCCACTAAACCTTGGTATCCACCTGCATAGCTTCTTCATAACATTTCGAATCACCAACATCAGTTAATAAAATAGAATACAAAGACGAAGAAAATCTTTCCAGAGGTCTACTTATCCTTGAAGATCGTCTAACATTCACTAGATTTTGTGGTATTTTTTGTTGTTGTTGTGGAGCATGAGGAACCACTGGAACATCATTATTTGGTGTATTATCCAGCATTGCATAATCATTTTCTTTCTTCTCATGTTGCAGAAACTGATCTTTGTGCAATACTTTCTCATTGAATATGACATCTTTGCTTCTCACGCTTTTCTTATTTCAAAAATCCCAAAGCCTATAACCAAATTCATCAATGCCATATCCAAAAAATATACATTTCTTTGATTTTTCATCAAGCTTGGTTCTATTTTCAGAATCTACATGTGCAAATGCTTCACAACCAAAGGTTTTGAAAAAATAATAACTCACCTTCTTACCTATCCATGCTTCCTCTAGAATACCATGACCCAAAGGATTAGAGGGACCTCTATTAATTAAATAAACAACAATATTTGCATCCTCTCTCCACATGTTTAAAGGCAGCCCAACATGCAATCTCATAGTTTAGGCGCGCTCCATTGTTGTTCTATTAATGCGCTCAGCCACTCCATTTTCTTGTGGAGTCCTTGGAATAGTTTTCTGCCAATGAATACCATTAGAGGTGTTGAAGTTATAGCAATGCGAGATATCTTTCTCTCAAATTTAAAAATGATGGATAAATAATACCAAGGCAAGTCGAACTTGCTATATATAATAATTTCATGAAGAGTCACCTTGTTTCTTAAAAGAGGCTAACCCAAATGAAGAGTCACCTAGTTTAGTATAAATACAAGGTGATGATCATTCATTTTATCATCAAGTTCATTCATCATAATTCGCATTCCTAGAAGAAGTTCATACTTGAGCAACAAATCATCATCTTGTAGCAGTAGATCATCATTCTATAGCAATGGACCGATTTCAAGGAGAAACATATTCATTTGTATCTTTGCATCTAGGAGAGGTGTTATTATTCATTGTATCAAATTCAAAATTGTGTTGGGCTTGAGTTGTAATTATATTTCTTCTCTTATTCCTTCAATATATAAGAGATATATTTGTTGGGTTTTTCTCCCTCGAGTAGGAGGGTTTTCCCAAGGTATCTTGTTGTGTTTATTGTCTTATGTGTTGAATTTTCTAATTGCTTTCATTTTTTATCCTAAATCTAACAAGAGGAACAATAATCTTCAAACTCTTTGCCACAATACTCACCACCATTATCAGATCTGAGACATTTTAACTTTTTACCCGTCTCATTCTCAACCAAGCTTCTCCATTTTTTATAATTTTCAAATACATCATATTTTTGCCTAAGGAAATAAATCCATACCTTCCTAGTTGCATCATCAATGAATGTAACATAATACTAAGAGCCACCAAGAGAAGATACCTAAGATTCAACAAAGTACTGAAAGGATTAATTGATCCTCTTTCTTGTCAATTTCACGATCTTTTAACTGTAACTTTAAAGACTTAAACTTTGTGAAGAAATATTCTAAAGTTTTGAAACTTCTAGGACTAAGACCTAAGAACTAATTTTCCAATTCACGACTAGGTAAGTGCACCAATTTGTAACACAATTTAGGTGCCAAATTGCAAAACTATGAAAAAAAAACCGAAATAAGTCATTTGGCACACGTCAAATGACTTAAAAGACATTTGGCACACGCCAAATGACTTAAAAGATATTTGGCGCATGCCAAATGTCTTATTTAACATAAAAGGCAAAAATCGGGTTTCAAACCCTCATTTTGTCTTCAACCCATGGCTTGAGGAAGAGGATTTCAGGTCTGCAACTCACGCTCGCCAAATTTCTTCCATTGTATGTATCCTTAGCTTGCCATTTTCCACGAGGATGCCGCCAACACACCAGAGAGGTCGAAGATTGCAAAGAGGTATGTATTTTTATTCTATTTATTTCGAATTTGATTTGGAATGCAAATTTAAATAGATTTTTATAATAAAACTTTGTTTAAATTCTCAGGGAATGAATCTCTACCTCAAAACATTGAGAGTTCACAATCACCCCCTCATGAAGAGTCTCCTATACAAGAACAACCCGAAACCCCTCCATCAATTCATAGGAATCCTCAAGGAACACAAGAAAATATTCAAAATCAAATTGAAAACAATAAAAGAGACATTCAACAATTAATTGCAAGATTAACTGAGGATGCCGAAACCCACCTTTATAGGAGAGGGATTGCTGAATCATTGAAGTCAATTATAACTCATGTAGGAGAAATGAGCGAGAAAATGAGTTTTTGGTCAACTAAGAGGCATGAGATGAGATAATTTTATGCTAGTGGTTTGTCATATGCAGATGTTAAAAAACTAAAAATTAGCAAAGCCGACTTGTGTGCCCTATTTATAGACCCAAAAACCAATGAACCTTTGTCCCGTGCATGCAGGAGGTTCCCCATCCATTGGTGCCACCATGAGTTAATTAAAAACAAATTTTGGGAGCAGTGGTGGATGGTATTTGACCAACCTCCATGCAATAACCATGGGGTGCCGCAATATTTTTTGAGGAAACTCTATTGCGATTTTGTCCTCAATAAAATGCCAAACTATTTTGACATACTATACTTTCAGGGTAGAGGTGGGGGCTCCACACACGATAGACCTGTTGCATGACGTAATCCGCAGTTGGCACCGAGAGCCTTGGGCGGACCCATGGTGGAGCATGTCGTTGTTCCTTCCATTGTTAAGGACAGTGTAGAGGTGGACACGATGAAGTCGATTGGCTCACTCACCCACCCAAACCATTTTACAGTGTGCGAGTCCTCTAGTAGAGCCTGGTGTAGAGGAGACGTGTAGGCCCCGAGCTCCACCCCACCATTGTGGCACTTGTTGTGTTGTTTGCACGTATGATTATCAGGGTGCTCGTGATGCAGCTACACAACCTACGTCAGTTGCAGAGGCGATGGCTTTCACAGATGATATTCTGAATGATGCATTTGACATTGATACTCAGGTAAAATTTAGCAAGTTATTTTAATGTTGTTTATTAAAATATATTTTGAAATGTAAGAATAACTAAATTAGTAGAATTTTGATATGATGAAATTTTAGGGTCGCATTGTTCATGAGGGATGCTCTATTCCTAGAGACCCTTATATATTCTTGACGATGAGTCCACATGTATGCAACTAGTATTAAAGATATTATTATTGCATTTGAACAGTTGAATGTTATATTTGAATGTTTGTCTCATAACATGCTTTGAATTTCAAATAGTTTCCTGGTGCACCTTCTTCCTCCACACCTACTGATTCATATCCTCAAACAACGTACACTCAGGTAGCCTTTATTCATTAATGGTGTTGTAAATCTATGTTAAATAGTTTTCATAATTTTGTGTATATAAAAATCTAAAAAAATGACGAGAAACACAAACAATGCATTCAAGTATTCCTTGATCATGTCACATTATGTTATCCTAATTCACTTTTTGTTCCTTTATTCCTTCCTAATCCCCTACCATTAACATTTAATACTTCACCCTATTTTCCATGATCCCCTCCTAGCCCATCCCACTAATATCTTCTAGTCCATGCTATGTGTCATTATGTCCTACTCCCATCTTATTGTACCCATTATTATATCACCCTAGATGTTCCATGATCCCCTATGTTCCACCCTATGTTCCTTTATATCATCCTATGTTATACCATATTTATCCATGTTTCATCCTAGATAACTCTTCTCTATTATTGCTACACACAAGTCAAGTTCACACTTCGTGTACTATAGTCAAACCCTAGACACCTCCTAATTCACCCTATGTTGCATTATTCCCTAATAATTGCATCACATTAACCTCAAATTTTCCACCCTATATTTTTTCATCCCATCCTATCCCATCCTATCAATCTATACTAGTCCATCCTATGTTCCATTAATCCCTTTGGTGCAAGGGAACCACTCTTTTCTATGTGTCTTCATTAAGTCTCTGACAGTGATGCAGGAGCACCCATGGGTCTAAGGGACCTAGAATCATTTGTTATGTTTTGTTTCTTTGTTTAATGTTGTAATAAGGTCTCATGGACCATTTCATTACTTTGTAATAAGTCTCCTATGGATTTGGTGGAGTTTTGGTCTTGATGACCAACTTTTTGTACAAACAAGGTCTCCATCCTCCTTTGTAAGTCTAGTGCATTTTGGAAAATTAAGCAAAAAGTATGCCTTAATGTAGCTAGACACCTAAGGGGAGTCTTATTTTTTATTTTGAGGAGTTTTGGATGCCTTTCACACAATTTGGAGGTATCTTTGTAGTCGGGTTGGTGAAAATTGGCTAAATTGCCTTAATTAGGCATTAAAGAGTCAAAAATGAAGTATTTTTGTGTTTCCAATGGCCAATTGATTCAAATTTCAGTTGGAGGAGGTTGTAAGTCTAGGAAGTTGGTTGAGGCAAGGCTATTCTTGAAGTTTGGAAGAAGTTTTCAATAAAGAGTTTATTGATTTTCGTGTTTTCTTAAAGACATTGTTGATCTCGTACTTGGTACGGTTTGTACGTGTTTTTTCATGCTCCAAGCTTGTAATGTTTGGATAGTTAATTGAATAATCTTTCTTTTGGCATTGGAGTGATGATATTTTGTTGAGTATCAAGGGAGATATCTTAATTTTACCCCTGGGTGGTATGAAAACCCTCAAAATCAAGGTTTTGAGTGAATTATGGGTGTTTCTTCCATCCACACATTGTAGAGTTGCTAAATCCTGGTGGGATGGAAAGTATATGCCTATACTATTAAGAGGGAGTGAGGTCTAAATAACCATAATGATAGTTGTTTGTTGAAACCTAAGTGCTAGAGGGTTGTTGAACCTTGTCTTTTCCTAATGTGACATGATCCAAATGCTTTCAAGTTTTGTGGGTGGTTTTATTTGTGAACCCTAGGTGTGTGGGGGCTGATCATTTAAAGAATAATGGAGTTTATGACTCCTTGTAAGAGTATTTGAGAGAAGCGTTGAATTGGATTGTCTTTGCCATCATAGTTGTGTGTTTACCTTCCCTACCACTCTGCATTAGATAGGAAAGGTGTGTTAGGATGTATGATTTGAGTCCTTTAGTCTTAATAAGGTCCAATGTGACCATTCTATTGTAATTGATCAATTTTGAGGGGCTTTTGTATTCAATTTGTAAGGTTTGCAAACCATGTGGAAAGAATTCTCAAAGTTGACAAGGGGTGTCAAGGTAGATCTAGGATGATGTTTTCTTGAGTAAGTCATGATTTCTTAGTTGAATAAGGTCTCATTAGACTATTTGTAATAGTTTAGGTGTTTAAGAGGGTCTAGGAAAATATAAAGAGTCAAAACTTGAAAGTGCTAATTTTGTGAGTTGCATAAATGCAACAGTCATGAGAGGTTTAAAAAGTAGTTGTAAGGAAGTTGGGCATTTGTTTGATGAGGAGAATCATTTAAAAAGGCATGAAAACTCATTTTCTAATGTTGGCTTGAAGTTTGAAGCATTGGCAATAAGAATATATATGTTTTTCATCAAATTTAAGAGTTTTCTTATCATTTGCAAGCTTGTACGAGTCTGTACAGATTCATTCTGCCATGTAAATCATTTTAATTTGTGGTGGAAGGTGTTAAAAATATTTTGGAACAAGTTTGAGGGAGATCCATTGTGATTTGTGGTAAATATCCTTGTTTTCCTATGATAGGCCGAAGACACACTGTTTGAGGGTTTTGTAACCAAAATCATGATTTAAGGTCCCTTACACTGACTGTACCTACTATAACTAGTTTAATGGGCCCTAGGGGGTCTGATTAGGTTGTAGGTTGCATGATTAGAGTTGTGGAGAAGGAAATTAGGAGATAAACTTGTTGTCTTGATGAGTTTTGTGAAGAAAAATACATGAAAATGGAGCCTTGGGTCTAAGGTTTGTGGAAATCAATGAGGGTGTGGAGTTTTTTCCAACTTTTGAGCATATTGGGGTTAGAATATACATGTTTGAGCCAGTGGCATGGTCTGGGAGAATGTGCAAGTGGGACTTTGAATAAACCCTCTTGACTTGGCATGAAATTGAGGGTTTTGGAGTTTTCTATGTTGGAGGAGTCAACCTTGGGTGTTGATTGTGGTTTAGAGGTTTGAGGGCATAGAAAATTCAGCCCCAAGGTTTCAAGGGTCTATGTTAATTTTAAAGGTAAGTTTCTTTGTAAATTTGGCCTAATTCATGGCCTAGGACAACTTTGACAGTCTAATTTCAAGGGATTGGTCCAAAAGACTTGTATCTGGTAAAGAGATATGTTGTATAAATCTTAAATGGGTATCTTAATCCACCTTCTTATTGTCAAGTGTTTTGGAAAGCATGGGAGTTAAAGGCCAAAAACTGAGTTTGCACTATTGCTAGGTTACATGGGTGAAAGTGAGAAGTTAGACTCTCGATTGTTGTCAAGCTTTGACGATTTTTTGGATAACTCTAATAGGACATTTTAATCTTGTTAGATGTCTCTTGAATGCAAGTTGTCACTTTGAATGATTTTGAGCCCCCTCTTTGCATCACCCTTCTATTCTCATCCCATTACCCTCTCTTATTTCTCATTATGTTCCATTATCCCCTCTTGGTCTTTATATCAACATGATACCTAAGATATTGTTTCATTTGCAGCTGTTGACAAGAGATAGCCTTGGTGATTTTGGTGGCACGATGGACCATGGAGTTGTTGCAACAATAGCCAGTTTTGATCCATTGAGAGAGGTATGGAATAGATTAGTTGATTTGACATTATATTTGATATTTTATGGTCTATTATAGAAAATTTTCACGATAATTTTATGTAGTTTAATTTCTATCTTCATGGTTGCTACAGGTGGTTGTCACTCTAGATCATGGACGTGGTGATGTTGTAAATGTGCATGATGACTATATGTATGCGGTAAGTGATTATATATTTTGTTATATGCCATTCCATAATTCAATTTCTATGTTTTAACATCTTTACTTGTAATTGTATCAGTTGAAGGTCCAAAGTGAAGAGAGGAGGACTAGCGAGCGTGTTCGAAAGACAAGAGAAGCAACAGTCACTCCATTCAGCCGAATTTCGAAGGCAGCACAAGATCTATTTCCTTCCCCTAGAGGGAAATGACTATGTATTAGTGTTGTTTGTTGTATGCCTATGTGGCATTTTGGAACATATGTTTTGTACTATCGATATATACATGATATTTTATGTCCGTATGGATCCTTTGTACTAAGCCTATATGGTTTTTTTGGATATATTGTGTATAATTTTATCAATATATATCATTGTATAGCCTTTCAGATTTTTCATTAAACAAACTCTTATTTTGCTACTGCCATTCTTGAATTATGTTATCATGCATATTGTGTAAGTTGTATGCTTGAATGTTGTAGGCATGGATTTTTTTTACATCTAATGCTTAATTAATTACTGTCGAATGCTCAATAAGCCCCATCTAAAGCATATTGTATAAATAAGTTTCATTCGTGGTGGTTTGTATCCTTCACTTATTCACATGTATGTTTCACCTATATTGTGTTTATTCACGTATATGCTTCATGCTTCCAATCCATAGCAGAAAAAACATTTTGGGGAAAATTTTGACAAACCAAAAGTATAATACTTTTTGAAAAAACTGGGAAAAATTATACAACAAAAGATAAAAACTTTTTTTTAAAAAAAATTGAAAGGTATTTCCATAGCATATAGAGATATAGAGAGAAAATAAAATAAATATTTTAACTAATGAATTGTAAAAAATGGATTTTTATAGTTTATATTCATATCGTTGATTACATTGCATTGCACATCTTTCAAAGTCAAAGCATTACTTCACTTTGAATAACTAATAAGTAGATGCTGATAGATGCCCAAATTTTAATTACAATATAGTTTGTACAAAGTCAACCTAAGCAGTTATGTAATTTCTTCACATTGCATAACTAATAACTAGGAGCAGCTGCCAATTGCATTTTCTTATCATGGCATTCTATGAGACCAAATTTCTTTGAGATATTTTTTCAAATAGTTCCCTGCCTTGTCTATGTTACCACATTCTTCATACATGTCTACCAAAGCGTCTTCTTAAATAGTTCACTGCCTTGTTGCTATGGCTAAAATCCTAAAACAAGTGATTTTGAACAAGCTATGGATGCTTCGAAAAAAATATATCAAAAGAATAATAGTAAGCAATAGCATAGACAAGGTAGTGAACTATTTGAAAAAATTCATCAAAAATATTGCTTTGAAATGATAAATTTAGTTGTGCTTTCACTCTTCTTTAACTTTGTATATCTACTCCTTTTGGTTTTCTATTTGTGTGATGGTAGACCAATGCTCAAGCCCTATGTACAATCTCAATTGGTATTTATTGTTTTGGTATCTATTGTGTGATGCTAGAGAGAATAAGAGAGATGTCTAGAGAAATTTATGATGTCAGGTTGGGGTACAGTTTCTCTTGATTTCTCAGGATCTAAAAATTGTGTAGCTTCTAGTTCAGATCACCCTCCCAAACCATCACCCAATCTCATTTTTGGTTTAATAGTGGGACTAATGATGTGGTCCAATTTCCATAGAGGAAAGAGATATCTACCTAGCTTCCAGATGGATCAATGCCAACAAAATTTTATGCAGTTGCTTTTAATTTTCGAGTCTCCAGATCTGTGTAATTTATGATTGAGGCCACTCTCCCAGACCATTTGGCAATCAAATTATTGGTTGTATGAAGAACTGATAACCTTTGTAATTTGATATTGTAGGTTGTCCTTTATATTTTGAACCTTAACAACCTATATTATATTCAAAATAATTTCATTGTGTAAACATTCTATTTTCTTAGAGGTTATGATAGATAAGTCACAACTATTGGTGGGAGCACTGATAGATCCATGCCTAGAGAAATAGAGCAAGTTTATAAGCTTCTATAGAAAAGTTCTTAGGACGATCAATCCTATATATGGCCATTAAGTGTAGACACTTGGTTAAGTTGTCCAAAGTTTTAGGATAAACTCAAATTAAATTTATTGGCTTAAGGTTGGTAGCACACCGTTACAAAAATTCTGCAAAGCCTTGTTGATCAATTTAAATTTGAGCACATCAAGACTGTTAAAGTTGAATATCTCTTCACTAGATAGCTACATTATGTAGTCATTTGGGGAACTGAAAGGCTATGCATTCTAAGAACATAGTTTCTCCTTAAAATATTTTGCAACTGAATAACCCAAGTTTATTCAAGATATCAAAAGGATCTAGAAATAGATTCCAAATCACAAAAATATTAGATAGATGTAAAGGTAGTAGTGATGCTAGTGCATGAAGGACCTCTTTTCTTAGAGTTTTTAATAGATAGATTATTACTATTAGTAGGATAAATGAGAGTGTGATGGATGGAGTAATACAAAAAATTAATAAGTTGTCATAGATTCATTCTTATGGTGAATTTAAGAAGGGTTACAAAGCATAGACACCCACCCAAATAATTTGAAGCTTGGGTGGAATACGGATCTTGAAAAAATTGAAATAGTGTTGGCAACCAATTGACAAAGTATTCATCAAGACCCTATATGCCAAAGAAATCTCTTAATTTGAAGACTTGCTACTATGCAGCCTGAAATGATTGTTAGATTTTTACCCTTTTCAAATTGGTTTTGAATCTCAAGATATGAATTAGGAATGAAAGTTGAAAACACAAACTTGGAATGATGTGGTTCCATAATGTGGTTCCTTGGTTCCTCTATTGGGATATTATTTTAACTGTCAAAAGAACATTATTATTTTAACTGTGAAAGGGATCATGTTTGTCAACTTTTTCCCCAAATGAAAATTTGTCACCATAGGAAAATGCCTCTGAGATAGAAAAAACCAATAGAGGTTATTGTAGATGGTCCAAACACGATCTTGTAGTATCAGACAAGAAGTTTCTAAGCGTCACAGTGTCCGAGTAATAGCATGTTGAAGTTTCCAGCCATTTTGCACTTTGGACCCTTAAGGGATCGATCTGGTTGAACGTAGCTCGGAGCAATTTTGCATGTTTGGGTGTGAAAGAGGACCATGCCTAGCATAAAAATACCTATTCATATGCATTGGAACGTTTCGTTTGGTCACACGAGATGCATAACAAAAGCTGCACCACTTTGCAACTTTCAACTACTTGCATTTGACAGTTTTTTCCCTGAGTGAAAATTTGCCACCACAGGAAAATTCCTTCGAGATAGAAAAAAGTGTGTGAGGTTATTGTAGAGGGGGCCAAAAATTATCCCATAGGCTTAGATGGTAATTTTCTAAGCATTTCGGTGTCTGAATACTAGCATGCTCAAGTTCACAGCCATTTTGCACTTTGGACCCTTAAGGGATCGATCCGATTGAACGTAGCTCGAAGCGATTTCGCATGTTTGGGTGTGAACGAGGACAATTCCTAGCATAAATTTACCCACCTAGATGCGTTGGAATGGTTTGTTTGGTCACACGAGATGCAAAATGAAATTTGCACCACTTTGCAACTTTCAACTACTTGCATTTGATAGATTTTTCCCCAAGTGAAAATTCGCCACCACAAGAAAATGCCTTTGAGATAGAAAAACCCAAGAGAGGTTATTGTAGATGGGCCCAACATGATCTTGTAGGATCAGATGAGAAGTTTCTAGGCATCATGGTGTCCGATTAATAGCATGTTGAAGTTCGCAGCCATTTTGCACTTTCAACCCTTAAGGGATCGATCTGGTTGAACGTAGCTCAAAGCAATTCCACATGTTTGGGTGCGAAAAAGGACCATGCCTAGTGTAAACATACCTATTCAGACACGTTGGAACAATCCATTTGGTCACATGAGCTGCAGAATGAAAGTTGCACCACTTTGCAACTTTCAACTACTTGCATTTGACAACTTTTTCCCCGAGTGAAAATTCGCCACCACAAGAAAATGCCTCCGAGATAGGAAAAACCGAGCGATTTTATCATAGAGGTGCCCAATGTGATCCCATAGGCTTAGACGAGAAGTTTCTAAGCATCACGGTGTCCGAATAATAGCATGTTGAAGTTTGCAGCCATTTTGCACTTTGGACCCTTAAGGGATCGATCCGGTTGAACGTAGCTCAGAGCGATTCCGTGTGTTTGGGTGTGAAAAAGGACCATGCATAGCGTAAAAATACCTATTCAGATGCGTTGGAACAATCCGTTTGGTCACACGAGCTGCATAACGAAAGTTGTACCACTTTGCAACTTTCAACTACTTGCATTTGACAACTTTTTCCCCGAATGAAAATTGACCACCACATGAAAATGCCTCCGAGATAGAAAAAACAGAGAGAGGTTATTATAGAGGGACCCAACATGATCTCGTCGGATTAGATGAGAATTTTGTAAGCATCACAATGTCTGAATACTAGCATGCTGAAGTTTGCAGCCATTTTGCACTTTGGACCCTTAAGGGATCGATCCGGTTGAACATAGCTCAAAGTGATTCTGCGTGTTTGGGTGCAAAAGAGGACCATCTCTAGCGTAAACATACCTATTCGGATCCATTGGAACAGTTTGTTTGGTTACACAAGCTGCAGAATGAAAGTTGCACCACTTTGCAACTTTCAACTACTTGCATTTGACAACTTTTTCCCCGAGTGAAAATTTGCCACCACAAGAAAATGCCTCTGAGATAGAAAAAAAAAAGAAGAGGTTATTGTAGAGAGTCCCAACATGATCTCGTAGGTTCAGACAAAGATTTCATAATCACCATGGTTTACGAGTAATACCCTGTTAAAGATTGTTGCCCTTTTGCACTTTGGACCTTTAAGGGATCGAGTCGGTTGAACCTATCTCAGAGCGATTGTGCTCTCTTTTCAATGGAATTAGGTGGGCAGCAGATTTAACTATGTTTTAGTTATAGTTTGGTTGGATTTCAAGTGATTTTGTGCATTTTAGAAGCCAATTATTGAGGGTCGGTCTATATACCCTGTTTTAAGGGTTTTGAGTGCATTAAAATGCAATATTAAGCCTTCCACCCACTGTATGTTACCTTTTGGCTTGTTGTGATTTTACCTTTTGTCGTCAAGAAGGGAGGATTTGAGACTTTGTAGGGGCATCCATTTTTTGTCAAAATTCAGTGCTTTGGGCTTGGTATAGGCTTGTATGTGGTTTTTGTCTTGACTGTCCTATCAGACAGTGCTACAAGGGTTAAGGGTAAAAGAGGCCTAAAGGCTAGAGCGATGATAAAATGGAATTCCTTAGGTGCAAGTTACAATGTTATGTCTTGGAGTGGTCAGGTTTAACATGTTCTGGGGTAACAAATCTAGTCTAAACCTCTGTCTCAGTCTGATTGGCCGAAATCCCATCTCAAGTGGCAAGGTTACCCTATTGTGAATTTGGTGAATTGATGTCCAAGTGGGAATATTTGAGATAAGTTGTGTCATCTCTCCTATTTATTTGATCCACTCTGCATCATGGTTCTAGTTCGAAACAATCTCATTAGGTCCCCTTGTGGCATTGTAGATTGGTCCATAGTAGTTGTTTGGTTGAATGTCATACCCCAAGGTATGTTAGAGATGACCTAGGTTGCATTGATTTTTATGAGGCATACGCTGCCCCTACCTTGTCAAACCTACGAATTTGGCAAGCCAGTGAGCTCACTAGCTTGCCAATTCAGTAGGATTGACAAGGTAGGTGGTGCAAGAGCACTTAGGCACCTAGTCACAAATATCCATGTTTGATGGTCAGAATGCACCCTAGCATTAAAAATGTGTCAACAAGTGAGTTTGAAAGCCTAAAAGGCAACATGAAAGATTGTATCTCAATGACATAATGGAGTCATTAGTTTAGTTAGTAGGAAAAGTGATACAGTTGCAAATTTGTGAGTTGCATAATGCAACAAATTTGTAATTGCAACGGTTATGTGTTTTGAAAAGTTGGTTTCTTGGTGGTCAGGGGCATTGATCAGTTATAGGAGGATGAAAAATTCTATGTAAATCCTAGAGAGGCTCGAGTTGTGGTTGTTGGATTGGAGGGAAAAGAATAGAGCTTGGAAATTACTTTGTTTTCTCATAGTTTTACTAATTTTTCTGAGTTCCCTCCCTGTGTATAGGCCAAACAAGTCTTATATGTATTGAATTCCCTTGAGAAACAATAGATAAATTTTCTAACTTGTGTTTGGTGCCTTGGAAAGGTTTGGTTTAATATTTTAGTGTCTTAATTTATCAAATTGCTCCTACCGGGTTCCTGAACAACCTTAAGGGTTTGGGGTTATTCTAATGGCATAACCATCCTCCCACCTACTATCATCAAATGAAACTCTGTGGGATGATGTATTTGAGTGTAGGGAATGTTATTTTAGGAGTAGGAGGTGTGGAAGGATGATCCCTTGGCTTGAAGAATGAAAAGAAGGGTTGGAGGTGTGTGTTTTCCCTTGGAAATTGGTGGGTCAAACCTATGGAATGAATAAGCCATATTGTTAATGGTCAAGTGAGTCTTCCTTAAGCATTGGTGGACATATTAAAAGATGTTTGGGCAATTAGACTGGGTAGGAATGACTGGGAAGGTGAAGATTCAATGACAGTACCCTAAAACCCTAGTTATTTAGGCTACAAGGAGGCTTTTTGCATTGGAGGCTTGTTTGAGGGTTTTTCTAGCTGTTGCAAGGGAAACATATGTCAATAGGTGAGTTTTGAGGAATTCAATGAATCTACCATGGGGATTGTGCAAATTTGGTTTAATTATTATAGATTGGATGTTGACAACCTATGTAGGGTCCTTGTTGATTTTGATGTTATTTTACAAGGTTGAGTTTATTGAAAGTTGATGTCTTGCTTGGCATATTTGAGAGAAGTTGTGTCAATTTGTGTCTTGGATTACCACCACCTATGCATCAATAGGGGCAATAAAATATGCCTTTCTACAATTATATTAAACATTATTTCATTCTTACTAATAAATCCACATGTTTTTCCTTGAAGACAACTTTAAATGTAAACCATGAAGCATTACAAAAAAATTTAAATGTAATATACACATTTAATTGAGGCATATATTAAGGAATATACACATTTGCATGTATTAATTTCTCATAATTTTAGTATATCAAAAAATACACTAAGTCAATGACAAATATTACAATAGTGATGGAAGAACATCTTGAAAATATTCCCATTTGTCAATACTTGTAGCAATACATGCAAGGAAATAATCCTCCCATTTCCAACATAGATCATGAAATATATTGTACTTGAGAAGAAATAAAAGGAGTTGCTGCCCAGTTTCGTTTTTCCATTCCACCTCAGCTGGCCAAGCTATTTGCATTCCAAAATGGTTCAAAACATGTACATCCCCTACTCCCTACGAAAAACATGGGTAGTAGCCTCTCTGTGGTTGTGTAGTACAATAGGAATTTGGTCCATAAAAAACCTGCAAAAGCCTCTCAATCTTAGACATAGACTCACATAAAAATCATTAAAAGAGAAATAACTAAATAATGTCAGTCATATAGCTGGCGAGACCTACTATCACCTTCATGCATGCTAGATAAGAGGTCGCTTGAAGGTCCTACAATGGTGATGTTCCCTTCGCTACTTTATCATCTCTCGATGACCCTACATATAAATTTCAAATATATCACTGAGAGGTTTAACATAAAACATGTAGCATATAAGAATCCGATAAATCTAGGAGATGGAAAAGAAAGAGAAGATTGACAACCAAAAAATGCACCAACAACCAATGTTTCTCATACCACTGAACACTTGCACCACCAACCGATGTTGTTATTCTCTTATATACTTTGACAAACTTCAGTATTACCTACAGTTAAAATCAGAAAAGGATCAATGACAATCGTAAATGCATATGACATCAAACAATAATGGTGAAAAAGCCTTATTGCAAGGTGTTGGTCCAAAAAAGTGATCAAAACATGACTTTACAAATTCAATGTGCATACTTACAAATCAATACAGGGAACCATCTAGGTCTACTCTACTCTTTATTGTGTCAAGTATTGCCTCGTGGTCAGACTCACACACTTTCCACAAGTTCTTGTTCGCAGGTCTACCCTTATATTTGATCAAATGAATGTTGGTGGCGATGATTAGGTTCGAATAGTGAAGAATTTTCCGATGCATGTCGAAGTCCTCAAACAACCAAATTGCAATGTATTCTTAATTGGATAACTTTGAAGCCATGTTCGAGTAACAACCACCGAACCTATAGGATATTCTATGTTTTCTCCGTCTATAACTGGGGACTCCAATTTACTTTTGGCCTCAATACAACGACACAGGTAATAATCTATACCCTCCTCATTATCTTCATCTGCAATCACCACATAAACGTGCCCTGCATTGATATGTTCATCTTGTTAGATTTATTTACTGAGCAACATAATAAAACTTGTAAGTAAGATATATTACCTGGTTCTAGTGGGTCCGATACATGATCAAAGTCAATGGATGATTGCATCTCCATCATTTGTAGAGCTGTCGGGAGCTGATAAGTGTCAAGTGGGGTTAGACTTCTTATATACCATTTGTCAACCCACTCTGTTGACTCGCAATCATTCCATGATTAAAGTGTACATGCATAATAGAAGCATGCCATCTTCCTTGTATGGATAGTCCATGTACCTGCATTGGAGCTTTTAAAAGAGTGTAGCTCGCTCCATCCTGTTAGTGTACAAAAATCCTCATATTCTGTAATGTTAGTATCATCTACTAAATGAAAAAATCTACGAACTAAAGACTTACCTTCACTACCTAGACCCATTGCACCATTGCACCACTGGACAATTGATCTTGCATCTATCAACTTTACTCTGTTTGTGTACTTTAATTCTTCTCGTGCTAGGGCTCTTTTGATACATGCACCTAATCCATCATGCTCCCCCTTTCCATGCCCAACCTCTGAGAAGTTCCACATATGTTGAACACCACTAATCCTATGCATCCTGCTCAATCAGTAAAAACTTTTGGCATTCTTGAATTGTGATGTACAATTATCTGACCATATGATATGTTGACTAAATGATATACCCCTGCTAGCCAGATCAACCTTGAACAAACTCTGTAGAATGTGAGTGATCACCACTGATGTAAAAGTAATACTCCCTCAATACTTTCCTATTTTCCTCTGTACTATCATTTGCATGAATGAATGCTATATGCATAAATATAGCAACTTGCACAGAGTTGTAGTACTGTGATTGCACCTTGTTATGTGGTTGTAGTGTGTAGTTCTCAGCGAAGTCGACAACTGAAATGATATGACGAAGTGGAAATGTGTCCTTGCATAACTTGAACTGTGAGTCCAACCATTGTGCTCTGTGTGTATGCCTTGCAGAATCATAGACCACCTGATCACGAAAAATGCCCATAAACTAATACACTGGAATCTTATCACTGACCAATTCACACTTCTTTGCTTCTTTCCCATCTTTTAGCCTATATGCCACTGTCTTATATTTGCCAAATTCCACAATTTTGTCTCCAATTGTGTGTGTACTAGCCATGTGTTGGCAAATGTTGCATGCCACCACAATGATCACATGTTCCATCCAAACATGATTTTTTGTAAAAAAATTGACCATCCTCTCTTTCACATAACATGGAAGACAAAAATTTCCTTGACGATTTAGGTGGAGGCATTATGTTACATTCTTGTAAAACATTGTCAGTATGCATATCTACACATATATGTCGATAAACATCATAATGGTTAGAAAAATCAATATAAACCCTACAACAACAAGTAGTGCATGTGTGATTTATTTTGACATAAAAAGGCTTTAGCATTTCAAAATACCTTTGACATATTTTAATTTCAGGAAACTTTTGTACAAAATCAACAAAAGATTGGGTTTGAGTGGTATCCAAATAATGCATTGGATGTGGCTCACAATTTTTACTACCAATTCTTCTTCTTACAACATCTCTTTGATTAGGAGAGGTCCTCATGTTATCCTTTTGATAATTCACAATTAAAGATCTCAAGCCTTGAGCAATTCTTGTATCTTTTTATGGCACTCTACCCGAAAATTCCCATAACTCATTGCTATTTGGATCCTCCACGCTTTCATGCCTTCCTTTGGCTCTCATTAGAGATGATCTACTTATTTTAAAAGACTTACTTTCCTTTGTAAGGTTCACCTTGTTCCTTGTTTGACTGCTTAACAGTGTTGTTGTCATCACACGTCGTGTGGTACAACTATCCTTCGTGCATGAGGTGGAACCCACGCTCTCGTATGCACTCATCAAGTTCTTTATAATGTAATTTTCACTTGAGTCATTCAAAACTCTTAGCCCAAGAGCCTTCATGGTGGGCCTAAATTTGAGTTTCCTCATCATTTCAACAAATAGTTGGCATCTTCCACCCTCACTT
Organism: Sequoiadendron giganteum; assembly: GCA_007115665.2. Taxonomy (NCBI): domain Eukaryota; kingdom Viridiplantae; phylum Streptophyta; class Pinopsida; order Cupressales; family Cupressaceae; genus Sequoiadendron; species Sequoiadendron giganteum. The sequence goes on along the minus strand of CM021101.1, from coordinate 655,856,627 downwards.
AGATTCGCAAAAAACAAACTCCATATCCTTTGTGCATATCTTTGACATGTACGTTTTGGAATCTTATTAGGCATCCATTTCAAAACATTGGAATCAATATCAATCAAAAATGTAGGTTTTCTATGCAAAACTCTAGGAGGAGTTCTCAAATGTAAATTTGTGTCAATATTGGGAAGGTCAACAACATCGGGGATAAATTGCATACCTTCAATTGGAGGTGCAATTGATGACATACCTTGAGATTGACATGTAAACGATTTTGTACCTCCAACTTGAGATGTCGTTTGTGGAGTTCCTTCAAATAGAGATGTGTTTGTTGATGTACTTTCAAAACACAATGTTTTTGATGGTGTGTCTTCAATTGGAGATATGATTTCTGATGTACCTGGAAAACCACATGTTTTTGTCAATGTGTCTTCAACTAGAGATGTGCATTGAGCTTCACCTATGGTTGATGATGTGCCCCCATCTTCGGTATCCATTCTTGTCCTTCCACGAAATTTCCTCATTCATGCCCTTTGTTTTACCAATTTGACATATCTTTTAGATTGCACGGGAATTTTCGGTTGTATGGGCTGCAATTCCTTTGCTTCACGAGCTACATTTTTTGATTCTCTTCTGCTTGCATTTTTAGCTGCACATTCTTCTGGTGTTAAATGTTTTGGTTGATTCCTTGGCATGACCTTGAATGCTACATGTTCACAAACACACATAAAACAAAAGTAAGTAATGCATTTTACAAAAATATTGATTTCACTAATTACATTGCATTAAATATGAAACACACCAAAGAATTTTATGAAAGAAGGCAATGAGTTGTTTGGAATTATCAAACATTTCTATGCTACACAATATTTTTCATACATGATGGAGTTAGATGTGTGTAGGGTTAGATATTAGAGTAGGGATTTTGAGTGTGTTTGAAGAGTTGGCAAAGTACCTAGAGGTTGATGCAGTGCATTTAGGGATCCACAATGAACTTGTTCAAAGATTTAGAGGAAGGCTCTCAATAGACTTACACACAACTTGATCACTTAACTTACCAAGAAACACCATTTTTGATGCAGAGATGGGTGGAAACCATTCAATACAAAAAATCAATGAGAATCAATCAGGTTCCAAAGCAAAATCAGAAGTTCAACTAAAAATCTCACCTTCTACCAAGCTTTCTCTTGTAGCATAGGTAACCCGGTTCAAGGGACTTTTCACCAAGATTTTTCAAAACACAAGACAAAATCAGGGATGATTAAGATACCCATTTGCAAGTTGTAAAACATAGGTAAACCCCAGCATCAACTCCTTTGGACCAACATTGACTTCCACTAGACCCACCTTGGAAAAGGTTATTCAATTGGCCTAATTTACAAAGAGAGCACCTTTTAAACACTACATATTCACTCAAAATATTCAAACAATAGTATTTTATGTGTCAAAACCTCCAATTTCCTGATTTGTTTCCAGGTCCAAGACCTCTAGACCCCTAATACACCAAGCCCTCAATTTCAAACAAAATACTTGGGGTTTTAATGAAACTCCTATCTCCCGGACCTACCAGACCCATACAAAGCACCAAAAACACTTACCAGACCCTGCACATGGTGAATAATACATTACATGGACAATCCTTCCCACATTTTGTCAAAACACCACTTGAAGCCCTAATTTTCACCATGAAAAGACCCTACTACAGTCCTAGAACATCATCCCAAACACCCAAACTTGACCCCACAACATTATAAATATGTTAGGCATGTATTTTAAAAGTTAGAGGACCCATTCCATGAGTTACAATAGGCAAAAAAAGTGTAATGGGTTGAATTACATAATGAAACCCCTCAATCCAAGAATACTGTGAAAGTAGGCAACAACAGTAAAAATAATATAACTTTCGCTATACAAAAAGGTAGAACCTATAAATAGATTAAAATGAAAGATAATTCATTAATCTACAACATCCAACTAGTTTCGTATCATCTTAGAGTTTGTACAGGTCGTACAACAACAAGAAAAGCGAGAGAAACTAGTAAATTTCTACAAAATAACGTTCTTCTTGATAAAAAAAATGGGGTACAAATCAACCAACAACCTCTTCTTCGAGGCATTGAAGGTTATTAAACATATTTTGATTTCATTCCGACTCCCTCGAACTCTGCAGCTTTTGCATCTTTTAGCAACTTTTCTGACCACATTTAGCCAAATTGCAAGCTATGACACAAGTGAACTCCCTTAGCTCCAAATACATTATAAAATGGTCTAATTGACCTTATGGAACACAATATACTCAACATTATCTAAAATCATAGCATTTTACCATGCTCACTAAAGATGATATTTTTGAAAAAATTGAGCTTACAAGGTGCTCCTGCACCAGAGGCCTGGAACGTTGATTTTGAAGTTGTGTCTTTTGACTAGCATTATTGAGCTTGAACTTTATAAAGGTTATGATGAACAATTCACGGATTAGAGTTTCTAGTAATATTGAGTTTATTTCATTATGTTAGGAGTGACTGTTGTATGAATACAATATTTTGAGCAATAGACTTTCATATGGTGGGTTTTGTTAAAATCTTCCAGAGGTTTAGAATGGTAGACTTTTTGAAAAGCATAGATTGTTATTTATGGATGATCTTTGTTTTGTTTTAGATGTGAATTGGTCAGTTCAACATTGAATTGAGGTTTTTGAGATTGAAGATTGTTTGAAACTGATCTAATTATGATTTTTGAAGGTTTTGTCTCCCTACTCTGCATCACAAACCTATGGTATAAGTTGTTGCCACCTAAATGAAAACTAGAGACTCTTGTGTTTATTTTTCTCAAAACCAAATTTTTGATTGTCAATGAAGTTATGAAGAATATGAATTCAAAGAAGGTTTTGTGATGCTATATCTTATAATTATTCACTATTTCTTTGGCAATGAGGTAACTTAGAAAGACAATAAGCATTCTCAATTGCACAAAATTTCCCATTTTTTAATTTATTAGAAAGGTAAATGATATGAATGAATGGAAACTTGTATTAACAACTATGTCAACTCACTTGAATTTATCTGAGCACATGTGATGAAGGTGATTTTTTTATGGAACAAAAAAATTAATGGACACTTGCATTAACATTGATGAAAGCTATTAGGTTTTCCAAATTAGATGAAAATAAAAGTTTTCCAAATTAGCTGAAAAAAGAATGAAATACAGTGAATTCCACTAGTCATGCTGGAAATGGACTACTATAAGCAATGCAAATAGAGTTCATAAGTAAATTTATGTTAATTAAATGCCATGTTTTTTATTTTTTTGTTCTTCAGACTCATAAAAATTGAACTTTTTTATGCAAATCCCATCTAATTCAATGTTGAATTCTATGTCCAATTGTTATGATTAATAAAATCATTAAGGAAATTTAGTTTATATTGTCAAAAACAACAAATATACTAAATATAAACATTTCAATATTACCAAATTGAATATATTACGTCAAATAATGTAAAATGATGTAGAAAATTCAAAATGTCTTCTACCACGTTGTCTACCATGCATATTGGTGGTAAAAAGATGATGGATCAAGCATAGATTGGTACAATATGAACTCAACTACATAAAAAAGGTATTTCTGACTCAGATAAAGCATCGAACAAGACAAATACAGGAGAATGTGGGCCTGAATCATGGGATCAAGCCTTATTTTACCGTTTCAAGGTAAACCACATTTGGCGCTCGCCAAATATGTTGTTTTGAAAAACAAAGACCTGAGAGAGGGAGGGAGTGGAAGAGAGAGAGAGAGTGGGATGGGGTGGGAGGGAGATATTTGAGAGAGAGGGAGAGAGACAAAGTGGGAGAGAGAGAGAGGGAGAGGGGGTAGGACAAAGATACTTGAGAGATAGAGAGAGGGAGAGGGGGTGCGAGGGAGAGATAGAGAGAGGGAGAGAGACAAAGTGGGAGAGTGGGAGAGAGTGAGAGGGAGGGAGTGGGAGAGAGAGAGGGAGTGTGTGTGTGTTTGTGTGAGAGAGAGGGGGGATGGAGATACCCGAGAGAGAGGGAGAGAGATAGAGGGAGTGAGTGAGTGACAAACCTAAGAGAGGGAGAGGGGGTAGGAGGGAGAGACTTGAGACAGAGAAAGATAACAACCTAAGAGAGGGAGATGGAGTGAGAGAGATAAAAAGATCAAAGAGGGAGAGAGAGTGAGAAAGGGGGTTGGAATGAGATAGATTTATTTAGGTACTTATGTGGGAAGGAAAGAGACCTGAGAGAGTAGTCTAGGTCGCATGGGAGGGAGTGAGACTTGAGAGGTAGAGACTTTAGAGGGATAAAGAGTTATCCAGTTATAGTAACGAGTTAGAGAAGGTATGACAGGTAAAACCTCGACTATCCATCTATGATCATAAATTGTGCACTCTAAGCATTATCAAAGTTGTTCACCAAAGAGGGGAATTTTAGTTATGTGCAAAGCAGGCCATTTAGCGCTCGCCAAATGGCCTACTTTGAACGTGTTAATTAACAAGATTTGCCAAATTTTCTCATATTTTTGTTTGTGCTCCCCGTCTCATTTGCACATCTTTCAATGCGATTTTATAAAAAAACCGTGATAGCATTAACCTCTCTCTTAGCTATTTAAATATATAATTATTTTTCATTTTGATTTAGTTAAGGTTTTGATCCATGGTTTCTATTGTAAATGCCTTTATTTTTGGTCAAAAACCAACATGTGCTAGTTTTAGGATAGATTTTTACCCGTTCATTGAAACGTGAAACAAATTACATTTTTTGAAACTAGACTCCATTCTACACATGATGAAAAAAAAAGAATCAATTTTCGATTAGTTTGCAAAAAATTTAGGGGGGAACATGCTCAAATTTTAGCTTTTCAAGATGTGTCCACTTTGAAAATTCATAAAATATTATATATTCATTAAAAAAAAATTATCCGAAAAAACGAGGATAAACTACATGGTGTTAGCTAATTTCTCACCGTTGGGATTTTTGAAATTCATAAAAAAATTCAATCAAAAAGGGGCGAGCCCTCAGGCACTATGCTATCTTTTTTGATAAAAATAGGACCTGTTTTGCCCCTTTTGAGACCCTTAATTTTTATTAATTTAAAAAAAAATAGTAACTTAGAAACTAGACTTGGAGCACTTCAACTTTTGTTCTTGCTACATCTTGAAATTTTGAGCATAACTATCTTCATTTTCTCATGCAAATCAAATTTTGTTGATTTCAAAAAAAAAAAAAAAGTGGCATCTTAAAAACCAAAATTGTGTCACAGATTGGTGCACTTACCCGACTTCTGATGTCATCAATTTTTCTAGAAACAGTTTGTCTAAAGTATCCCACACTTGATGGGGTGTAGTTAAATTTTCGACATGAAACAATAGTTCTTGAGATAGATTTAAACACATAAATCCAAATGCCTGACACATTTGTTGAAAAACTTTTCTTTCTCTTTAGTCGCATTAGATTCTTTTTTTGTTCCCATAGTTATTCTATATAGCCCCTTATTTTTTAACACAAGACCCACTTTAATCTTCCAATCATGATAATTTAAAGGTGTTAGTGGAGAGATGGGAATTGTAGACTCCATGATGCCTTTAGTCACTTAGATAGTAGATGTAGAAAACTTCAATAGAAAGAGATAAAGAAAGTGAAAGTGAAGATGTGAAAAAAGGTAACACACCCACACAAAAAATCACTTCTCAAGGAAGTGTGCAATATGAACACACTACACACTAGATTTCCCCCTTGGTTATGTGTTGTTCCCTCCGTCCACCCCCTCCTTCGAAATTGTGCATTTAGTAAACGAAGTGAATTTGTCACTCTAACCTAACTTTTTCATGCAAATTTTTTCAAAATGCTTGAAAAAATAAAATTGTATGCAATAATTTTGGAGAAAAAAACTTTGTGAGAGAAAATTTTAATCCACCTATGCCTGGACCGAGGGCTTCATCGCTTCTTTGTGGCACTTGGCGCCTACGTGCCTTCAAAGGAACTTCCACCTTATTCTACCACGTGGATTTTGGAGGCGTATGAACTCCAAACTTCTCGCCTACAAAGGCATTGACTGCAGTTACCGACGTGAGCCCAACGTGGTGAACATGCCACTGTGTAAACGTCGGTGTTGCTGAAAAAATGGGGCCTTGTGAGGCGCGTATTACCTCCTACAGACAATCATGTCCTATGCGGCCAGTGTTCGATGCCAAATGCCTTCAGTCTGTGTAGTGGTTGACTCCTTCAACAAGTCGTTAGCCGGTGGGCAGGTAAGGCGACCTTTGAGTGAGGTCGTTGTGGCAAAGAAGAGGCCAAAGTACCTCTGTGCGAGGCTTTGGCAGGATTCACACTTCAAGCTGAAGGCATCGACGTTGGAAGAGATGTCAAGATGCCTCAATGTGAGGCTTCAGCGCTGAGTAGACAGACTGGCTATGACCAAAATGTCCATTGTGAGTAGAGGAACTCCGTCTAGGGAAAACCACAATTGCAGAATGTTTCTGCAATTACAATGCCTTTAATAATACGTCTGAAGAAGCAAAAAAACGGTCTCTGTACTGTGAGACAATCCGATTTGCACAAAAAGCAAACAAGATTTGATGCTAACCACACCGCTCTGACACCGTGTGAGAACGAGAGACCAAGATCGTGGAGCAGAAATCAAACACAAGATTGCAATGTATTGAAAATGAATATTTAGCTTTACAATCAATAAGGTATTTATAGGTGAAGTCTAGACAAAGTCTACAATAAGATTTCACAAGAATAAGAAAGGTGGCGGATGAGAACTCATAAGACTAGTTCAATAGTTCAACCTTCCTTCTATGTAGCAATGATGTGTCAAAAATGAGTTGACACATCGACTAGTGACTCACTTAAGGAGACTTAGTCTTTCCACATGTGAAGAAAGCTACTAACTATGATTATGTTAGGATAACTCATGTTGAGTTATACACCAACAAACCATATCTAATACAAAAAAAAATAAAAAAATAAAATATTCATTTAAAAATAATTCAACAATTACTAATTCTAATTTTAGAATAAATTATGAACTAACATATATCTATAAAATAAAATTTTCTATTTTATCTTTTAGTATAATTATAAAATAAAATTATACTTAAAAATGCATTTTAAAAATCATAAAATAATTTACATAAGAAAGTTTTTTATTTAAATCTTTTTAATATGTTTGCAAAAGAAATTACCACAATATCTTAAAAACTTAAATTTCATTCTAAAATTAAATTAAATTCTAATTTCTAAAATTTATAAAAAAAAATATATTATTAGTTTTTAAATAATTAATTAAATTGTCGTGATTATCTATACAAATGAATTAAATAAAATTTCATATTCATTTTAAATTTAGATATTAAAACAATCTTTCTATTTTATTTTTTCCTTTTTTTACATGTAAATCATTTCATTTTCTAAAATGATACTTAAAAATGCATTTAGAAACAATTATCAAATCATTTACATAAGAATGATTACTACATTTTTTTTCAAAAGATAAAAAGATAAGATTGAAGAGTGGATATGGATTTGCATGTCATTTGAACGTCAATTTTTATTTGAAAAGTTTTTCCTTACACATTGCTTTTTGGTGGATGTTATTGTATTATACCTCTGACGTAATTAATCATTTACAAAAATAAACTAGTATAAAAAAATACTAAAAAAGTATAATAACAATGTTCATTCTAAAATATAAAACATACATAATAATAATCTTATAAAATAATAATAAGAGGATTATAAATACATAGTAAAAACATATATATAATAGTATGATATTATAAATTAAACTCAATTATAATATTAAAAATATTGTAATTAAACTATAAAAATAATAATAATATAGAACATTAAAAATGGTGGGTGGCGTAGCAGACAATCGTAACAAAGTAGGAATGGTTGATGGTGTCGTTGCGGCAAAGAGTGATGGATGCCAAGTAGAGGTATGAACAACAATCCTTCGTGACTGCTGCTAATGTTGTCCCATTAGATAGAAGAGTTTCACCATGCCTGCCTCCTCATTTCCTGGGAGTAACAACCAACAAAAATGTGGATCTACATTTTAGTAAACCATGACATCTCCAAATGGGTTTAGGTCAGAGGATGCATAAGAAACCAAAATTGGAGGATGACATGGGATCATGGAGGGTCCCCAAATGCACAAAGGATACACTAGTCATAAATGTTACGATTATCGTAGGCAATGAAGCGACTTAGATTCACCATAAGGCCCTCATCAAGAGAGTTATTGACAAAAGCCTAGTGAGCTGAGATCCAAGAATGGGTGGCGATGAATTGGGGCTTTGAAACCACAATCACCTTTTTGTGAAAGTTTTTTATGGTCATATTTGAGCAAATGAAGGAAAGAGACGAAGTTCTGGATCAAATTGTTTGATGGATAGGTGACAGATTGGTTTACATAGAGAGATGGTCAAGGAATTTCAATCCTAGATCTATGTCTCCATCGGAAGATGAGTATTAGGTCTAACTGTACAATCTCCCCATGGAGTACTGGACGAGGGGTTTCCTGTGTCTCATCAAATCCCACTTTGGATTAGTTCTAGGTCTGTATATGGGGGAAGATGACTCTGGCTACTTCATGAGGCTCAAGTTAATCAACATTTGACCCCTCCCCAAGGTAATTCAACTAGCATCTAGGGTGGCATCTGGTCTCAACATATCAAAACAAAGGAATGAATGTATTTCTTTCTGAACTATAGGAGCAAAGTCCACTTTGAAAGAGATTGTTCAAAGCTTCAGCCTAAGAATCCTAGGCTAAAGGAAACAAAAGTGACAGATACACCAATAGTGCAAGTGTCAAGAGCATCATAAACAAAGTTTGGTGAATCAAAGGCAGATTATTCAACAAACATAATGGTAGTTTCAGGGGAGGAAGCCCAACATCAAAGAGGAACGGATGTGATGCTAAAGGCTTTTGAGATGTTGGGGGAAAAGATCAGTATGAATCATGTGATTTAATCCCATATGGGAAATGGGATCACTCTTGTGGCTCCCTCATCAAAAAAAAATTTGGTAGAGTCGTCAGTGGCGCCAACTTCAAAAATGGCCTTGCTAGAGACAAACAAAATAAGGGGTCATTTTAGGTGAAACAAGTAGGGAAAATGAGGTGGAGTATGGTGAAAATGTTGCTGAGAAGTATCCTCCCCTCGAAGGGGGGGTCAAGGAGAAAGACATTGGGAAAGAACAATGGTCAGAGGATGAGGAAGAGGTAGAAGAGAACTAGACATTATTGATCGAAGATGCATAAATCAATCCATTGCGAGCATAATAAACACTCGTCCTAAGGCAGGCAAGAGCTCAAGAAGGAAGACTAACTGACAGAAAAGGGAGGAGGAGGTCATGGAGATTGACAAGCATCAAGGAGTATATGTTGAGATCCAAGGGATGCAATGCCTCCCTCAAAGAGCTATGAAGATCCTATCTTGGAACGTTAGGGGCTTGAATGCCCCTAACAAGCAGTGTGTGACCAAGCACCATTTGGATAAGTTATTGGTCAACATAGCACTACTAGAGGAGATGAACTTGGGTAATTTGAAAGCATCAATATTCCTTTGGCATTCCAAAAATTGGAAGGGTGTCTTTCGGAAAGCGATGGGTGTTGTCGACAGGCTAGGGATTCTATGGAAGCATTCAAAAGTAGATATCTTAGATATTGAGATACATCATCATTAGATGGGGGGAAAGGTGAGTATTTTACACTTTAGCACCAACTTATATATTTTTAACATCTACAAACCCATAAATATAGAGGATAAATTCGCCCTTTGGAATGAAATCTCTAGAAAAATTTGCTTATTACAAAGCAACTAATTACTAGTGGGGGGAGTTCAACACTATCTTGGACCTATCTGAGAAGAGTGGCGGCCTCCATAAGGATAATGCAATAATGATAATTTTTTGTGTTTGTATCTGAGAATGCATTATGCAATATTCCTCCCAAGGAAGGCAAATAAACCTAGATGAACAAAAGAAGTGGTTTCACAAATATAGTAGAGAGATTAGGTCACTTTCTATTTTTTATGGATTGGCTTGATGGGAAGATAGGCATTGGCACAAGCATTCTTTTGATTTCTCTATAGGATCATTATCTGATTATGACAGAAGTAAGAGTTTCCTCAAAGTTGAATAGTGGGTACTTTAAGTTTGAGTGGATGTGGTTAAGGCATCCAAAAATCACTGAGCTACTTGAGAAGTGGTGGACTAAGGTGTCAGGAATTGGATGTATGTCAAACTTTGTGTTTTGCAAAAAAATGTCTCATTTCAAATCCAAACTAAAAGATTGGAATTTGTTCACCTTCGAGAATATCTTTAAGGAGAAAGACAGAGTAGAGGAGGAACTAGTCATCCTCAAAGAGAAGGTTATCCTAATAGGTATGGATCAGGTAGATTTTGCAAAAGAGAAAATCCTTCTTGTGGAGCATGCATAACTCCTTGTAAGGGAAGAGGAATATTGGAAGGCCAAGGAAAGAGTAATCTAGTCTGAGAAAAGTGATCTGAACATTGAGTTTTTCCACAACTCAACGAAGACCAGAAACATGGGAAACAAGATAACCAAAATCAAGATTGAAGATAAAAGGGTATTGCAGGAAGGGGATGAGATCAAAAATACTGCAACCAACTTCTTCAAAGAGCTCAGGTTGCACCTGAAGGTAGCAAAGATGTCTTGGATTGTATCACACCACTAGTATCCGAGATGGATACTCACATGTTGAGTGCACCCATTTCGAAGGAGGAAGTTAAGGTGGCCTCCTTCCAGTTGTACCTAGACAAGGTGTCCGACCTAGATGTATTCACAATACTCTTCTACCAACAATGTTGGCATTTCTTGGGAATGAAGTATGGAGGATTGTGGAAGAATTTAGGAAGCAAAATAAGTTTGTAAAAGATATTCACAACACAACTCTGGTTTTTATTTTGAAGAGGGTTGATTGTCAGTCATTTTTTAATATAGGTTGATTTCATTATATAACACCATTTACAAGATAATCTCAAAGGCATGGGTGAAAAGACTAAAGAAGATCATGGGCATAATAATTTATGAAATAATAAAGGCTTTATGCTCGAGAGGGAAATTAATGATAGCATCATCCTCTAGTCAATGAGGTTACTCACTCTATCATGCTTTCCAAACAAAAATTTTTGATGAACAAGTTGGAAATAAGCAAAGCTTATGACCATGTTAGTTGGTGCTTCTTGATGAAAGTGTTAGAGAGGCTTGACTTCATAAGGATTGGCTCAATGGCATATTTACATGTGTTTCTTCTATAATTATGTCGGTGGTAGTCAATAGATCATTAGGTGGTTTTTTTGAGACCACCCATGGGCTTTTCCAAGGGGACCCACTGTCCCCAATTTTGTTTGTGTTGATGATAGAAGCATTGAATGGTCTAGTATGTGCTAGATAAAGAGTGGGCCAATGGAGGGGAGTCAAGGTGGTGAGGGGGTGAATTCAATCTCACATGCCCAATTCACTGATGACATAACGATCTTTGAGGAGGCCACCCTACATGAGGTCGAGGGGATGGAGAATATGCTTGAATAATATAGCAAGTACTCGGGGTAGATGATCAACAAGGAAAATTCCAAATTGTTTTTTTTCAACTCCAAAAGAAGTTTGTAGAGGAGAATAGTGGAGGTGTTCAGTTTTTCTATAGAATCCATTCCAAAAAATACTTGGGTGCACCCATCTATAGCGAGGTGGTTCAAACAAAGCTGTGGAAGGATGTGATCGAGAAAAGTAGGAAGGAAGTAAAATCTTGGATGAGGAAGTGGCTAACACTAGTTGGGAAAATTACCATGCTCAAAGTTATTTTGGAGGAAATTCTTATCTATGTTATGTCCTGCATGGCGCTCTCAAGGAAGGTATTGGCCCAATTGGATGGCCAATGGAAAAAAAAATATGGAAGGGGGCCAACCCAATGAAACACATTCCCTTGGTTTCTTGGGATAAGATTACATGTCCTACTGAGGTTGGTGGCATTAGGATGAAGGACATACAACTCTAGAACAAGGCGCTCAGGGAAAATTAGGCTTGGAAATTGTTAAAACACCCTAAAAAACTCTGGTGCAAAAATCATGTAGAGTAATTGCCTTGTCAATGAGAATCCTAGTAGGATCCTCACAATTTCCAATAACTTCAGGGGCTCGACGATCTAGTGTTTCATGTGGGAGTGTAGGCCTATAATTGTAGATCATTTAATATGGCTAGTGAATAATGGGAGAAAAGTGAATTTCTGGTTGGACTCATGGGAGGGGATTCCTCCATTGGAAGAAGATAGAGTTTGGTGCCTTGAAATATGCTCTTATTTTTTAAAGAGGCACTAAGGTGGAAAACTACATTGTAGGGATGGATGCATCGAGTTTAGCAGTTTGGTCAAAAGTTGATAATATCCTAGTCAAGGATAAAATAAAGAAAAGTTTAGAATGAAAATCGGGGCAAGCAGGATATATCCCAACACATGTGAAGATGAGATACTTTGGTGCACAACCAACTCTAGTTCTTACTCAAAAAATTTGGTCTATCAAGTAATGAAAGCGGTATGAACTAATGCCTTAGATAGGAATTGGCCAATAGAGTTGTGTTGGGGCAACAAAGTTCTACCAAAAGCAGGGGAATTATTATGGACCATTTTGCATAGGAATATCCTCACTAGTGAAAGGTTAAAAATGTTGTGGATTGCAAGACCAAGAAAATGTGTGCTCTACAAGAAAGAGGAAGAGACTATTGACCATTTGATGTTACTGTGACTGTTTGCCTCTCAATGCTAGGACAAAGTTCAAAAACAACTAAACTGGCATAGATCGAGAAACAACAGTATTGTTGATTTATTAAAAGGATGACACTACTTAAGTGGAAAGGGTTGTGGGAGGCATTTGGGAAACCACCATGTCAATGGTGCTTTGGCACATCAAAAAAATGGAGCTAGTATTGGTGGAGGTTTTAAATAATAAAAATTCTCAAAGGAGTGATGTTTGCTTCACATAATGGGATGATGAGACAAGCAAGAATTGGCAAGGGTTGAAGGTCTCATGTAGAGTTAGCAATATGGGTGGGAAAGCCAATTGTGTGGCAACCAAGTGGTTGGCCCCTTTGCAAGTAGACTAAATTTGAACTTTGATGGGGTCACGAAGGGTAATATGGGCCCCATTGGAATTGGTTGCTTATTAAATGACAAGGACAAGATGTTGTGGGCTATCTCAATTTTTTTAGGGTTGGTTACTAAAAATGAATCGGAATTGGAGGGATTAGTGTGTGGTCTATCAAAATATTAGAGAAGGGGGGTCAACAAAGTAGAAATTGAATGGGACTCATTTATTTATGTGAATGCAATTAGGAAACATGACTCAAAATTGGAAGTTTCTAAAACATGTTAGAAGAGCATTAGTGATTCTAAAAATATAAGTTTTTCAATAAGGCATGTCTATAGAGAGGATAACATGGTCATGGAAAGGTTGGACAACATGGGTGTCTTCAATAGAACTAAGATGGTGGTGGAAAATTTCCTAACATACTGGGTTGAGATAATGGATATTCTCCAAGAGGATAAAATAGATTGAGTTGGCACTACCATGAGTAATGCTCATATCAGTACTTGTGCTCAATAAATTGTGATGTGGCTAGGTTGGAAAGGATTGAATAAATATTTGTAAGCTACGAATGTATGATCTCCGAATCCCAAAAAAAATCCAAGCAATCCTCATAGTTATCCATTTTTAAAATTTTAGTTTTCAAAATAACGCACCGTCTACTATCGATGTTTGTAGAAAGCTTCAAAGGAAAAAATAATGGTTGATGAGTTGTAATTGGTTTATCCATATCTATAAAGTGTGTTGTCCAGAAATAGAATAAATAGTTGTTGTTGATTTGTGATGTGTACTTTCAACAATGGCAATGATGTTTGGACTTTGGTACAAGTCTCTCAAAGTCATGTGAGCAATAGGTGGGATGACTCTTCAACCTTTGCAAAGAGGTCAGAAGGGAGGCCATGATCAAGATTTTTGACGTTGTGACTTGGTCTAGCATCCATTTTCATGATGGGGTCGTGTACAGATGATTCTTCACTATGGTGGTCTAAATATTGGGGTCACAATAATGGGGGATCTAGTTCCGCATCACCTGGTCTCCCTTGCCAACAGGGAAGCCACAATGGACATGCTTGAAGGCATTCTATTTTTTCATGTGAATGGTTTTATGTCTAACATCTTTGATTCCAATGCAGTAGCAAGGGTTGTGTGGAGCCATCTCTAATTCCTAATTAACTTGGTTCTACTAATTATGCATACACCTTAGAGGACCTACAAATTTGAAACTAAGCAATTCGTCATTCATAAGAGGGTCACATTAAATCGTCAACTAGGGAGTCATAAAAAATTAGATAGTGTTGGAAATGCATATGCATTCATGGATTTTGGACATCCTACATTGACTAATTATAGGCAAATAAACACATATAAATATAGTACAAGATTTTAATCAGAATAAATTGCTACTTCTCAAAAATAGAGTGAACAAATATAAACTACTACCTTATGCTATGGGTACCTAATGCTTAAGACTATAACCATTAACCATTACATTGCAATATTACCTAGCTTACTTAACCTTTGGAGTAAAAAACAAAACATCAACCTATAGATTCTAAGTCAAGAATTGTAACACATTTATTTACAATCACATAAACTAGAAACATTCAATTAAACTATCAATGCATTTAAATTCTTAATACATAATATAATATAACAAACTAAATTTAAGTGGTTTAGCAGTACCTCAAGTGGTCCTTGCTTGAGTTGCTACTTCCACTAGATCTTATCAATCACTTGCTTAATCAATAAAACATATTATCAAAGTATTTCTTCTTTATTTCATTCCAAACATATAATTATTGCACACAATCTAATAGGAAATCTATTGGAAATATAATTCAATAAAATATATTTTCTATTATATTCTATTACTTCTACTATTGCTAGATCTCCTCCGCGACAGGGTGTATCCCACTATATGGGTGGGTGCAAAAATATGGGGGGCCAAAAAGTGGCACCCCACTTTAAAAATAAAATATATATAATGCAAGTGTGTTATAACATGCTCGAGTTATGGCTTGGAGTGACTAAGCCTCAGGCTTGGTCACTACAAATCAATACGGTGAGTGTGTTATAATTCACTCACTTTATTGCTTCAATGAGAAATAACTTGAGTATGTGCACATGTTATTGCCTATATAAGAAAAAAAGAGAAGTTCATATCATTTGCATTTTTTGTTGTTGCAAGAGTCTGCGACCTAAAAACCCTCAAAGACGTGCTTATATTCTAGGAAGGAACCCCCCACCCAATTTTTGCCAAAACTTAATGAAAATGTTGCCATGACGTCGAGGAGGTAAAAGGATTAAATTATTGTTATTTTTTTGTGTGAATTTGGTATTTTTTTAGAAAATTTATTTAATTTTCATTAATTGTTAATGCACCCCCAAATCCTCTTGAAAATCCTAGTTCACCTCATGCTCAAATCTCTATTGAAGAACAACCTCAACAAATAGCTCCAAAAATTCCTCATCATGCTCCAAGAACACAAGAAATTTTAATGGGAAAATTTGAAAACAATAAAAAATAAATTAAGGAGTCAATTGCAAGGTTAAGAGATCCTACAGGAACAACCTTGCATAGAACCACACCTGCTCAATCGCTTCAATCCATAATATCTAATGTAGATTTAGTTAGCAAGCAAATAAATAGTTGGTCTAAGAAGAGATGAGAGCTTAAACAATTTTATACAGATAAATTATCATATAAACAAGTTAAAGATGAAAAAATTACAAAATCTGACTTTTGTGCACTATTCATGAACCCTAAAATGAATCTACCCTTACATCATGCATGCAAGAGGTTCCCTATCCATTGGTCCAACCACCAAGGGATAAAAAACTATTTTTGGGAAAGTTAAAGGCTGATTTTTTACCATCCTCCATGCAACAAAAATGAGGTACCACATTAGTTTTTGAGGAAATTCTATTGTGAGTTTGTCCTCAATAAAATCCAAAAGTATTTTTGACATGCAGGACTTCCAAGGTAGAGGTGGGGGCTCCACACAGAACATAGTGGGGGCACGTATGGACACACAACGTCCAACAAGACCACTCACTAGACTAGCATATGAGCATGTGACTATCCCTTCTATTGTGAAGGAGAGTGTTGAGGTGGATACATTGTAGTTGATTAGTTCCCTCACTCAGAGCCTCATACAACATACCCATCCTCTAGCACAGGGTGAGTTAGGCGAGTCTTTGAGGAGTTGAGTTCCACCTCATTTATGTCAAGCTTGTGGGCTACTCTATTTATGATCCTAAGGATAGTCAACATGTAGGTGCCTAGGGTAAATCTATAGCTAATGAGATGGTGATGATAGATGTCCTCTTGAATGACACATTCAACCTTTATAGTCAGGTAAATGTTAGCAAGTTCATTTAATTTAAGTTATTAAATTTCATTTTTGAAATGCAAGATTAACTAAATTAGTTGAATGATTAAAATAAATTTTAGGGTAATAGTGTTCACTCTATTTTCAGTTGTCCTCCAACTCCCTATTACATGATGACATATGTATTGTAGAGGTATGAAACTATTAAAAAATTATAAATATTACATGTGAATAACTAAACTTTATATGAATGGTTTTCTTATATCTCACTTTGGATGTTGAATAGGTTAATCTTGGACCTTTGATGGTAACACATAGTAGTGGATGTGGCCATTGAAGTTTCACTCAGGTAATACAAGGAATTTTTAATTTTAAAATAGAATATTGTATTTCATAATTGAATAATGTTTAATGACTTGAAGGTTCTAGATAGTTTGTAAGTATACTTTGTACTTTTTAATTAATTTGATTTCAGGTTGCTTTGTACTTCATAATCTATGAATTTTATTTGTTCATGTTGTTGAACTCCAAAAATATAGGCTAGCGGTGACAATTAATTATCCACCTTTTGCATACCTCTTTATTGTATTACCTCTTGGGACCTCCATTGACCAAACCTAACCGTTCTATGTGATTATGTTATTTGCACAATTCTTCATCAAAACTTGTTCAATTTTCTAGGCAAAAAATGAATACCTAGGGCTAATTTGTATGATTTTGATCATTCATTGAATCTAATCTTATATGAAATTGATTTGCATTCATTTCTATTTAGAACACCTATTCATCTTGAGACATGTCAACTTCACTATCTTCATTAAATTCAACATTCATCCTATACAAAACATCATCCTATAGAAAACCAAATCACATTCTCATGTATCACTATGCAATGGTAAAATATAAACTCTAATATAGCCATGATACAATAAATCCTAATAAATCCCCTTGTTATGTCATATTCACTATAGTTATGGGATTCATAGCTAGAGTAAAACTAACACAATAGTCCAATAACCACTTATTAAACTATGAAGCAATGTATAGCTCAATAAGTAGTCAAAATTTTGTTGACTATGTCATGCATTATAAGCCATGACTTGCATCACTCTTCTAGTTTTGGTAATTGAATAATCTTTTTTTTTAATTTTCAGATGATGCAGGTAGACATGTGTAATGCCCCACCATGCAACCCTAGATGAAGTTGCAATTGATAACTCAAATGAACTATTTTTTTTGTTTTTGTTTAAGTATAATTAATATGCAAGTTCACTACACATTGTAACAACCTCTAAGGTTACGAGACTGAGATTACTTAATTACCCACGAACAACATTAATTACTTAAGAAATTAAGAACACATACATTCCATACATGATAAATTCATCAAAGAAAATAAAGATACCATAAGATCTCTTTTAACAATAAGGTTACAACTCTCATTCCCCGAATGAGATAAATCCAAAAGCATGATTACATAATACAACTTCCACCTCGATGACAAAGAGGGGGTGATAAATTACAAGATTAACTGAAATGAAATAAGCATAAAAAGTAGCTGGATCCCACGAGCTCTCCAATTGGAAACCTCGTCAACATGAATAAGAAGGAAGCCCAACTAAGTAAGGTGCATGCCACCCAACCAAGTGGAACCCAAAGGCCCACCCCCCGTGCTAGGAGATAGTAACAAGGATTCCTAGACAAGACAGGCTACCTCGAGACATAGGCTAAATCATAACTAAATCCAAACTGACACAACCAATCACTTGCACCACACAAGTACAACTCAAGCTCCACATACGTACAACTCAAATACAACTCTAACATGGTTACATTGCTTCCAGAAATAATAGATTAGGTATGCTAAGAAAACCATACACATAACAATCAAGTACCAACTACAAGTACACCATAACATTACTGACATGGATTACACTACTTTGGTTATCACTTGAATAAACTACCTTAGAAGGTTACCCAGTTTACCTCTAATGGCTCTGGCCCCTAACGGAAGTCATTCTTCTACTTGACAACAAACCAGACATAACCAATCACAACGGAAACCCAATTACGTACAACAAGACATCACAACCACTCCAACTCTAGGAAGAAACATAAAAATAACTCACTCTAACTCTAGAGGTAACAACGATATCAATGCCACTCCTTACAAGGAGCCACAAATCACATAACCCACTTCTTCCACAGGAGGCACAAGACATCCCCGTTCGTGGAAACCAGGTAATAACATTGACATAACATCGAGCACTAACCAAGGGAATTAACAAACGGTTGACCTCACAAAATGACAACCCCCATCCTCTAGGATCTCTTGGAAGACTTACAAACAAAAGACACATTTAACCCCACTTCCCCAAACAAGAATACGAAAGAATAATCACTGAAGATAATTGAAATAAAGTACTTCGAATATTCTAAATCCATTTCCTTTTCAAAATGATTTTACACAAGGATATAACTGCCTTAACTGAGTATTTGATTAATATAATTAATTGTCTCATCAATTGTAGAGAAGGGAAATACTAACTTTAATAACCAATTGAAATTCATGATTACTTTAAAAAACATCATATATCTGCTGCCTTTGTAAAATTCAATAGATTATTGCCACAATAAATCTAATTTAATAATGTCCCTTTCCAACATAAGGAGAAGTTTAAACTAACATTTAATTCCTCAATTACTTGTAAATATTAAAATAAATATTTACTTCGTTATTTCAAACGTACTACTTTCACATCATCTATTTCTTCCCTTCAAAATATATCATCAAAAAAAACAAAATCAATTAATCTCTCCATTAAACAATAATACCTTTAAATCCAACATTCGTTCTTTCCAAGTATATTATTTAAAATGAAACCATTGATTGAACTATTACGTATTGACTTAAAATTTTCCCAAATACATTTAAACATGACATTATTTAAATCAACCATCACCTATATAAATATTTAAAAATTTAAATCCTCATTTAAATACATATATTTGAATTTTGATTTCACAATTAAATATATACATATATGTTTAAATATATATATTTAATGTCTTACAATATTAAAATTCCCCAACCCATCTTATAATAATAATATATATAAATATAAAATATTTTAATATTATATATAAAAAAATATAATATAAAATATTATAGATCTCTTTAAAAAAAAAAAAATATTAAAATATTATATATCTCTTTTAAAAAATATAATATTAAAATATTATATATCTCTTTTTTTTTTATACAAACAAAACGAAATGGGAAAAGGTCACGCGCGGACCTCGGGAACTGCGTTGATTTCTTGGAAGTCGCACGAGTCAAAGATTGCCGATGGTTAGGCTGTAAGAACAGCCGAACCCCATTTACATGGGGCAGCTATGTTTTACACAGCCTTACCCTAGTCTTATGGGGCGCGGCTGTGGAGAGGGGCAACGCCTAACGCTGCCTCCTCCACAGTGCTTCCCATGGGTGGCCGTGGGGAGAGCTTCAGCCTCCCCCAACACCCAACAAAAAAATAAAAAAAATTATTTTAATATGATTTCTACGAATTTCAATTTCTCTCGACTTCGCCTTAACCACAAATTTTTATTTTTCCTTGAAAAAAAAAATACTCATTTAACAAATATATATATACACATATGTATGTATATGTATATATATTTTCGAATATATATACATATATATACAGGTTTATAAAAAAGAAAACCTAGGGTTTCAAAAGAGCAAATTATTTCAAGAAATGGCTATTTACAACCAAACTTAGTATTATTTAACCAGTTGAACAATTAATATCCAAAATGATCAAATGCACTCATATTGCATTTTTCTTTTGAAGAACATCATTTGCAAACAAAGGTTTTACAGTTTTGAAACAGATTGAACTTGGGTTCTATCTTACAAATCAAATAAGGTTTAAATATATATAATTTCAAATAGCAAAACAAAATGTGAATTCTTTCAAAATGAAACAAATTTACCAAGTAGAAAACCTAGTTTCCCACAGTTTGAGATGATGCCAAAGGGTGCACTAATCCTTCTTTAGATTCCAGTTCCTCTAAGCAAATCCACAAATTTTCTTCACCATCCCAAATCCAAAACCCACAAAACCAGACATTTCTTCCTTCTCCATTTTTCCAATTTTTCATCCTCCTACCAAACTCATCAAAAATCCCAATAATAGCCAACCAAAAATGAAAATATTTATTCAACCACTATAATCAATTTTTGAAAATAGAAAACATAAAATATCTCCAATTTCAATTTTTGCATTTAAAATTTTCAAAAATGAAATTAAAACCCTTTTTTCAATTTTCAAACTTAATTTTAATTCAAAATTACTATTAATTTCCAAAATGGATAACTTAATTCAAATTAACACAATTAATTTAATTAATCAATAAAATAAATCTAATCCAAGATTAAATTATTTTATTAATTAATAAATTAAATAACATTTTTCACATTATAACCAGATTCATTTAATCCACAACTAAATACATAAAGCCATTTATTTAACTTTTCAACTTGCAATAAAATAAAATCCAAGCAAATTAAACAACATTTAAATCAATAGAACCAGACAAAAACCGACAACACACTATTGACTAGGGTAATGACTTGACACGGAAAACCTAGCTACTATCTCCCAATCAAATGTCGTTGGCAATGGACACGCTCAACCTCGTGAAATCAAGTGGAGTCGATGTCCTATACCTGTTAACCTACGAACAATAGAATATCGCACATGTATATTTGCATCACATAAAACACACCGTGAAGAGGGAATCACATAATCATAGGGCGCTTGCAAGCGAGTGATGCAATCCCGTCCCCTTCACCAATACAGTGTTACAAACTGACGAGTCTAACATCAATAGTCTAATCAAAACATAAAACATCATTATTCAAATGTTCACAATGCTAATCTAAAGCATGTCACAATGATAACATCAGAATAAAATACCACCATATCAAAAGAGCAAAACGAAGGGGTATTACAAGACACTCTTGATATTTATAGGATAGTGGAGCATGGTGTCATTATATTAGTAGTGAAATCGATGCCTCTGACCAAGGTATGAAGTAGATTAGTAAATTTTAAATTACTTTCATTATTATTTTTGTCTATTACTGAAAAATCAAATGATTATTTATTTGTAGTTTAATTTCTACCTGGATGGTTGCTACAGGGTTTCACAACACTAGAGCATGAGTTTTTCATTGGTGTGAATGAGGAGAGAGATCATTTGGTTGCGGTAAGTAATTATTTTTTAAAAATATTTCATTTGATAATGCATTTTTTATATAACCTATAATTTTTATTGTAATAGGTGCGGCTCCATGAAAAATTAAATAGGAGGTCCAGTGAGAAAATTTAAATTAGACCACCATCATACACATCTCCATCCCCTTGAAAATCAAAGGCCACTCATGATTTGTTTTCTTCACCTAGAGAGAAATGGTTATTTATTAGGGCCCTTTGTTGTATGCCTATATGGTATTTTTGAACATATATTTTATACTATATATGTGTGACATTGTATGCCCATATGGCATTCTTGTAAGCCTATATGGATTTTTTTTATATATATGTTATACTTATATTGACATATATTGATGTATGCCTATATGGATATTTGGTTAATACATATCTTTTTTATTGATGGCATCCATATTTGTATTGCAAATGATTATTTGACGTAACTATAAATGATTAAAATAGTATTCCAATCCGTTCTTTCTAAAAATTTCCTATAAATTTTTCTTATAATAAATGAAGTGCTTCAAAACATGTTAAGATGTTTATCTCTCAAGCATGTAATGAAAACACAAGGAAAAAGAGATAATTAAGGATTAGATTTTTAGATTTTAAGTTTTTGATAATAATATGTTGCTTTTGTTATACAATGACAAGCTTCAATGGGTATTTATAGAGGGTTTACTTTAAATATTTAAAATCCAAGTGTATTCCATGCATCATAACTTATTTTTAGATTTATGTATTATTATTTGTAAGCATTATCATAATTTATTAAATAATATGTTTTTTTATCCATTCATTCCTAATATTTTTTGTATTGATAAAATGAAGACAATGAGGATGTGAAGATTTTTATCATGATGTACCTTTACCATTACTAGGTTCTCATTGGTATTTTATGTTTGGCATTTTTTATTACCTTTTTAATGGTGATCTTCACACTCATTTCACCTATATTTGTTGGTCAATTATTATCTTTCATACACCACTATGTGTTTGTGGTCTTGGATGCCATATTTTTGGTATATAATTATGGAATTAAGTTTTATTCAAGACAAAGTACAAATAATTTACACTATATTTCTAGTAATTTTATTCAAGTATATTCAAGTACCTATCCTCTAGTTGACCAATCACTACTTCAAATTTATATAGGTATTTTTCATTCCCACACTTTCCTTCATCTCAAAAAATTATATTCATATATTGACTGAAACATTTATGACTGCATTGAGTTCAATCAACAGAGGAGACTAGTATTTTGGTGTAGATCATTTAGTCATAATAGTATAAAGACACCTAATTTGACCAAAAATCATTTAGAGGACTTAGTTTGTAACCACCCCAATATGTTGGAATTATTGATTTACCCCCAAGAGATGAATGTAAACAATGCCTCTTGATAACCTTTTACTGAATGCAACTGATACTTTTTGGAACATCTGTAAAAACTATCGCCAAGTGGAATGACTTGGATATATGAAAAAATGAGAGAGGTAATTATAGAGAGACCCTACATGACCTTATACCTTTAGACAAAATGTTAAGTGCCACGGTTTTTGAGTAACAACTTGTCAAAGTTTGTCACTTTTTGGCACTTAGGGCTCTTAAGAGAAAGTGTTGATACAATGTAGCCTAGAATGACCTAGCATGTTGGGGTGAAAAATAGGACCTTTCCTACCATAAACCAACCTACCCTGATGTGTTGGAATTGTCAATTTGACCGAACGATGAGCATAACAAAATTAGGCTATCTTGCAACTTTCTTTTGAATGCAACTAATTTTTTTTCCATCACCTAAAAACTTGTCACCACAGGTCAATGGATTCAAAATATGAAAAATTAAAAATGTTACTGTAGAGGGGACCTACATAATATGGTTCATACTCCATTTGGTGTAGTGATAGATTCAATGTGAAAAAAGTACGTTTGGAGATACAAATATGCACATAGTACCAAATGCTTCATCATATTTATTAAATCATTTTATATTTTTTTCATCATATGTAGGTTTTGTTTCAAGTTCCATTTTAACCTTGTGATATACATGTATTTTGAGATAGATTATCATACTTTATTTATGTTCAAAATAGTTATATGGTGTTAAAATAGGAATTATTGATGCATCCATGAGTGCAAAAAAGTAGATTGAAATGTATAAGGAAGAAAACTACAAAAATAAAGCACATGAGATAACTCTCCCTTTTTTAATAGTTTCTAAAATTACCCCTAATAATTACAATGTTGGCACTTTATAATTAGTGTGTTTTACAATGCAATTTTTTTGAATTCTAGACTCTTAGAGGGCCTAAAATGATCAAAACATGGAAACTAAAATTTAAGTACAATAATGAGATCTATTTGAGAGCACAAGTTCAAACTACACAAATAAACATGAACTCTAGAAAAATGGAACCCAAAACAAAGTCTATTTGCACAAGTTATGGCTCTTGGAAGAATCCTCAATTTTTGAAAAACTAGAGTGTCAAATAAAAAACCAAATTCACCACGATGTAGAGCATAAAATTTGACCTCAAATAAAAAAGTGCCAAAAAATACCTTTGTATGGATAAGAATGAACCTCTCTAAGCTAGATTACAAAAGGAAAAACTCCAACAAAGAGAGTTTGAAAAATCAAAAACTATACCTACATCATGTTGATGTCACCATTAAATTTGGCAAAAACCTCCAACTTTGGCACAAACTCCCAATTGAGTTATAGCTAGATAAATTGAACTTTCAACAAATTTGGTGAACAAATAGATAAATTTAGTGGTAGTCTATTTTGGTAGATCATCAAATCAAATCTAGAAAAATACTAGCAAGTGGTGGTGTAGATACTAGGAGAGGTGGTTATAGGGTGGCATTGTGGCCGCAAGAGGAAACATAGCTATCATGTAGCCCGCAAGGGTTATAAACCCTACATGGCGTTTGAACCACTAGGTGATTGTGCCCTTGTCGTTGGCTATGGTGTCTTTGTAAGGCCCTACTTTACACTAATTTATTATATGTTTTCATAAATATATGATAAGTTGTACTGTAGGCAATACATAATGTGATTGTGTGAAAATATTTTTGAATTTTATCTTGACATTTGTTTCATTTTCACTGTCGTGAGGGTCTTATGGACTCATAAACTATGAATATGAATTGAAATTATAAATGGAAATTGTTGTATGATTAAATTTAATTCTATTTATCAAATTTATGTCATATATTCTTATGATTGCATTGGTAGTGTGTAGGAGAGTAAGGTGTCGGTATGAGAAGGGAAGACCAATGGATAAATTGAAAAGACATCTTCCCATAGTTATGAATTTCACCCCCCTTTCAAAGGTTAGAAATAAATAAAGTTAATATGTTGAGTTGGTGAGGGTTGATATTAAAGATATAATTTATTTTTGGTGTTGTGAGGGTATTTGATTATGTTTCATGTGGGTGTAAGTGGGGTTAGGGGTTAGGAACCCTTATCCAAGTTTGAATTTCGGATGGGTCCTTAAATGAGTCTTTAAAGAGGGTTATTGGTCAATTTCCTTGGTTGGGATGCAAAAATATACCCCTTAGTGTCTATACCATAGTGGTAGGGATCAAGTGGGCATGTAATAGTGCCCAAAGGACACGATTTGACCCCTAAAAAGTCCTCATAATGGAGAGTGACGGGTTTTGAGGAGAAGATGAGATGAAAAGATGGAGGGGTTGTCCAAGTGCATTTTTATTCTTTAATAAGGAAAATACTCTCATTGATGGAAATAGGTACACTTCACACCTCCCCACCTAAAGGTTGCAAGTTGAAACTCATATATATCTTGGAGAGAAAGAATGAGTGGGGTGTTACCCACTTTTCCTTTTGGAGAACTCAAATTAAGATAGAATAAAAGATGAGAAGAGAAAAGGAATCCCCCCTCTTGGGAGATAGTGATCAAGATGGCTTGGCTTGGAGAGGAAAGAAGGATGGAAGAGTTTAATCCCCTCGTCTAAGGAAAAAAGAAGAAGATAATTTTTCTTTATTTTCATTCCCTTTTGTTTAATTATTGTAAGATGGTTGCATGTTTGTATGGATCCTTGTTAAATATGGTGAGCAAGAAGCCTATATGAATGTAATTGAGATTAGGTTATTTGTATTCCTTTGGTAAAATTTGAGAAGACCCCATTCATTATCTTGGGGTTAAAATATTTCTTGTTCGGGGGTATGGCTAGAGTCCATGAGGCTTCATGATGCCATTTCGGTTGGGTGGAGAGCAAGCCTACATTCCTTGACATGTTATTGTGTCATTTATATGTAACGATTGTCATATGAAAATTTTATGTAGAGAATTTATATTTTTTTAAGGTAAAGAAAAAACACACTCTATAAACATGTATTAAAAGAAGTGTTTAAAGCAAAGAGTTATTTTATTTGACATTTGAAAGAAATATTATAGAGATTTAATTGTAGATTTTTTGATTGAATGAGTATTCTAAATTTAGAGAATTATTTGAACTTTGTAAATATAGGTGTGGGGTTGTAAACATGGAGTAAGTAAAATCATAAGATTAAGAAAATGGTTCAATTGCTCTTTTATGCATGAAGTGGATGCACTCATTGAAATTTGTAAAATAAAATATGGAGTACAATAAATTTTACTACAATCATTTGTTGTGGAATAGTTTCATAATAAGGTTTTTATGGGTTAATTAAATTTGCAAATATTTACTAATGTAAACAACATCTAAATAATGGGTAGGATTACAAATGTGCTAATAGGCATTGCAAGTCTATTTGTATAGGTATATATCAAACTACTACCAAATAGAGTTAATGATTTTTATATGATCAACAAGTGCATCCATTTACATACTTCTATTCAAATGAATAACTCGCTTATTTAATTTTTGAGTCAGAAGTAAATATACATAAGTTTCATTTTTTTAAATAAAATTGTAAAATATACATGATTTAAAAAAATTCAAATATCTATATATATACTTTTGAATACTTATAACTTTAAATATACATATAATATATTTAAAATCTATCTCTATATATATTTTTAAATATTAAATATTTTTTAAATTCTATATTATATACATAAAAATTTAAAAGCTAATACATTTTTAACTTTATTAAATTGTAAAGTAATTTTTTTGTTAAAAAAAAAAGAAAAATGAAATGAATGAGCAGTCATGCCCAAGTTGCCCTATCTATTTCAATTTTATTTATTTTATTTTATACAAATGTGTTAAAAATAGATTAAATAAATATATAAAAGGTTTAAACATTGTTGCAACAATTTTGTAGTGGTAGTCAAAAAAGACTCTCCCCCCAACATCCACAAATACAAATATATTTTTTATATATATAAAAAAAAATACAAGTGTTGTGCATAATGAAAATCAATGTTTGTATAAATAAGAATATACACATATTTGTGTAATATGAGTAGGTTAATGTTCAAATAGTTGAAGGAAAAATGTTTGCAGTTGCACCATTTTTTTTATAAGCAAGTTGTTGGATATTGTAGTTCTCGGACGTTGCAAAGGCATGTAAAAGGCAAAAAAGGTTTTTTTTAGTACTGTTGTGCATCAAAAACTAATAAAATAATGGACTTAATTATTGTTCTGTGTTTTTGATAAGATAAGCAACATTTACAGGGTGTTGTACCCATAACACAACGAGCCACAAGGGCCAAAAATTTCAAGTCCAATACACATAGAAACTAGCCAAAAAATAAAACACAGATTGTGGATCAACAACATATAGCCAAAACATAGACTAAATAAACTAACTGGCATTATCCCAGTTCTTTGATAGGAGATCCACAACATCATCCCCGACCCATTCTTGATCATCGTCAACATTCTTCCCATCTAGTTCGTCTTTTATAACCACTAACAAAGTGTTGGTAACAAAGTGGACCAACTTAACGAAGCAACAATTTATCCATTCTATCCTTCAGCACACGATGCTACTCCCCATCATCAACAACCTTCATATTCTCAGTATGCTCCACATCTAGTGGGTGCGAGGACTGGGAAGCCGAGTTCTCTTTCTACTCTTTACTATTATTAGGAATGGTGTGGGGCCCTCCCACATACTCCTCCTCCTCATCCCCAGACATCTTATCACCCTTATATTCTTTGTTGTTAGACCGCTCCTCCTTTGATTCCAAATCCACCTGCCTTTTATTGTTGTTATTAGCCAATCTCTTAGACCTCCAGATGATGGACTCACCTTTGATCACAATCGTCGCCTCAACCACTGTGTCACCCTTGTTAGGAAAAAATCAATTGCAGAACAAATTTTACTAATGCCAAGTCTTAAAGGAGAAGAGAGATATGCCTTTTAATGTTTACAATTACAGTTCATTAAGACACACATGAAATAAATAACAAAACTGAGAAATAAACACATAACATCATTGACACCAGATTTACGTGGGAAAACCCTTACGGGAGAAAAACCCACCACACCAAAGAAATATCACTTGTATTACAGTAAAAAAATTACATACAAGTTACAAAATCTTCTTTTCAGATGACACTTCTATATCAACAACATTTCCCTGATCAACCTTGTATCAAATTACACTATTACAATGATTTCATTCAACATACAATGAAGTTCACCAAATTTTGATTACTCATCTGTTGAACTCTCCAACTAGACCCTCGACCGAACTGTTCATCGCTGCTCAAGGGGTTTGTTCGTTTCCCACAAGAGAACAGTCATAATAGTTCAACTGCCAATTAGTTTGCATTTTTCTTCTCTCATTGGTCCAAGACAGAACACGTAGGACAGACACTTGGTCAACAGACTTTAACTGCATCACTCATTGGTGAGACAACAGATTGTGTCACACTGATGCCAGACTGCCTACAAACCATTGCACACTTCACTGACTTCTACTGGACTATCACTCAAACTTGGTGAAGTCTCCACTATCTCAAGACCATCGACAAGACCAACACTATCGACAACAAGTTGGAAGGTCACATCGATGGTTCAAGTCTCCCTGATGTCCCAAAGAACACCAAGACCACGCATATCGAAAAGAGTCACACCGATCATTCATCAGGTTCAAATCCATCAGCGAGAGTAATATTGTCGACAAGAGATCAGGAAGTCACATTGATAGCTCAAGTCTCCTTGACACGTCCATCACCAAGAGTCTCCCTGATGATCTTCATTTCCCAGACATCTGCCATTAGAACAAGTTAGAGATGTCACTTTGACTGTTCTAGTCATGCCAATATCGCCAAGACAACCACAGGGTCACACTGACGTCGCCAAGACTTCTGCTGTCAGAATGAGTTTAGAAACTCACTCCGATAGTTCATGTCACCCTAATGACATCCATCAGCAAGACATGTCCAAGGTCACAACGATCTAATCCCTCAAAAAATTTAGAACACAACTTCTCGTCGGCAAGACATTCCAAGGGTCTCACCGATACTTCTCTTTCAGGAGTTCCATGTCAGTAAGCATTGAGACACTTTTTCCAACAATTTGAATCCTTCCCCACAACATTTTTACCTATGTTGTCTTTCATCAAAGGTTCCATCAAACCCTTCGTGTCATCTTTTCCTTTCTTCTTTGGGGTGGATTTTTTAGTAGATTTGGTTGGGGTCGACTTGAGGTCACACAGACTGGTTGCAACACTATTCTGGGCATTTCCTGCATTCCCCTTGAGTTTTTTGGTGGTAGGCTTTGGCTTGTGACTATTAGCAGCACCTCGATGAGATTTTTAAATGGGACCTTTGGACTCGGCTGAGGAAATGTTTGTAACAACAAGAGGTTCAATTTCCTCTACACGAACAACAAATATGGGCTTGGGTGGGAATAATGAAAGATGGAAATGATAGTCTCATAATGAGACCTTGGTGCAGTGGTAGAGGAGGGGTGTCATGAAGGTTAAGGCCAACGACTTCAATTCATTTTTCCACAGAGTTTTCTAAATTCTTAAGCAGGAAGAAAGGAAAACTTAACATAACTTTATGCCTAAGGTGATTTAACAGAGGGAAATGGTAGAAAAATAAGGTTTTGTATCTACCTTGGAGAGTCAAGTACTTTATAAGGGCCATACAAACTTGGTCCCATGGCTGTGGAAGGGTCTCCCGCTCGAAATCCGATTGGTTAAAAACTAACTTCACATTCCCCACAAAAAACACATTCATGCTGTCATTATCCTAGGTCTTGGTATGCTTCAGAAATTTCTTACCATTACTTTGCAGCCTTGTTTCCTATGTAATTACATCTTCATTTACCTCAAAAGAAATCCCACCCAGAGTCACTGTTTGGTTCTTCCAAGAGTTGGAAAATTGCGCAAAGAAATTAGGGTCATGACCCACAAGACTCTCCATTAGGGGAGCCAAGCCTCCTTCAACATAAATATGCCACAGCAGTGGATTTTTGTGAAATTCACCGCATTTTCGGGCTCCGTTTGCACACAATCACCACCCATAATGCCTTTCTTTACAAGAAAAAACTAGAGAACCTATCAAAGAAAAAGGTTAGATAAACTAGTTAGGAGAAGGGTTTCCCACACATAATGGATATTTAGTCGAATAGAGTAGTGTTGGTTAATCAAGGGAATGTGTAGGACACACGCGTGAAGAGGTAAATCTCTTAAAGCGATCTTGGCGGTATCATAAATGGAAATCTTCAAGCGATTGCGGCTAGGTAAGCAGGACATGATGGAAAAACAAGGTTTTCCAGCCATGTTGTCCTTACATAAAAAGCTAGGCAGGATGGCCGTGGGGCCAAATTTAGTAATAACAAGGAACTCAGGTTTTAGAGGCGAAGATAAAATAGCGGAAAGGGAAAATATAGAAAGGAGCTTTCCCTCATAATGAGTAGTCACATCATTATTTAAATCAACGAACTTAAGGAAAATATGATAGTTTAGTGCAATCTCTAGAGGGAGATAATGTAAGGTACAACCTTGCCAAGTCTTAATCACAAAGTACCTGTCATACTTTCATATAATGCCCTCTTTATCAAACACAAAATTAGCCTCAAAAATTCAAATTTTGCCACTTGTAGCCCACCTCAGCTTTTATACCCATCCACCTAGCCCAAAGTACAAGCATGTGGACTCCCCATAAAACTCCCAAAATCACATGTTTAGTTATCATCATATTAAGTAAGGGCTTTGTTCTTTCAAAACCAAGATTTGAATATTTTATGGTAAGTTCCCTAAATTGCACCAACACTTAGAGCAATTCCATAGAGTGCCAAAGTTGGCTAAGGAATCAACCACTTGATTTCCCTCCCGATGAATGTGTGTAATATTACTTAAGCTTAACTTAGACACAAAAATCCTTATGTCCAATAGAATCTCCTTCATACTCCACCCAAGTAATCTACCAAAGTTAACAACATCAATAATGGACTTAGAGTCACCTTCAATGTGAAGGTTCTCTATCCCCAAAGAAACAAAAAATTGTAGGCCCTTGAGCAGTGCATAGGATTCCGCAATCATAGAAGATTGGAAACCAATTCCCCCAGCATAACCAACCACAAAATTTCCTATGGAATCTTTGATAACACCTCCTATACTAACTCTACCTGAGTTTCCTTTCACAACCCCATCAAATTTTAGTTTAAACCAACCTCTATCGGGAGGCTTCCAAATAGTATTACTCCTAGCGAGGGATCTAGAGTTGTCATAGGAGCTTGCATCCAAGTTTTGATTCCAAGCCTTAGCCATTTTAATTTCTCTCTTAGTAGGTCCCTTATCCGAAGTTTTCCCATTGAAGAGGGAGACGTTTTCCTCTATATTTCGAGTACCTATACCAAAGACATCCATAGGACACCTCTCATCATTCCTGAAGATCTTGTTGTTTCTCTCTTTCCATCAACACCAACATATAATGGGAGGAACCTGGTTCCAAATTTCTCTAGGCAAGGGGTGAATGTATGGACCAAGCCAACTCAATATAAAGGATTTAATATCCTTACACATGTTCCATTGTATACGCATTCTTTCAAAATCCATACCCCACACATCAACAACAAACGGGTAGTGTAACAACAAGTGGTCAACAAATTCTTCACTACATTTGCATAAGAAACATCTGTTGGGGATTTGGAATCCCCTTTTCCTCAAATTGTCTTGGGTAAGAATCATGTTGTGACAGGTGGTCCACCAAAAGAATTTGACTTTCAGTATCATATGTCAATTCCAAACCTTCTTCCAAAGGTCAATGGAAGCACCCTAGTTTGTCAGCAAATTGTAAGTTGGCTTGACAGATAGTTCACCTTGCTTATCATAAGTCCAAAAGAATTCATCCCCAAAGAAGGATGAGGGAAGTCTAGTAAGAGATAGTAAATTGTGCAAAGAATTAGCTAGGTGGCATAGTTTAGGGGATAACAAGCAACATAAAGCCAAACCATTCCACTTCCTAGCCCCAAGAGGCTCAAGAACATATTCACTGATGTGGACACCAAAGAACCTTTGAGCTAGCCTCTTGAGATTCATGAATTCATAATTTTCAAGAGGGGTGTCAAGTAACCAAGGATCTTCCCAGAATCTGATATTATTACCATTAAAAATCTTCCATTTCATCCCACTCCTGAGGAGACCCTACAGGTTGAAAATGTTCCTCCAGGCCAAAGAACCTAGAGGATGAACCTCAGATAGACAGCTTACCAAAGGTCTATTTTGAAGATATTTAGCATTCATAATTTTACACCAATCCTTTGTGTTACTTAGATGATCCCAACCAACCTTGGCCATCAAGGCCTTGTTAGTGTAAGAAACAATCCTGATCCCAAGACCACCACAATGCTTAGGCTAACAAAAAATTTCCCATTTTACCAGAGAAAATTTCTTCTTATCCTTGGTCCTAGACCAGAGGAAGTTTCTTTGAATTTTTTCAAATTTCTTAGTTATATATCTAGGGATCTTGAATATAGAAAGAAAGTAAATTGGTATACCTTGAAGAGTAGCATAAAGGAGTATTTTACCAACATGGCTAAGGATGGAACCTTTCCACCCAACTAATTTCCTTTGGATTCTTTCAAGAACCGAATTCAAAAATTCAGGGGTGCCCTCTTTAACAATGAGGAGGAGACCAAGGTAAATTGAAGGAAGAGCGACACTCATACAACCCAACACAACAATCACCCTAGCTTGCAGGTTAGGAGTATTGTTAAAGAAGTAAATAATATTTTTATTATAGTTATTGCATTGACCAAAGAAAGCAACATAGTTGTTAAGACATTTTTTCCATTTCTTAGCGTCAATCACAGAGGCTTTCCCAAATACGAAAGTATCTTCCAAAAATTTTTGTATGACAATCGGGTCTAAAGAAGAGGAAACTCTGATTCCCTTTATAGAACCATGTGATAGGAGACTAGCAAATTTCTTGCTCAACACATTCGCAATAATGATAAATAAATAGGGTGAAAGGAGATCACCCTGTCTATTACCTCTACCAGCAGAGAAAAGCCCAAAGGGGGCCCCATTGATCAGAACATAGTACTTGACCGTTGTAACACATTCCATTATGATTTTGACCATAGATTGATCAAAACCAAACTTGATTAGAACTTTAGGGATGAAGTCCCAAATAACCTTATAATAGGCTTTAGATATATCTAATTTAAGGGTCATTCCCACATAGTTACATTTGTGCATAGAGTTGAGTAGTTCATGGGTGGTTAAGGTTGCATGAAGGATATGACGAACAAGCAAAAATCCTTTTTGAGTGGGACATAATTTTTTCAAGGAGGGATTTGATTTGGTAGACCAAAATTTTAGAGAGGATTTTGTAAAAGGTATTGCAGAGGCTAATGGGCCAAAAATCAGTCATTGATTAAGGATCAACAATCTTGGGGATTAAGGCTAGGAAAGTGTGGTTCAGTTGTTTGAGAATATTACCAGATTTGAAGAAATCATGGGCAGCCAAGACAAGGTCCTCACCAACAATCTCCCAAAACATCTAAAAGAATATTGGTGGAAAACCATCAGGTCCAAGAGCTTTGAAATCCCCCATAATGAAAGTATCCAATCGGACCTCCTCCAGAGTGACAACACTAAGAATCTCAATATTATCATTTTGGGTGATGATGGTTAGGAGATGGTTTAACAACAAATTATCCAAAGTCAGATTAGGCACCTCAACAGGAGCCGAGTAAGCCATTTGAAAGTAATCAATACGCAAAAGGCTGATTTGGGCGGGTGTAGAGATCATCTCCTCTTGCTCATTAATCAATTTCTCCTCCTGTTCATTAATCAATTTAGAGATTTGATTCCTTTTCTTATGTTTAATCACCGAAATGTGAAAAAAGGAGGTATTCCTATCACCCTCTTTCAGCCATTGGACCCTAGATTTCTGTTTCCAAAAAATTTCCTCTTTCCTTAGAATTTCCCCCCACTCCCTCTTACTCTCTTTTTCATGGTTGTAGGTCAGCAGAATGGCATCCCCTTCCTCCATTTTCTTTTGTATAGTTTTCAACTTTTCCCCTATAACTCTTTTATTTTGGATAAAATCGCCAAAGACACGCTTGTTCCAGCCTTTCACCATACATTTATTATGTTTAAGTTTGAAGAAAATATTGAACATGGGAGAGCCATGAACAAGGATGTTCCACCATTTAACAATTTTTTTCTTAAAGTCAACGTGGGAATTCCACATTATCTTGAACCAGAAAGGGAAAGGTCATACTTCAAATAAGTCATTTGAGATCAACAACAGAGGATTATGGTCTAACATCGTTCTGGGAAGAGCCCTGAGACTAGCACTAAGTAGGCTAGTCCAGTTACTAGAGTAGAGTAATCTATCCAATCTAACTTGTATTAAATCTTCTCCAAGATGCCTTTTGGTCCAAGTAAAGGCTTGGCTAGAAATGTCAATGTTGATCAAGCTAATAGAACTCAAGAAGTTAGCCAGATCATACATGTTGTCAAAGTAATCCACCATACCACCACTTTTCTCTGAAGGATATAAAGGAGAGTTGAAATCCTCAACCACCATCCAACATGAGCCAATATTATTTTTAACCCAATCAGAAAGAACCTTCCATAAGGCATTCCTAGCATTCCTCTAGTTAGGAGCATAGAAATTGATTAGAGACCAAGATCCACTTGGTTAGGAAAAAGAAACTCCCACACTATTCTTGTAGTAAAAAAATTCAGAGCCATTGAACCTAGAGGGATTTCAAAGCACAACAAGACCACCCAACACCCAATCATCACACTATAGGAATAAGAGGCTCTTGACCATAAAAAATTAGCAACATTTTCAAAATTTCTCTTCTTCATCTTGGTTTCTTGTAAAAGTAACACATCAATCTTATGTTCTAAAACATAGTTCTTCAGAGCAATATTCTTGTGGGAGTTGTTTAACCCACACACATTCCATGACATGACCTTCATTTTTGACCTTTCTTTGAGGACACGCCCAATGTCCTCTATTTTCCCAAGGAAATATCATTTGTAGTCTCTCTCAGCCTAGTATGTCTCTGGCAGGGTCTGCCAGGTTTGGAGTCACCTCCCACATCTGCCTTCTTTTTCCTCCCTCTTTTCTTTGGATTTATCTAGTTCTCATCTTCCACAACTTTCACCAACATCAAACCCTTTGTATTATCTATAGTTTCACCAATAACTCTATTACTCTCATCTTCCCAAATTTCACCTTCTTCACCCATTGTATCGCTTGTCCTAGTAGAACCCACCTCTAATAGGGGCCACCAACTACCTCATCCCCCCTAAAGTAAGGCTAGAGAATAGAGCATAGACGTCCATGGATTTAACAACAGTCTCATTCAAAGTTAGAGTGGTAAGACAAGAAGTCAGATCAACCCTGGGACTCGCTAAACCACTAAGAGGATCCCTAGGGGAAGGTGAAACCAAACTTGGAGGCTTGGCTGGAGAAATACCTTCCTTCAGTAACTCATTTTCCACAGGAAGTCGAGAACTAATAACATAAAATCTTGTGTTAGACTCCCGATTAAATGAGGATTTACAGTCAGAGATAAGGTGGCCAACTTTAGCACACTTTTGACAATAAACAACAACATTTACATAGCACACTGGTTGGACCCAGTTGCCAAACTTAGAACATAGCTTCACCAAGTTAGGAAGAGTCTTGTTCACATTGATATTCACACAAAATCGGGCAAAGACTAACCTAGAATTCGATTTGCTGATGGAATTAGAAGTAGTAAATTGCCCCATAGAGTCCTCAATGTTCTTGAAGATGGATTCATCCCAATATTCTAAGGGCAACCGAGGCAGACGAACCCAAATTGGTGTTGATTTGTTTAGATCCATAGTAGGGTCAAAACCCGGCTTTCAGTGACGTAATGCTAGACTATGCTTCCCATACACCCAGGGCCCAGAAGAGAGGACCGCCACTAAGTCATTCAAAGCCGTAAACTTGAACAAAAAGAGACCACCCAACATTCTGCAGATCTCCATGCTACCTTTGAGTCACCATTTAGCAGTAGCCCACTTTCAAACCATATCCAGAGAGGGACGGAAGGAAAGAAATCAATTTTTTTCCATTGGTCAGCATATCCTTCCACCCCAAGGTTTTCGGAAGAGACTCCACCATCAACACATTCCCACTAGAAAAGACCAAAATCACGGGTAACTCTAAAAGACTTGAAATCAAAGGCATTGACCTTCCAGGAGTGGCTTTCGAGGGACACGAGCTCGCATGTGACAAGTTGAGACTCGGGTTAGGAGAGGGACCGTGGGGTACCCCTAGAGCAGAATCCACCATGAGCGCAAGAATTTCAAAACGTGGATAGAGGAGAGAGGAGCAGGAAAAAACTGTTAATGAGGTTGACCTTGTTCTGTGTAAATAATAGGAAAGATTTTATTTAAATTAATTTGCAATATGTATAAAATAAATATATGTTGTTGTGTGTTAATAATATAAAAAAATTTATTTAAATAAATTGAAACCCGGGGACGCGTCCCCCCAAAATGCCTCGTACCCGTTCTCGAGACGTCTCAGGTACTAGGGGACGACATGGGGATGGCAAGGGACTCTCCCCTTTTTTGAATTTTTTTAAAGAAATGTCCCTAAAATGGGGAAGGTCGTTGACCCAATGGGGGACAACGAACCGGTCCCGGGGATGGCTAGGGCATGGTTGAGTTGTCCCTCGACCATCTCAGGGATGGTCAACCGCCCCCCGCGTCTTGAGAGATTTTTAAATGAAAAAAAAACATAAAACAAAAAAAGAATGCCCCTAACTACGTGGCATGTGTGGGCCCCATTGATTTTGACTCCTTTATGAAGAAAAAAGGGCCTCTCTAACCTCATTTTATACATTTTGTTTGTTTGAGAAGCCAAGGGTTTGAGAACAAAAGAAGTTGCAGCCATTGAAGGAGAAGGAGCAACAACTTGAAGGAGGAGAGGAGGTTAAAATAGTGTTGTTGGGAGTGAAAACATACCAAAGAAGTATGTATTTCCTTCCCCTTTTTTTCATTCTTTTGCTTGTCTAATTTTTTTTTTTTTGTATTTTCAGTTGAAACTTGCATTCTAAAAATAAAAAACATGAGCAACAGTGAGGCTGGGAGTGATAGTGAAGTTGAAATGCAAACTAGAAGGGAAACTGAAAGTGGTGGGGGTGGTAGTAGAACTAGAGAGAAAAGAAACCCAATCGAGTGCCCTCCTTCATCAACCAATACCAAAACCATGGAAGACTATGCAAGACACCCATTAGACAATAAAAAAACCAATCCTTCGATATGTTATAGCCGTGGGTGAAAGACAAAAAAAATTAGAGGGAGTAGGGTTTGGTTTTCCCATGTTTGTGAAAAGGAATTTAGGGGCAGCTACACAAGAGTTAGGTCTCATTTTTTGGGTGAGGTGGGCCATGGAGTTAGAGTGCATCTTGCATTGACATATGACCTATTTTTTTAGTACCAAAAAATTCAAATGGAGTGTGATGGTGGGGTTCAAAGTGGGTCTCCTTCTTTCCCAAGTTCATAATCATCTATGCCTACTCCTAGTCCTTCCATGGTTGGTAGTAGTGGAGTTGTCTTAAGAGGAAAGAGGAAGGTGAGTGGTAGTGAAAAGGAAACCTCAGTTGAGTCCATGTTTAATAACCAATCACGAGAAGCCATTGAATCCTCCATTGCCAAATTATTTTTTTCCCATGCCATTCCAATTTATGTGGCTCGTTCCCCTTATTTCAAACAAATGGTGAAAGACATTGCCACTATTGGTCCTTCGTCCATACCCCCTAGAGATCATAAGATACGTAGCACCCTCCTAGACAAAGAGTACTCCAAATTTTATGTGTTAATGGAGGAGATGACACAAACATGGATGAGGACGAGGTGCTCTATAGTGATGGATGGGTGGATTAATTGTAGATGTCGACCACTCATTAATTTCATAGTTACATGCCCTATTGGTTCTTATTTTCTTAGAGTCATAGATTGTTTGGGGAGATGTAAGGATGCAGACTTCCAATTTTCCATTTTGAGAGATGCCATAGAGAAGGTTGGGGCTGCAAATGTGGTGCAGGTGATCATCGATTTAGCATGTGTGTGCAAATCGGCTGGGTTGATGGTGGAGGGTGCTTGATGAGTCCAATTTTTGGATTAATTGTGCGTTAAATCCATGGTCTATTTGCTGAGATTATCATGAACTTTGACATTGCATGTTGAACCTTTTTATAGTTTCTTTCATACCTTTTGACATTTGGGTTTAATTCCCTCTCTACCAATTTTAATGATATTTGACTTAATATGTGAACTATCTATATTATCTTGCATGTGATTGATGGATGTTCTTTTAGATAATTTTTTCTATGTAGTTATTATGCGTACTGACATTGCCATGCACACATGATTGGAAATGCCAAGTTAAGGAATGCAACCGCCAGTTGCTCATGCAGAGGATGCGCGTGATGGTCAACTGGAGGACGCCGATAAAAGATTCCTTATTAGCCACATGTAATTGCTATGTGCTGAGCTTTAAAATCATTGACTACCGAGGGCGTTACTGCAATGGTTAATGTTGGAGTTGAGAAGATACAACACCACAGAAGCCCAAAAGATCTTTTCAAGCAAATAACCTGTTACAAGGAGAAACAAAGAAAAGCAACAAAGGAAATGCTCAAGAATGTGGAGCAATGTATTCACCTGAAAATGTAAAATGAATTATTGATACAAAAGATAGTTTTCAACTACATATAGATGAAAACCCTAAAAAGGAAAACCCTAGGCTTGCACAATAATAATTAATAAAGTAATTAATTATTATGCACCTAATGTTAGCTTAAGTGAAAAGAGGTAAAATGGAACTTTACGTAATTAAACAAATATTGTTTAATTAATAAAGTAAATACCCAATTACTCTAACAGTTAAGTCCACATTTGGGATTGCATGCTCGATGGATTCCCCTGCATGTGTAATCATTGCTTCCACTTTCTTTCGCTTTCCCATAATGGAATCCTCTCAATTAGTGGGAGTTGATGGCCCTGTTTTAGTTGATAAATAAGGCTCGAATCCTCCCTCCTCAAGCTAGCGATTTAGTGAGTTGATCGCCAAGTTATTTTACAAGCTCTTTCTGTAATTGCATTTTTCCAATTAATGAAATGAGATTTTGAATCAAGTATCTAATTTCAAATTGCTAAGGTTGATGTATTTTTAGAGGATACTCATCCAAGGGGGCCCACTTGGTGAGTAATCCATTAGACTAGATAGATTAGTATTATCTTTTGTTTAGTACTTAGTAAGAATATAGCATTGACTGTCCCTGCAGCCACTAGAAGTCCATTCTATGATTGTTCCTGCAGCCAAAGCGAGCATAGTAGTTTCATGTTTGTTGCTCAGATTTTCATTCCTGTTGTGCATGTTTAGTTTAAGTTTTATTGAGTGATGTTCAACATTTACCTTGTGTCCTTTCATGCAATTTACCTTTAACATTAGTCTCTCTTAGTTGTAGAATGAAGATGACTACTTTGAAGTCCCTAGTGCACATACTGTGTTGACCCATTTCAAGTTCACGTCCCTGGGTTGGCAATTTAAGTGTACCTTCATGATGGTTAAGATGGCTATTTAGGTCAGATTTCCAATCTCTGAATCATGGTTGTAAAGGCTTAGTTATTAAAATTATTGTAGGAGGCCGACATTTTTGGCGTCGTTACCGAGGATGGTGTCAAACTAGGGAGTCCCTTGGAGTCATTGTTAGTTTTTTTTTGTTGTAGTATTTCTGGAGTTTGCTCTTAGTGTTAGAAGTTATGATCCACTATTTTTCCCCACCCATTCTTTGTGTGAGTTGGTTGATATTGAGTTGATACCGCATGCATAGAAGAAGAAGAGATTCTTTTGGGAGATTTCTTCCTAATAATCATATTGAGCCACTTTAGCTAGTAGAACTTCCAAATCTGCCCAGAGACGAAGAAGAAGAACCAAAGCTCTTTGTTGATGTATTTCCCAATTTGACTAACTTTGAAGTTTCCCTTGAAGATCAAAATCTTGTCAAAGAACCCTTTATTCTAGAATTTCATCAAGATATGGCTGATGAAAATGGAGACAAGCCTAACATGCAGAACCAACCAGCTTTTCCCTTTCCCATTGCTGAATAGAATGAAGTAGATAACCTCAAGAATATCCTTGCCTCGGTCCTTCCTAAATTCTATGGGTTTGTCATAGAAGATCTTGATACCTTCCTATTTGAGTTTGATATACTTTGTAGAAGCTATGACTATACCACTAATGCCCATAGACTCAAGCTATTTCCTACTACTTTGAAAGAAGTTGCATTAAGATGGTTTATGAGCCTTGGAATAAATACTATGAGAACTTGGGAAGATATGAAGACAAAGTTCCTTGAAAAATATAAGGAGTATTGCAGGGATAGTGACCTGAGAGGAGGAGACATTTTCATAATGCAGCAAAAAGAAGATGAGAGCTTGGAAGATTTCATTTCAAGGTTTTTGTTTTGTTTGCAGAAATCTCCACATAATACACTTAATGAAGACTCACAAAAATTACATTTCCTGAGAGGAATTAATGAAAGTTGCACTGATGCCTTGGACTTAATGGAAGGAGGAGATATCACTCAAGTCCCTTGGGATGATATCAAGAAGATATGTAAAAATTATTCTAGGGAAGCTTTGAAGAAAGGAAGAGCTTATTAGTCCTCTATGGGTAAATCATCTAGTAGTGGAGTCACAAGGATGGAGATTAATAATTTATTGGCAGATTTCAAGCAAGATATAATTAACAATCTAGCTACTCAGTTGGATACGCTTCAAGCTAAAAATAAAATAAGGAGACGGAGGCAATACTGACAGAATATTTCCCCCAGTGCAGACAAAAGAAGAGAGACTGCAGATGCAAGGTGATATCCAACATTGATAGTAAGTAGATCCCACCTGAGTTCAAGCCAATCCAGACCGAGGAAGACCAAGTTTGATCTGCTGCACAAAAGAGGCAGTGGGCTTCAAGACAAGGTATGCCACCGGAACCACTATCATTTTTTGGGCCATATTTTAACTCTTATTCATTTGGTAACCAGTGGTAGTCGCCCTATCCATCCAACTATGGAGGATACCCATCCTAGTCTTGGAATAACCCACCTAGTACTTGGCTCAACTATCAAAATACCTCACCTCAGTGGCAACAACCTTAGGGGAATTGGCAGTAGATTGAGGGTCCTTGGCAACCACCTCTAGGAAACTGGCAACAAACATCTAAATGGAGAGGTGGCCAACAATGGCCAAATCAGACAACAAGCTACATGCAGCCACCTTCTCAACCCCAACAACATGCTATAATGCCTCCTCCTCCTCATCTTGGTGCCAATATATCTAAACCTACTAAGTTACCAGCCCAACCCACACCCAACCCAAATAACAAACCACAATAGCAGCCTATATATTTTGTTGATCCAAATAAATTCCCTTCATATGTTGTGAGTTTGGGTGACATACATCAGCGTTCAGGAACTACCTTGTCAGCTCCTTCCACCCCAATTATCACTGAGCTTCCTATGGAAGAGCAAGAAGAATCTCTGACTGATCCCATTCAACCTTGTGCACCTAAGAATCTTGAACTAGCTCCAACAAAGCAATCAGCACAAGACCCACCATTTCCTTGGAGATTAGAAGCTACCAAACAAAAATAAGATAAGGAAGCAACCAACTTTGATACCATAGATCAGCTAAAGCATATATGTGTGCAAATACCTCTGTTTCAAGCTATAAAAGATGTCCCTATATATGGAAAGGTGACTAAAGAAGCATGCCTTAGGAAACTGGGTAGGAAAAAGAAAGACCCAACTAGAGTTCATGTAGTGGGGTAGCTTGCTGAAATCATTCTTGGAAAAATGACTATCCCCAAGTACAATGATTGAGGTAGTCTTGTATTTAAAGTCATTATAAATGGGATAAACATAAAGAATTATTTGATTGACTTAGGTGCAACAACCAATGTGATGACTAAAGACATCCTATAGAAACTAAATATTGCAAGCATGAGATCCACTCCTATTGTCTGATAGCTTGCTGATAGTTCCATTGTTAATCCTGATGGCATAATCGAAAACCTTGTGGTGATTTTAGATTCTTGGGAGTATCCAGCTGACTTCATGGTTCTTTCTCCCAGGGCTACACTTAATGGGTATCCCATTATCCTTGGTCGTTCATGGCTAGCAATTGTGGATGCTTATATTGGATGTCGGTCAGGTGACATGATCATTTCTGATGGCAGGGACACTAAAAATCTCATTCTTTACCCCCTTGCTCAACCATCCCATGATGAAGATAGTTTTGTGTGGCCACAAGTTGGTGAAGAGGCCGAAGATGTTAACTTTGTGGTGCAGCTCATGATGCTAGGAAGAAGTCCTTTCCTACAACTTCAAGATGAAGATGAAGTGTTATCTAATATCATTCAG
This sequence comes from Sequoiadendron giganteum, assembly GCA_007115665.2. Taxonomy (NCBI): domain Eukaryota; kingdom Viridiplantae; phylum Streptophyta; class Pinopsida; order Cupressales; family Cupressaceae; genus Sequoiadendron; species Sequoiadendron giganteum. Next base: position 655,814,058 of record CM021101.1, on the reverse strand, counting down.
AAGCATTGTCAGGTAGAGGAGACATCACCCACTTATGCATCAGGTTTTTTGGACCTTGTGCAAACACTTCTGTTAGTTCTACCTAATCTTCTTGTAGCCACTGTCTCTACTGGTAGACTTCCTACAACCATTCTTTCTACATCCACTGTCTCTACTAGCAGACTTCATGTAGCCATTCTTCCTGCAACCACTGACTCTTCATATAGGCTTCTTGCAACCATTCTTCCAACAAGCAAACTTCCTATAGAAATAGGTGTATTTCACACCATGCAACCATATGAACTAAAAGTACCATGCATTAATGAAGCAGAAATGATATAGTTTGTTACACAAGTACAAGTGTCTGAAGGAAAATATCAAAATATCAATAGTAAATTGAGTGAGGGACAACAATTGACATTGGAAAATTTGCTAAAAGCCCATCAAAAATAATTTTCTTGGGATTACCATGATATGAAAGGACTAGATCCAAAGCTTTGCACTCATAGAATATATATCAAAGATGGCTGTACACCTATAAGGCAGCCACAAAAGAGAATCAACCCTGCATCAAGATAATTTGTCAAAATAGAGCTGCAAAAGTTACTGGATGCAGGATTTATCTACCCTATTTCAGATAGCCAATGGGTACCCCCATTGGTAATTGTGCCCAAAAAGGGAGGTAAATGGAGAGTTTATGTTGACTATAGGGAGCTCAATGCTACCACTAAGAAGGATCAATTTCCCCTACCTTTTGTAGACCAAGTCCTAGAATCTCTTGTAGGAAAACAATACTTCTCCTTTCTTGATGGATTTGGTGGATACAATCAGATTCAAATTGCACTAGAAGACCAAGAGAAGACTACATTTGCATGTCTTTGGGGGAAATATGCATGTTGTGTGTTTCCATTTGGGCTATACAACGCCCCTGCCACTTTCCAGAGAGAAGTCATCAGTATATTCTCAGACATCTCCCTTGATTGCATGGAGATCTATATGGATGATTTTACTACCTATGGTACCACCTTTGATGAAGCACTGCGAAACCTGAAGAAAGTACTCCAAAGATGTGAGGATCAAAATCTATCCTTAAACAGTGAAAAGTGTTTCATGATGATGCAAGAAGGTGTTGTCCTTGGTCACTACATTTCACACCACGGTATTCAAGTTGATCCTACAAAAATTGAGGTAATTAATAATATGCCTATACCTACAAAACAAAAGAATGTTAGGAGTTTTTTAGGACATGCATGCTATTATAGGTGTTTCATCAAGGATTTTAGTAAAATAGTTGCCCCACTATATACTCTTCTGACCAAAGATGTTGAGTTTCAATGGACAAAAGGCTGTGACAAAGCATTTTTTTATTTGAAGATAGCCCTAACTCATGCTCCTGTACTCAAAGGACCAAATTGGAAAATTCCTTTCCATATACATACTGATGCCTCAGACTATGTCATAGGAGCAGTCTTAGGATAAAAAATAGAAGCTGTTGAAAATGCCATCTATTTTGTTAGCAAAAAACTGCAAGGAGCTGAATTCAATTACATAGTAACAAAGAAAGAAATGCTGGCAATAATCTATGCCTTGAATAAATTTAGGCACTATATCACAGGTTACCAAATTTTTGTACACAATGATCATGCAACCATTAAATATCTCATGAATAAACCTCTAAGCTCAGGAAGATTAGCTAGATGGTTGCTACTAATGCAATATTTTGACATAACTATTGTGGACAAACCAGGGAAGGCTAACGTCGTTGCGTATTTTATTTCAAGGCTGACCACATCAAGGATAATCAAGCCATAGATGATTCCTTCCCTAATGAGAATCTCTTCTCCATTAGTGTGCAGACACCCTGGTATGCTGACATAGCCAATTACCTTGTGACAGGGAAGGTTCCTCCTCACTTCTCTCCAAAAGAGAGAAGATTGTTGATTGAAAAATCTTTCCCTTTTTCATGGATAGTTGGATGCCTATTTTATACTAGACCAGATCATGTTATGAGAAGATGTGTGAGGGAAGATGATACCTTTGATATTCTACATGCATGCCATGATGAACCATGTGGAGGACAATTTGCAACTAAGAGGACAACAATGAAAATTTTGAACAAAGGATACTACTGGCCTACACTCCACAAAGATGCAGGCAAATATACAAGGAAATGAGATAGCTTCCAAAGGATGGGCCAGCCAACGAAGTCCAATGAGATGCTACTTTGTCCCCAAGTAGTAGTTACTCCCTTTGACAAGTGGGGATTGGATTTTGTGGGACCCATTGATCCTCCATCTAATGGTAAGTCTTATATTTTGGTATGCACTGATTATGTGACTAAATGGGTATAAGTTAAAGCCATGAAACATGCAAGAGACAACAAAGTTGCAGAGTTCCTTTATGAAGAAATTTTCACATGATATGGAGTGCCAAGAGAAATAGTAACTGATAAAAGAGCTCATTTTACCTCAACACTTTTTACAAAATTAGTTAATGAATATAATATAAAGCACAAAAAGTCCACTCCATATCACCCTCAAGTAAATGGACAAGTTGAGGTGACAAAAAAAGAGATTGAAGCCATCCTAACAAAAAAAATGCACATTCACATAAAGGATTGGGCAAATAGATTATCAGAATTAGTTTGGGCTTATAGAACCACATGGAAGACAACTATAGGCTTGACACCATTTGAGCTATTGTATGGGAAGACAACCATGATGCCCATTGAATTCGAGCACAAAACTCTTTGAACTATAGTTGAATTAGGGATGAAAATTTTTGAGGCACATAAAGAAAGGATCATGCACCTGAATGCATTAGATGAGATGAGGAAATCAACCTTGCACCGTACTAAAGCTATGCAGAATCAAAGAGTCAAATGACATGATAAATTCATCAAAGAAAATAAATTTCAGTTAGGAAATTGGACATTGCTTTATGACTCATGATATCAGGATAATGCAGGAAAATTACATACAAGGTGGTTAGGGCCATATGAAGTTGTTGAGGTATTTCCCAATGGAATTGTGTAGCTCACCACCATTGACCCTGTCAGATTCAAATTATTAGTCAATGGGCATCATTTCATATTATATCAGAAGCTAGCTTCCAAAGAAGAATTCTTACACAAATTCATTCAACATGTAGCACTCGAGCACAGTTCCTGCGGCCAAGAAGTTCCTGCAGCTGAAGGCATTGGACCTGGTGTACCTCCTTCTTCCTAATTCAGGTGCGCACTTGTCATAATAAAGACTTCTACTTTTGTAGAAGTCCATTTCTCTACCAATCCTCCCATCCATCCATCCATACCACCTTTCTCTCTCTTCCACATCACTTCATTCCACCTCGCTCCATTTCATCTCATCATTAATTGCTCAATTATTACTTACAAAGGCAAGAGATACTTTTTTCGAGATCGTTGCATTGAATCCTCTACCCCATCATGTTTGTACACACTCAGGTATGTGCACATTAATTGCATCTTTTATTATCTTTTAGAATGTTTCATTTAATTATTGTATGATAGTATAGACGTTTACATACTCCCCTTGTCATGTCACTGCTGCCATTGCACATGTGTGGACACATGTCCAAATTTAGGTTGGGGGGAGGGATACGAAAGATGCGAATTTATTACCATATGTCAGTCCATGACCTTGCTGAGCTAACTTGATGTGACACTAAACTTCCGCCGCCATTTCCTTTCATCATAAATTCATTTATTACCATTTCTTGCCGTGTCATAATCTTCAAATGCAAATGGTAATTGATAAAAAAGAGTAAAGGAAAAATTCAATCGACAATTCAGCTAGTAGGAAAGAATTTTCTTATAGACGGGGTTATAGAAGGAAATTTTGTAGAGAAATAGGTTGGTTTTAGATAATGGGAGACAAACTCACCCGAAATGAGCCCCCAGTTCATGACACTTTATTGCAAGATGCAAAGTGTCTTGCAACATTTCAAAATTGTGGCTGGATGGATTATTTTTTGAAACTGGATGGGTTCGATGAAGGGATTGCATTAGATTTTTCCCAGACATTCTCAGATGGAAAAGCCATAGTGAAAGGGCTCGAGGTCATTGCAATAGAGGAAAGAATTTTAGAAGTATCAGGGTTGCCAACTGACGGCAAACCCTACCCTGTTTCAAGAGATGCAAGGTCAGCCAGGGCTATATTCACAACGTGTGGTGATCGCCCGATCACTATTGACAAATAGGGTGCTAAAAGACTCTCTCTGCCTGAGCCATGGAAGTAGGCAGTCGTCTATATCATCAAGTATATCACTTGTGAGGGTTGACTGTCGAATCTGCATTCGGTGCATTTCAAATTGCTGAGTCATATGAGACATGGAAGGAGGATGAACGTACCCAATATCTTGTACAACCTTCTCTCCATCATGGCAATGAAAACCCAGAAAGGTAGGGAAAAATTTGTTTCCCATCATTATCTAATTAAATTGTTGGTTGTAAAATCTTTGCATGATGCTACACCTATAATGTCTTGGGAGGATTTTGTAAACATTGATCAATTCAGACTTGAGCAGTTGCAACCTAGGGTTTCATCTAGAACACGTAGGTCTGGAAAAAAATTAAGCACGACCGAAGCCACCCCTAGTGCTTCGACCTCTGGTGTTGATATGACTCCTCATGTAGAAAAAGAAACTATAGACATTAGTTCCTTTGAAACTGAGCACTCTGGAAGAAAAAGTTCTTCCTCAAATTCTGATAATAATGTTCCACTCAGGACCCTATTAAGAACTAGGGCACATAAAAGAAGGGCACAAGAAGAAAAAGGAAATGGAAAATTCAAAACCCAACCAGTAAATAGAGAGATACCAAGTACTAGAAAGAGAAAGGTTGGCACTATTCATCTTGCAGCCGAAGAAAACCATGGGAGCCCTTCTAAGAAATCAACACTTGTTGATATGCCTTGAAGAAAAATCCCTAGGCATAAGAGGACATCATATGAGAGTGCAGAGGCCCCAATGGGGTAGGAAATTGTTAAAGAAAAGGATGTGTTTGAAGAAGCAAAAAAAATGACCCTGGTAGATCTTATTGTCGTTGCAAAAGAAGTGGAGACCCAAGAGCATGAAGAAAATTTGAAGCTCTTGCGGCAAGATCAAATTTTCCTACAGCAAGAACAAGAGTTCTTGTAGCAACTGCAGGAATAGGAAGAAGAAGCCATGCAACAAGAAGTGGAAGAAGAAAATGTACCCCCACGGTCAAGACCCTTTGGACTGCCTGAATCAACGCAATTGGTACTATATGGAGCATTAACAAAGGTACTGGTAGGAATTCATAATCCCCTTGGTTTTGCAATTCATGCAACATTTTTAAATTTGTGGAAAGAGATACAAAGATGGGAGGAAGAATGGAGAAAGGAGAAGAAAATACTAAAAAAGGAAATTGAAGAGAAGGATGAGATCATTGAGGACAAGAATCAGGAGATTGCCTCTCTAAAAGAGAGGCTAGATAATATTGCAACCTTGGTGCCACAAATTGTAGCATCCAGAACACCACCAAGAGTTTATGCCATGTGCCTAAAGGAAAAGTATCTCTCCTTTAAACTGTCAAGACACATTTCAGGTTTGAATCCTACAATTGAAACCCCTATGAAATTTTTCAATGCTTACAAAATTGCCTCCCCATAAATGAATTTTTTTCTATGTGAGTTTTATTTGCCTAATTTTGCTATTAGTAAAGACCAAGATTGGAACCTGCTGCTTTATGTGGGGGATGTCCAATTGAGGGCATTCATTTCCTAGGTACAAAATGAAATCAATTGCGGTGAACAATATAATGCTTATAGGGGGAAGGAATCTGGTACTCCTTTGGCTATTAGAGCTAAATCCAGGGACCCCAAAGGCATTTATACAAACTAGAATAGAATAATCTTCAAACCAAGCTATATAAATAGGATTATGCCTTGGATTGAAGCGACATACAGTGAGTATGAGGTCAAAACAACAGAAAAAGAGGATACTATGAGGAGATACTTATCTTAGAGATGGAACACATAAACTAATGAGCTAAAACAAGTTGAGCCACATTCCATCCACAACTATGTTGTTGCACTGAAAAATAATTGAAAGGTATATTCAGATTGGGAGAACATAGGGGCGAGAATGGCTTCCCTTGACTTTTCAGCCACCTATCCTCATGTGGCATGTACCAAATTTTAGATTCTTCCGATATGATATTGCAGAGGAAAACCAGAGATGGAGAAGACTCAGTCGGTTGGGAGGATTCTATTGGAACCCTGATTCACCCACAACATACATGAACATTGGGCAACTATCAGCTGTAGATTTTAGAGCCATGACTAAGCAGAAGCATAACTCTTCCCTTGTTGGAGGACCAACAAAATGTTAGGTTGGGGGGAGTGACGAATCCAGTTTTTGGGTTAATTATGGGTTAAATCCATGGTCTATTTGTTGACATTATCATGAGGTTTGACATTGCATGCTGATACTTTTTATAGTTTCTTTCAAACCTTCTAACATTTGGGTTTAATTCCCTCTTTGCCAATTTTAATGATATTTGACTTAATATGTGAACTATCTATATCATCTTGCAAGTGATTGATGGATGTTCTTTTAGATAATTTTTGCTATGCAGTTATTATGCATACTGACATTGTCATACAGAAATGATTGGAAATGCCAAGTTAAGGAATGCAGCCGCTAGCTGCTCATGCAGAGGATGCACATGATAGTCAACTGGAGGACGCCAATGGAAAATTCCTTATCAGCTGCATGTAACTACTTTGTGCCGAGCTTTAACATCATTGAGCACCGAGGGCATTACTGTAGTGGTTGAGTCCACATTTGGGCTTGCATGCACAACAAATTCCCCTGCATGTGTAACCGTCGCTTCCACTTTCTTTCACTTTCCCTAAATGGCATCGTCTCAGTTAGTGGGAGTTGATGGCCCTATTTTAGTTGATAAATAAAGCTCGAATCCTCCTTCCTTGAGCTAGCGAGTTAGTGAGTTGATCACCAAGTTATTGTACAAGCTCTTTTTGTAATTACATTTTTCTAATGAATGAAATGAGATTCTGAATCAAGTACCTAAGTTCAATCTAAGGTTGTAGTAGTTTTAGATGATACTCATCCAAGGGGGCCCACTTGGTGAGTAATTCGTTAGCCTAGATAGATTAGTATTAGCTTTTTTTTAGTACTCAGTAAGAATCTAGAATTGACTATTCCTGCAGCCACTAGAAGTCCATTTTGTGACTGTTCCTGTAGCCAAAGTGGCCAGAGTAGTTTCCTGTTTGCTGCTTAGATTTTCATTCTTGTTGTGCATGTTCAGTTTAAGTTTTATTGAGTGATGTTCAAAATTTAACTTGTTTCCTTTCATGCAATTTACCTTCAGCATTAGTCTCTCTTAGTTGTAGAATGAAGATGACTACTTTGAAGTCCCTAGTGCACATACCGTGCTGGCCCATTTCAGGTTCACATCCCTGGGTTGACAATTTAAGTGTACCTTCATGATGGTTAAGATGGCTATTTAGGTCAGATGTCCAATATTTGAATCATGGATGTAAAGGCTTAGTTATTCAAATCACTGTAGGATGTCGACAGTGCTTTCAGGCACATATTTTAGACCCCATGTTGTGTTCATGCATTGAAAGACATAGGGAAGTTGGTTTGGGTGAAGCAAATAGTGACAAAAGCTAGAGATATTTAAATGTTCATTTGCAATCACCACACCTCACTTGCTCTCTTCAGAACATTTTCAAAGGAGTTTCTCAAACCTTTTGAGACAAGGTATTCCATTTACAGTTTACTTCATTTTGTTTCACTTTCAATTTGTATTCATAATCTGATTTTATTTTAAATTTTATTTTTTAATGAATCATTGAATCAATGAATATAGATATGTCACATACTTCATCTTGTTAGAGAGGATGGTTGAGGTGCATGAGCCTCTACAAATGATGATGGTCAATGCAAAGTGGAATAGATGGCCTAATGCAAGTTTTTCTCAAGGAAAGACCATCAAACAAAAGATCCTTGATGATGATTGGTGGGCCAATGTGAGGTAAGACATATTAGATGGCTAATTTTCATATTAAATTTTTTATTTTAATATTTTAATTTCATTGTCCAATGTTTCAACTTTTGAATTTTTTAACATGTCAATTAACTTGTCAACTAATTATTTTGAACTTTTTGTTTGCATTTTGCAGATATATTTTCTCCTTCATCTCGCCTATTGTAGATGTCTTTAGATTTGCTGATACAGACTCTCCTAGTCTTAGAGAGATATATGATACATTTGACAATATGCTTGGGAAGATCAAGCAAGTTATTTTGAAAAAGGACCCCACTTTGGATTTTTATGACCAACACATTAGGCCCATTGTGACGTGGAGGTGGAATACAATGAAGACCCTGCTTCATATGACTATTTTTGCTCTAAAGCCAAAATGGTATCCACCAAGAGATGGTAGGGTGCCTCCATGTGATGATGGTAAGGTTTTAGATGAGTTCACACTGGCCATTGAAAAGATTTATCCACTAGAGCAGGTTTCACTAACTCGGTCATAATTCCTAGACTTCGCAAATCTTACTGGCCCAAACTTGAGTAAACAACAGGTGAGGTTGGATAGAGCTATATTAGCTTAATCAAACCCTATTGGATGGTGGACCTATCATGGGAGGGATACAACGTAATTGAAGACACTTGCTACTCGCCTTCTTGTATAAGTTGCAAGTTCCCTTGTTGCAGAAAGGAATTGGTCCATGTATAGCTTTATCCACTCCCTCGAGAGGAATATACTTACCTCTAGATGAACAAAGAAGGTAGTGGTCATTCATAGTGCTCTTTGACTTCAGGATCGACATACTCCAGAGTATCAATAGACTCCAACTCTATGATGCGATATTGATCCTGAGGATGTGGCCCAAGTAGATGAGGAGGAGACAACTGAGGGTTTGGTTGGAGTTCCATTGGTTGAGGAGGAGCATCACAATGGTAGTGATTCAGAGGATGACTCTAATTTTGATGTGGTTATGAGAGATGATTAGGGGTAGCAATGCTCTTTGTTTATTCTGTATTCATTATTGACATACGATATTGTATTTTGATTGTCAAAGCAAACTTTAAAACTATATGGCAACAATGTAGCCTTTGGGAATTTTGATATAAGTTTATAAATTATAACTTGGAGGTTGTTTCATGATTCATGTATGTTAATTTTGAATGCGTATTGAGTATTGGCATAATGTTGAACACAAATGTTATATATTAATGTTCTATAATGTGTATTATGCATGCCTTATCCATGTTATCATATGAATATTTAAAATTTCCCTATATTTTTTAAATTTTCTCTATATTTTTATATGGTCGTCCCCTACCGTCCCTAATTTTGGCCTCAAAAATTGGAAACTTGGAGTAACCTTAGACTAATATGTATAAAATAAATAGTTGTTGTTCTGTATTAGTAATAGAGTAGATTTTATTTAAATAAATTTGTAGTAACATATATAAAACAAACAACAAGGTGAAAGGAGGCTAAAACTGTGTTTTTTTAAAATGAAAATAAATAAAAATATGTAAATAGAAAAAAAGAAGAAGAGAGAAACTCCCAAACTGTTGTTATGTCTCCTCTGTGTGCACAATCCCCATCTATCTGCAATATGAATATAGGGTATGTAAAGATAAATTATATGTCAAAAAAATAAATAAATAAATAAATACAAATCTTTAAATAAAATCTTACAGAGATTGATGAAATAGTTATCAAAGAATTCATGCTGGAAAAGAAATGGTGTATTCATCATTTCAGATGGTTCCTTCAAAATTCAAACAAAATAAAATAAAATGATGGAAACAAAAATAATTTAAAAGAACTCAAACTGGAATCCTTTGGAATGGATAATGACCATCAAGCTAGCCAGGCACCATTTGTGTAGGTTGTTGCCATTCATAAAATATTGATCTCTCTTTACTTTTTTCCAAATCCTGTATCATAGGATGAAGTATGGTGTGTCCTGTGTGCAATTCTTGTTTTTTCTCTGGACTTAAAATCAGGTTTAAATAATTTTTTAGCTTATCATTTGGTGTTTGATTTGGGAAAAATAAATTGAAATGCTGGTATTTGAATTCCTACTATTTAGAATAAATGATTGTACTGCGTTGGGGGAAATTAAAATTTGCTAGGAGTGATCTGCTTAGACACATATCTATCTTATTAAATAAATGAAGAAAAAGGGGAACCATATTTAAAAGCCTGCATGGCCATGTAGTCAATGAAAGTTTGGGCTTGGAGCACACCTACCTTATAAATGCACAAATTTAGGATAGCAATAACAGTTTATGATTGAGGCTTACACATTAAGTAAACAGTAAGAGTAGTATTATATTTAATATGAAGTTAAATAATGTAAAGATAAAAATATTATTACTGTTGATTAAAAATAATATCACCATAAACACCTAATTTAATAACAATCATATCATTATTATGACTATGTCCTACATTTGAGGCTAGGTAATGTTATTATTGTTTGGTTAAATAAAAGTTGCACTAAGAGTGATAATCTGAGATGGAATATCAATATTATTAATTAGAACAAATGTTGATTGTATTATTAATTTTTCAATTGAGAATTGAATGCCATTATTAATATTTTTGTTGGATTTTGTTGTAAGTCAATCAATGGGAAACCATGCTTTCCATTATCAATCAAGGATTATTATTTAGGGTAAGCTATAATTTTATTATTAGGTAAGCTATAGTCCTAATTTTTAAATGTAGATTTTATGCAATCCTTGATTTAACTTGATTAGAAAAAAACATTAGAAGAGCAAAGAATAATATGATCTTATTACCAATGTATGAATTGTTGCATAAATAATAATCTTAATAATGAGAACGTTTGGAGGAGAAGACTCAGCAGGTACTGCAGTTGGAGGCTTAGAGAAGTGGCGACATCACCAACAAATGTGGGTGGAAGGAATGCACTGCTAATGCCTCGTGGAGACCACAAAAAGAGAAGAACGCAAAGGTAAAAAGGACTGAGAAGGTCGGCCTTGTTGTGGATGGAGGAACGCGCTCAGTCACCTGGAGAGTGAACTCCCCGCTGCTTGTGATGCTGGGGGCGTAGGCGGTATCAAGGGGTTTGTTGTGGGATTGGCAGAGGGAGCCCAAGTGGGGCCTTCACTGTTTGTGGGCCAGGTAAATATCCAACAAGGAGTTACTAGGCCTAGAGGAGGAGGAGCTTTCAAAGACATTAAAATGCCGAGGGTTGAAAAGAACAAATCTGCATTTGTTAGGGCGAACAACATCCTAGGCAGAAGATCCGATGGGGGAAACGATGGGGACCCTATTTCCCAAGCATCATCTGATTCCATCACTTTGGAAATTGACGGTGAGCTAGCGCAGGAAGTGGACTTTAATGAAAATGTCTTCTCTGGGCTGGGCCTGATTGGAGGTTTCAGAGGAGTCTGGCCTAGCTTGCCTGATCTCCACAAATGGATTTCTAACTTCTGGAAGCCACTGCTGGTTGGGTATGTGCAAATTTATCCAATGGCCAGAGGTTTTTTTATTGTGGTGTTTGAAAAAGAACAGGATAGAAATAAAATCCTTTGTGACTATCACTGGGAGTGGGAAGGGAAGCATGTATTGCTGTTAAAACCATGTCATCTAACTTTCAATCCAGCCACAGAGGAGTTTGAGAGGGTTCCCCTTTGGGTGAGACTTCCTAATCTCCCCTTACAGTTTTGGTTTGATGCATGCTTGGAGGCTATTGGGAACTCTTTGGGGAACTTTGTCATGGTGGATGAAGGCTCCTCAAATCTTTTGCACTCAACCTATGCCCGGATTCTGGTAGAAATGAAGGTTTCCAAGGTTCCCCCGAAGGAGATTCAATTGAAATCTGCAAAGGGTTGTTGGGTGCAACCCCTAGATTATGAGGGGGTACCATTTAGGTGCAATATTTGTCACCTTACAGGGCACTTGGCAGCTAAATGTGTTAGGCACAGATCTAACAAATCTGTGTCCTGGTGGAAAGGGGCATCCACCCAACATTACACAGTGGAGAAACAAGAGGAGAAGGAAGTGGGTTTGCAGCCAAAGGGCTCTGAGAAGGAAGGTTGGGTACCAGATGAACTGAATCAGGTAGAGAAGTCGTTGATGTAGGAGGCCAGAAGTGAAGAGCAACAACAGATTCAGTTGTCCTCAATATAAAAAGGGATTTTGGTTGAAGACATGGAAACAACCGATAAAACCAGGGTGGCAACTCCAAATTGTTGGGAAAAGAAGAGGGATGAGAGGCTACAATTGAAGGATGTTGGAAAGCGTAAGGCTGAAGTTCAGCATCAGCAGGACTATCTTGGGGGAGGAGCTTGGAGGACTCCTCGGGTTTCATCCGTGGATTGGCAGAAGGAGGCAGCAAGGATCGAAGATGGGTGGCAAATGGTATTGGGGAAGAAGGAAAAGAAGGAGAACAAGAAAACTTTTGCTATGGTCCTACGATCCCAAGCTAAAGGAAAGTTAAAGAAAGCCTCATTTGGGTGATCTATTAATAGGTCCTTAGGATTCTTGAATATAATTGTAGTAGTAATTTTTCTTCAGTCCTCTATGTATGGGATTTTCAAAATTCAGGTCGTGGGGGTAACTCTTTAGTTCTTCTTCAAGGTTTGTTGGGATCTTGTAGAGTTTGTATTGGGTGTTATATTGGAGCTAGTTTGTATTAATTTTTATATCTTTAATAAAATATATCTTGTTACCTATCAAAAAAAAAAAATCTTAATAATGAGAATTTAATATATATTAATAATATTTATTGTTTTGGTACAATAACATTAATAATGGTAGCATAAAACTTAATATTAGTATATTTAATGACTAAAAGATAGTGATATTATTATTGTAAAAATGAGATTTAACAATGTGATTAGTACTTTGAATAGCAATGATAATATTATTGATGTAAAATTCATTTAAAAAAAAGAGAGGAAGTAATAAGAGAATTAATATTGAAATATTACTCAATTTATTGATAATAATAATATTATTGTAAGTCTGGATTTAATAGTACTATTGAGGCTAATGCAAGGCTAAACAATAATATTATTAAATTGGTTAAATGCAAGCGATTTCAATAATGTCATTTTGAGAGCAACAATAAATAAGATTGGATGGGTAAGTGAGAGTTTGTTAAGAATTAATTCTTCACTCTAGAGGATCAAGTGCATTGTAAATGAATGCATTATTGAAGATGGTTATCGAGGGTAAATTTATTCTCCTTAGAAATCAATGATTAATTAACCCTTATTAAACCTAGTGGAACCTAAGGTTCTTTTAAATTAATGGTTGGATGAGCTTGGGATCCAGATATTGGTTTTGATATAACATATCATTTAATCGAACCAAAAATTATGTTAGCTTAGTTGAATCTAGGAGTAGGCGGGAGGTTGAGGTTGTGAGCGATACCTAGTAAAAACTGTACAACAAATCATGTAAATTTAACTATCACACTTGAGCTAAGAGTTGGCTACACGAGGTGTGCAATTCATATCATGTTAATGTTTCACCTCAAAATCTTAGAGTTGTTTAGCTTAATAAATGTTAGTTAAAAATTAAAAAAACAAATTGTTGGGTTTTTTTTCTTTTTTTAATGAAAAATTATGGGCATGATAGTCCTCAGGCACCGTTTTTTATTTTTTGAATTTTTAAGCTTGATCCATATGGTACGATAAGCTATAAATTCTGTTGAATTTTTTTTTTGCCTCAGAGACCAATTTCACTAATTCTAACAGTTTGGTAGTCAATTTTTATGGTTTTGGGATTTTTAAGTGTGATGGCGAGGTCCATTTGGGTTGAAAGTGCTCTTATTTGATAACTACCTTCTAAAACCATGATGAGATCCCTATTTTGAAATTGGCTCCTCTAATCTCTAATTTTCGTTAAATGAAATTTAATCTTGACTTTTTCGAGCCTCTTAAACACTATGGAAAGGCTGAAAATACCTCCAAGATTACATAAAATAGCAATCACCTAGATCTCACAAGAACACAAATATGTAAACCAAGGTATACATATGCTTATTTTTCCTTCAAACTATTTTGCTTCTTTAGATCATCTAAGGATGCAAGAGAAGAACATACTAGGTTTTTGAGAAAAATATTATCTATTTATTAGTCTCAAATCTCTCAAAAAATTAAAAAAACATAATGAGCTATACCAAAAAAATCTTCTTTGATATCATGTTAGATTCTATGAGAAGTGAGAACTGAGCTAGGATATGATTTCAATCATAGATCATATGCAACTCCAATTGGAAAATGATTAACTTGATCAAAATAGAGGGATGGGGAGAGAGCCCTGAAAAAGAGAAAATAGAGACAATAGCAAGAGAATTTTGAGAATACCCACATTACTCTCACCTAGTTGAGTTGAGAGGAGAGTGTTGTATATATAAAAATACATGAGAAAACACATCCAAAAGGTGCATTAATTCCAAATAAGCATAATAGGTGGGAGGTTGTACCTACTTGTTGAATTTCAAAATATGTGGCATAACTTATTTAGGTAAAGAAAAAATAGTGGTTATGAGAGGTGACACAAGAAGCCAAAAAAGGGTGTATAATTCAACTACCCATGCGAGGGAGAGAGTGATACATGTAGTTGATAGATTTGACCATGTTTCCTCATATTAACCAAGTCTAATTAACCTAGTAAAGCTTAATAATATGTGTCGAAAAAAAGAAATATCCCTTGTAGTGTCATAAATTGTCACCCTTAACAATTTTTGTTACACCTTGTTTCTTAGCTATCGAGTTACTTTAACATTCATGAGTAAATATGTTGATAAATGTAAATCATGACTCTAATACATGTTCAATAGATGAATGAAATATTGAAATATGCATTAAGGTTTTATTTCTTTTAAAGGAATGATTATGTTTTAAACAGATGAAATGAGATGAGTGAATATGTATTACAATGTGAATGATTTTATGATGCAAATGATTTATGATGCTAATAGATTTTATGTGAACAACTAACTACTGTTATGATGTACTAAGTTAAATGTAGGAACAGGTTCGAGCCTTTGAAAGAGAGGGTTTGAAGTATCATTCAAGAGAAGAACCTGGTTTGGTAACCCTTAATGAGCCTAATTGAGTTTTCACACACTCACTTCTCATTTGGTTGAGTCAATAGCATGGGAAATGGTACGTTACATTTAGTCTTTTTTTTGCACGTGACTTAGTTCAGAGGTTATGATCTTGTCTATGAATGATCTACAATTTTGGTTGTGCTTGAGTCTGTTTGTCATATGTGAGTTCTTCCTTATGTGTTTATATTTAATCGATGATATTATACGTAAAATATATATATATATATATATGTATATATGTATATGTCTACAATAAACTCATACACATGATTAAATACATTCATGAGTATATGTAGATAGACATATCTACATATGCTCATATATGAATTATCCATATGTATGGTAATATAGATTGGATGGATGAGACATATATATACACTTTGTGTATATATGGTGATCAATGGATTGCAAATATATGTGTTTAATCATCGATACAATGATATATAGTATATGTATATATATTAATATACATATATATATTGATGCTAATGGAAATATAAATACAAGTATATTAATATATATACATACATATGTGTATATATATGCATGCATTATTATTATGCAAAATATGGAAATATGTATATATCTAGTCAAATATCTAATAATATATTTTATAAACTTAAATAAGCTGAGATATAAATATATATACATATATCATATTATATATATATGTATATAATATATATATGGGTAAACCCATAATAGTGGTGTACAATTTTTATGAGGAAGGAAATTTGAGAAAATTTTCACGCATTGAAAATTTCATGTTTTAAAGGGTTCGTTCGAACTAGGGGGTTTGCACGAATCCAAAAGAGGGGTTTGGTCGAACCCCTAGTTTGAGCGAACCCCCTTTGCATGGTGGGTTCGCTCGAACCCTGTGATGCCACGTTCCCTTATGGGGAATTCAAAAAAAAGGGAGGTTCAAGTGAACCCCCCTTTGAACGAACCCCCCTTCACCCTTTCGAGCGAAGGGGGGTTCGTTCAAAGGGGGGTTTGCTCGAACCCCCCTTTTTTGCCCTTCTCCCCCTCTTCCACCAAATTTTAGCAGAATTCTGCCCTTCGAAGCTCGGGTTGAGGATGAAAATGGAGGATACTTCACAAAACCAATTGGAAGATGGTATTCCTCAGAACGAGCTATCCAACAAATTAAATTTTAATATGTTTTGGTTTTATTATGTATGTGTTTTTTTAGTTTTATTAAACATAGGTTTTTCACTGAAAGTCAAGCTCTTTGTTTTGCACATGTGGAAAAATAGTAGATTATCAAAATAAAAAATTAAAAAATACGTTGAGGCTAAGTATTGATGTCCTTGATTCATTAAAAAAATAAAATTGAATTTCAATACATACAGAAAATTTTATGTTGTATACAGTCTGCCTATGTCTGAATTGCAATTAGTTTGACTTCGAAACTTGATTAAGGAAAAAATATTCAATAAAAAACTATGAGACCAAATGCAAGTGCTAGATATCGCAGTTACAAATCTAAATTTGAAAAAATTAGAATTTTATCCTTTATACAAAAAAATTTATGTTATATACGGTGAGCGTCACTTTTTAAAAATGTTGTTTTCTAAAAAAAAAAATAGTTTTTCATGGGAGATGGAAAAAAAAGTGCAATCTGATTCCAAAAAATTTGAAAAAAATACTTTTAAAATCTGCAGACAAAATGTGATGAGACTCTAGTTTTCATCATCTTCAAATTCCTCACGGTTTAGCCGCTATAGGTGCCCAAATATGAAGATTTAGTTTAAAATAATAATAGCAGTGTCTAGTTTGGTCAAAAATTGTAAACCACTATTGTGGGATCACCCATATATTAAATACATATTAATGATTTCAAATAGTGCCGAAATGTTTATTAAGTGCATAATATATATAACGCATCATATATCATGTAATATATAGTATAGAAAATAAAGGGATAGCACATAATATAGAGGTTAGCATATTCATAAAGAACATGAACCATAATAAATTTAAATTTTGTTTTTAATGTATACAAAACAACACAATAGTGAGGCGAGTGGAAATAAAGAGAACCAAGAGTATGAGTAATAATCTGGAAGATTTAGTCAATCTGTGAAGGCAAAGTGGATATCAAATGTGTAAATAAATTTGACCTGTTCTTTCCAAAACAATAGGCATATAAATAGGGGTGTGTATTATTGTGTGGCACCAAAATATGAACTTGAAAACTATATATATAGAAGTCTGCTCTATATTTTGTCTCCCACGTATAAGGCAAAAGTATAAAGTGAGAATAAGTCAAGTGTTTAGCTGGCTTAGAGGAGTCAACCTGTGAACCAATAACCTTTCATTTCTAAGTAAATAACTGTGTTCTCATATAGAGAAAGCAATTGGTTGAGCATATGTATTTAGTCATCATTTTAAATCTACCACCTTGAATCCTATTAGCTGAGTTGATCCTTTGAGTATGAGAAGTGGCAATAATGTGAGATTGATTGTAGCCTTGGAGTGCTCAATATTTTGTATAAATAGGGGAGCATTCTCTATCTTATGGGATGCATTGAATATTCTTATTTTCTAATTTTTTGAGTGTTATTATGTTGCATTTCTGAGTTAAGTGATTTTATGAGAGTTTAAAAGAGATAAATAGAGATATTTGAGTATTTCATAGTGAGAGTTTGTCAAGGGAAGATAGAGGATAGTGAAAGGTTGAATATAGAGGGAGTTGCAAGCTGATTTTAGGGAGGCTGAGCTAGGAATCCAAAATTGTCAATTGGAGCTTTCTAAGTACAAGCATGCTCATTTCTACTTCATTAATATTTTTTATGTTGAAAGGATAACATGATTCTATATGTCTTGTTTGGAAAATAATAGAGTTAAAAGAGAAAGATTAGATGCATTGATGAATTTGATTTTATTCTTCTTTGGATAAGTATGAAAGATGCTTGATGAGTCTAGTTGTTTGTGAGCCCTGTTATTGGTTTATATACATATACTTTATATAGTGGATTATGAGTGTCTACATTGTACTAGATACTATATTAAGTTAATATTATATAGAAATTTCTTGGCTAATGAAGACTATATTACATTGAAGTACTTTATTAAATTTTATAATGCTAAGAAAACCTTTGAGGAATGAGGTTCGTAACACAATAAGAAAGGTGGCATCATTGTTAGGTTACAATGTTATGCAGACCTTGATTGATAGTATTTACTTAATTAATTAATCACATCTCCTTGAAATAGGAAGAGAGTCTTTCCATAGGGTTAGGGTATAAACTTGATGGTTGTATCATTATTCAACAATAGGGATGGCAAAATGTATTTTATCATTATGTTATTTTCTTATTATGATCAAGGGTCTATTCCTATTCATGGAATTCTAAAAGGAGACTAATATACCGGCAACCCAAAGCCATGATGAGTAGAGAACTTGCAAATGGAGAAGAACAAACCCTTCTCAGGCTATTGTCCTCCATATTTCATACACATGTAGTAAACATGAGAATATTTGTGATATATTGAAAGAGAGGTTTTTATGACGGTCACTTGATCATTAAATTACTTTTTTGGAAACCCTAGGTTAGCCGTAATAACCTATTTTGTAGGGTTGTTTATTTGATTTTTTATTGAAGCAAATAAGTTGGAATTAACCTATATGGTCTGGTTGATCATTTGATTGTTGATTATAATTTTGATTGGAGTCGATTTACTGTTGAGACCATACCTTTGAATGAGTCATTTATTAATATGATTATTCTTTTTGATTGAAGTCATTTTATTAATAAGATTATACTTTTGATGAGAATACTTTATTGTCGAGATATACTCTTGAATGGAGACATTTATTGTTGGGATTGTACTTTTAGAAATAGATTCATTTAATGTTATGCCATTAGGAAATACTCGTACGATTCATTAGGTTATTCCTAGGGCTGGGATAATCCATGGGAAAGGGTGTGACCTAGTTAGTCAAGATGTTATGGCATCACTTCTTAACATGAGCTATTAATAGGTTATTCCTGGGGTTAAGGTTACTCCATGTCGAAAAGGGTTAGCCTATGAATAGGAAATCAATAGTCAATACAAATCGAGCTAGGAAGGTGGGTGAGTGTGTGATGTCCATCCTAAATTGGGGGTGATGAATACTTTGGCCAAAGTAGTGTAAGTTTCCACTATTTACACTATTAGTTCACTATGATTTGGGTTTACATACTAGGCAGGGAATGTCATATATGTAGGTTGTAGCCATTGTATGGCATATCTAGATACGTAGGATGCAAAACCAAGCTCAGGGAAGGTCATTATTATTACGAGGTTACCAAACCAATCTCTTCATCGAAGGGAAGGGCCATCTTACCAGTTAGGTAGATGTATGGGGGATCGCAATAAGTTTGTGGTTGGCTAAAAAGTGTTTGAGTGATGCTTATCCTCATCATTAGGTGAACAAGATTTGATGGAGGGCACCTAGACATTTGTATACCTAGTTTCAGTAAGCTCATGGAAGTTGTGTAAGTATTCATGTATCCATTTCTATGGAAAATTGTAATGGTGAAATGTAATCACAAAATTATGTAATATGAAATCAATACTTTGGAAAGTTGTATCTTGAATTTGTTGTAATGCAATGGAAAAGTTTGGAATGATGTTTATTTCAAATGTGCATATTATTCTTACAAATGAAAATAAAATTATTATCGCTAAGTATTGGCATCATAGTTTATTTGCTTGAGGTTAAAACATAGAATTTTTTTTGGGTAGAATGTAATGTGCATGTTACAATTTCATTCTATATTTGGCACCTTCTTAAGTGCATGTACCTAATTATGCTTATTACCCGTTTAATTGTTATTTTTAAGTTAACAAAGCTAAAAAGGGTTAAAATAGGGTGCCTAGTGCCCCTTTCCCATCTAATAAAGTCCTAAATTTTAAATATTATTTTCAACCTCAATATATTTAAGAATTTAAATTCAATTATTGACTTGTCTTAATAGTTAATGTGAAATATGTTTAAACTCATATAAATACAAATTCTTTCCTCCATTTGCAATATCAAGAGAAAAATAAGCAAAATATCTAAAACATAATTATAGTCAATCAAGAGTTTGCAACACATTAGTATATTCATGTTCATACATTGTAAGATGTTTCATGTTTAGGTTCATTGTTATTAAATGCACTAACACTTATAAGATCTCCAAGAATCCTCATATTCTTCCTTGTATTTGATGAGCAAAGTGACTTTAGTCCAACAAGGATTTTAGATCTAAATGTGATAACATGCTTCCCCACTTAACCACGCTGATACCAAACTGCTAATCAAACAAAGTAATATGTTTCTTCCTTTAAGAATCCAAATAGAATTAAATAGCTTATATACAAGACTGTGATAGGAACTATAAATATTAACACAATACATTAATGATAGGAATTTCAGGAATTCAATCTCAGTTTCAATAAGCAATAGAAACTATAGTGTGTCAAAAACTCAACATAAAGGATTGTGTTAGACAAGATAACGGTAACCAACACTTGCATATCATAGAGAAACAACATAGATCAACAATCATGACCCCATTCTATATTATGAAAGGAACATATTACAAAATCTTTGATTTCATACATTGCCCTAAAGGGTTGGGCCAACAATGGATAACCTATCACTTTCTATAGTTAACTCAAGTTAAATCCTCTACCTACCAAACCCTCTCTGTCGATGGTTACCCCCACTTATGTTTGTTACTACATTCATTATTCTCCTCCTCGACTCCTTCATTCTCTACTTATTCATGGTTCAACATTCTTTGTACGCTTCAAATTGTCTCTCCTCTCTTCGCATCTTGTCAATCCTTCTTCCTCATTGCTCTATTAATCTTCTTGCTCAACCTCCTTCCTATTCAAAAAATCTATAATCGACCTCCTATACTCAAGCCTCCACCATGGCTTCTCTCTTTCTATCCACATCACAACTCATCTTTGATATCTTCTTTGCAACCCGTCATCTTTCCTAATTGACCTATCTTCCTCTATTCATCCTTCTCTTCTTATCGACCTCCTCCAAATTTGACTTCATCGACCGAACTTCACTTCCCTCTTCATTGAACCCTCACATCCCCCCTACGACGCCTCTTAACAATGATGCCCTACACATTCTTTACCACCATTCACAACGGAAATTCAACTACTCTATAAACCATCTCCTTTACATCATTCCTCCAAACCATCACCCAATTCATCTTCTTCTCATCGAACCAACTCTTCCCCTTTTGACGATTTCATAGCTGATTATTTTAACTACATATTAAGCTCTAATTACTCATTCCATCCTACCAAAGGCAATCATAATGATATATTAAACTACCTACCCTTGTGGCGATAGGAGCTGCATATCCCTAAATAAGATATAAATAAGATGAAACAAGGAAATTGAAAAAGATTAACCTGATGCTCTTGCATCAGAATGGTAAATTCTAGTTGTTTTCTTTATCATTCATTATTTATTTATTTTCCTCTTTTCCCTTGAGAGCACATGATATTTTTCATTATCATCATAGTTTTTATGGAGGTGGAAGCACCAAAATGGGGTTTGACCAAGGCAAGCCCCTATACAACACAACCCTTCTCCTCTTGTCTATCTTATAGATTATAGGTTTGTAATTGATTGAAGTGGATTTGAGATCTCAAGGCTTCAAAACCCTAGTTCATGCATTCATGCACTACTTATCAACAAATTAGGGAAAGTCAATTATTTGCACACCATCGAACTTCAAATTTGGGTTTTCATAGTCAAAGACTTGTAGACACTACTACACATGTAACAACTCTATAACCCTAAAATTTAGCACTTTTGGACTTGGGTTCCCAACGCCCCTATCCTGCTGGTTCAACTCCATATTTTTATACGAAGTTCTTCTCTATCTACACTCTCCAAATTTGTTTCCTATTTTTGTCTCTCCATTCTATATTTTCCAAATTCTATAATAGTTTATTGCTTTGTTCTTGATTCACATAGTTCACTACATCTTCCAATCGATCATCACATCCCATCCTCTAATAAAAATGAACCAAAACCTTAACCAACCTATTTGGCTCTCCTTTGAGCATAACATCCAAATGGTTTATCTTGGTTAATTTTGTGTCCCTCAATGTTTAAGATGGAATGAGTGATTGAGGTTAAGTGTTTATCCTAGATCATATTTTACTACCTTGCATTTTGTTGAATCTGACATCTCTTACACTTGTAATTATTCTTATTTACAAGAACACATTATGTAATTTAAGTAAGACATTAGGTTATTTGAATATATTTTTCTCATATGCACTCATTATGTGTTTAAGTTTTTAAAATAAATCATTACACTTCTTTGTTAATTAAACTCTTAACATTTTGGTGAATCAACATAGATTATAATTTGCAATTTTTTTAATTTGAATTCAACATAATTTAAAGTTTGATTTCCTTAACTAAGGAAATAAATTCATTGAATTTCTCACTTCCATATGCAACCATTATATGTTTATATATTAGAAAAAAAAGTACTTGAATGTTTTTTCTCTTTTTATTTACAAAACATAAAACAAAAAACACTTTCTTCTAACATATAATCAACATATCTCTCTTGTCATCATCTTCCTTACAACTACCTTGTCAACAAAGTTTATTTTCTTAAATTATTGATAGATGTTTCATTTTTCTCCTTCGGTATCCTTTCTTCAAACAATGATGAGGCTCATGTTGTTCCTCTCCCAATGTCTCTCCTACTAGTGAACATATCTTGGGTCAAGAGGATGTAATAATTCATACCTGCTTAGCACCACTTCATCCATTCTTCATTCAACTACTCTTCCTCTTGGCAATATGGTAAGCATAAATGAAGAGAACTCAAATGTATATCCAATCCCCCAAGCTTAGATATTAATAAAAACTCACTTAATACAACTCACATTTCAAATTCCCATAACAAGCCTATAAAACCTACAATAACACCACTCAATAATAGTATTCTTTTTTCCTATAATAATGGGGCTCGTTAGCTTTCATCCCTCAAGTATTTGTTAAATCTCAGATTGACCCTCCTCATCCTGACATCTCAACACTCAACAACAATCTGCATTCTTGTAAAACAATTGATTCTTCTCATGCTAATGTTATTTCTTCCTCTTCAAAAATTGATCGTACTTCTCATTTAGACATAATTGGTAATATGGTCCCTCTATTGCATATTTATGGAAACACATTACAGACCTAGTTTCAAAATTCTTTCTAAACATGGATATAATGGAAACACTTTAGGAGGTAGGAACAAGGAAGTAAGGTTCTTGTGAGTCCTACACCACACTTTTCCAATTATGGTTTAGGTTATTAGCCTCCTCCTTTGTCTATATTCCTTGCACCCTTGTCTAAACATTTATATATTCCTCTTATGTTCAATCAAACTTTCCTTCACAAGAAAAATGATTCCTTTCTGCTCCTCACCATTTATCTAAGAAAGAGTATATTTTTTTGAGGCTTCTCAAATCTTTCTTGATTACTCTAACTCCTCCAACACATAATATATCTTATAAATACAATCAAAAAAATCCTTCCTTTTGTATATATCATCAAGTTTTTGGCCATTCCATTGATGACTGCCACACCCTGAGTAATAAAATACAACTTCCTAAAACTAGTGGACCGTCATTATTCCATTTGCTTTAATACACCTATTAGTTCATCATATGATAATTAACATTGGGTTCCACCTTTTTCCTTGTTCCATCTAAATAAACTTTGTTCTATTGCATTTATCAACACTATGTGGCATTTGTAGCTTCATGTTTTTTCTCATTCTCATTCATGTTGGTACAACCTTATGTGTAACCATACTCCTATGGTAGTGGAATGATGGTCTTGATCATGGTTATCCTCTCCTATACACTTGGGGCACAAGGATAACTAAATTTGGAGGTAAGCATTCTTCTTAAGGATCCTCTCTATTGTTTCTCTCCCCTTTCTTTTCTTTAAAATATCAACATAGTATATATGCTAACATTTTAAGGTGGATCATATCATCTATCCATTTTTTGCATCCACACATGCATTCATGTTTCTTGAGCTTTGATTTATTGATGTGCCCCCTCTACGGTGGTGTTTTTCATAATGCCCCCTGAGGTGTGGTTATCAATTCTTCCCTCGAGATGTTAAACCTTTTGTCCCCCAAGACATTAAACCTTTTATCCCCCAAGACATTAAACCTTTCTTCCCTCGAGATGTTAAACCTTTCATCCTCCAAGACATTAAACCTTTCATCCCTCAAGATGTTAAACCCTTTGTCCATCAAGATGTTAAACATTTGTAAGCTCCTTAAGGCATTAACAATATATAGCCTCATAACATATGACACAAATTGCTAGCTTGTGTGCTCTATTTGTCACAATTACTGGTCATCTAGCATAACACAACCTACTAGCCTATGGTCCATGAGGGATTTTGTAATGTGCATGACCCCTAGTGACAAAAAAAACTAGTGCCAAAGTCATGTACCCTTCTTTATTTGTATAGATTGCTCCTTGTCTATTTGTACATGTTCTTACTTTGTAGAAAATGATTGACTCTCTACATTCTTCTCTGAACTCTTTTTAGAATTCCTCGTATTTGTGCATTCAAGCAATGATTCGTGGTATTGAGATAAAATTTCATATCGAGGTATCCTTACCTTGCTAACTTGAAGAGTGTATGTTCTAAACAGTATCGATTAGCATTATTTTTGTATGCTCATTTCATGTTTACTTCATGTATGATTTGTGTATGTTTTGTGTTTTCCTTGTGTATTCTTTGTGTATGTCTTGTGTATGCTTCATATATGATTTGTACATGTTTGTGTTACTATATGTCTTTGTTTCACTGTGTCATATATATATTGTACATTCCTTTTATTGTGACTATTAGTGTATTCTTCTCTACTCTAGTTAGGCTAACTTAAGCCTAGTTAGGTGTTGGATTTGATCCCTTGCATTGAGGAGAGCAACTCGCCACCACTACAAGATGAGGAGTCCTCTCCTCAATCCATGGCATGTGATTGCCTAAACTTGTGGCTTGAACTTTCTCATCCTCATCCTTTATTATGAGGGTTTGAACTCATTGTTCAAACCAAATTGAATACAATCTTATGCATTATTTTACAGATTTTTTTATGTGCTTGTTTTCTTATTTCCTAGATCCTTCTAGTTTCTAATATAGTATCAAAACTTAGGGGGTTATATTTTCAAGCCAAAGGTGAACAAAATTATATTTTGTTGGATTCCATTGTTGTGTGTTTACAATTGTAAAAAGATGGTTAGGCATTTTTAAAAGCATTTTTAGGTGTCGTTTAGAGTCGACCTACACATCTACTCACAGCGGGAATAAATCAAGGGTTTGAGCCCCAAATTTATAGGACGTGAGTCAAAATTTGTAGGCTGTGATCGTCCACAGGCCATGATTTCTCATCCACTAGGGCAATTAGCATGTCACGTTGGGGGTTTATAGGCTTGATTGGGTAGGCTGTGAGTCAATTCTTTACAGAGTCGACCGATCCACTTTAAATTAGAGGGTGTGCTTCATTTGAATTGATCGATTGGGATCCCCACGCATTTTACAAGGCAAAAGAAATATGTGTTTGATCTATGTATTGGCTGCGGTTTATTGTTGGTATGTCACAGTCAATGAAGAAATCTACAATTTGGAGGCTCGATCTGCGGTTTGGAAGCCACGTTTCTGCCAAATAGAGCCGCTATTGAAATCAGAGGTACGATTGGAAGGTAGATTTGGGGGCGCAAGCATTCCTTAAAGATTGAGCCACAATCCAAGTCCCATGATCGGGTCATTCTCTGCGTTGGGATCTTCATTTTCTGTGGAGGGAATTGACGCACATTTCTGAGTTTGGGAGGTGTGATTTACATGTTGGCAGGTGCAATTTGTGAGGTGCCCTTCATATTGTGGCTTTTCTTGCTGCATTTTTTGAGTCTTCAACGCCATATCAGAACCTTTGACCAGCTACATGAGGCCATACCAGTGCATTGTGGTCATGGGTGATTTGCAATAAAGAGCTCATTTTCTTCAATAGAGGCCACAACAGTATATTGAATCCGCTTTTCTGAAAGAGAAGGCCATAGTTCTTCACTGCCAGTTTGTCTTTTGCATGTAATTATTTTCTCCTCTTTTATAGGCATTTTCTAGTACTGTAAGTATAACTGAACAATATTTATTTATGTGCCAAAAATAAAGGGGGATTTATTAGAAATTCATGCACTCAACTTATAAAGTGTCACTTTTCTGTATTTTTCTTTGGGGGAATTATGCAGGGCATTTTATAATTAATGAACTGAAATAAAGTTCCAAAGGGGGTAATTATCTAGTTTGAAAATGGGAATTAGAAATCATCCATCTATCATTCGTTTGGGAGAAGGAAACATAAGTCCTGGTGTGATGGAATCATAAAGAACTATCAATGGATTCATTTATTATCACATTTGTTTGGACTTATTCCTAAACCTACTACATGTTGGCAGAAATTTGTATGGGAAAGTAGAAATGATCATGTCTTAGGATTAATTGGTTTAAGTGTTGGGAACCACACATCCTAGGCTCTGTCACACATTGAGTGCCCTCACACTCTCTGGACCACTCTATGGGAAATAGATGGAGATCCCACTGAACTTCCATTCCCAGATAATCCCACTATAGACATGCTTCTCTCCCATGATAATGAGGATGATCCTTTGTATGACGATGATATTGAAGAGGAACTTGATTATTGGAATAGTCTTGATTGTCCTGATGACACAAAGACATCTCTTTATGTTTCTCCTCTTTCTACACCTCCTATATTGGTAGCTATTTAGTCTCCTCCACCTGCTATTTCAACAGAGACTTTGGCTTCTACAAAGGCTACTTCAGATTCTCTTCTACAGGTTCACTCTTGTCCTCTTGATCAATGAGATGTCATCCTTTCAGATATTCATCATTTGTTTGTAGTGTCTCTCCTTCTTGATCATGACAACAACATTGAGGAAATTCGTCTTCTTTTTTATGACAACTTCATTGAAGTTGCATCATCCTTGTCTTCTTCAGATATTCTTGCTCATGCCTTGCCTACTACAACTTCTATAGTGATAGTATCGAATTCTTATGGTTCTAGTTATCATCATACATCTATGATCCCTATGGTCCATGTTCTTGAATCTTCGTCACACATTAGCTTTGGCTTGGAGATCATTGAGCATTCTACAAAGATATTATGGGCATCATCTAGGTCTTTGGATCTTGTGTATAATTCAAAGACCTTTATACTTCTTTCTACATGTTCCCATCAAGAATGGGAAGAATATTTGCACACTTTTGTAGTTCGCCTTCTTTCTAAGGGGAGAAATGTGGTTCAGTGTTCATGGATTCTCTTCGACATACTTCATCGAGCATCTATGCACACTATAGCATATCTTATGGGAAGCTTCCAAGTCTCTCTCTTTCTCTCCTATGGGGGGAATATTTCTTGTACTTTTGTGATAGAAGTAGTTCTTGGGGGTTCTTGAGTCCTTCTATCTTTCTTCTTCTTTCACTTGTACATTTTTTGATTTCTCTCTTTTTGGAGGATAGTTTTTTCCCATTGG
Source organism: Sequoiadendron giganteum (assembly GCA_007115665.2). Taxonomy (NCBI): domain Eukaryota; kingdom Viridiplantae; phylum Streptophyta; class Pinopsida; order Cupressales; family Cupressaceae; genus Sequoiadendron; species Sequoiadendron giganteum. The sequence continues at coordinate 655,786,344 of CM021101.1, read as the reverse complement.
GTTTTCTATCTTTCTTTGTTTCTGAGAGTTTTTGCATTGTGCATGGGTACCTCATCTGGCTAGTAGTTGGGGCCCATTTCTTCTACCCACCTAAGTTATGCTTAAGGGGGGGTGTTAGTGTATTCTACTCTATTCTAGTTAGGCTAACTTAAGCCTAGTTAGGTGTTGGATTTGATCCCTTGCATTGAGGAGAGAAACTCGCCACCACTGCAGGATGATGAGTCCTCTCCTCAATCCATGACATGTGATTGCCTAAACTTATGGCCTATATTTTCTCATCCTCATCCTTTGTTATGAGGGTTTGAGCTCATTGTTCAAACTGGGTTGAATAGAATCTTATGCATTGTTTTATAGATTTCTCTATGTGCTTGTTTTCTTATTTCCTAGATCCTTCTAGTTTCTAATAGTAACATTGTTGTTTAGTAGGATCCTAAGCCTAGGAGATATTGGATCTCCTAGCTTTGTGTTATCTTTCCTACTCATCGTTTTGGCAAAATTAATATTTGGCTTCTCAATACTTTAGTGTGAGTATGAGCATAATTTCATACCTTCAATAAAGTGGAGGATAATTGTAGTGTTGTAAATTCTCACCCTTGATAATTTTACAGTAGGTTTGACACCCTCTTAAGTGCATGTACCTAATTATTCTTATGATTTACCCATTTAATTTCTATTTTTTAGAAATTGAATTAAATCTTATTTATCTAGATTTAACATCTAGCTAAAAAAGGCTAGACTAGGGCACCCAATGCCCCTGTCTTATCTAATTAGGCCCTAAGTTTCAAATATTGTTGTCAGCCTCAATATGTTTAAGAATTCAAATTCAATTGTTAGCTAGTCTTAATGATTAATACAAAATATGTTTAAAATTGTATAAATATGTGTTATTCCCTACATTTGAACATATAAGCATTTTTTTATCTCTTTTTCATCCTAAAGGCAATTAATGCAATATCAAGAGTAGAATAAGCAAAATATCTACAACATAATTGTAGTCAATCAAAATTTTGCAACACATTAGTAAATTCATGTTCATGCATTCTAATATGTTTTATTTTTATGTTTATTATTATTATGTGCACTATCACTAATTGGATCTCCAAACATATTCTAATTCCTCCTTGTATGTGATGAGTAAAGTGACTTTAGTCCAACAAGGATTTCAGATCTGAGTGGTAAGTTCTAGTTGTGTTCTTTATCATTTATTTTTTATTTAATTTATTTTGATCCCTCAAGAGAACATGATATTTATCATTATCATCATAGCAATTATGGAGGTGGACACACCAAAATCGGATTTGGTCAAGGCAAGCTACTATATGACACAACCCTTCTCCCCTTGTCTATCTTGCAAGTTACATGTCTAAATTTGATTTAATTATATTAGATATCTCAAGGCTTCAAAACCCTAGTTCATGTATTCATGGACTACTTATCAAAAAAATAGGGAAAGTTGATTATTTTCACATGCCATCAGACTTCGAATTTGGGTTTGCATAGTCAGTGACTTGCAGACACGTTATACCTATACCAGCTCTAAAACCCTAAAACTTAGCACTTCTAGAATAGGGCACCCAACACTCCTATTGGTGCAGGAGCACCTAGCAAGCACCTAGGAAACACTAGGCTTAGGAAGTTTTTGTTTTTGATGTTATAAGGTCATGTTGACCATTAGCTTGTGTTAGAGACCTAATAAAAGGTTTAGTCAGGAGCTATCAGGAGTGGTGAATATGTTAAGTTTAGACACTCATTTATGTTAGTGTCTAGGAAATTGGAAAATTGGGAAAAGTGGAAAATTGGACATTTGTGCACTTTTTCCCACTTGGCAACTGATTTTTCCGACCCAAGGGAGGCCCAACTACTTTGGAAAAACATATAAAAAGTATGCCTCGACCAGTAGATGGGTTGGAAGTCATTTGGAAGTTCTAAAATTTTGAAAATTCTCATGAATGAAAAGCAAAAACAGTGTGGAAATTGATTAAGTTTCTGTGTTTTGATCTTGATAGTGAGTTATTGGCATGACCAGGCAATGAAATATGTGTAGGATGTAATGTAGGGAGTGTCCAATGTTGTTTTGTTTCTGCATTAGTTACTTTCATCATTTTCAAGCTTTTGTTTGTAGTTGGTTAAGTGCTTTCCCACTACTGATCTGACTGGCAACCTGTCAAAGATGGGGTTCTAGTTCCTTTTCCCACTGTACCTGGTGTATGACCTTTTGGTGATTGGAGCTAGTCTCCATGTGTGTACATATGGTAGATTTAGGGGTAGGTAGGAGGCATGGACACATTGTGAATGACTTCTCCTAGGCGAACTTGACTATGCCCAACTAGGAAAGTTGTGAAGTGTAATGCACATAACTTGCAGGGGTGACCTCTCCTTGCTAAACCCCATGGTAGAAAGGTGGATGGAGACCCTGCAAAGGTTTGGTATCAATGAGGAGGCTTCACCAATCCGTTTGATGGGAGAACAAAATAACAGTTCATCGGGTGGTCAGGAAATGGCTCTAAAACCCCTACATTTGCTAAATTGATGGATAGGCCTGTGTACGGTCAAGCAAGGATTGAGACCTTGTAAATCTTGAGGTGGTAGATATCAGGACCAAGAAACCATTGAAAATATTTGGGGTTCCTTGGAGGAGTTTGGAGAAATATCCACTTTTCTCGGGTTAGGAGGGTTAATTGGGAGCTCTAGGTTTGTAGCCTTCTTAACCCTAGGTGAGGGTTTGAAACTAGCGATGGACAAAGGGCACAAGGTGGAGTTATAAGCATCAATTTGTGATGGTGGGAAGTTTTTGGAAGCAATCCCACACCCCTGCAAAGAGCAATTGGAAGGAAGGGAGTATTTAGCCTTTAGGGGAGATTAAGGGCTAAGGAGGAGATAGTGGCAAGGCACCAAGCTTGGCTTGGTAGACAGAGGGTTTGATGATAGTAGGGTTGGCTAGTAGAAATAGGGGAGCCTACCACTGAGGGAGGACCTATAGGTTAAGGTCGAGAGTCACCTAAGTGTTCTTGAGGACAAGGACTCAGAGCATGGAACAGTGAGTGTTCCATCCAACCCTTCCCCATGAGATTGGTATTAGAGCGAGTGAAAGGTTTGGGATAGAGACTTGTATGTCAGAGGTTGAATCAAGTGGTTCCAACACCATGGTGACCAATGCAAAATTGGCAAGAGACCTGACTGAGAAACAAGATAAGAACAGGCAACTTGAAGAGGCAGTTGAAGAGATGAAGCAAAGGTTGGAAGAGGTGGTAGAGGCTGCAGGCAAGATGAAGGTACAACTAGTAGTGGTTAGAGACAAGGGTGAGGATTAGGTTGAGGAGGACATTGAACCAGACCCTGATCCTCCACTAAAGGAGGAACCCTTCCTCAAGGCATTGAAGGCTTTGAGTGGTAAAGCATTAGAAGGCATTCCCATCTTCACAGGTAGAATGGATGCAGAGTTGGTTATGGAGTGGATAAAAGGAATGGAGAATCACTTTGAGTGTGATGGAGTGAATAAGGCACAAAAGGTGAATATAGCTAAATCAAGGCTAAGGGGACAAGCACTGACTTGGTGGAAGTTCCTACAGGAAGAAAGAGAGAATGAAGGCAAGAAACACATTTCAAGTTGGAAGGCTATGGTGGCTAAAGTGAAGGAGTATTACCTACCTAAAGACTATGAGGTCCAATTTCATAAGAAGAGGCAAAACCTCAGGCAAAGAGACCTAGATGTAGCTACCTACACCAAGGAGTTCCAAAAACTAAGTCTTAGGTCTAGGGTGCAAGAAGTGGAAAGCATCAAGGTGGCGAGGTATCTAAATGGCCTCAAATGGAACATCCAAGAAGAGTTGAGTCTCTTTACACTCACCAATCTCCATAGTTGTTTTCAAATGGCTTTTAAGGTGGAGGAGAAGTTGAAAAAGAAACAAGACTCCAATTCTAAAAGGCAGAGGCAAAGGCAGAGAACAAAGAGATCAAAGGGGGCAAAGGGGTGGCTACCAAGGTAGAGGCAATGACCAAAGAAACCAAGGAGAGTTTAAATCCACAAATCATGGCAATGAAACACCTTCTAGAGGAGGGTATAACAGAGGTAGAGGTTCTCAAGGAGGATCCACTAGAGGAAGAGGAGCAGGCAGGAGCAATTCCTATTTTGCAAACATGAAATGCTACCATTGTGGCCAAGCTGGACATCCAGCCTATAGGTGCCCGGAGAAAGCATCTTCATCAAGCAATGAGAAGAGAGTGGGTTATGCACAAGAGGACACCATGAGTCCTAAGTCAATTGAGGTCAGTCACATTGAATCTGAGATGGGAGAGAGTCTGATGTTCAGAAGAGTTTTGATTAGACAACCGGTCAAGGAAGAACCAAGACAAAGGAGAGCTCTATTTAGGGTAAGGTGCAAGATACTTGGTAAAGTATGCAAGGTTATAGTAGATTTAGGTTCAACAGACAATATAATCTCAGAGGAGGTAGTAATGAAACTGAAATTGGAGAAGGTACCCCACACTAACCCCTACAAGGTCACATGGCTTAACAAAGGGCAAAGTGTTTTAGTGAATGAGCAAGTAACGGTGGAATTTTCCATTGGAGGATACGAGGATAAGCTAGTTTGTGATGTCTTACCCATGGATGCATGCCATCTATTATTGGGAAGACCATGGCAATATGACAGGAGTGCCATGTATGATGGAAAGGAGAATACAATCTCATTTAAGAAGGATGGAAAGACTTTTAAGTTGCAGTCACTGTCAGAAGAGGATGAAGGACAGTCAAAGACGCCAAGTGTGCTACTAAGTAGTGGAAAAGAGTTCCTCAACACCCTATATGAAGGTGGAGAAGGATATGTAGTGTTGTTGAAATCCAAGGAGGAAGATAAGACTGAAAAACCAATCATACCCGAAGCAGTCTAGAATTTACTTGAGAAGTACAAGGACATAGTAAGTGATGGCACACCTGCAACTTTACCTCCTAAAAGGGCCATTAGTCATCAGATTGACTTCATACCTGGAGCATCCTTGCCTAACAAAGCAACATATAAGCTTACACCAGATCAGAATTTGGAAGTGGCTAGACAAGTGCAAGAGTTGTTGGACCAAAAATTGATTCAAAAGAGCATCAACCCATGTGCAGTATCAGTAGTCTTGGCAACCAAGAAGGGAGGAAAATGGAGATTATGTACTGATTCTAGAGCAATAAATAGAATCACAATTAGGTATAGGTTCCCTATTCCTAGAATTGCAGACTTAATGGATTGTCTTGGAGGAGCTCAGTATTACACCAAGTTGGACCTCAAGAGTGGATACCATCAGATCACAATTAAGGATGGTGATGAGTGGAAGACAACATTTAAGACAAATGATGGGTTATATGAATGGAGAGTGATGCCATTTGGTCTCTCCAATGGCCCTAGCACATTCATGAGGCTCATGAATGAAGTGCTCAAAGATTTCAAAGGAGTATTTGTGGTGGTATACCTTGATGACATCCTCATATTCAGCAAGACAGTAGAAGAGCATTTGAAACATGTGGAGTTGGTTCTTAGAAGGTTGCAAGAGGAGAAGTTGGCAATCAATCTAGAGAAGTGTGAGTTCTTTAAGCAAGAGCTTGTATATTTGGGTTTTGTAGTGTCTAAAGGATCATTGAAGATGGATCCAAGCAAGGTGGAAGCTATCCTAAATTGGCCTACACCAACCACAGGGACTGAGGTAAGAAGCTTCCATGGATTGGCTCAATTCTATAGAAAATTCATAAGGAACTTTAGTGGTATATGTGCACTGGTCCTAGATACAATCAAAGGTGGTCTGAAAACCAAGTTTAAGTGGACACAAGAAGCTGAGAAAGGGTTTGAGAAATTGAAACAAGAAGTGGCAACTCAACCTATTCTCTTATTACCTAGCTTTGATAAGTTTTTCACTGTGGAATGTGATGCTAGTGGAGTGGCAGTAGGAGGAGTGTTAATTCAAGAGGGCAGGCCTATATCCTTCTTTAGTGAGAAGCTCAATGAAGCAAAGAAGAAGTATTCAACTAATGACTTAGAACTTTATGCTTTGGTTCAGTCACTTAGGAAGTGGAGGCATTACCTTCTACCAAAGGAGTTTGTAGTTTTTACTGACAATCAAGCACTTAGCTATATCAATACTCAAGAGAAGCTAAGCAATAGAAACTTGAAGTGGATGGAATACATCCAAGCTTTTACCTTCACCATCAAACACAAAAAGGGATAGATGAATAAGGTAGCAAATGCATTGAGCAGGAGGTTGTTGACAGTGCAAGAGATACAAGTGAAGAGCATAGGGATTGAAAGATTTAAAGATCTCTATGGAGAGGATGAAGATTTCTTAGAAGCCTATCAGATATGTTCTAACTTTGAGAATCATTTTCATAGTCAATATGCTGAGTATACATTGCAAAGTGGATTATTGTTTAAAGGAAATCAGTTGTGTGTTCCAAAAGGATCAATGAGAGAAAACCTCATTCAAGAGAAGCATAATGGCAGTCTTAGTGGATATTTTGGCATCAACAAGACTTTGGAACTAGTACAAAGGTTTTACTATTGGCCTAAGTTGGCAAGAGATGTTATAAAGTATGTGGAACAATGTGTTGTGTGTATGAAAGCCAAGGGAGGAGCTAGTAATGCTGGTCTTTATCAACCCCTACCCATTCCTAATAGACCATGGAAGTGTGTGAGTATGGATTTTGTGGTAGGACTCCCTAAGACCAAGACTGGTTTTGACAATGTGTATGTAGTGGTGGACAGATTTAGCAAAATGAGTCACTTTATTCCTTGCAAAACCACTCATGATGCTAGCTACATAGCTCACCTTTTCTTTAAGGAGGTTGTAAGGATTCATGGCTTACCTTTAAGCATTGTTTCAGATAGGGATGTTAAGTTCATGAGTCATTTTTGGAAGACTCTATGGAGTAGATTGGGTACCAACCTGTCATTTGGATCAACTTACCATCCTTCGACTGATGGTCAAACAGAGGTGGTTAATAGGGTGTTGGGTAATCTTCTTAGGTGCCTAACCAAGGAATATGGACATACATGGGATATGGTCATCTCACAAGCTGAGTATGCCTATAATGATAGTGTCAATCAGACCACGAGGAAGAATCCTTGTGAGGTTGTGTATGGAATGCACCCAAGAGGTATTTATGAGCTCAGGGATCTAGGAGCCATGGAGAATAGGAGTGGACATGCTGAAGACTTCACTCACACCATGCAAGAGATTCAGGAGCAGGTAAAGAGGACATTCACCGAGGCTACTCAAAAATTGAAGGATAAAGTAGACATGTCAAGGAAGGATGTGCAATTTGCAGTAGGAGACTTTGTCATGGTTCACCTTAACAAATGAAGGTTGCAGAAGGGAATGGCAACCAAGTTGAAAATGAAAAGAGTAGGACCATACAAGATATTAGCCAAGTATGGCAAGAATGCATACAAGGTGGAGTTACCTTCTGATTTGGGAATTTCACCAATTTTCAATGTTGCAGATTTGATCAAGTACAAGGGATCAATCCAAGAGATGGATCAGAACAGTAGAGAGGTTTTCCAAGATGTCAGTAACATAGCACTACCTATTCAAGACAAGCTTCAGGCAGAAAAGATCTTGGATTCAAGAGTGCAAAAGTCTACAAGGAAGAAAGTGTACATGGAACACCTTATCAAATGGAAGAACAAGCCTGAATCTGAGGCTACATGGGTACAAGAGGACCAGTTCAAGAAGAATGGCATTGATATGTCACTGCTCTCTCCCTCCATTCTTTAGTGTTTGGTAGAGAGGGGGAGAATGGTGCAGGAGCACCTAGCAAGCACCTATGAAACACTAGGCTTAGGAAGTTTTTTTTTTTGATGTTATAAGGTCATGTTGACCATTAGCTTGTGTTAGAGACCTAATAAAAGGTTTAGTCAGGAGCTATCAGGAGTGGTGAAGATGTTAAGTTTAGACACTCATTTATGTTAGTGTCTAGGAAATTGGAAAATTGGGAAAAGTGGCAAATTGGACATTTGTGCTCTTTTGCCCACTTGGTAACTGATTTGTCTGACCCAAGGAAGGCCCAACTACTTTGGAAAAACATATAAAAAGTATGCCTCGACCTGTAGATGGGTTGGAAGTCATTTGGAGATTCTAAAAATTTGAAAATTCTCATGAATGAAAAGCAAAAACAATGTGGAAATTGATTAAGTTTCTATTTTTTGATCTTGATAGTGAGTTACTGGCATGACCAGGCAATGAAATATGTGTAGGATGTAATGTAGGGAGTGTCCAACGTTGTTTTTTTTCTGCATTAGTTACTTTCATCATTTTCAAGCTTTTGTTTGTAGTTGGTTAAGTGCTTTCTCACTACTGATCTGACTGGCAACCTGTCAAACATGGGGTTCTAGTTCCTTTTCCCACTATACCTGGTGTACGGCCTTTTGGGGATTGGAGCTAGTCTCCATGTGTGTACATATGGTAGATTTAGGGGTAGGTAGGAGGCATGGACACATTGTGAATGACTTCTCCTAGGCGAGCTTAACTGTGCCCGACTAGGAAAGTTGTGAAGTGTAATGCACATAACTTGTAGGGGTGACCTCTCCTTGCTAAACCCCGTGGTAGAAAGGTGGATGGAGACCCTGCAGAGGTCTGGTATCAATGAGGAGGCTTCACCAATCTATTTGATGGGAGAACCAAATAACAGTTCACCGGGTGGTTAAGAAATGGCTCTAAAAACCCTACATTTGCTAAATTGATGGATAGGCCTGTGTACAGTCAAGCAAGGATTGAGACCTTGTAAATCTTGAGGTGGTAGATATTAGGACCAAGAAACCATTGAAAATATTTGGGGTTCTTTGGAGGAGTTTGGAGAAATATCCACTTTTCTCGGGTTAGGAGGGTTAATTGGGAGATCTAGGTTTGTAGCCTTCTTAACCCTAGGTGAGGGTTTGAAACTAGTGATGGAAAAAGGGCACAAGGTGGAGTTATAAGCATCAATTTGTGATGGTGGGAAGTTGTTGGAAGCAATCCCACACCCCTGCAAAGAGCAATTGGAAGGAAGGGATTATTTAGCCTTTAGGGGAGATTAAGGGCTAAGGAGGAGATAGTGGCAAGGCACCAAGCTTGGCTTGGTAGACAGAGGGTTTGATGATAGTAGGGTTGGCCAGTAGAACCAGGGGATCCTACCTTGAGGTAGGACCTATAGGTTAAGGTGGAGAGTCACCTAAGTGTTCTTGAGGACAAGGACTCAAAGCATGGAACAGTGAGTGTTCCATCCAACCCTTCCCCATCACCTATCCTACTAGTTTAGCTCCAAATTTTATTGTTTGCACTCTCTAGATTTATTTCATATTTTTGTCTTTGTTCTTAATTTTCCAAATTCTATAACAATTTGTCACTTTGTTATTAATTCATCTAGTTCACTACATCTTCTAATTGATCATCACATCCAATCCTAAAAAAAAGAGATCAAAACCCTAACCAACCTATTTGGCTCTCCCTTGATGACAATAGTTCCAAATAGTGTATCTTGATTAATTTTGTGTCCCTCAATATTTAAGGTGGAATTATTGATTGAGGTTAAGTGTTCAACCTAGACCCTATTTTACCACCTTGCATGCCCTAACATAAGGAAAATAAAAAACCCTCTCTAACAACAAATTCACTATAAATTAATTCTATGAATTTAATATTGTAAAGGTTTAACATGTAGGATTTTAAACCATTAAATGTTCTTATTAATTTGGGAATAAAATTTTCTATTACACAATGTCCTACTTCTCCTTTAGAATATGTAAGATATGATTAGTCTACCTTATCAAAGTGTTGTTGGAAATTTAATGTATTATATGGTTTTCATTCAACTAGACATTCTCCAAGGAGTGTGAGTTCTTAACATGATAATGTCTAATCCTAGATTGATTCATGGGATGTAGAAAAGAGATTATTTTGATATTTGTAGGGTACCTTTGAGTATTCTTTAGGTTATCATGGTAATTTTATAAAAAATATACACTCCTTGGATATGCATGGTTATGTGGACTTATATTGGGTTAGAGATGTCAATATTGGAAGATTCACTTGTTTAATTTAAATTTCGGTACAATAATTTAGGTGAGTAATCAATAGGGTGTGGTTTCTTTTTCTACTACTAAGATAAATTATATGATCCTTTCCTATAAAACAATCAATTGGTTGAGAACTTTATATTTAGATGTTGGGTTGAATTAGGGTATAATTACTATTTATTATGATAAGTAAAGTGTAATATTTTTAACAAAGACTCCAATATTTCATGTAAGGACCAAGAACATAGATGTTCAATACCATTTTCTTAGAGACGTGATCAAATATGTAGAGATAAAAGAAGATTTTTTTTTGATGAATATTGTAGATGATTTAACTAAGCCCATGAACATAAAGAAATTTAGATGGTGTTTAGAGTTTATGGGCTGCTTGTCCCTTGAGAGTTATATTCTAGTATCAATGGGTTTTCATTTGGCTATTGCAAGGTATTCAAAAAGTGAGACAATGTTGAGAATTAAGGAATCTCAACCTTGAAGAAATTCTTGTGTTTATTTATTAGTTGTTTAGTATTTATATATATTGTTATATTTATTATTTAATTAGCCTCCTATAAAATATGGGGCATAGGATTTTAAGTTGGCATTCTATGCCACATATCAATGCTTTGTAAAGTGTTATAAGATGTCATTAAGGTGGTTATACATAGCATATTTGAAGTGCTTTATTTAGAAGGATTTTATGATGGAATCTTATGACATGTAAGAGCTTTTAAGAGGGAGGCTACTTTGGAATTTTCACCAACTATGATAGATTTATTATTTTTCATGAAGTGTATTTCTTACCTTAGAGAATAATGATAATTTGGGTGCTCATGTTGGATGGTTAAATTTAGTCAGTTATGATAATTGTAAGAGAATAAGATAATATGATATTTTTAGTATATAATAGAAATCTCTAAGGTGGCATTAGATAATGGGTCAAAACTAGGCATCATCTTTATGGTTGTTTTAGCACATGATATTAAAAATAATAAATTGTTTCCAACTTATCTATTTGTTTATAAATCCAAAATTTGAGGAGTTGTATGCATTTTGAATTTGTAAGTATTGGAATGCTATTGAAATTACTCCTAATTTTTATGCTAGTGTAAATTTTATGAAATATGTATTTTCAAGTGTGTTGTAGTATTCTATCATATTTGAGTAATACATTGAGTAGATTTTTGAGTGTGAATTTTTTTCTCTTCACATAAACATTGGTGTAGTGTGCTTTATTATCTATGTTGTTGATTTATTGTGTGTTTATCTATCTTATATAATAGTTTAGATCAGATGTAAAAGTTTCTTGTACACTTGTGTCTCAATATAGTGTAGAAATTTCATTCTACTAACCTTTGCTTTCTTATATTTTTCAAGATGCATCCACTTCAGAAAATCATCAAAAATATTTGAATATAAGAAAACATAAAAATATAAAAAATCTAGTACTTAGTCTTGACTATATTTTTATTAATTGATTTTTAAAAATACCTAATGCAACACTAAGAATTGGGTGGTGTACACCAGACACTATTGTATTTTAGTGATAGAAATAGAAACACTTTTGTGTGTATGCAAAAAATTACCTTTTTAATCTTAAATATTTATTAAAAGCTTTAGTAGTTTAAAAAATAGATTTGGATTATTAAAACTTTTTGTTCTTATCATATCCTCAAATTTTGAGTATGCATATATCGATTACGTATCCAAGTGCACATTTAGCTGATTTTTAAAATGTTGTCACTTTTGAGCTCCTTTTATCCGTCATTTTCATGCACTTATCCTAATGTGAAATTCAAATAATTTTACATATAATGCTTACTATATTTCAAAGGTGGAAAAGTGAAGCTAAGGATGTTTGGAATTGGTTTACCACAATACTAAATTTTAAGGCTTTCTCAAGCTACTTATGACTAATGATTTATAAATTGAATTTAGAAATTCACTATGATTCACCTACATGAGTGTGGACCTAAATTTGATGTGTAGGGTTTAATTTGTAATATAGGAAAATGCCTTATAGATTGTTGATTGTTAGAAGTTGTTTGCCTCTATCTTCTAATATATAAATTTGTGTAAGGACCACAGTGATTACTAGCGTCACATTGTCAAAGACAACAACCAAATATAATGGACATAGGATGATGCATGTTGATGCGATGATTCTTAACTAGTTTCAAAATAAATGTCCTTAAATATAACAATTAAGTTAATAAATCAATATAAATGTGTGTTAGGTTGTCTCATAATTATTAGTAGAAAATAATTAGTGAGATTTAATTTGAATTCAAATATTAAAAGTTTAAGATTCAAATTCATAATTGCAAAAATAACATAAATGAAATTTATATATAAAAATATGATCTAGAGCAATGAATGAAAGATCTAAATATGAAGACCAAATTTCTAAAAATAATTGATAATTAAATTGAGATATAATATATCATAAACTGAATTTACACAAACATATATCAGATATACACTTATTATCATATCTACGACAGTACAATAAAATCAAAGACAAAAGATGAAGGAAAAAAACAATGCAATTTGAACCGTTACACTATCATTTTACTTATTTTCTCAAATCATAAATGTAAAATCTGTATTTATCTACAGATATAATGAATTAAAATTATAAAAAATTTCAGATCCGGGGTATATAAAAGGCTTATTGAATTTTGTCGGGCGATCCTCGAGAACATTCCTATAAATTGGACATTGTTGTTTCTGCAACTTCATTGTACTATTCAATTTGCAATCCGTTCTACTCCTCTGATATTTTAGAAAGACAGTATACGTATTGGTACTCAATATTTAGGGTAAAAATAATAAACTTCTGAGACCGTTTTACAGATTAACGCGATAATTCTTTACCTCTTCTGATCCTTCATTGAAGTTCTTCATTGGACTTTGTAAATTTGAGAGTAAATTTTGAAATTTGGACAATTTTGTTCAAATTTCCTTTTGTATTGGATGATTTGATGATGTTTTGAGATTATAAATAACTAAATGTCTTGAATTCAAATGAATTTGCAAGTTAATTTACATAGAAATATATGGGCCATTCAAGCAAAGAAAGTTAAATTTCAGGGAGAAATTTTGAGATTCAGGTAAGAGACGTGAAAAAAACATATAACACAAGGTTTTCAAACGATCTTCTAGTTTTGTGTCGCAAATCTCGTGGAAAATATGTAAATACGAGCGATTCAAGCATAGAAAGTCAGAAATTAGGGAGAAATCTTAAGCTTGAGGTACGAGGCACAAATATGTAACAGGAGGTTTCTGAAGGAGTTTCAGATATCAACATATCGCAAATCTCATCAGAAAATCGAGTTTCTCTTAAATAGATTGTTAAAAATCTCTTAGATACGGCGAAAAGAGTTGTAATTATTTGAATGACGGTCTGTTTTTCTAAGTATTTAGAGCCAGGCTGTTTTTACATTAGAATAAAATCTAAAGTTTTTGAATATTTCTTAGCCACACTGTTTTTACATTAGGAACCTAAACCTTTGAATATTTCTCAGGCACAATGCTTTTACCACTAAAATCTAGAGTTAGGAGTATTTTGCAGGCACGGCATGCTTACATTAGATACCTAAACTTTGAATGTTTTGTAGGCACACTGTGTTTACATTCAAAACCTAAATCTTTAAGATGCAGAAGAGTCAGGAATCCGGAAAAGAAGAATTTGTTGACAAGCCAATTGCAGAAGATAAGTCACTTTGTTCTATGGCCAAGGGCGAGGGAGACGTGAATCTAAATGACAATGACCTTTTCGAGCTGGAAAGCAAGTTCACTAGGTTAATTTGCGAGGATGATAGCCTCGAATTTGTCTCCCTGTTTAAGTGCATTTGGAAGGCCAGGGTTTCCGAATTTATCACCGATGGAAACGCAAAACGCACAGATGACGAGAATAAGGTGAGCCGTCTTTCGCAAAAACTTCTGCAGTTGGCATGCAAGCTCGATTCTGTTGCCTGTGCAAGAGCTATAGTCGAAGGTGAGACTGGTCCTTCCTTACCTGTTAACGCGCTTGATGAATATGGTAAGACAGCGCTTCATCACGCTGCTCATTCTCATTCTCACAACTGCGTAAATCTCTTACTTCGTAATCAAGCTCGCACTGACATCAAGTCCAAAGAAGGTCAAAGTCCCTTAGATATGGCTTTGCTCTCCAAAAGGTCATTGTCCAGTTTGATATTTGGCTTTAGAGGTCTTCAAAGATTTATTTATGCGTGTTTTAGTTTTAAATGCTTATGTTGTCATTTGCAAAACAGGATGCACGTTGACTGGTCCTTGGCTAGCGGTATAGCGGAGCTTCTCAGACTAATCGGAGACAAGGTACAGAAATATTGTTGTTTTATGTGTCAGATTTACTGAAGTGATTTTAATGATGTATCTATTAGTGATTAATCTTGTTGTTTTATGTGTCAAATTTACTGAAGTAGTTTTTATGATGTATCTATTAGTGATTAATCTTTTATCCAAATCTTTTGGCAAAATTTCCTCTCTTTTAAATATAATCATCAATTTAGTTGCTTTTGTTCCAAAACTGAAGTATGTAAAATTACTGCTAATTAGGAATCAATTTATCCTGCTGAATTGGTATATTTTGTCTGGACATTTTCTGAAATAAGTAGCTGCATCAATTTGGAGATTTATTTTTGTTCATTTTTTCAAAAATCCTTGCTGAATCTATTTAATATATGTTGAGTGTGATTGGTTACTTATAAAGATCTGAGTTAATACTTAATAATAGTACTAATCAGCATCAAAACTCTGTCGAGGAGTTTGTTAAATATTGTCCGAATATCTTAAATTTACTTCTAGTTTAGTTGATATATCATTTGTGCTAGTGACGTTAATTTAATGGTCTGGTTATCAAAATTTCAGGACATCACTGCAGTCAGAATTCTTGCAGTGAATACTAAAGACATTCATCAAATAGCATACAAAAAGGCCCTAGATGGACACATAGTTTCTTTCGCAGTTCTAGTTATTGCGGCTACAAATCTTATTCTTTCTACATTGGTGCAAAGTGACGATCAGCCTCATATCCAGACAACAATCTTTGAAAGTTTGGTGAACAATGCTGTCTCACTTTGGCAGATCGGAGCTAGGAGTAGTGATAATAACAATAGTGATGATTCTGATAAGGGAAGCACGAGCAGCATAACTGGTTCAAATATTCAACAACAAAGAAAAGTGCTTCTCAGTGAAATCGAACTCCTCCTGCACTTCAAGGAAGGGGTCATAAAACCTATAAGAGAGGCCAAAAGAATGACTACTAATGCTCCCTTCTTGCCACTTGTTCGAGCTTCTCAGGTCAAATAATATTGTGACTTGAGCTTACCTTTGAAGAAGAAGTCACAAAGAGTATGCACATTTTCTTAATACTTTCTATGGTAAGCTGTTAGCTTACTGGTTATCTAGTTGATTGCAGACTGGAGATGAAGCATTGGTGAAATTAATAGTAAATGGAAATATGGATCCCAACGAGGCAGATAGCGATGGAAATACTGCCCTTCAATGGGGCCTTAGGGCTACTGCCACTAATCAAGATACAAGGTTCTTTCATCTCCATCAAATCTTTCTTAGCTAGTTACCAATTGTAATTGGTTTGGAAGAATAATTCGTGTATGAAATCTTGGGCCAGGCTTATAAGTTTACTTCTTAGTCACGGAGCTTCCGTGAGCGCAAGGAACAGATTTGGACTGACTGCCGTACATGTGGCAGCAAATTATGGTCATCTTCAAGGATTGCAGGTTTGAACCCTTGAGATAGATACTGATTTCCTAGGTTTCATTATTTTAAAAAATTTCAATGCATTCACAACAATTAGAATTGCGGCTTTCCACAGAGAACATACTAATTTAAAGTTTATTTCTATTTAATTCGGTATATTCTTTTTCTTTTCTTTGAGATCACAGATGCTTTTGATTGGAGATGCAGAAGCAGTTGACATGGTTACAGAAACAAAGGAGACCCCTCTGTTTTATGCAGTTAAAAACAATCATTTTGAATGTGCTATGCTTCTGCTTGGTTATGGAGCTAATCGTCAAGCATTAAATCTAAGGTTATACATTTATTTCTTATTAACTTAATTTCCCATTATGTTATTTGCTATTCTGTAATAATACAACCCTGACGATACCTGTCCAGGAAACAAAGGCCTGTTGATGTTGCAAAGACACAAGACATGCGAGAGATGCTAAATTCTCAATCCGTCTTTCAATTGGGTGCGCAATGTTCGATATTCTTTAATTTTATCTTATAATAAATGGATATTCAACAAGCCACATCACTTCCCCTTTGCATAGGTAAACTTAAGGAGTATCTGATGGCCCCAGCGTCACTAGAGACCACCAGTGAAAAATGTCTAGATAATTCTGCAAAGCTTCAACTAATTAAAGCTGGGATTGGTAATCAGGATCAAGATCAACACGAAGACAGGTTATAGACTGTTGTTCTTACAACAAATTTAACTTATTTATCTATCGCTAGCAAGTTTACAACAAGAAGAATTTAACATTTACTTGTCATTCGTCAGTTCAAAATTGTCATTGTACACCAAAACAGAGATTTGCAGGTACTATGAATCTCCCAGTGGCTGTGTCAGAGGGGATAAGTGCTATTTTGCCCATGGAGAAGGAGAACTGCGTCGAGTCAAGATGTTCAGAAGCACTTCACAGGCTATTTGTGGGATACCTTTTAAGGTTATCATATTCATAAAGATTACTGAACGTTGTTTGTTACCTTCCCTTCACAGAGTATTTTTTCTTCTCAACAACTTTAAATAATAATAAAATTACAACACCGTGATATTCTAGCAGCGTATCCCTGAGGATTTAAACAAGAAGGTGTTTGTTGGAGGCCTTTCACCTTCAGTAGAATCTGGTTTGTTAGAAATGCTAATGTTTTGAGATAAAATAAAGTTCAGATTTATAGTTTATAAACTAGCTGCTTCTAATAACAATGGATCTACTAACCGGCAGAGGATCTGAGAGATATTTTTGAGAGTAAATTTGGGCCAGTTATAGACGCTGTAGTCATCGGCAGTCAAGGTGGAGAGCACCTTCACTCCCGCGGTTTTGGCTTTGTAACATTTAAACACCAAGAGTCTGTGGCCTCTGCTGTGCAAGCACATTATATACCAATTTTTGGCAAAATGGTAAGAAATTTTATGCCTATATCACATATTGTAAAGTGCCTAACTGTTGCATAAGAATATACAGGTGGAGATTAAAGGCGCAATTCCCAAGCCCATGCTGGAGCTCATGAAAGGAACTAATGTTCAAGAAGATGAAATGCATAAAAATGACAGAGAATTTGATGCTAGAAAGCAAAGTATATCGTCATCATCACCGTCACCATCGGATAGAGATAATTTGCTAACGGATGTGGAAGAAGGAAGAGATTCGGCGGATATTATTACACCATTATCAGTGCCAACCCTTGTAGAATCTCCAGCCTGGGTGGAAAAATTTAAAAGTTGGCTGCCAGTATTCCTAGGAGAAGTATCAAAGCGGCTCAAGGAAGGAGAATGGTATCCCCTCTCTTCTCTCAAGGGAGATTTCAGAGCAACCTGTGGCTTGGAGCTGGACCATATTTCTCTTGGCTACATTAAGCTCAGCGACTTCATCCGTTCCATACCAGGCTTGTGCAGGATGAAAATTGTTCCTGTTGGAATGGGCCCTGCTACCCACATGGTTATTCTCCCGTCACTTTCAGCTCCAAAGGGATATCATTCAAGGAGTCAACAATCTATTGGAAGTGGGAGGAGTTCATTTGTGGACAAAGGACGCACGTATGCAGATGCTGCAGGACAAATCCCACAAGGAACATCGATATCCCCTCGTCAACCTAATCAATTAATTACAACTCCTGGGGCTGAGACCCACTCGAATGCTGATTTTTCTGAGTCTGGTCCTTTGCTTTATCATCAATCTACTTGTACTGGCAAATACCCAATCAGAACCAAAGAAGATGTTCGCTACCTCACAAATCTTTTGTCCGACTTCAATGTGAATACGGATGGGACGGTTCTCACTAGCACAAATCAAAATACACAAGTCAAGACTTACACTGTGAATCAACCTGCTGCACCCATCAATTCTTTCGTGCAAGCCACGGAAAGCATGAAATCGCCTGTCTGTTATAACATCATGGATATTCCTCGTTCAAAAATTGAGCTTGCTCAGCCTATTCAATACAACCCACCATCATCTTCTGAATCTGGGCAGGGACATGGATTCTTAAGTTTTCTACAACAGGGAGGAACTTCATTTTTCACTCCATGGACTCAACAGAAGCCTGAGGCACCATTGTGGACACCCACTGTCAGCCCTAAATTATGGGAGGTAATAAATAAATTACTGATAATTCAACAGGCACTCTCTTATTTCTGCCGTTTTGAATTGATCTTGATGTGGTAATCTTCTATTTTTGTTTTGAAATTTTACAGAAGTCGCCACAGAGCGTTCTGTCGCCGTACAGCCCAGCATACGCTTCGCCCTCAGAAATGGATGAAAGCAATATTAGTAAGGGCAATTGCAGAGCATGTAAGGAGAGGAAGGCTATTTGGATAGCAGTACCATGTGCTCACAGAACTCTATGCACTGATTGCCGCAACAATCTTAAACTTTCTCAGAGGCCCTTGAATTGCTTTATTTGCAATCACCCAGTGGATAAGTTCATTGCTATGTACTAAAGAGACACTTTGATAGTCTTAGATTTATGTTTGTGAACAACTCTATTCATCAAGCTTCCAATAATGTTCCAAGCTTCTGTTCCTTTTCGTAGAAGATATTGTATTTGTTTGTAAATATTAACATGCTTGTAAATAGGATTTGTATCTTGAGTTCAATTGATTTAACAAAGCAATTCATATGCTAATGTGTAGCATGCTTTCTGACTTTACCAGTGTTGTTGATCTTTGTCATTTCCGCTCTTTCTATTTTTCAGTCACATCCTTTCCATTGATAACCGTAACATATAAATCAAAAGGGAAATGACTTTAAATTGAACATGTTTTAGATATGACAAACAAATTTCCTTAGGAGATTGCTCCTTTCTGATGTGCGTTAGAGGCTCCAGGTTATAATTAAATTGACATTTGCTAACGTAGACTAATCTGCAGCAGATTTTAATATTAGCAACAAGCTCCATGTATGGATAATAAAGGTGTCGAAAGCTCGCTAAGCTGTCTTATTTAGCAAACGTGTACTAGAGTCCCCAGCCTGAAACTACTTAATTCAGTTGTCCAGCAGATACAATTATTCCTGCAAATTGAGTTGGGTAGATAATTTTTTGAA
Source organism: Sequoiadendron giganteum (assembly GCA_007115665.2). NCBI lineage: Eukaryota > Viridiplantae > Streptophyta > Pinopsida > Cupressales > Cupressaceae > Sequoiadendron > Sequoiadendron giganteum. The sequence continues at coordinate 655,767,008 of CM021101.1, read as the reverse complement.
TAATTTGACATGTCTATTTTTTGTCACTTGATAAGTATGTTTTTCATTGAAAAAGTGATCATATTTGTTGGGGTATTTTTCATTTCTGTTATATTTTAAAGGATTTATATTTTTTTTATTTTTTTATGATTTCATATAATATGTGTCACATTTTTAAAAATGATTTATTGCTATAATATTTGAAAAATGATTGAATTTATCAATAATTTTTTTTATTATACTAAACATTTTAATCATTGTATATTATCTTTATTTTTTATCATTATTTTTTTAAAATTATATATACACTATTTATAATTATATAAAATTATCTGATTTTTTCTTTTCTACCAGTTTCCCATGCATATTGGTCTATGTCTTTTTCATTGGCCTTTACTTATGTGTTAAATACTAATCTCAATGAGCATGAGCATGACATGGGGCCTAATTTGATGCCATTTAATTATATTTAAGAATTTTTAAACATAAAATATGTTAAATATTTTTTAATCATATTAATAAATGCATTTTATTTTTAAATGGTTAAAAAAGGGTAATATTAAAATTTGATCATATAATATATGTATATTATGCTAGATAAAATAATATATTAACATAAATATTTTAAATACATCTATTTAAAAATATAAAGAGATATCAATCTTAGATTATTTTATTTGTTTAAGAATTATTTTATTTTATTTAATAATTTTACTTAAATTTATTGATTGTTGAGTCACTGATCTTTCTTCAATTGTTTACCTCACCATATTATTTTTGAATTGTTTATTTGAATACTTTTTTTTTACTAACAATTTAATTTAGAAAATATTAAGATATTATTTGTAACTATTTTAATCATGAATGTGTAGGTCTTTTTTGGGTAAAGTGAGATTTTAAGTAGATTGATTGTGGAGATTTCTTAGAGTCTCTTAATTTGATTGCTTATAAATATGAAGAATGGAAGCATAATGGATATTGAGAAAGATGGTGGAGATGGGAATACAAAAAGGAGTCATGTGTACAAGAGATGCAACTATTTGAGCCTAGAGCAAGAGAGAAGTCACCAATAGTATCAAAGTAGTAAAGGTAGTGAATCCATATGTTATTAATGAAATTTATGTTTGCAATTATCCTATTTCAATATATTAGTTTGTAAAGAAAAATAATTCCAATAAATATGTACAAAAAAGTAGTGCATATATGATTTAACACAAATAACAACAATAAATAGAAAGAAAAGACTATATGTAGTATTTTCACCTTGCAAAACTCTTTTGAATAAAAAATATAGTATAGTAGAAGCCAAGTCTATATTGCATAAAACTTAAATATTCTTCAATGTAATAATGGTTCTCTTACATCACACTTAAAAATGTGTAAATATAAATAAGTGCATCAAAATTAGTTCTACATATATTGCTTCAACCTTTTTCTTTCGACCGTCCTTGTACATACAAAGTGTCTTTCGAGATTTTGTTAATAGATTTCCTTCTCATATCCTTTGAAAGACAAGTAGCAATAAGATTGTCCATTTTTGGCTTTGTATCACTACTAGTAATCACAACAATTAGATTTTCCCTAGTAATGGATAAAGAGAAAAGTAATAAGATGTATTTATCTTCGTTTTCCAACTCAACATCTATAGAATAAATTTTAATTAGAATCAAATTAAACATGTTTAAATGGCCTACAATAGAATCATTATATTTTATTTTTTAGTAAACACAACCATATTTTAATATACAACTTGTCAGTAAGATTGTTGGATTGATAGATAACACATAAAACCTTCCACAAATTAAATGTAGTGGTCTCCTTAGAAATATTCAAGAGGAAAACTCTACAGACACAACCAAATGGTCCATCAGGCCTTCTTATCTAATTTCAACCAATCATCGATGGCTTATTTTCTTTTGAAACAAGAAATTAGTAATCTCTTTCTTCAAGTAGATCTTCCATCTTCAAATTTCACATCTCATAATTGGTACCATTAAATTTCTCAATGTTCATACAAAAAGTAGAAGCCACTATTTTCAATCCTTTCCATACATTTATAAAACAACGCAATCCAAAAGATCCACTGCAAACAGAAAATCTTGAACACAAGTAATAGAAAGGAATCCCTATCTATGCAAAATTCTTAGCTTTGATGTCAAATATTGAGAAACAAGGTGAAACTATTGCAATAAAATATCTTACAAGTGTATGCAAGTTTTGAATCTATTTTTTTATTCAAGTATTACCATATGATGATTATGTACTTACATAAAATTAATAGTAAGAAAAAAATTATAAAACCATATGAACATGAGATTTATGTGGAGAAGCGCTTTTGCGAAAATGCTATATATGAGAAAGAGGATAAGTATGTATTAATCTTCAACAAAGAGATACATATAATACTAAAATTATGTTCACTCTAATAGAACTCTATTAGCTTACCTATGTACCTATAAAACAACTAGTACATGCCTCTAGTTTATATATAAATAAATTGTATCATCAAATTATAGTAATATAAAAGAAATCCCATATCTTTAAAATGAAGAGGGTCTTTCAAGAATAGTAAATGTAACTCCCACTGATCCATGAATAGAAAAAATAACCTCTATATGAATAATTTAGATGTAATTTTTTATTTGTATTTACGTGATAATCCAAAATCTAGTAGAGATGAATGTAGAATATGATCCAAAGATAAGAGTGACTCCTTTGAGTGTTGCTCAAGAGTCTTCAAGCCAATGTCAAACTATGAAAAATGATCATGTGGAGAAAAAAAAAGATGGTTTAAATGTTTTTCCATAAGAGATAACATAAAAGTGAATATGAATACTCATAATAATGTCTTCCAAGTATGTAAGATAAGACTCACAATTTTTTTTTGCAATTTGTCAAGTACTCATCCCAAGGTGTTGTATATAGAAGACAATGTAAGTAATGTTGCATTGAATCATGAGAAACCATAGACACAAGGAGACAGAAGGATATATCCTGATTATTATGATGAGAGTGTTGTTGATGAGAGAATGATATATCCTGAAAAAACATAAGGATAGGGAAGGATACATCTCGATGATGATGATTGGATCTAGGCTTGTAGCAAGACTAGGAACAAAACCAAATATGTGAGTAGATTATTTGTACTAGATTGAATGGATGAGGGTTGGGTTGAAGAAAGGGGATTGACAAAACAAATGAAGATGATGGAGGAAAAGACACTTAAAATAACAAATCTATATTATCCTAAGAAGATTGAAGAGATGATAAATGATGAGGAATGATGAAAAGATGCTTAGAATAACAAATCTGTATTATCCTAAACAACTGAAATGAGAATGAGATGATGATTAAAAATGGACAAGATTCTTAGAATAAAAAATCTATATATTATTCTAAACAACTAAAATGATAATGAGATGAGGGAAAATATGGAAGGATGAATGAATGATGGGGAAATGGATGGGGAGATCTCACTTGCATAAACAAGATTCAATGATTAGGAATAAAAATGATAGAAATGTGGATGAAAATGATAGATGGTAGGAGGGGGATGGGGGAGATGAAAGGGGAGTAACCAAATCAAGTGATTTAATTGTTATGTGTTATGTTGCTATGTAATGAGTACTTAATTTTATATAGCATGAGATACTATGCACTGGTCAAGGTATGAGGAACCAAGGTGACTATGTATCACATGAATAGGATTGACACAACAAACAAGAAGGTTTAGCCAACATCTCGCAAAGTCATGAAGGGCTTTGGTGGTACTGATGTCGGAAAACCACAAATACAAGAGGTTTCCCCAGCATAACACAAGACCACAAAGGATCTTGGTGGGTACCATGTGGGACAACTAGGAAGAAACAATCACATAGACAACCAAGATGTTGATCAATCAAAGTGCACCATGATATGATGGATCATGGTGACCTTGAGTAGGTATAGTAAGAAGCTCAAAAGATAAAAAAAATGCAAAAGCACCAAAAGATCACAATAAATTTCAAATATCCTTTGCCATGAGGACGATACGTGGATGGGATTGACATGATCTAATGTGAGGAAAGATACATCCCGCTAAGGCTAAAGATAGATGGAGTGGATCATAGGATCGACATGGCTCAGGGTAACTGAAACTAATTGAAATTGCCAAGGGCTAGTGGATTTTGTTGATTGATTCCAGCAAGATAAGGAAAATCCTGGTGACATGGCAAAGATAAAGTCACACCCTAAAGGAAAAACCTAGGCCTTGGGGGCTCATCAAAGATGGTCTTTCCTACGTGAAAGTGCAAAGCCAACATAGTTCGATAAAAAAGAGAGACGATGTACAATGGATAAGTGATGATGAGATGCAAAACCTAATGATAAGTAGATATAATGATGGAACCTATATGATGACACAAGATTGGCTTTGTGGATAGGGAGATGGTGATCACGTGAAGCTCAAGAACAGGATAGTTATCCAAATCATCAAAAGATGAATTAGGACGATGATATCACTACAGAAAAATAGGCAATTAGCACCGACTTTAGTGTCGGATTTTAGTGTATTTAAACCATCAATTGGAGCCATCTCATGGCACAAAATTCATTGTAAAAGTGTTTCTTCATTTTGATGTCGAATTTTGCATCATTTTTAACACCCACTTTAGCATCGAATTTTATGCTGGAATTTTGGTGCTAGTTATAGCGTCCTCTTTAGCATCGGGAATAGCACCAAAAAATGGCGTTGAAAATAGCACCTGAATTGGCGCCAAAATTAGCTTCCAGTTTTGCTTCCAGTCTGCTCCCATTTTTGCTTCTAGTTTTGCTCCCAGTTTTGCTTCCACTTTTTCTTCCACTTTTGCTTCCACTTTTGCTTCCATTTCTACTTCCAATTTTTCTTCTAGGTTTTCTTCTAGTTTTGCTTCTGGTTTTGCTTGGACCGGGTGATCCCACAATAATGGTTTACAATTTTTGGCCAAACTGGACACTGAAATTATTAATTTTAATTAAATCTTCACATTCGGGCACCTATAGCGACTAAACTGTGAGGAATTTGAAGATGATGCAAACTAGAGTCTCGTCACATTTTGTCTATAGATTCTAAAAATATTTTTTTCAAAAATTTTGGAATCATATTGCACTTCTTTTTCCATCTCCCACGAAAAAAGGTTTTTTTTTCAGAAAACAACATTTTTAAAAAGTGACACTCACTGTATACAACATAACTTTTTTTGTATGAAGGATAAAATTATAATTTTTTCGAATTTAGATTTGTAACTATGATATCTAGTACTTTCATTTGGTCTCATAGTTTTTATTGAATATTTTTTCCTTAATCAAGTTTCGAAGTCAAACCAATTGCAATTTAGACATAGGCAGACTGTATACAACATAACCTTTTTTGTATGTATCGAAATTCATTTTTTTTTAATGGATCAAGGACATCAATACACAACATGAACATATTTCTAAAAAAATTATTTTGATAATCTGCTATTTTTTCACATGTGCAAAATAGAGAACTTGATTTTCGGTGAAAAACCTATGTTTAATAAAACTAAAAAAAAACATACATAATAAAACCAAAACATATTAAAATTATATTCGTTGGATAGCTCATTCTAAGGACTACCTGATTCTAGTTGGGTTTGTGAAGATTCTTCCATTTTCATCCTCAACCCGACCTCCGAAGTGCCAAAATTTTTGTTTTTTTGTGTCTCGGATAGGGGATGAGGGATAAGGGGGGTTCGTACGAACCCATAGGGGTTCGAGAAAACCTCTAGGGGTTCGCTCGAACCCCTTTCCTATGCATTTTTTTGTTTTTTTTGGCAGCCAAGATTCAAAGGGTTCGCTCGAACCCTGGTTCAAGTGAACCCCTTATTAGTTCCGTCGAACCACTACGTTCATACGAACCCCCAAAATCACTTTTTTTTGCCTTGGGGTCATTTTTTGTGAGTTTTCCTTCCTCACCTGAATTGTAAATCACTATTGTGGCTTCACCCTTCCACTTTTGCTTCTAGTTTTGTTTCCAGTTTGGCTTCCAAGATTACTTCCAGTTTTGCTTCCAATTTTGCTTCCAGTTTTGCTTCAAGTTTTTCTTCCAGATTGGCTTCCGTTTTTGCTTCTAGTTTTGCTTTCGATTTTGCTTTCGATTTTTCTTCCAGTTTTACTTATAGTTTTCCTTCCAGGTTTGCTTCCACTTTGTCTTTTGATTTTGCTTCTGATTTTGTTTCCAGTTTTGCTTCCTACATTCCTTCCAATTTTGCTTCCAAGATTGCTTTTACTTTGCTTCTAGTTTGGCTTCCATTGTTGCTTCCTTTTTTACTTCTAAAAATGCTTCTTGTTTTGCTTCCATTTATTAATTTAATATGTTTAAATTTAATATAATTAATTGAATATATGATGCATCTTAAATAACTCATATGATTATAGAGTAAGTAATTTAATTATTTAACTCATATGATTAAATGACAAAATAAATACGTATCAAAAAAATAGCAAGATAATTATTTTATTTTTTTTGTTAGTTAAATCATTGCTAAGGGGTAGCAACCTATATTTCTTCACAAAAGATTTCACATGAGTTCCCGACCAAAATTTACTTGCAGTCCTTTGACAAAATGACCATGTGTTTCAGAAACCTTTACCCTACCTACCCATGCTGATATATTTTCAGTTACAAAATGGCCTGGTTCTAGACTCAGGCAATTCCAACTAGGACTGACTCCTATATGCTACTGCTTTCCCTTGTTTCTACTATATCATATGTATACCAAAATATAACTTTTACCAGGCTGGGAATTTTTCAATCTTCATCATCATTTGTCTTTGTCTGCTTCATGTAGGCAATGTAGTCTGCAATCACTAGGCGGTCAGCAACACAATTTTGGTGGGTCGGACCTTTGGATTTTTCCCCTGGGTCCCTACAATCATCCTTGCGCCATTTTTCTCCTGAACCAAATTCCCAGTCGTTGTCGTCCCCTGCCACAATCTTGTCTGCCAACCCTTTATCTTTGACATACCAAAATGCCTAGCCTCATGGACGATTTGTCACTAGATCTGCTTTGAGCAGGAAGAAGATGTTGTGTTCACGCTCATCCCACAACTTCTCAAAACCCTCTAGGTCGATGGTTCAAATTCTAGAGGGAATTTCATGACATCCCTACCATGCATCTAGAGCATGTAGTAGTTTTTGGTATTGGTATTTGTTTATTCTCATCTACATTGTTGAGAGTTGCATCGATATCCCCCAACCAAGCATGGATAAAGACCATATGTGTGAGATTCTTCTCCATCTCTTTTGACACACCCATATGCAGTAACACTACCAAGAACATGGCCAGGATTTTTGAGCTCGTCATGAACCTATGATAGGCCCTCACAAATTATGGCCCCAAAATTTTCTTGGTTGCCTAGAGAATCAGTGGAGGAGACGATGCCAACAAAGCCTGCAGTCTTTTGTTTGTGATCTCACCTTTGAAAGATTGTTGTTGCTTCTCAGTGTTCAAGAATAATGGAGTCTCCATTATTCTTGCTACTACCACTTCCCACGCCTTTTTGTTGCTCAGACTTGCACTAGTTCCTCCACCTTCAGCTCTACCACCTAATTTTTCTCACACCTACTTCTGGAATGCTCCTTTACGTTTGTCGAAAATAACACCAGCTGATTCCTTTTATCGACGGTGACCTAATTACTTCCTTTTTATGTGTTTTTTGTGCCTTTGAGGTGTGTTTGTTGGAAATTACAAGATAATTCTTATAACAAGTGAGTCAAATATCTATAATTTAATTGAATTTGGTAACATCCATCCTGAGCAGTAAATTAAAATCATCATACATAATAAATATCCATCCAAAATTAATCATCGACCACTTTTAATATATATAAATTGACAAGTCAATACTGATAAGATCATCATCATGTATAACTTTAAAACAAGTGAAAGTAAAATATGTCAGTAGATCAATAACATGTCAAAATGATACATTTCCAATAGTTGACATAAGTTAAAATGATATTGTAAGAGAGGGGGGCCACCCACTTCAAGGCCCCAAGTCGCGAAAGGCCAAGAGTGAAGAGGCTTCCCTAACTTACCTCAATTTAAAGGATGGTTAGCATAGAAGGAATGAGAATGATGAGGATCATGTATCCTTCGATCACTCTGCAATCTTGGGAGCTAAAGGGAGACTAGACAAGTCACTTTCCAGAGTCTACTCTATGTCTGAGGTAGCTCTCTATCTGAGGACATAAGCACAGTTCTAGGATGATAGCGCAGCGCGCTAGCATCTCACAAGTGCACTGGCATCTGTATGGCCAGAAAACCAGAGAGACAAGGTTAGAATCCCAAAAAAAGGAATAACAATCTAGTCTAGTAGTTTCGAGAAGTAATGAACAAAACTAAGAAAAGAGAAAGGTAAATACGGATATGATAAAAGACGTATATTACCGCAAGGGTGACGAAGACAATTTCGTAGAATAATCCTCTCGCCAGCTTGCTTCGAGATCTCTCCACCTACACACAATAGAGGAAAAGTATTGGGGTTGTTTAGGGGCTTGCCTTAGTCAGACCCTCATCTTGGTGTTTCCATCTCCATGGACAACCAAGTTTGCAATGATAGAAATAATGATAAAGAAGGGAAATTCAAGCTACGTATGCAAGAAACACTACAAAAAAGTATGTGCTCACTCAACCGAATACGATAGAGGAGATGAGAGGATCTTTCCATCTTCGTCCAAAGTGCTCAAGGCTTGTGGAGGAGTGAGTGAGAGGAACTCAAGCCTTTGTTGACATGGTGTTTGTCCTGCGCTTGCACTATCAAAGTGATGGAGTGGTAGATTGCTGCATTGGAGTGAAGAATGTTGCTACAAAGCTTCAAAATGGATGCTCAAAGCATGGAGAGAGTGTGCCAACTTGTTCAAAACTTTTTCCGAACTCGAGAATGGATGAAAGAGTGAAGAATATGAAGGAGAAGATGAAAACAACCATATAATTCGGGTCGACCAGTCAAAGAGGGGCATTAAACTTCAACTCCCAATCGAGAGTGTAACGTCTCTACAATATCGAACCGCAAGAATCTACCAGGGACAGGAGTGCGCCGCGTGGGTTTCCCCGATAGAAACGCCCCCACCAACACACAAATAAGGTGCCAAGTGGAATGCAAGTAGCGGGCTTAAGTGGAATTAAACCTCCACTTTTGGTTTTCTAAAGTGTAAAGGGGTGAAAGGGGAATTTGTGTTAGGGGTGCACATTCATGCTCATACATTTTTCCCCCACTTTAGCGAGCACAAGTACTGATGAGTGCTTTGGTAAAGTAGAGTAGTAAGGAAGTAACAAAGAAGTATACCTAAATCGACGAGGAAGTAGAGTACGGTCTAGCGAACCCTGAAGTACAGGAAAGGACTTCATAGTTTCAAAAAAATACAAAGATGAAGTACGAAAGTGCCTCAGAGGCTCATGATCCTACAAGGGGGCTATCCTTTAAGAAATCTCACATGAAGGAAACTAGGAAAAGCACCTTATAGACCCATAGACATGTAAGGAAGGTATCCCCCAAGAACTCTCACATGAGGGAGACAAAGTAGAGTGCCTTACATACCCACAGAACTACAAGGAAGGTATCCCCCAAGAACTCTCACATGAGGGAGACCGAGCAAAGGGGACTCAACAGATTCAGAGAAGGTGACATGTTTACCCGTAGATAGAACACATCAGGAAGCGGTCATGTAGGCTAGTGAACGAACAGTCACATGGACCATCACTTAGTTGTAAGACTTTCAAAGGGGTCCCTCGGGAACCCTTCAAAAGGAAGGAGGTTCCACTCAAGGGATGTACTATTTGAAAAGTAAAGTCTAGTCGGGTTGTCCCCAAGCTAGACATAAGGATGCGAAGTAGGTCTAGTCGAGCTGCCCCTGAACTAGACGCGAAGAGATGAAACTTGTCTAGCCGGGCTGCCCCCGAGCTAGATGCCATAGAATTTTGTTGAAAGATTTTGAAGGGGTCCCTTGGGAACCCAGTGTGAAAGGGAGGGGTCCACTCAAGGGACACACTGTTCAAAAGCTATTGGCTTCCTTCTTGAATTGATTCATCATCAAGGAATCCTTTTGAAAGATGTTCACTTCATCAAGGAATTCAAAAGGAAGGAGATGTGCTCATGCGAGGGGAAGACTAAGACCATTCCTGCTTCGGAAGAGGATTTCCAAGTTCTTTCTGTATGAACCCATGATGAAGGAAACATGTTCTGCTAGGGTTTCAAGTTGAGAATGCAATTCTAACAACGAAGTGTGTGAAAGGTCTTTGAGAAAAAATTCATTTGGCAATGAATGGGTTTTCTAAAGACCAAGTGATGTAGAAGAGGCATTGTCGCACATGAAAGGGACAACTCAAGCAAAGATGAGAAAAATATAAAGAGAAAAGAAAAAGGAAACAAATCACACATAAAGGGCACAAGGGGATCTGGTTTTGCAGGGTCAGATCTGCCTTTATTTATACTAGGTAACCATGATAAGAGGTGAAATATCATCAACCCCCAACGAGATCAAGAATAATGCATGAAAGACAAGGTAAAATAACAAATTGGGTCAACATGGAAGGAGGCCTAAATTCTCTCAACGCTTTGCATCTTCCCTAATGTACGGAAAGTCAATCACAAACATGGAAGAATAAAGATACATATAGAGGAAGGTTTACAACACAAAACACCACGCTTGTATCCAAGCACCAACAGGGGTGACGAGGGTCATCCAAGCACATACAACATGATTACGACAGAACACATACACATGTCTAATCTAAAGATCAAGAAAAGGGTCTCCCCCTAACACTGGTCAACCAAGAGGTTGTCAGCTTCCCATTCTAGATCATCATAGGGGGAAGGGTGACAAACCTGTAATGGTGTAATGTTAAGGGGAGGAGCTTCCGATCCTCTCGCAACAAGGGCCAAGGCAGAGGGACCAATGAGGTCTTCGTCACTCAGCTTTTGTGGGTCCAAGGTCAACGACTTCGCAAAGATCACTAACAAGGTCAAAACTTCATCCATCGAGTTAAACATGCATTTAACGAGAGTTCCATGCTTCACCTTGATAGATAGAGAGTTTGCACCTGAGGTCCACCGCTGGGCTCATCGAGAGACTCGAGAGCGGTGACAAACTCAAGGGAGGCCAAGATTGGATTTGTTACTAGGACATAACAAGTCAACTTGGGGCCATCTTTTAGAGAAGGTAGGCTCTTCTTATGTCCTTCATTGTTGGAGGGACCGCGCTCTACCTTCTTCTTTATCGGAGGAGCTGAACTCCCCACATATGAAACAGGGAGGGTCAAGGGAGAAGAGGAAAGAACCGCAGTGGGTACACCTGAAGTGTTCACCATTTCCACGGGCTTTAGGAAAGGCAAGACATCTGAGATGAAAGTCAACAAGGGCGGCTCTCTCGAAGGAGCGATGAACACTTGCACCCTTCCAGGTGCATGTGCGCTCATAGTGGAAGTCGAGGAAAGTCATAGATGGAAGGAGGGAAAGAGGAAGATACAACAAGATGTGTTGTCTTCTCTTCCTTCTTCTTCTCTAAGGAGGTTTTCTTAGCTAGGAGAGCCTTTCGTCGACACTTGCGCTCACGAGCAAGGCGGTTTCTACAGCTCTTCGAACCGGAAGCTGGGATATGCGAAGGGACAAAAGGCTCCTTCTCAGCCATGGGAGTGTCTTCCACAACTAATTTCAATGGAAAGATAGACTCTTGAATGGGAGAAGGAGGGGCAAGTTCAGAAACAGTGGGAGGATTAGACTCTACCACCTTATAGGTGGATCCTTTCTTATTCGGGAGAATAGAAAGAGGTCGAGGGGAAACTCTCTCCGCAAGCCTTTCTTTCTGTCTTACAAATAGTACCAGGGTCCTGGGGACCCATTAGGGAGATCTGATATCTTGAGCTTGGGATTTCACCAAGGAGGCATCATAGGACTTAGCGGGTAGAACTCGGGCTTGTTCATCCAGTACTCTTCCCAAGAGAGAGGGGTGGACGAGTCAACTCGAGAGGGAGTGAGATTCTCCTTTCCCTTTCAGGAAGAGGAGGTAGCTGGTAGCTCAGCTATAGGAAGGGTTAACTTCGGTTGTCCTTTGCCCCCAATTTTGTACTTCACATAGTTCTTGTAAAGTAGGTCCATTCTTTGTGGGAGCAGACTGACTGGAGTGGGCCAAAATTGATCCAACAAGTATACTCCATGAGATACCATAGGCTGATATCCAGTGTCATTCACTATGTGCATGACACCTTCATGGGAGAATTTTAGGAATTTATGAATTATAGAGGTGATCCCATTCATGGAAGCTAGCCAAGGTATGCGTAGCTTCACTATAAATAGGTTTGACTCGAGGATAACATCGAAAACCATGTCTACACTCCTAGGTCCAACTAGGATAGACAACATTATTGATCCATAGGGTTTAAGAGAAATCCCATCATGTGTGTGGATGATGGATTTTATTTTTTCATATTCCTCCTTTTGTAGGGAGTTTAGGAGTAACATCTCTTATGTGATGGTATTTACTCTACTCGAGGGGTCGACCAAGACCCCTATCACAATGTTACCATTGAAGCAAGCAGGAATATAGAGCGGAGAAGGCTTACCATTTGCTGGCATGTCTTGCGAAGTAGATGTTATATCTGGTGAACCGATCATAAGGTGGGGAGAGGGAGTAACAGTAACCATGTTAACATATGCCTCAAGGTGACACTAACTCATTTGATTGCAAAATCTGACAAAACCTTCCAACGATAGTTATATAATCAGATGTATTGTTCGGCACTTGTGCGAATTTTCATTTTTTAAAATTTTTATCCCCGATGTTCGTCGGAATTTCGACGAACCATTTTTTTCATTTATGTTTCGATGAAGATCTTTCGTCGAAATTTCGACAGACCTGGAAAGTTAAATTGTGGCGTACATAAATAAAAATGAGCTCGACTATTTATTGCGATAGTGTTTTGCTCGACGATTTTCTTGGGGAAAATTAGAAGAAACTCAAGAAGATATCGCCAAGTTGAGGGTAGTCATTGTCTTTTTCCAGAATTCATTTGTGAAGTCAGATTTGTACTTCTAGGTTTGAAAATCATATTTTAAAGCAACATCTCATTAGATTTCATTTTTAGTCTTGTGCATTTTTAGAATTTCATTTCCAGATTTTAGACCTGACTTCACAAATTCTTTATAAGGGAATTGTTTATAACTGATGGAAAATTCTTGATGGATTTGGACAAAGATTATATTTGCAAGGTTTCAATTTTAACCCTAATGATCAATTTTTAATAGATTTGGGAGCCATGGCTAGATAATATCAAAGGTGTTGGTTGTTTTTTACTGTAACCAAGTTTATCTTCTAGACACATAGCATATAAAATCTCAGATAATACTACTTTAAAATACCATCAATCTATATTCTAACCCAATACTACTTATCAAATCCTTATATGAACATAGTCACCTATAACCTCACTCAAGAATTTTAATTAATTCCTTGAATTAAAGCCAATATGAGAATTACACACACCATAACAATGAGATGAACATAATAACCCTTGATCATTTTATTCAAGATAATAATATATTCATACAATGGAGATACATGACCTTGAAATGAGTAATTTTCATTCAGATGCTAGTACTGTCTTGAAAATTAAGTACCCATGAAACTAAAACCTACAACAGAATGACACCAAACCTAAGAATAGTATCTTCACTATAATATCAGGCTCTTTACAAATTCACTCTGCAACTTCACTTAGACTCAACCTAAAGATATCTAACTTGCTAACCCGTATTTCTGGTCCTGAAATCCTTCTTATAGGGAAAATGAAGGAGAAACAAGCATTGAACCATAAATACACCTATCACTGGTCACTTGGACAGCCTTACGACATTTCAAAAATTCGTTACAATAGCCGAGTCTCTGGAGAATCTTTTTGTTCATCCCATCCACTGGAGAATAACTGTTGCATTTGCCAAACTTTGAAAACTTGCACCAAAACTGCCACCAAGACATAGCCAAAATTTGTTAAAACCATAACCGTTGAGTTGTTAACTTCTGGTTGTAGACTTTGTCCTATTCTTGTTCAGTTAAGTAATTTTCTACCTATCTTTGATATTCCTCATCCATCGGCCAATTAAAATTTACCACCTCATTTACCTTGGCACTGTAAGGTGTATTCTTTACTACTAGTTGATTCGCCTCCCTTTCAAAAGATTACAAAAATGTGCTAGTGTTAATGATTTTATCCATACTACTCATCAGCATGTCATAATCTGAGTCATCACAAATCAATTTGATTTGCACATTGATGATTTTATCTACCCTGTCCTACCATTGCTGCAGTGATCTAACATTTCCTTGGGCATCTATAATATTTGGTAAAGATGTGTCACTCCAGTCATCAAAAATCTTTACCAACTCTTTAATCCTCCTGCTGAAATCATCAGGTAAGACCTGGAAACCTTGCAGTGACTTCACAAAGTCTTGAGTAGGCCTTAATTGTTGAGACCTATTAGCTGTATTTTGAGAATTTCATTTCTAGATTTTTTTGTGCAAGTTCAATATTCTGATTTTAGGAGTCTAACAGTTGGAAATCATAGTAAAATCAGAATTTAATAATTTTTGGAACTAGCATTTGAAAGTGTTTTTTGGGGTCATTAACTTCAGACTATCTTCTCTTTTGCAGGGGTGGTTGCATGCAGAATTTTTTTGGTGTAAAATATCATAATTATTATATTTTGTTGCATGTGTATGATTAAAAATTATTGGAGTGTGAGTTTGATATTTTTTGAAGATCTAAATATTCAAGCTTGGTAAAGAAAAATCATGTCAGATAATATTAGTCCAGAAAAAAATGAAGAGTCACTTGATAGATTGTGGGCTAGATTGAAAAGAAAGGGTGATGGGAAATTTTATTGTCCTTGCAATAATTACAAGGGCTTAAAGACGAGAAGACTTTTAATCACAACAGCTGAGAAACATTGTAGGCAACATGGTCACATTGAAGGGGGGCATGGTTATCGTCCATTGGTAAGTTGTTTATTATATATGTTTATATTGATTGAATTTGTAAATGTTTATATTGTTTTAACATTTGATATATATATATAAAATCAATTGATCATGATCATGGTTTATTTGTGTATGTCATTATTATAAAGGTGAGGCACCCTAGGGCACATGATATGGATTATCACAGCCCAGAGAATGTGGTTTTGCAAGCGGAGGAACATGGAGTTGTGAATATGGAAGATGAAGTTAATGATCCTAAGGAAGAAGATGATCATGCGCCAGAAAAAACAATTGAAGATGATGGGACAAATACATTGATCCATGACACATGTAGTGGCACATCTGATCATGTTGATCGAGATGACTTTGATGATGTTCATAATTTACCTATACTTCAGAAGGCATACGAACCCCTTTATGAAGGCTCCCAAACAACTATTCTCTCTATTGTATTGTTGCTGGTGAACTTGAAGGTTATGAATGGTTTTTCCAACATAGCAATCTCACAGATGTTAAGGTATTTCATATATGTCATCTTTTTTCATCTATTTTAATTGTTGTTAGTTCATCGCTAGTAAATAAAGGATGAAGTATGTGCCATTAATATTCTTTATATTAAGAAACTATTTTTTGTTGTAGATTGATTGGTGAATTTTTGTTACTACTGTCAAATATTTTACCTTGCTCATATCGAGATTTATCTGGCATTATGAAAGATATTGGAATGGAGTATCAAGCAATAGATGCATGTTCCAATGATCATATTATATATTATAAACAACATGAATTTGCAACAGAATGCCCCAGAATGTCATATCAATAGATATCGAATAGATCAACTAACAAAAAAGGTGCCTCACAAGGTTCTTTGTTATATTTATTCCACGTATGCAACAATTATTTAGGTGCGAAAGATTAGCACAATTCATGGATTACCATGCACGAAATAGAAGCGGAGATGAGATTCTTTGAATGCCTTCGGATGGTTATGCATTTAGGGACATGGAGGAAAAATGGCCACACTTTAAAGAAGAACCTCGTAATCTCAAGCTTTCATTAGCAACGAACGGTGTCAATCCATTTGGAGAGCTGAGATCTATTTACTCGATGTGGCCTGTTTTTGTTATCAACAATAACATTCCTCCATGGATGTCAATAAAGAGGGAGCACATAATGTTGGCAATGATTTTTCTAGGTATTTGTTTACATCAATTTTCTTTCACGTAGTAGCATCTCATTTGTCTTATTTGTTGCATAATGACTTATATGTTTTTTCATTTAATAGTCATGTACATGGGTTATAATAATTATGTAATGCTTATGTTCATTCAAGTAGGTAAGTACCAAGTTAAAGATATGAATGTATATATTTAGCCTCTTATCAACGAGTTACTAAAGTTATGGAATGGAGTGACTATGTATGATGTATCACCAATAGGACAAAGACAATTTGAATTCCATGCAATGCTTGTATGGACAATTCATGATGCCCCAGGGCTAACACATTTTTCTGGTATGTTATAACGTTCGACTGCATGACTTTAACGATATTTAATTTTATGAAGTAGATATCATGCATGTTTTTTAAATAATCTATTCATTATATATAATTATAAAAATTGACATATTTAATCCAATTATATATGATTTGCAGGTCTTCAAACAAAGGGAAACATTGCATGTCCAATTTATGGTCCAAAGATGAAATCTCGTCATTCAACAAGTTTAGGAAAGCAGGTTTTTGATGAGTATAGGCACTTCCTCCACATAAATCATAAGTATTGAACTACTGAAAAACATCTTTTCAACGGGAAAGAAGAGACTACATCAAACCACGAAAAATGACACCTCGCCTATGGAAGTTGGAATATAATAGAATTAATCGTCAAGGGTATACATCGGATCAATTTTTTTATCTATCATATATGATATGTTTTGAATTTATATTTTTATATTGTGTTGTGTTTACTCATGTTGTAATTGACAATGATTGTTGTTAATTTGTTTAACTTATATGCTTCATGAAGGTCGTCAAGGCATTAATGGTCGGCTTCCACAAGGACTGAAAAGTTATCCTAGACAATTTAGTAGGTTGCCCTACTATGAGCAGCTACAAATTGTACATTTTTTTGATACAATGCATATCGGAAATAATATGACCGAAATGTTATGAAAAATATTGGATGGAAGGCATGACAAAGAAAAAATTGTCAAAATTTGTAGTGACATTCAAGAAGCCAATCATGCAATGAAAAATGTCATTCAGTTAAATAGCGATGGAGATCGAATTAATATAAGTGCCCTTCCTTGGTTATTAATGGAGCAACAAAGCAATGCTATAAAAGAAGTCATACAAAAAATTCGATTTCCCACAAGATTTGATGCGGACATAAACAATATCATAACAAAAAAAGGTGAATTTGGGTCAAGGATAAAAACGCATGATTGGCATACCTTCATTAAGGTAATTATTCTGATATATTATATATATATTTGTATACTACATGTACTTTTCAGTGTATTATGTTTACTACTTTTGGGAAAATAATGTAAAGATCATTTTATAATTGTTGCAGTATGTTCTACCTCTATCTCTCCTAGACAACTTCGACAACAATGTCAAGCGAGTTATATATGATCTTGGAAAATACATGAGGTAAGTAGCGATATTTGTTCAATTCGTTGTATATTTTTTTTAAATCTCGTTAATATATTTGTGCCTTGAATCACTTGTAGATGATTGTCATCTAAAGCAATCCACAAAGAAGATATAAATTATTGGAAAAGAAAAAATCCTCGTCTAATGTGTGAAATGCAAAAGTGTCTACCTTCGACATTTTTCAATGCACAAGAACACTACCTCATACACCAAGTTGAGGAGATTGAATTATGTGGACCTGTACACACAAGGTCAATGTGGTTGGTTGAGAGGCACTTGAAATTTTTGAAGGCTTTGGTTAGACAAAGAGCACATCCTGAGGGTTCTATGGTGGAGGGATACATGGTATACCAAACCATGGTGTACATTATTGAATATCTTCCTAAGTTTGCAACAAAGATCCATGTAGATCGCATTTGGGATCCCAATTCCATTAACAAATTCGAAGGGGAGTACCTGATGAGGAAAGGTAGATTGAGGAAAGTGACAGGTAATTATAAGATGGTCATGGAGATTAATTAGAATACATTTTACATTTGATTTTTATGTATATTATACTTATTTAATTATTAATCTTCAATATTCATCAGTTATAAATTAAGGTCGTATACCATGGTAATTAACTAATTATATGTCGTTTGTGAATTTCAAATTTTTTTGATACAGTTGGTCGAGAGTGGGATGCACTACATTTGTACGTCACAAACAATCTTGATTGGATGACGGTGTGGATTGAACGATGTCAACAATCTGGTTGTGCATTAACATGGTAAGGTGTGGCTTCATTGGTTAAAGAAGCTCATTGTAATGGAGATTCTAATGTTACACCAAGGGAAATTGATTTAGCATATGGTTTATGGTTTAACAGATAAACAGGTATGTATAAATATATTAATCACCCATATTATTTAATTATTTTCAATTATATTGATGTATATATATGTTGAGATTTTTTTCTTTGCATACATTCGGCCAAGAATAAATATGTTTATCAACTAATGATATTGCAATAAGTTTTACATGTTTGACATATTGCAGGTGAAACACCACAAGGCTATGTGGTGTAATGGTCATAAATTTTGAATCAAAAATTTGGATGACACGAAGAAAACTTGTGATTCTGGGATAAGTGCAGTCTTCCAGGTGTTGTAATGTTTCATTTAGAAGCAACATACATCCAAAAGTCTCAAAAAATCAATACTATGATATTTTGGATGATATACTTGAGTGTGACTTTAAGTCCTTCAAATTAGCTTTGTTTGTCATCCTATGGTACAGGCTATGATTGAATGAAAATAATCCCAAGAGAACTGTTATTGAACATGATAATGGATTTACCATGGTTAATACAAAGTATTTTGAGTGACCTGGAAATGAGCCCTATGTTTCTTCCAAGCCAATGTGAGTAGGTATTTTACTTAGAGGTTCCAGGTAAAGCGGGTTGGTCATATGTTGTTAGACATGATCCAAGAGGAAGGTCGATAAAGTATAATGTGGTGGAAGAAGAAGATACTGAAGAAATAGAAGATGATGTAGATGATTATCAGGATCAACAATTAGTTGATGATGTGCCTGACGAAGATGTTGAAGAGGAGGAACTAGATCATGATGATGTAGGAGTTAATGTTCTTGAAGATGATATCTGTGTGGATGATGACATTATCGAAAATGATATCAATGATGATGATGATGATATGACCAATCCTTACAATGTTGAATCTGCATCGGATGATACAGACAAAGATTTGGATGAAGAAGAAGATCAATGATATTGAAATGTATGAGTTATGTGATTGTATTATCTATTTGATATTAATTTCTTGATAGAATTATATTTGACTTATGTGGTTACATAATTAATTTATGATGTTTTTAATTTTAATTATATTTGAATATGTTCAGTTAACAGATGTAAAAAATAAAATGGATAAACCAAAAGATGAAAGCGTGAGACCACTGCTTTGTTGGGTGTATGGAGTCTAATGAAGATCTATAAAAGTGTAATCTATGATGGCCATAATTCAAAGTGTTTGGCACACAAATGTAGTTTATAACTTGTATAAATGTGCAAGTAAATGACTGACAAACTCTACTTGAGATAGAATGACAATCCTAGTTATGTGATTCTTCTTATTGATCCAATTAATTCTCTTCAATTACTGTGATTGACTAGAAGGGTTTAATCTTTACTTGAAAGACCCAAATAATCACATCACACAAATACAACAAATGTGTATTGGTAAACTGAATATATATATATATATGCTTGATATATCAATTTAAACAACAGAAAAGCATCAAAATGGAGATAACCAGATAACTGTATAATTCCACAAACAGCTAATACCAAGATTAAGCCACAAATTCAAACATCTTCATTAAATTCATCAAAATTCATACATGCATCTGAGTCTTTTAAAGGAAATTTTCATTGCAAACTATCTACTGTATCTTTCTCCTATCCGCCTATATCTATTTTACATTATGAAATAGATATAAATATATCAAAATTGTGAAAGGGCACATCCTTTGAGAAATTTATTTTGCTTAACAACAATAACAAACTAGAAATTATGCTCTATTAAGCCATAAATAGATGTTTGAGAGATAATCTCAGTAAGCTAGCCGCTTGTGTGTATCAGCATCCTCCAGTGCATTCCTTATGGCTATCTCTATTTTGAACATCTTCTCATTCTGTTCACATGCCTTGTCCATTGTTAAATCATTTCTTGTGGCTATCTCCAGAATTGTTTGTATCATCGTCTCGAATTCCTTCATCCAGCCTATGGTAATAGACATTGTTTTACTCCTCTTCGGTTAAGTACTTTTCCACCCATATCTGATACTCTTCATCTGTTGACCAGCTAAAATTCACCACCTCATTCACCTTAGTATTGTAAGGTGTGTACTTCACTGCAACCTGATTGGCTTCCCTTTCAAAAAACTCTAAGAATGTGCTGGTGTTAATTATCTTATCCATACTATTTACTAGCAAATCATAGTTTGAATCATCACAAATCAATTTTATTTGTGCATTGATAACTTCTTCTACCCCATCCCGCCATTGTTGCAATGTCTTAACATTTCCTTGTGCATTAATAATGTCTAGAAAAAATGTATCATTCCAGTCATCAAAGCTCTTTATCAGCTCCCTAATTCTTCTACTCAAATCATCAAGTAGGGCCTGGAATCCGTTCAATGATTTTACAAAGATTTGAGTAGGCTTCAATGACTGGGGCCTATTGTTTGCATCAAACCTAGAAGCTTTGTACATAATATCTAGATCATTGGCCCTAGGGATCTATTTCTTAGCCAAAGGCAAAACTATTTCCCGATCCCTATTGATATTTTTTATTCCATCCAAGAATAAATAATACAAAGAATGTACAAATGGTAATTTACCATGAACCTTATCATTAAGATGCCTCAAAACTATGTCAACCACCTCACTTTGTTTGGAAATTGCATCAGCCTCACTTGCCTTTAAGGCAGCCTACAATTATGTGATCCTATTCAACATTTACTTCTTGGTGGGATCCATGGAATATTCAAATTCTTCTTCAACTGGCCCTGGTGTAGGACTGAGAGCAAGTGCCTTGATGGGGGACCCCAGAGTTGAAACAATTGGAGTAGCAGGGGGGACTGATCCTGCAATAGAAGGTAATGCTCTGATACCAAGAGCACTGGAGGATTCTCCCACCTGCCCATATTTCAACCTATCTACTTCAGATTACAGATCAACATTCCTTTGTTACATCCTACTATATTCTGTAATTATCATATTACATTTCTCCATGAAACTCTTCTTTTCAGCCTCTTCTCTCTTAGCTATCTTTTGGGCCAATTTGGCCACATTTACTTTCAGGCTTGTAGCTTCTGTTGTTAAAGTTTTAGAAGCTCTCTTGATGATTAGCCCTCCCCTTAGGTGTGGGCTAATATTAGTTATATTTGGCTTTCTTCCCTGGGGTTCCAATGCCCATATGGCTAGAGTTTCATACTCCTCACTGAAGGCAGAGTCCTGCAGAGCTGCCTTAACCTCTTCTTCACTGTTTTGTATAGGGTGCTTGGACTATAAGATATCATTGAATGCAACTGCATCAGCTATGTCCCATTTAGGAAAAATTAAGACACCAACCTGAGTCACAACTCTTCTTCCCTCCTCAGGATTGATGCCTTTGAATTCTTCCATTAATTCGGCCTTGACCTCATCATCATTCTCCTGCTCAGACCTATCAGGTCTCGATTCTCTCCTACTCTTGCATTTGTTCTAGTACTCTTCTAGTTTGATCCTCCAAACTAGTTGCAAGAATACAAGTCTTTACAAATGCATTATCATCCAAGAATGCCTTGCAGGCCTCCATCCTGGCATCTTGTACACATTACCTCTTTACATCCATGTCAGAAAGCACCAATTGTGTTGATCTAGGAGGGGAAGGGATACCAACCTGCATGTCTTGATTAGTCACAATTATCTCATCCATCATATTTTCCTGTGTTTCCTCAACTCTCTGCCTCTTAGGGCTTGGCTCTGATGGTAACATTGTAGGATCACCTCTTGGTGGTGAATCTATATCCACAATCCTTATCCCTCTGGGTGCTTTGATCCTTGGACCCAGTTGTGATGATGCTTGCATGACTTGTTTTCCCTTCTTATCCCCTTCATCCTCATTAGTACTCACATTCCTCTTTCTCTTGTATAGAGGCCTATCAACTAGTGGCTGATAAGTTGGCCTTGTTTGTTCAGGCCTCACATCCGATCTTACCATGCCAAAATCTAATTCCAAACTGACCCTCTTGGTCATCAAGGTGCCCATGATATATTTGAAATTATCCATTAAGAAGTCTATTCTCTTATGAAATGGAGTGAAGTCCATTAATGGATCATATTTTGGATCCATTTTATGTATTATAGCCAACAAATTTTCATATGCAATCCATTTTTCTTTATTCAACTCCTGCCTATTCAAATCAAACTCATTTCTGATTAGGTCCTCAGGAAAGTTGAATTCATGTACAAATTTGCCACCTTTAATTCATTGTCTGAACAATGCAAAGAATCCCTCAGGGTCATGTTGTCTCCTAGGACCATTCCTCAAATTGAAGTCATCAAAAAACCTTTTGAAGTGGACCCATCCTCCCTTGGAACAGACAAAATCAGAAACAACAGTGTAGTCAGGGAACAAAGTCCCTTTTCCTTTCTTTGTTAGGTTGTCCTCGTGAATACAACCTAGTTGCCACATAACTTCAGCAAACTCCATCCTTGATGGTACATTAAAGGGGAGGATATGTGGGGTTCCTTGGAAACCATACACCCTCAAGACAGTGCTTACAAGGTACAAGATGATATCACCCCAATTGTGACACACTTTTAAATTAGGCTTCCTCACCTTCGGTCGGAGGAAGTCATGCAAATCTTCATGGACTCTTGGCATATTTACCACCAACCGATCCCTGAGTCTAGAGGCAAAGCAGTTATCAAATTGAACATAGCTGGCACCTCCCCTATTGTAAGACAAATTTGCACTCCACACCTGTACTAGTAACCTTTCTCCATTCACCTCCTGCCTCAACTCCATTTTTTTTGAGAAGAAAACAACATCCTTGTACAGGAAAATATGCATCAACAAGGAGTACCAGAAAAAATGAGTGCTAGTATCCCCCACATGCAGCTTCATCAAACCCTCATGCATCTTCTCTGACATGAATGATGCAAATTCATACCACAGAGAAGTTGGGATGTTGAATCTGGGCTCCCATTAACATGTACGCAACTGGCATCACAATATTAGGGTTGAACCCTAAAATCTAGCATAATGAATAAAATATTGCCAGGAAGTGACTGGAAAAACAGCTCAGCCTGAAAGGCTCCTGGTCATTTGGGCTGATAAGAATTGTTGAACTGCCCACCCTGGCCAGGTGAGGAGGAAGAAACCTCAATTTGAAAAGAGGCTTTGACCTTTTGTACTCCTCCTTCATCTCCTCAAAATCTATTTGGACTAAGAAAGGGCTATACTCAATCAAATAAAAAATATGTCGAATCTCATTTGCATTTATGCTTAGCATAATTCCACCATCATTATCCCTTATGACCCTTGTCACAGGATCATATCATGTTGCCACTGCTCTGAGCAAGTCAACATCAGGGAACACATTTGGCACTGTTAGTTTCCCCATGTCGTATCTCCAACCATTAGAGAAGGGGTGAGGTAAGTTTTGTTGTCCATACCATAGCCTAAACATTTCAAGACTAGTCATAGGAATCCTGGCATCCGCAATGTTATAATTTTTGCATAGTAGACCTTCGCCTAGGGTTTTTCCATTCATTAAAAGCAAACCACTCTTCCTATCATTTGTTGACAACAGGAGTTGATCCAAGAAGTCATCATACAAATTCCTCTTCAAATAATCAACATGGCTAGAGTGTTGCTTCAGTGGTGTCATCTTAAACAACTAGGCCTTCTTTTAAAAATCAAATCCTCGAAGAAAATAGGGGTACCCAAAACACAAAAATACAATACAACTGTGCAATTCCAATAATTCAAACAAACCAGTAACCCTATGGCAATAATTAACAAAACCCCTTGACCAACACAATAGAACCCTTCACAAAGACACAGTCAAATTAACCCAGTAGTTTAGAAAATAACTCACGAGATTTCGTGCCTTGCAGAGAACCAAACTTCACGTTGATCGCTCAAAAAACTTTATATCTGGCTCTGAATTGCTTGGAAAATACTTGAATGCTTTTGTGATGAAGATAGAAAAAGAGCAGATACTTTATGTCGATTGAATTGAGCCAGTAGACGTCTCATCCGCCATTAAAGCTCATTTGCATGTCACACCAACGACTCCAATCGTATTTGATGTGAATTTAAACTTCAGTCGTCGATCTTTTATTTTTGTCAAATCATCGAACGACCATCTTCAAAAGGGCTGACGAGATCTCCATGTCAGCATCGAGGGCCCACCACAAAAGGCAATGCCAAAGGACCCGCCCATGATATCGTGATCATTAAACATCTTGCATCTTTGGATCACGCGATGGAGGGCAACTGTTGATTCCTACGATTGGCGATCATGTCGACTCACAGTAGTTAGCAACACCAAACATAACTGTCAAGCAACTTTTTACCAAGATTATAACATCACCATCAATCTCGAGCATGTGCATCTCGCAGTTGTTTTAGTAACGCACTTTATAATGTATTTAAGTCTGACACAAATATTAAACGCTTTATTAATCCCTTTTCGGCATCGGTGGCTTGGGACACGTGGCGCTCACCCGTGATATCGCAATCACCAAACAACCAGTGGTGATGTCATCGCAAGATCGTGGGGAGCGGTCAGGATCAATCGTAGCAAGATCGACAGTCATTAAAAACACCCCCTGCAAAATAAAACAACTATTAAAAGGGAGAAGGGGACATCGCCTAGGACAACGACAAACGATGGCTCAAAGTTGTTCTTAAAGCACGGGGCACGGACTGACCTAGACTTAAGAAATAATAAAGTTAGGCAAAATATTTAACATTATTTATTAAAAGGGGGCCCCGGCCCAGACGAGTCAATGGGACATAAGTCATTTTTAGAAATAGGGTAAACGATAGAGTTACAATTATAGTTATAACCATAATTAGTGTTTGGGATAGAGTTATGTTTACAATCAAGGTTAGGGTTATGTCAGAGTCATAAGAAAAATATGGTTAGAATTAAGGTTAAAAAATATGGTTAAAATTAAGGTTATGGGTAGGGTTACAATTAGGGTTAAAGTTAGGGTTGGTGTTTCAATTGGGGCCAAAATTGAATTCAGATTAGGGTTAGGGTACAATTAAGATTATGATTAGGGCTAAATTACGGTTAGGTATAAGGATCAATTATGGTTACTATTAAATCTACCAAAAAACTTATGATTATTATTAAGATTAGGGTTAGGGTTCAATTAGGGGTATAGTTTAACTAAGGTTAAGGTTAATTTAGGGTTAAGGTTTCAATTAGGGTTAGGGTTAAGCTTCAATTTGAGTTAAGGTTCAGGTGGAGCTTTTAAAATATTTTCCCCTTGTAGGTATGTTTTGTCCTCGGCTTTGAGTGGTTGGGTCAGGGGTTTTTTTTCTTCTGGTGTTGACTTGTTATTGATGATGGCCGATCACTTAAGTGGTCTTTTATCCCTTTTTGGTCATGACTTTACCGGCCCCATTTACTCGTCCTTTCAGTCTTTTGGCATCATGACTACATTATATTTTAATAGTGTCGGGCTATTGAATTATTTTAATTAAACCTCTAAATAATATTTTTCACCTTGAGGGTCATTTCCACGTCCACCTAGTCGGTCCCTTTCTTTATGAATAACCTTTTTGCATGTGCAAATTGCGCGGTCATCGAATGAAGTGATTTCAATCTTGATCGTTGCTCGCAGACCTCACAAGGTTTCTGCTAACGTCACAAATATGGTGCGAGGTTGTGAGATGCTGCCATCTGTCACATTTGATGGTGGGGACCAATTTTGCTCGTTGATCGATGATGAAGGCTGATGCCAACAACTATTTCTGTACCGACGCATCATGGTCATTCCTTGTTGATCTCACGCAATTAAAACTACAGTTTTAATAATGTTGTGAGGTGTGCAATTTGGTGACGTGTGGACTCTGATGTTGGAAACTGATAAAAAAGGTGGGGCCCATTTTCATGCTGATGTGGTGCCCAGTAGGTGAATATCCTGTCCGTTTGGTGACTGGAGGGAGAACGTGGCATTTTCAAACTATTTTGACTAAATTTGAGTCGTTCTCCTCGCCAATGTTTTGATTGATCAACGGCTCGTATTTAAAAATAAATGGGTATTGTACTATAGCCATTTTATCTCGCACGAGTGAATAGTAATGGCTGAGTTCGACTCCACTTGCATAATTAAATGCTAAAATTTGTGAATTACTATTTTCGTGTTGTATCTCTACATTGAGGAAGAATTGCTTGGTATTGAGTGAAGCAAGTTGTGGTTACGATTTCTCAATTTTGCTGCCCTGGATGTTCTGTGATTGAAACCGTAAGTAGCATGTACACCATTTATTGTAAATTCAGAAGATTTTATGGTTGCTTGTTGGGCAATTCATGATTGTTTCTTTTTTCTGTTCTTGAAGAATTGATTGAATAGATTCTCTTTTAGACCTTGTCTAGATAATTGCTAGGGATTTTTGAATATTGAAGAATTTTTTGTTAAGGCTAAAGGAGAAAATTGTAATTATTTGCTATCTAAAAATAAGAAAACCCTATTTTGAATTATCATTAGTCTAGTATAAATGGTACCCAAGGCCCGAAGTTCTGGTTCTGAAACCACTACCAGGTCTTTATCCCAATATATTATTGATTTGTTACAACCCTCTACTAGTAAGAAGCAGGAGGGAAAGGTTTTGTTCTATGGGCCTCGAATCTTGGAAGGATTGACAGACAAGCAATGTGCAATTCAAGATGCCGAGTTACCATACACCGGGTGACAGTTGTTCTCTAATTGGTTTAGGAATAGGAAATTTTTGGTTCCTTTGTGTAACCCCTAGAGGTTAGACCTGGGTAACTTGGTGGTTCCTAATGTTTATATGGATGTAGATATTTTAAAGGACATTACTGCTAGATATGACCCTGTGGCCTGAATTGTCATAACACATGCTGGTGTGCAGATGATTACGATAACCAAAGAAGAAATTGCAGAGATTTTTAAATTGCATGAATGGAGTCAGGATATGGTTCCTATTGACTTGGAGGTTTTCAGATAAGAATATAGAAATATTAGGGGTTTGTTCAGAACATCCTTTTTAATACCTCATTTGGCAGTCTCAAGAAGAGGAAAAAATCAAAAGAAGGTAGTAATTGGCAGGAATGAGCCTGAACCTTTTCCTGTGTACTATTTCTCCAGTTATTTCAAGAAATTTGTTTGTGCTTAATGTCAAGTTCTGGGAGTCATCTTAAAAAAAACCTTGCCTACCAATATTATGTATATGGCAGTAAATCTCCAACACCTAGGTTTTAATGTAATATATGATTTTGCCACTTATTTGGCAGAGAAGATGCACACGATTCTGGTATCCCTAAAGGAGGGGAAGAACTGGGATGGATTCAAATGGTATTCCTTGTTAATCCGCATGTTTCTATATAGGGTTTAGGTTGTGTTCAAAAAAGATATGGAATTAAAGAAGAAGGAAGGAAACATTGAAATGACTGTCCAATATTGGACTAGGATTCTTGACATGCATGATCATAAGTTTGATTATGTAACTTTCCATAATGTCTTTGAATCTAAATTCAGGGAGGCTCTGGTTTGTGACCCCCCAAGGATCCCAAAAGAAATTCATGACTTCTTGAGGCCGATGGAGAGAAGGCCTGAATTGAACATAATGCACAATTGGGGAGACATTATCCCCTATCATAATACCACAGTTTTTAGGGTTTTTAACACTAATGTCAATCCAAAGGTTCTGCCAAGGGAGGTTCCCCTTAGAATTGAATTTTTAGAAATCATGAGGCAGTTGGGGGGTGCTCAAGAACTACACTTGCCAGTTGAACAAAAGAAAGGTTATTTCTTCCCTGAATATACAACATTTGCCAATTTTGTTATGGCAAAAGGAGAATGGAAGGAGTTGCATAAATTACTTGGGCCTTATAGGCTAAGGACTGTGTGCCCCAGGAATCATGATCCTGAGGGTTTTATCTCTCAAATGAAGGAAAAACATTGGACAGGACCCTTTTTCCACAACTTCTATTTTCCTCAGGACATCATCAGGAATTTTTTTTTTTGGAATTACAAGATGAGAGAAAGGCACTATAAATTGCCTACTCTAAAATGGTAAAAAGTAAGCAGGAGAAAATACTTGGTTTCAATCCCATACCTAATGCTAAAGATGAGTTTAGCAGGGCAATGTATGCTATTGATAATTTTGAGAGCTTGGTTGGGGTTTCGAAAGATAAAAGGGTTGTGGAAAAAAGGGAAAATCACAAACCATTAAGGAGTACCCTGAGGTAAAGGAAGAGGAGAGGCCTACTTATCAGGGCCAAAAGAAGATAAGGGTTTTTTTTAGAAGAAAGAGAAGTAGGGCTGAAGATGTTGCTAAAAATATTGCACCATCTTCTTCAAGGCAGTCAATACCAAATGTTGTTGATTTGGATTCTCCTCCAATTTTTTCAGAACAGGCTTGCCCACCATCACCAAAGAGGCAGAGGGTTGAAAGAGTAAATATTGTTGATTGTGATGGTGATGAGGATGATCACATTATTGTCACTTTAGATGAAATGCATCCTGAGATGCCATTGGACCTAGTTGACATTGCAACAGGTTCAGGTATAGTTTCTTTGAGGTTAGGAAAAGATGAAATCAGAGGAATAACAAGCAATGATGACTTGAGAATAGAAGCCTGCAAAGAGTTCATGATGGATGACTCTTTTATTCAAACCGGTGCTTTTAAAGATTTTGTGTGGAGAGCACATACTAAATTATATGTTGAGAAGGTGGCGCATGAGAGAAGTCTGCATCCAAAGCTCCCAGAGAAGGTAATTCAAGCTAGGTTAGGGAACAAATGAGAGACAAATTCAAAGTAATAACACCATAGCAGGGCCAAGAATTGGTACCAAAAAGTGGAGTATTGCTACTCCCTGAATGGGATATCACTGATGTTGTAGTGTTTAACACAATAAGAAGGGCTAATAAGCCACTTCTTGCTACTGAAGAGGAGGCTACATTGGCACTCAAGGGATCGGCCTTTAGTGAGGAATGGGATGCATTGGCAATCTGGTCCCTATCCACTAGCTCTAAAAAACCAATTGTTGCAGAACCTTCTGACTTCAGTGGTCACTTGGTTGTGAGGAGAGTTATTGACACCTCAACATTGGAAGCTGTTGATATGGTCGTGAATGTTGCCAAATTCACCAAAGAAATTG
The DNA here is from genome assembly GCA_007115665.2 of Sequoiadendron giganteum. Lineage (NCBI taxonomy): Eukaryota > Viridiplantae > Streptophyta > Pinopsida > Cupressales > Cupressaceae > Sequoiadendron > Sequoiadendron giganteum. The sequence goes on along the minus strand of CM021101.1, from coordinate 655,737,441 downwards.
TTGAAGATTTGACCAAGGACCAGGATACTCTGAGAGGCCAATATAATGACATTATTATTGAATATAATAGAGTCAAAAAAAGGTAGCAGAGTTAGAAACTGAATTGGCTTTATTGACGCAACAAATGGATACCATGAGATCTCAAAAGCAAGCCAGTTCTAGCCACACTGTTCCCAACCCACTAATAGAGTAGTCTCAACCTCCTGCACAAGCACAGTCTTTGGCTATTATTTCATATAATCTGGGACAAGTGCCTATCTCTATTGAGAGGGCTACTAGCCCTGGAGGGGGACTTTCTAGGGAGAAACTATTTCATCAGGTTGAAGAATATAAGGAGATGGTAAAGAAAATCCGGGATGCAACAAGGAGAAGCAATGTAGTGATAGTGGACACTGTTTTGATACATTTAAATAGAAGGGTCCAGAGTAAGCTAAACAGTGTTCATTCAAATTATGTCCTAATGTTGCAAGCACTAAAAATGTTTCCAAGGGATAAAGAATTGGCCATCCCATTGCTAAACAAATGGAGCCCTAGAATGGAGAAGTTGAAATTCATGGCAGTAGGGGAAAAACAACATGGTGATAAATATCTTACTGTTATTGCAACATATCAATTGGTCAAGGGAATTGTTGAGCAGAAGTTTCAGGGATTTTCCGCCCTAGTGGAATCCAAGATTAAATTTCTGAAAGATGTGTATGATGGAAAGGACCTGACCCCATTGCCTCATATTTTACACATTCAGGATGAATTCAAACCCCTGCAGGTTTTGAAGGAGAAAATGAACAATATAATGATGTCTCAAACACATGAGATATGCAAAAATGCTAACATCCGCATGCTAGAGAATACATTGGAAAAGTTGTCTTTTGTTATAAGTTTCTTAGAGAAATTTGATAAAAAAGGCCACATCAATAATGGTAAAGTATGCTCCCTATCGAAACAAGGTTGATCAAGTTGTGGCTTTCCAGTGGCCTTCCGAGGAGGAGTTTGAATTATGGAAAAAGGCGTTCACTGATGAACTAGAATTATGAGTGTTATAGTTGAGAATTGCAACTTGGTCATGTATAATACAGGTTTGGCCTTAGATATTATATTCTAAAATTGCATTCTCCTTTTGACTCCAAGTAGAGGGTGTTGAGGTGGAGTTAATACTATAAAGGCTAATAATGCCTTTGATGTATGGGGAGCATCCTTTGGAGCGATGTTTTCTTTCCTCCTTATCAACTAATTATGGTCTTTGTCTTATTCTCTCCACTCGCATAATAGAATTGTAACTGAATCAGGAGTTAGCGGTCCAATTACAAATGGACATGTGTACTCTCCGACTTGAAGCTTGTTGGCTCCCTTGTTTTATAAAAGGGAATTCTAGGCCGAGAGAGTGGTCGGTTGAAATATCCAAAATATGAGAAATAAGAGTCTAGTAATATAGAGAGTATGAATTGTAAGTCCAGGTTTTAAAAAGTTTTGAGTCAGATTGAATAACTTTGTTAATCATGGGGTTTTTGAGCATGTTTGTATCAAAATCGTAAATATTTGGAGTTTATTTTCTCTCTTATTGTGTTATGTTACATGTATTATTAATGAAATATCGATCAACGATGATTTTCATTGATTTTCATTTGTTCTTTACTGTGAATTATGTTTAACTACAACTCTGGTTCAAAGGATCGGTTAAATGCTTCAGTTAGCCAATAAATTCATGCAATATAAAAAATAGGATTCATAAAGGAGTAATAAACTCAGGGATAGATATATGGGTTGTAATGCAATTCATAATAGATCATAAGTGTTCAAAATGAAATTTACCATGTAGTTCAATTTTCTCTTTTGACTTTGTGCGTTGGGATATGGCACTGGAATTCTGATTACTTTTTATTCTCGTATGTTTTGTGTTATGGTATCAAGATATTTTACTCAAACATCTCCTATCAATTTACTTTATGTGAAGTTTTTGATTCTTTGTTAAATGGACATGAGTCTTTTTCAAAGGAATGGCCAATTTCTTGAAGGATTTCATCCTTTAACATTAATTGGGGATCTATTTGTTGCTTGCCTGTGTGCAAATGAATTTTTTAAATGTTGTATGTTAAGAGCACATGTTAGGGAATACCCTCCTAGATTTTATAGAGTCCGAAGTGTAGGAGAATTAGCCTTATTGCTATTCTCTTTAAGTTGGCCATACTGTTCCTAGTCTTTTATTATTGAATGTGACGAGTTCATAGGAGCTTCTAGGAAACATGTGTGGGTTGAAGTAAAAAAATGCCAATAGGTTCAATTGAAAACATGATCTATTGAGTAATTACAAAGAATTCTAGATTTTGACAACATGATCTATCGCCAAGTAGGAAGTATTTTTCACATTGTGTGAAATTTGGATATTGTTATCAGGATTCAATTATGTAGTTTTACAAGTCAAACTCATTGACCCATGTTTCATGAGTAGTGTTTCACAAGAACCCATCTCCCATGATAATGAATGGTCCACTTAGCACTCATTGCATCTAAATGATTCTCAAAGCGATGAAGCACTAGGCCTTCCTAGGAGGTCATCCATCCCAATATTACATGATCCATGATTTTATTAATAATTGATCATTTTGGATTTTGACAAACTTGACACACAAATGACAATTTGATAATGAACTTAAAGTATCCCAATTAAATTTCAAATTGAGTAACACAATAGAAACTAAAACAAATTGAGATATTGTTATGAGGGTAGTGATGCAACTTTTCTAATTAGATTATATTCCATGAGATTACAATTCTTTGAGATATTTTGTCGAATAGTTCACAAGATTTGTCTATCCTCCCACATTTTACATAGATTTGAAAATGGACTCTACAACCACAACATTTGAGAAAATTCATCTTCATATTATGCTTTGATGGATGTCCATACCTTGTTCCAAATCTCCCATATTAAGAAAATTGACAAGGATTTTGGTGAAGGTTGTGAAATTTGTATATGCATCTACCAATTGCATTTGACTGAAAGTTTCTAAAACCTTTTAAAAAAATCCATTATGTATATTCTACAATCATTATAGTCCACAATTTTACATTTATTTGGTTTTGCATCTACCAATTGTATTTGCTTGAATTTTCCTACCGAATTTTCAATGTAGATCCATTTTATGTATATCTTACAATTTGTTGGTGCTTTTCCCACATAGGATTTGCAATTCTCTAAGAGGTAGCCAAACTCCGTTATAAAGAACTGCAAAGGCTAGTGGCCAACTAACAAGAGTCAGTCAAAGACTGACATCTCCTACACTTTTGGCTCTGTGAAACCAAGGTGGGTAAACCCAAGTGTTTTCATAAGAATGTTTGATGATTGGTAAGAAAACTTCTTCTTATAGATGTAGTCCCCACTAACACTAACAGACAGTCATTACCCTGGTTGTGGCAAAACCGAAGAATAATAACAGATATCCCAAAGTAAGGAGACTAAAAATTATCATAAGATCTATATCCCAAAAAGAGATAGCAGTTGATATTTGTTAGAATGTTCGGGTATTGAATCACCGTGCTTAGAGTCACAGTCCTATACCTGAAATGAATTTACCAATACTATCACATGCCTCATCCATTGGGTGGGAGTCATATAAAACATAATTTAGATGAAAATGAACTTATCACCATAGTGCTTTGCTACCATGAGATTTGTCAGTATATTAAAATAATACTCCTTAGTGAATCCTGAGCATATAACCATAAACATGCAATTTGTGTTCAAGCATTTGATTAACTGATTAAGTTAAAGAAAGAGAACAAATTACACTTTCAACTACACCATTGAAACTGAATGAACAAACCCTTGATAAATCCATTCATAATCCATTGCCCATACACAAGAGAGAAAAATGTCTTAATTTTTTTAGATTTCATTATATATTAGTAATTACAAAAGCATAGTATACTTATGTCATACTATTCCCAACCCAACATTATTTCCTACATAATACCTTCAAAATATTGCATTACCACTAATTGTACCTATTCTAAGCCTTCAGACCCAAAAAACAACAACAACCCTTAACAATGAGTTGTCAAATCTCCTTTATAGGACAGGAGAGCAACAAAGCAATAGGCTACATTCTTCATTCCAAAATTGAATTTCATTCAGAATGAAATTCAAATTCACATTCCTCATCATTAGAAAAAACCATAATCAGTTCGAGGAATCAAAACAGTTATACCATTGTAACCAACCGGAGCTAAAGACAAAAGAGTGTGGCAGGCACGCGTACATCCACATCAACACACCACCCAAAAGTAACACACCTAGCAACTGTAACTACTTGCAAGACACACGGCCCCAGTAGAGGAAACTACTCCTGGTCCTCACTTCAGTAAGAAGTGAGACCAGCTTCCTTTTATCCACTTTAACACATGATCTGGTAGTATGGCACGACGCCATCACATTTATTGGGGCAATTGCGAGGGGCTCTTTATTGACCCCCAACAGCTCGGTCATGGACACCAAGTAATGTCGATAGTCCGAGTCAGTTTCGGACCCATCACCATCAGAACCAGAAGATAACACCAGTGGGGACTTGGAGCTCCCCAACTCTTTATAATCATCATGGACAACCTCGGGCTTGCTACAGACAGGTTGTACCCCATCAGGCTGCAAATTTCTCACCCTGAGTCTGGTACTTTTGCACACATCCAAATGGTCCATTGCAAAGAACACCTCACAAAATATAGGAGAGACTCAACCACCTACAAACAAGACAACTCAAAATGCGATGATAATACCAGATAACACAATGAGCATTTATAGAGTTAATTGGTGCGAGAATATTAATTGCTCGAATGCAGAACGAACATTCGAGCATTTTAGTGGTTGATGTAGCCACCACAAATTATTCCTAGCTTGCGAAGGCATGGTGTACAACCCATCATTGCATTTATCAAGATAACATTCTTCACACGCAGGAAAATTAGGCAAGGATCCACTGAAAAAACCCGCAACATTAATAAGAAACAACTTGCAGAGAGCAAGAACTCCCAACACAGATGAACATGAACCCAACAAAAATTGAATCATTAATGCGGATCAAACATGGCAAGTCAGACGACTCAGATTGAGTCAACAATTGTTTGAAAATCCACATCAACGTCTTGTGAGAACCATGCCCAATCACAACCCAAGAAAACAAGAGGTTGCATTTGGACAACATGTCCCACCTAGCCCTGTCGCTTCAAGAACCAGGCCACGTGTCACCTCTTCGTAGACCTCGCAATACCCTCAAGGGCCTTTAATCTGATCATGTGAGATCCGTGAGGAAGGATTATCATTGATCTCCCTTGTTAATACCCCACAGGTAGAAAACACCCACCTTAAACCCCAAAACCCTAGCCTCCATCCATGTAAATTTTAAGTCCCACCATAATCCTTGTACGGTCCACATCATTTTTTTATCCTTTGTTGAAGAAACTATTACAATATGTTTCTTATTTATGTACTTATTTTCCGTACATTTTTATAAAAGTTTGAAATTATTAATAATATAAATTTTGGCAAGACATTAAAAGAGTGTTGATTGTAAAAAAATATGCATCCTAATGTGAAAATGCAAACAATGGAAGCAATGACTATAACACATAAATTTTTATGTAGTATCCAATTCAAAGAATCATGTTACCCTCTACCTTGAATTTTTTAGTATAAAAAGCTAAGGAAATTCTATAAATAAGATAATAAGTTGACTATTAGCATATACCAATTTTCATAGAGATGTAGATTGTTGGATGTTGTGGTTGTGTTGCTCATGATATGTGGTTGTCATTGATGTCAACACTATTAGCATTAATGTCTTAAAGGTTGTATATGTCGAGGATATTGAGAAAATTAGAATAAATATGTTGCAAATAGTCTATGAAGTTGTGGAGATCAGAGTGGTGGAAATTTTTGTACGTTGGCATTCTGAAGTCATGTATTAAAGGGTTTGTTGCTGAGCCTATCTAGTATATCCTCTGGAAGTTTCAGAGGTGTGCATCAAGATTGGAGCGAGTTATGATTTTTTGTGTTCCTACAATTATTTTGTTGCTATAGTTGGTGTTCTGAAAGAAGAGAATGTAATTCTGGTGAATTGAATTATTGTGTATGCTCTTGAGATGTTCATTGATGTTTCTTGATCTCATACTCTATCATTTTGGTACACCCATGTTGATCAGTGTGCTCGTGATCAAAGATTTTTCCTTTGCATGTTCAAGTTTTCATGTTCTTGGTTGACATGATGGTGGTAGCGTGTTGTAGATCCTTGTGGATTAATTTTTGAATGCTTGGCATGTTCGAGGATGTTGATTTAGGTCTTCATTATGTTGTGACCTATTTAGGTTGGTGTGCATTGAGATTTGTTCATGAATTGGGCCTACAGTTTGTATTCATCTATTATTTATTTTTGGCCGACAAAGTTGTTAATATAAATTCATGAAGTGGATATATAAGAGTGATTGTTTTATTCATTTAGAGAGAATGTATGTGAATGTATGTGAGATATGTGTGAATAAAGATTAGATCATTCGAATGCAGAGCAGAGTGTGAAGAATTTTACGCAAAGTATGAAGAAGTATTTATGTGCCTAACTGAAACTGTCATCAGGATTTTGAAGAAGCTAATTTCTCAGTTCAACCTCATCAGATGGATTTAATTTGATTATCTTATGTAAGGAAGTGAACCTTCCCTTTGAGCAATGAGCTCTAGGCAGTGTTCATGAATGCATGTGCATTCCTTATTAATTTCTTTTATACTTTTAATAAGGTATAAATTGTGGATTAACCTCCACCGTGGTTTTTCCCCTAATAGGGTTTGTACACAAAAATCTTGATGTTATGTGTGTTTTTGATGTGTTGTTGATTCATGCTTTCACTGTTAATTATCAGATCTAAGATTAAAGGTTAATAAGGTTAAATAAGTTTTAATTTTGTAACAACTGATTCACCCCCCCCTCTCAGTTGTCTATTCTTGTTTTCCAACATAGATATTTCCCATTTCAAAACACACAAAACAATATTCAGTAGATAATCAACCATATTTCATTTGTATAGTGATTAATTTATCCCTATAAGAAACAAGTAGAGTATATAAAGAAAACTAACAAAGCCACAACTACCCCTATTTTTTAGTTTGGTGTGCATTCCTTCCTCTCCCTAATCTTCTCTAATTATTTTGAAGAGACCAAGTGTTGTAACTAAACTATGGTTCATTATATGTGCATGTAATTTTGATCTTTATAGAGAAAATTAAAAAAATATTAATCTACTCTTGCCAAAATTCAAACAACACTCATATTTAGTATAAGAGTCAACCAATCATAAGGAAAACATAATATGAAGATGAATTTTCTCAAATCTTGTGGTTGTAGATGCCCTTTTGAAATCTATGCAAAATGTGGGAGGATAGACAAAGCTCATGAACTATTTGACACAATGCCTCAAATAATTATAATCTCATGGAATACACTCTAATTAGAAAAGTCTCATCACTGCCCTCATAACAATCTATCAATTTGTTTTAGTGTCTATTGTGTTATACCCAATTTGGGACATGGGGTATAACAAAATAGACACTAAAATAAATTGAGAGATTACAATTCTTTGAGACATTTTGTCAAATAGTTCACAAGATTTTTCTATCCTTCCACATTTTGTATAAATTTTAAAAGGGCATCTACAACCACAACATTTGAAAAAATTCATCTTCATATTATGCTTTGATGGATGTCTATACCTTGTTCCAAATCTCCCATATTAAGGAAACCAATAAGGATTTTGGTGAAGGTTGTGGAATTTTTCTTTGCATCTACCAATTGCATTTGTTTGAAAGTTTCTAAAACCTTTTCAACAAATCCATTATGTGTATATTCTAAAATCATTATAGTACACAATTTCACATTTATTTGGCTTTGCATCTACCAATTGTATTTTCTTGAATTTCCCTACAATATTTTCAATGTAGATCTCTTTTGTGGATATCTTATAGTCCTTGTAGTCCACATCACTTTGTTTTTTGACGAAACTATTACCATATATTTCTTATTTATGTTCTTATTTTGCATACATGTTTATAAGTTTGATATTACAATTATAATTTTGGCAAGACATTAAAAGATTTTGTTGATTTTGTTGGCATCCCAATGTAAAAATGCCAACAATGGAAGCAATGATTCTAACACATAATTTTTTATGTAGTATCCAATTCAAAGGATCATGTTACAATTTAGGGTTATGATTGGGTATTTAATTAGGGTTAGGATTTAGTGTTTGGGTTAGTGTTAGGTTTAGAGTTAGGGTTATGGTTAGGAAAAATAATGTTAGGATTAGGGTTAGATTAGGGTTTATGTTTTATGGTTAGGGTTAGATTTAGAGTTTTGGTTATGGTTGGGATTAGATATGAAATTAGGGTTAGGGTTTAGGATTACAATTAGGGATTATAGTATTAGGGTTATATTTAGAATTAAGTTTTAGGGTTATTGTTATGATTAAGGGTTGTTTTTATATTTGGCTTAGAGTTGGGGTTAGGATTGGGGTTAGGATTAGGGATAGGTTTAGGGTTATTAGAGTGAATGCAACTAATTAATAAAAGAAAAAATATTTAGGGTTAGGTAATTAGGGTTAGGGTTGGGGTTAGAGTTTTGGTTGTGGTTAGGGTTATAAAGATAGGATAAAGGTGAGGGTTAGGGTCAAGGTTAAGGTTTCGAGGAAAAGGGTTAGGTTATGATTAGGGTTAGGGCTAGGTTTAAGATTTGGATTATAGTTTAGGGTGTAGCATTTATCTTTAGTTTAGGGTTATAATTAGGGTTAAGGTTAGGGTGTAAGTTAAGGTTAGTGTTAGGGTTAGATTAGAATTAGGATCATGGTTTAGGGTTTAGGAGTAGGGTTGTGTTTATGTTTAGGGTTGCAATTAAGATCATGGTTTAGGGTTAGAGTTATGTTTATGTTTAGGGTTGTTATAAAAAGGATTTGGGTTATGGTTAAGATTATGGTTTTGAGAAATAGTGTTAGGGTTAATGTTATGGCCAGGGTTACATTAATGAGAAAATGATGGTTTACTTTCCAAGTAAGGGTTAGGATTAGGTTTATTGTTAAGGCTAGGGTTAAGGTCAGGATATGATTCAATCTTATGATTAGGGTTAGGGTTATGGTTAGATTAGGGATATGATGTTAGGTTTCAAGAAAAGCTATAAATTTAAGATTAAGCCATAGTTGGCTATAATGAACATGAGAAAAAATGGATCTAATTTCCTTTTGTGGGAAATAATCAACTACGACTTAAACTTAAATTTAGAGATTAGCCTAAACTCTAACCATAACCATAAACCTAATCCCAAACCTAACCCTAAATAAAACACATAACCTAACCCTAATTGTAGTGTTTGAGGCTAGGCTCAAACACTATATAACCTAACCTTATATAACCTAACACATAACCTAGCACTAGAAAAAAATTCTTCTCCCAAACAATCTCCTCTACTTCTATTCATGCCTACTGGAGTTGCAACATTCAACATTGGTGCTTCAACCATTCATTCAAAGCTAATAATTCCAATAAGAGATTTCAATGAACTAGAAGGGACAAGACTTACAACTTTCCAAGAAGAAATATCACATGTCAGATACATATTGATAGATGAAATGAGTTTCTTTGGGGAGAGGTTGCTTGAAAACATAGATTGCAGGCTTTGACAAGCATTCCCAAAAAATAGTAACCAAAGTTTTGGAGGTGAGTTCTGGATTGAAATTGCTAACTTTGATAACTTTACATTACAATATTTTTTGTTCAATTCTATTAGAGTTCCTTCTATACAAATTCATACTTATCAATTTAATTAAATATTTTATATTTAGGCATAACATGATTTTAGTTGGACACTTGGCACAATTACCTCCAGTAAATGGCATGGCTCCATATGAAAGCAAAAGGTGAGAAAAGCCGCTATGGGAAGAATTCAAAATGGTCATTACATTAAGTTGTGTTTTTCGACAAGATGGATAAAATGAAGAACAACAAATATTTCGTCAAATTCTAACAAACATTAAGGATGTGAATCCCACAATCGACGATTGGATGTTTCTTATGTCAAGAACCAATGCTTTAGAGAACGAATAATTTGAAAGCAGTGTTCATTTGTAATATAATTAATGATTTAACAATATTATAATTATTATGAATCTATTGCAATATTAATATTATTAATAATATACCAATAATTTTAATAATCTAATATAATTACTATTAATCTATAGATTATATATAATCTTAATATATCAAATATATCATTATAATTCATATAATCTTAATATATTAAATATTATATTATAATATAATATAAAATTAATAAATAATAATATAACATAAATAAATAATATAATCATAATACATAATATATCTCAATTAATATTGACATGTGTTTGTTTCCTGCAATGTTGTCATTGAAACTAGCTTATATACCTCATATATAATCTATATAATATACACCGAGATTTATCATTTTCGAGGCGTATTTTTCTTTGCTTTTTTCTTTTTTTGAATCTTAAAAAATATGCCTCGAAAATGATAAATCTCAGCGTATATTATATAGATTATATATAAGGTATATAAGCTAGTTGTAAAAGTTGCATCAATACCCTCGTAACAGTCTCAATTTGTTTTAGTGTCTATTGTGTTACTCAATTTGAAACTTAGTTGTCATTTGTGTGTCAAGTTTGTTGAAATCCAAAATGATCAACTTTTAATAAAATCATAGATCATGTTGTCAAAATCTAGAATGTCAAATTATTAATTGTTTGTAATTTATTCATCAATTTTATTTTTAAATAATTAATAATAAATAATTTATTACTGATTATTTTTAATAATTTTAATTAGAATGGTTATTTAAAAATATTTTTTAACTAATAATTTATTATTATGTGTAGTTTTGTAATTTTAAACAATTAATAATCTAAAAATTATTTTTAATAATTTTAATTAGAATTGTTACTTAAAATTCATTTTTAATTAATAATTCATTATTCTTTGTAATTAATTTTTATTTTTAATTATTATTTTTTGTTGATTGTTTATTATTATCATCATCTAAAAATCTTAACTAAATATCACTACTTCTTACTAACTTTGCAAATGGTAGTTTACTTCTACTTAAAACTTGTGGTAATTTCATTAATCTTTTGCTACCTTTGGTGTTGAATTGGACTAGTTATGTCATCTAGGATTTGTTCCTCAATTTTTTTTACTTTTTTCAAAAAAAAGTTATGATGGTTATACTTGTATTACCATGAATGGACATAAATTTGAGGATTTTGGGTGTTTTCATTCAATTTTTCATGTTTTCCCCTTAGCTCCTACTTTATGTGTGTTTTTTATGGAAGCCTTTGGATATCTTTTGGCTAATAGTATTTCATGGAACCTTATTAAAGGTGCTACTTTTCGTAACTCTATAGCCCAACTATTCAATGGTCATTTTTCTAATGACTCCTTTCTCACTCTCTTGGAGGACAAACGTGACATTATTTAGGATATTCAATGCCTAGATATTTTTTGGAAAGCTTTAAGGTCAAATATATAGTGGCATAAAACTCAATGTTATAGGAAATCATTCTTAGCCAAGCCCAATTTTTTCAATTCCTATGGATAGAAGGGGGTTGATCATAAGGAAGTGTTGAGATTCCTAAGCATCTCTTTTACCTTTTAGGTTTCTCCTTCCTCTTTAAGGAAACATATCATTTCTAGAGTTGAGAAAAATTATCATATTAAATTATGAAGCCCCTTTCTTTGGCAAGGAGATTCCATGTGTGCTCAAAAATTCTTGTTGCACACATTTCCATTACTCATGTTGCTAAGAACCTTGCAAATCCTCATATTTGAAGATTGAAAAAATCCAAAGGTATATTTTATGGCCTCCCTTTAACCAAGGAAAATGGTTTCACAAAGTATCCTAGGAGTATTATTATTTCCCTCATGACTATAATAGGCTTGGCTTACTTTATATTCACTACTCTAAATGGTGTCATAATAGGCTTTGCTTGCTTTATATTCACTACTCTAAATGGCGCCACAATTTTAAATTTAATTAACATACTCTAAAACCTAACCAAACTAGGTTGTAGCTCATCAAATTAGACAAGTGAAAGGTCAATACCAGCGCTGAGGAAGGGTTTGGAGGAGTGAAAACAAGGTCAATACCAACACCAATGAATATTTTGGAGCTAAAACAAGGTCAATATCAGCACTGAGGACGAGGTTGAGGGCACTCAGGGAAAATCGACGACCAAGGGACAATGAGTATTGTAAGTTTGGCACCCCCATTCTCTTTAACCTGAAATTTTCATGCCTAGTTTCCAAAGATCTTCTCGTACATTGGCCCCCCCATTCTCGTAAAATGGTATAAGATAAGACAAAAAATAAAATAGCTTAGTTTTTCACATTTTTATAGTGATTACTAGAGGCACATAGACCAATTCTTCATAATAGAAGAATTTGATCATACTTTTCCAATGATGGCATTATGAGAAAACCTTAGGTTAAATGAATAATTCCTAGCTAAGTTCTTGAAATCATGTCCAACCATATAAGAGAAGACCGCTGCTATGTGTACTTGGATAACATGGAGAAAGGCTCTTTGGGCTCTTTCATCAATCTACGTATTGTTAAATTTTAACACCTAAAAGTGAGAATGAAGAATCTTTCCTAGGATGGTGGCCAATTATGCTTCTCAACACCTAGATTACAAAATCCTTGTCAATATCATTGCCATCACAATTAAACCTATTGCTTGAGATATAGTCATAGAGGTAAACAAATTGGATTTCTTGATAGTAGATACATTCTAGACAATTCAATCCTTGCATCGAAGATTGTTGAATGGGCCCAACAAACTACTCATGATGCCCTTACTATTAAGTTAAAATTTTGACAAGGCATATGATTGCATCAAATGTCCTTTCATTTATAAAAGGCTCAAATGGATTTATTTTCAACCCTAAATTATTATCACACATTCAAAATTACAAAATACCAGTTAATGAAGAACCTTCATTTGAAGGTGATGTCGTCATGACCTTTGAATGAAGAACCTTCATTCAAAAATGATGCCATGTCAAGACTTTCAAATGAAGGTATTTTTTATTTTAAATATTTCATGTCCAAAATGCTTTATAAAAGGAACCTTGGCATGAAGGACCTTCAAATGAAGACCTTAATTCAAAGGTCCTTCATTAGAAGATCCTTCATATGAAGGTTCCTTTAATTCCATCCCATTATAGCTCTTAGAGTTGTTAGAGATATTTTTGTTTCGAAGTAGAGATTGGACCATCAAACATTGTCACCATGACTCTACCAAGATATCCACCAAATTGATAAACCCTGGCTTGGAACTATTGTAGGAACTGATTCACAAGCTGATTGAACGTGAAGATGGAATTATCGGGCAAAGAATAGTACAAATCTAGTGATGTGTCTTTGAGGGATCAAGGAAATAGTTTGGCCATCAATGCATCATGATGGAAAGAGTCTGTGCATAAGGTGTTAAAGGTAGACACATGTGTCTGTGGGTCCCCTTTACCCCTATATTTCTCAAATTTGGGAATCTCTATCCCCTATGGGAAAGGAGTGTTTATGATTGCAACTGACAATGGGTTATGTCGAAAGAAGGGTTGGAAGATAGGTTGGGTCGAGGCCTCGAAAAGGTTTGACAACTGGTTCTACATCTTCCCCATATTCTGAAGAAGGGTATTCAAAATAGGGTCGTTAGAAGACATAGGACCACTAGAACCACCACCAGAGCCACCGTCATGACCACCACCGTGACTACCACCAAAGCCACCACTAGTGTGACTTCCGCTGGCGCCACTGTCATGGCCATTGCTAGAATCAAATCCACCACCATGACTTCCGTCGGAACCACCTCTGCCAAAGCCACCCCCACTTCTGAAGTTTCTGCCACCAAAGCCTCTGCCTATCATTCTACCAAATCCTCCACCATCGTAGGCAGAAAAAGGGGTGAAGTGGAAACCCAAAGGGTTATTGTTTACTTTGATGGTCTCAAAACTTTCAAAAGTAGCAGGTATATTGACCAAAGGGACTGCATCATCCATATACACAGATGTAGGAGGCATCAACATCTCCAACTACCTCTCACGTTCCTTGAATAATCCACCTCGTATCATGCGACCATGGCTCAAGGGGGCACTTGCTTTGGCCAGACCAGCAAGAATAGCTAAGATTTCTACACCTATCTAGTCTTTTTCCACCATGTATCTTATTTCACCGATCACCTTAGCAGCCCTAGCCATCTTTGGATTGCCTTCCAGGTGATTTTCCAATACACCTAACCCTTTATCAAGGCTAATGACGTACTTGGAAGGGATACAAATGACCTCATGCTCGTCTACAGATGAAGAGGTCGACAACGCAGGAGGAGTAGGGATGCAATTAGTTTCATCAAGAAACCTAGATTCACCTCATGATACATGCTCCTGTGCGAACAAACCAACTGCAGAACAGGAAAAAAGGTTGGTAGTGAAGCTAGAGGAGACCTTTGTCTTGTCCATCGAAAGGTGCCACAAAATTCTTCTAACAATATGCCAAGAGGTTGTAGACTGGTTCATGAAGCTCATAAAATTTCACAACACACCAGAATAAAATGGCCAAGAGGTATATGAGAAAATTTTTTGGATGCCAACAAATGGATAGATGTTGGTTCATGTCAAGTTCACTAAAAATGTAAGAAAAGGGGACCACCCACTGCAAGGCCCTAGGTCACAAAACGCCAAGAGCGGAGAGGCTGACCTAACTTACCTCAGTTTAAAGGATGGCTAGGATAGAAGGGATGAGAATGATGAGAATCATGCATCCTGAGAGTTGAAGGGAGACTAGATGAGTCACTTTCCAGAGTCAAGTCTGCATCTCAGGTAGCTCTCTGTTCGAGGACATAAGTGTAGTTCTGGGATGATAGTGTGGCGCACTGGCATCTCACAAGTGTGTTGGTGTTTGTATGGCTAGAAAACTAGAGGAATGAGGTTAGAATCCCGAAAAAAGGACTGACAATCTAGTCTAGCAATTTTGGGAAGTAAAGAACAAGACTAAGAAAAGAGAAAGGTAAATACGAATATGATAAAAGAAGTATATTACCGCAAGGGTGATGAAGAAAATTTCATAGAATAATCCTCTCACCAACTTGCTTCAAGATCTCTCCACCTACACACAATAAAGAGGGAAAGTGTTGGGGCTGTTTAGGGGCCTACCTCAGTCAAACCCCCATCTTGGTGTTTCCACCTCCATGGAAATCCAAGTTTGCAATGATAGAAATAACAATAAACAAGGGGAATAGAAGCTACGTATGCAAGAAACACTACAAAACAGTATGTGCTTACTCAACTGAATACGATAGAAGAGATGAGAGAAGCTTTCCACCTTTGTCCAAAGCGCTCAAGGCTTGTGGAGGAGTGAATGAGAGGAACTCAAGCCTCTAATACCATGGTGTTTGTCCTACGCTTGCACTATCAGAGTGATGGAGTGGTAGATTGCTGCAATGGAGTGAAGAATGTTGCTACAAAGCTTGAAAATGGATGCTCAAAGCATGGAGAGAGTGTGCCAACTTGAGAATGGATGAAAGCATGAAGAATATGAAGGAGAAGATGAAAAATGGTCATATTTGGGTCGACCAATCGAAGAGGAGCATTACGCTTTGACTTCTAATCGAGAGTGTAATGTCTCTGCAGTCTCTAGCTATAGGAATCTGCTAGGGAGGGGAGTGTGCCACAAAAACATCTATGCGTCACGTGAGCATCCCAGACAGAAATGCCCCCACTGAAACACAAACAAGGTGCCAAGTGGCCTACAAGCATCAGGCTTAAGTGGAATTAAACCTCCTCTTTTGGTTTTCTAAAGTGTAAAGGGGTGAAAGGGGAATATGTGTTAGGGGTGCGAATTCACACTCATACAGACACATGTACAAATGATATAAGTAAAAATGATAAATTATGTAACTCAAATTTATACAAGTCAAGATGATACATGTCCAAATGATATAAGTGAAAATGATAAATTTAAATATGATAAAAATCAATAATATGGTACTGTAGGCCGTGAAAATGATACATATGATAGTAACCATGAAAAGAGGCATCATAACAATATATCAACAATGATCCATGATGCAGTCTATATGATCATGAATGTCACTAGGTACTACCAGCAATTGCCTCATCATCATATACACTATCATCATCATCATCATAATGATATACCAACAATGATCCATGATACAGCCTATATGATCATGAATGTTGTTGGGTACTACCAGCAACTTCCCTATCATCATCATCACCATCGTGATCATCATCGTCGTCATCATTATTGTCATTGGACTCAGTTTCCTCCATATCTGCATCATCATCATCCTCTACCACGTGATTTGTACTGGTAGAACCAATATTTTCTGCATCTATATCATGATGAGGATCATCTTGATCTTCTGGAAGACCTGTGTTATGCAAAAAAAAATATTTAAAATGAAAATTTATTATTTATTTCATGCAATAATTTATTTTTTTGTTATATATTTAATATTGAAACATATGAGAAGAAACCATAATCATATTACATCATATCAAAGGGCACATACCAGAATAAAATTTCAAAAAAATTAAAGCTAGTATGTGATTCCAATGATCTAAAACATGCAACAATTCTAATAAGGGTTAGTAAAGATCATAAAAAAAATTGTTATACAATTTAACTATCAACTATAAATTCTATTACATAACCTTAAGCATCAACCCTTTGCAAAAGAATGAGGAGACTGCAAGAATATTGGTTGCAAGGGGAATTGGTACAGGAGATGGACATGGCTCTTCCAAGCCATCCACTAACATGGTTTCATACACAAATGTGGAAGATATCCCTGTTTCTAGAGAGCTCATGATTCAGGTTGATACAAAAAATGATGTTGTTCTGGTACCCATGTATGGCATCAGGGTTCCATTTCATGTAGCCACCATCAAGAGTGTTAGAAGCCAACAAGATGGAGGGGATTCTTATATAAGGATAATTTTCAATGTTCTAGGTACCAGATTTAATGCCAACTACACGCCAACATTGAAATTCCCTAGTAGTATCTATGTTAAGGAAATTTCCTTTAGATCCAAGGATTCAAAGCACATCAACCATGTGGTACAAATGATTAAATCCCACAAACAATCTATAGCAATGAAAGAGTTTGAAAAGGTAGAGATAGCTACACTGGTGACTTAGGAGAAACTTCAGGTTTCAAAAACAAAGGCAATTAGGCTGGCAGACTTGTGGATCAGGCCAGGATTTGGTGGAAGAGGAAGAAAGATGACTACAACTCTGGAGGGCCACCATAATGTATTTTAGTATTCAACCATGAGAGAAGAAGATAGAGTTGATATCATGTATCAAAACATTAAGCATGGATTCTTCCATCCAACAAAGAAGGAGATGATTACTTTGCTTCACTTTCATTTGCATAACCATATCATGGCGTGGGAACCAAGAAGACCAAGGATGTCTAGTTTTATGTGGAGGTAATGGATGTGGTCCAAACCTTAGGAGGGGAAAGAAGGTCAATGTATGATCTTGATGAAATTGAGGAAGAATAGCAAGAGAGGGACAGGAAAAATAAAATCAATGCAGAGTTTCAATGTGTTGGGACTGAAAAAATCTGGCATTTTCTACTAGCCTCTACCTCACCTACCTTCCATATACCACAAAAATACACCACACTTTAATTTTATGATCAATAAAATTATAAAATTTTGTTTGACCATATCCATATTATAGCCTCCATTGCACCCATAAAATTGAAATCTCATAGTCTTTCCCCCATTCCTAGCGAAATTCAATACCATCGGCCTAACCATGCTTCATCGGTGGAACCCCCATCATAGCCCCATTGATGGCCCGATGAAAATAGCTCACAACCTAGTATCAGAGTAACAATACTCTATCGGGTTGAATCCTAAGGTTCTCTCCCCAATATACCGATAGAGTCAACAAAAGTAAACACGTCGTTGTAACAGATAAACATCAGAGTGAATTATGGCATTCCCTTGATGGGTCGATATAACCATGAATAGTTCTTTAGGAAATTTTGTACTTTGATTATACTATTTTTAAGTGACCTTTTCATGTATGTAATCATATCATGTTCATGTATGTTAATATAAGGCAGCTATGGAGATAGTTCAAAGAGATGGCCCTGAACTTTTTCCTCATCTTACAAAGTTTGCAGGAACAGGAATAGGGATTGAATTTTGAGAGTCTGGTTTAAGTTTGAATTCAAGAAATGACAAAATTGTGAAGTTTGGAATGGCTTTCAATGTATCACTTGGGTTTCATAATTTGTAGTTGCAAATTAGTAACCCCAAAACACAGAATTATTCATTGCTCCTTGCTAACATTGTGGTTGCATAACCATATCATGGCGTGGGAACCAAGAAGATCGAGGATGTCCATTTTTATGTGGAGGTAATGGATGTGGTCCAAAATTTAGGAGGGGCAAGAATTTTAATGTATGATCCTGATGAAATTGAGGAAGAACAACAAGAGAGGGAATGAAAAAATAAAATCAATGCAGAGTTTCAAGGATTTGTCAAGTGAGTAAGAGAGCTATGGGAGCAACCACATCTAAAATATTTTGAACTAGAGTTTGGCATACCATTTAGAGAGCTCGGTTTTCATGGAAGAGGAAGAAAGATGAATACTTTGCTTCATTTTCATTTGCATAACCATATCATGGCATGGGAACCAAGAAGACCAAGGATGTCCAGTTCTATGTGGAGGTAATGGATGTGGTCTAAACTTTAGGAGGGGCAAGAATGTCAATGTATGATCTTGATGAAATTGAGGAAGAATAGCAAGAGAGGGATAGGAAAAATAAAATCAATGCAAATTTTCAAGGATTTGTCAAACGAATAAGAGAGTTATGGGATTAGCCTCATCTAAAATATTTTAAACTAGAGTTTGATATACCATTTAGAGAGCTTGGTTTTCATGAAAGAGGAAGAAAGATGATTACTTTGCTTCATTTTCATTTGCATAACCATATCATGGTGTGGGAACCAAGAAGACCAAGGATGTCTAGTTTTATGTGGAGGTAGTGGATGTGGTCCAAAATTTAGGAGGGGCAAGAAGGTCAATGTATGATCCTGATGAAATTGATGAAGAATAGCAAGAGAGGGACAGGAAAAATAAAATTAATGTAGATTTTCAAGGATTTGTCAAGCGAGAAAGAGAGCTACAGGAGCAGCCTCATCTAAAAGATTTTGAACTAGAGTTTGATATACCATTTAGAGAGATTGGTTTTCATGGAAGAGGAAGAAAGATGATTAATTTTCTTCATTTTTATTTGCATAACCATATCATGGTGTGGGAGCCAAGAAGATCAAGGATGTACAGTTTTATGTGGAGGTAATGGATGTAGTCCAAACTTTAGGAGGGGCAAGAAATTCAATGTATGATCCTGATGAAATTGAGGAAGAACAACAAGAGAGGGACAAGAAAAATAAAATCAATGCATATTTTCAAGGATTTGTCAAGCGAATAAGAGAGCTATGGGAGCAGCCTCATCTAAAATATTTTCAAATAGAGTTTGATATGCCATTTAGAGAGCTTGGTTTTCATGGAAGAGGAAGAAAGATGATTACTTTGCTTCATTTTCATTTGCATAACCATATCATAGCGTGGGAACCAAGAAGACCAAGGATGTCCAGTTTTATGTGGAGGTAATGGATGTGGTCCAAATTTTAGGAGGGGCAAGAAGGTTAATGTATGATCCTGATGAAGTTGAGGAAGAACAACAAGAGAGGGATGGGAAAAATAAAATCAATACAAAGTTTCAAGGATTTGTCAAGCGAGTAAGAGAGCTATGGGAGCAGCCTCATCTAAAATATTTTGAACTAGAGTCTGATATACCATTTAGAGAGCTTGGTTTTCATTGAAGAGGAAGAAAGATGATTACTTTGCTTCATTTTCATTTGCATAACCATATCATGCCGTGGAAACCAAGAAGACCAAGGATGTCCAGTTTTATGTGGAGGTAATGAATGTGGTCCAAACTTTAGGAGGGACAAGAAAGTCAATGTATGATCCTGATGAAATTGAGGAAGAACAGTAAGAGAGGGATAGGAAAAATAAAATCAATGCACAGTTTCAAGGATTTGTCAAGTGAGTAAGATAAATGGTTGAACTCCATTGACGCCATTCCTCAATCTTCACTTGATGGCATCAAGGAATGTTTGAACTCCATGGATATAAAGTATTATGAAAGTAGAATGAACTTGAAGTGGCGGCCAATTTTGAAGACTATTACTGATGATCCAGACAAATTTATTGAAGATGGTGGTTGGGAATTATTGAAGATGGTGGTTGGGAATTTTTGAATATAGAAGCTAGTGATTCTGATTATGATAATTCAAAAGAGTCAAATGAAGGATATGAACCCTCTAATGTAGAAGAGGAATCATAATTAGATGAGGAAGGTTCAAAAGATGAATCTCTTGTGGAGTTAGATGAGAATTAAGAAGAAGAAGAAGATTTTGAAGGGAAGGAAGGTAAAACATGGGATTAATTAGAAGCCAAAGCCAAAAATATAGATAAGGAAAAAGGAGATGAGTTTGACAGTGAAGAGGAAAGGCGGTGATGAAAGGTAAAAGCTACAAGGATGTCTCGGGCACTTGATATTAGAGATTCAAGAGGAATTTCTGCCAAGAGGCATAAAGTTAGATGAATTGAGTTCATCTACATCCTTCTAATATTTATTCATGCACATAAATGGTTAATTTGTTTATGAAAATGATGCATTTATGTTAACTTGATCAATGTTGTTAGTTCGGTTGTTTGACTTCTTGACAACTAACCATTAGGCCATTTTGTGCGGGAGCATGTTTGTGTTTTTAGTTAGCGTTTTTTGATAGCTCTACTTGGTGTTAAGGAAATTCTATTTATCTTTTGAATGTTAAGAAGTCTAGTATTACACGCTTCTATATGTTGATCAGATTAGGTTGCAAGTTTTTTAATGCCAATTTCTTTATTTATGGAGTTTAAACTTGGAAGACAAGAATTTACTGCCTTTTTTAATTAGATGGACAAATTAAGTGGTTGGTTAGCTATGCCAGGCGATGTAGACTAAAAGGATGTGTTATATCTATAGGATTAATACCAAGATGCATCAAAACATTTTTACATGTTAAAAGAATGGCAACATCATGAGGAAGGATGGCAAAGATGCATGTGGATTACTTAGTAGAATTTCAACATGAATTCAAGGAAGCACTCCTTGAGATACCATGTTTGAGAGAAAAGAAGATAAACCAAATCAATATGGGACTAAGTTTCTCAAATGATACAACTCATAACTTAAATGAGGACACTTAAGAGATATTAAAAGACAGTGGTCATTAATTAAAAGATGCAATGAAAATAAGGCATGAATGTCATCCACTAACCTTTAAGGAAAATAATATTTTTTTCCTCAACATGAAATAATGAGACAATTAAGTGGGATCTAGGGCCAACAGAGAAGCACTTTAGAACTCATCATACACATCAATAAACAACTCAACCCAAGAAACAAAAAATGACATATTAACACAAAAACATCCAACTAAGTTATTGAAACTGGAAGTCAACTATTGATACCTCATTCTCCATCCAGATTAAAAAATCGGCCCACGTTTTGCTTTGTAACTTTTCCTTTCCAAATTGCTTAGGATGCTGGCCACATTTCTCCTCCTGTCAAAACATGGCACATGGACTAGTTAAACTAATTGATATGCAATTATTTACTTTTTCCTAGGGAATTAAAAAAATATCATTTATCATATTAAATATACTTACAAATTTATAGATCAAGACATTTAAACCTTTCTGGCCACTGTGATGTGTGGCACAAAGTTTTTGAAGCCTAGCCTTGGAGGCCTTGTCCTAAAACATATACTAATTCAATATAACTATGCATAAATAAAATTTAAAAATCATTTAATAAATTTGATATAATCTTATGAGAAAATTCAATACATGCTTACTCTCCTCATTAGACTTCCTTCGTGCTTTGAACTTCTCATATTCTCTTACAAGCTCTTTCCATAATTTGGCACTTACATCAAGAGGCCTTTTTTTGAGCCTTAGATCAAGAGGGATTTTTTTTATCTTCTTTGTTTGGTTGCACCAAAATCTCTTGCAATTTTGAGACATTTGTAGCTTTATCTTCTTCACAAACCAACCTATGCCATATTCAGTCTCCATGTCATTGATAACTGCTTTTTGCAGGTGTATGGGTATCTTTGAGAATGGAAAATTTAGATGGTCTTTGAACTGTTGAAGGCATTGATTCCTTCAACCTATGAACAAACCCTTTTTCCAATAGTTGTCATTCGTATTTCCCTTGAAACCACATCATATTCTATCTTGCTATTGAAGGTACCAATGCAAAATTGAAAACTTGTCGTGGTGAAAGAAATATGTGTCCTAGGAGTGGGTAGGAAAGTGGAAGCCTCTACTCCCTATTCTACATTCCTAGAGTTTATTGTTATTGATTTCCTCCTGGATCTTTTTCTCGATCCAAGACTACTTGGGGAATCAATTGATTCCCTTTGACATAGTTGATTTGGTTGCAATGTTTGAGGGGCTTCACTAGATCGGTTTTCTATGTATCTGGCAAGCATTGTTCAGGGCACATCATCCAATTTTTTCACTACATCTACCCCCAATATAAAATCCAATGCCTCTTTATCTTTTTCAATCACATGTCTCTCTCTCTATATATATATATATAAAATCTTCTTTTAAATTTGAAAATAAAAAATGAAAAATGAAAAATGAAAGAAACAAGGGAAACATTTACAAATCTATAAATTGACAATGAATTACCTCATCGTGGAGAGAGTCTACTCCCTTTGTTCTCTTCCCTCTATCTCTTGACATTTTGAGGTGACCTAGGGAAAATTATTTTCATCCAATCTATGGAGGCAAACGAAGTACACACTGTCAAGTATGAAAGTTTTCATCCAGTTTGTGGTATGAAAGTTTTACCTTGAATGACTTTCTTTCTGGATTTAAATTCCTATGAATCAATTGCTTGTGCACCTATATAGAATATAAATATATTTGAAAGGATATAAATATATGCAAAATGAAACAAATGAGGCTTTGTTTGAGTTTCAAGCGGCGCTCTGATTAAATTAGCAGCTCTGTTTGGAAAAACAAAGACCGCAAATGCATTGCAATTTCCTCCAACAATTTTGTTTGACCTCCAACAGCTCTTTTTGACCAAGATACGACCATGTTTTACCAAGATACGACTATGTTTTACCAAGATATAAATATTTGATTTCTTATTTTTTTACCCAAACTTAAAATGGTCGTATCTTGGTCATTTTTTGGTCTTTTTCAGAGCTTATTTTTTAAAATGGGGTAGAATTTCATAAGCTATCCAATGGTGTAGGTATTTCTCAACTTTGATAGAGTTAAAATTTTCAAACTTTCACCTAATGTAAAAACACTTTGAAACTTGGTCTAAATTTTAGGGTTTATATGCTTAATCATTTATCTAACCCTCATATCTTCTTGTTTATTGATTTCATCTAACATTTGGAGCTTGTATTGCAAGTTTAAAGGATCATGGAGCATGGAGCATGGAAATGAAATAAAAATAATTATCACATGATTGTAACAAGTGTTTTTAAACACTTTGGGAGAACTTATAATCCCTTTCTAAGGATTTGATTACCTTCATGCTTTTAGGATACACTAAATCTTCTTTTGGGCCCTAAAAAGAACATGACAAAAGCTTTCCATTTTGCAAAAAAATGGTTAAAATGAAATTTAGGACAAACTCACTAGATTTGGTTTAAGGATTAACAATTGAACAAGGCAAATTTCATATTTCACTTTGGTGCACTAAAAATAATCAAATCATTGCTTTGTGGACTTAAAATGAACAAGTGCTTTTTTATTTTGTAATTACTTACCCAAGGTAATAGCACTAAGAGGACGTATGCACTTCTTTCGCGCTTTATAACGATCTTGAGAATCAAAAGTCTTTTTGATGATCTTAAGTTGTGTAAGTGATTGCCTTCACATTTCATTTGGGAATAAAATTGAACCAATCTTGCGAGTGTGAGTATAGCATATTACGAGTGTTCTCCCTTTGTTTTTTAATGAAGGTTGATCAAACTACGGGATATGCTTGCTCACTTTTGTTTATCTTAAAGGGCCTGCCTGGTGGGAAAAATTAATCACCCTAGGGAATGACCCAACCGGGAACACGCTAAAGCCAAGCGACTTCCAACCGGTATATAAGTGTGGATTCTCAAGGAAAGTTTGAGAATCACAAGGATTGTTCTAGCGAGAAGGGCAACAATGGTCTCTCGCTGCATGGATGGTCCCCCACAAATGAAATTCCCACATTAAAACCATTGTTTAGCAAAGGCCAAAATCCTTAACTATTTTTTTTGTGCAAAAGGTCATGTCATTTGAAGCCACCCCACATATACATGCGGTTTTGTTGTAGAGATGAAAAGTATGCCATGGGAGTTTCATGGGTACTGATGCTTGGCTGACCTGAGAAGTGTGTGTCATGGAGGGGATTCTATGTGGTCAAGCATTTAATCATCCACATTGAATATGTGCAACTGGATTTATCCAAGTAGGAACCCAACAAAATATTATCTCTTCACCCTAGGATTGTACATGTTCTTGGAATCAAAAAATACATTGCTTGGGTCTCAAAACATTTGAAAACAAACATTCACAAAAAGCTTCAAAATTTCAAACCCTTTGGAGGAAACAAATATCCTTTGAAAAATATAAGTGCTCTTTCTTGCCCTAGGGATTCTATCCTTAGAGGTTTCTAAGTACTTGGGTTTAATCATCATTTGTTTTCACTAAAGTCAACCTAGGAAACTATGCTCTTGAAACCTTGATTTTCACATAACGAACCTTGTGGAATGAAAAGGAATGGAGACATAGACATTTAGTTTGAAAATATAATCAACAAGTGGATGTGGTAAAAAATCAAGTCATTAACCAAGATAAAATCAATTAAACCCCACACATGTGCTGGTTTATCTATTATCTTAAGGTCTTTTGAGAAAACATTGGTCTTTTAGTTTGAAATGCTCTTAGGGAAAACCATTTTCTTCAAAACTTTGGTATTGTAAACAAGTCCCTCTTAGGTTCATTTAGGATCAAAATCAATCATTCTCATCCATCCCTCAACCATCAAAATCAAATCCCATCTCACCAACAAATTCTTGGTAAATTTGAAAACATTACTTATG
Source organism: Sequoiadendron giganteum (assembly GCA_007115665.2). Classification (NCBI taxonomy): domain Eukaryota; kingdom Viridiplantae; phylum Streptophyta; class Pinopsida; order Cupressales; family Cupressaceae; genus Sequoiadendron; species Sequoiadendron giganteum. The sequence goes on along the minus strand of CM021101.1, from coordinate 655,712,127 downwards.
CTAGACTTTTAAACAAAATCAACATCACCCTGCTTGACTTAACACACTTAGTCAAATCATCAATCCTTGTGAAAAAATTTACCTCTTGATAAAATCCAACATCTTGGGGTCTAGGAGTTCATTATCCTATTTGACTTAACACACTTAGTCAAATTATCCCCTTGTGTATGAGTTTACTCTAGGATAACACAACTTCCTAGAATTTACAAGTTCATTATCCAAAATCTCCTTGTTTGACTTAACACACTTAGTCAAACTATCCTCAATCAAAATAAAATCAAAACAAGTCCTAAAGTCTAGCATTGATCCAAAGTTCCTAAAAGTTTAAACACCCATATCATTCACCCCTTTCATCCTTCATCTCATCATTGGTCCTAAAACCCTCAGAGGTCAACAAGGTCAAAACATAAGAGGAACATGGAATATAAACTTTATTCATCCATCATGAGTAATCCAATTCAGCCAAACTATCCAAGCCTTACGATGCCAATTGATTTTCAAAACTTGCATTTGTACAAACCATACATGGGATCATTATCTCCTCCAAACCTCAATGGTACAACAAAAGTGAGCATGCCCAATCTAAATTTTGGAACACCTTTCCCTTTGGTAGATTTAAATCAAAGTCAAAACTTACAAATCTATCAAGCAAACAATGTAGGCATGAGCCTTCCCCCTTTACCACCCATCAATCAACCGAATCCGAGCAACACCCCTTTCATAAGTCAAAGCATAATATCAAATCCCCTCATTTTCCATCAACATTACAACAATAGATGACAACAATCCAAGCTACCCCAATGGTCAACACATCCACCATTCCCCAAATCTTTCAAAGCATGGTTTCCCAAGGACCAACCATCTCAGTCACACCATCCACAACCCAAACCCCGATCACCAACACAACCCTTCCGCTCATCACAATGATCAACACCATTCCCAATCCACCACCACCACCACCAAAACACAACATGGAAAATTCATTCTCCATCGTGTTACAAGCCACTCGACAAATTTCCCACCAAAAGGTGCTCCAAAATCAACAAGTTGCACAGCTAGCTACTCAGCAAGCGCAAGTGCAATTAGCCGCCCAACAAGCTGCACAAGTCGCACAAGCGGCACAAGCAACCCAAAAAGCACAGGATCAAGCTCAAGCCCGACACCAGGCTCGGTAGGTGCAAGCACAATACCAAGTACAATTGAAAGCAATCCATCAACAAGTGTATCAACAAGTCCTACAAGATTTTCAGGCACAACAACAAGTAGCTCAACAGAAAGCCCAACAATAAGCATTGTGGGCTCAACAGCAAACACAGACATTACTCCCTTAGCAAAGCTTGCAACAGATTCCCACCAAAATCATTGAAAATTATGATCAAGATCCTTCGACCAATGATCATGTTTAAAATGTCTCTACATCACCTAATGAGTTAGAGGACATATCTCAAGAATTTATTCCAAAGCATGACCCGCATCTTTCACCAAATTCTAGCAATGGACCTTTCCAAGACATATTGGCATCCTTTGACCTCATGGTTATAGATATTGAAGAAATCCTCAACTCACCATTTGATCCAAGTCCATGCCTAATGAGGATATCCAAGAACCATTTATAAGCAACCCATTCTTTGAAATTGACCCATATCAAGAACTTAATCCAAAGCATGTCGAAAGCAATTCCAAAACTAATCGAGATCAATAATTTGTATCTCCCAGCTACTACAATGATCTAATGAACACTCTCCATTCTATACAAGAGGCCATGAATGATGATGACATCCACACAACACATACTCCTCCATCTACCCATGAGATGCTTTCCTTGGATGGACACATAGATGATATTCATTCAGAAAAAAATTCCTTTACTCCTGAAATTATTACAAAAAAAGAGCAGGTTATTGATTCCTTCAGTCAAACTAAGTTGTCAACATCAAGATCAGATATATTCCGAATTCAGACTGAGGACATCATATATGAAGATATCCAACATTATCCACTCAAGGAAACAAAACAAGATATTTCAGAATCAGTAAAGCAGCAAATTGAAATGACATCATCTGCAGTGGTCATTTGTCAGAGAATGCATTATGAACAAGACATCTCAAAAAAAGGAGAATCAAAGAACAAAGATGCTACTATCACCATACTGGGGGCAACTTCATCTTAAGCAAATGTCAAAATAGAGGGCATGAAGGATCCTTATGATGAAACCAATGCCAATACTACAACCATCCACATCACGAATCTTCACACACCCATCACCCCATCCATGAATTGGGACCAACATCAAAAGGGATATTTGAATCAAAGCATAAAGAACATTATCAAAGAAAAATAAGATAAGAAGCATATTAGACAAATCAAATACATATGGATACTCCATTAGTCAAAGAAACTATAGGGAAAAATAAAAAGTGGGCAAGTATCCATCAAAGATGTCCACAAAGGAAAAAGAAGGCTTCTCAAGCAACATACAAATTATATCAAGCAGTTGGTCCTAATTCCACACACACTTTTTTATGCACCCATCATTTCTCATCTTCCCAAGTTTAGAGAGTCAAAGGTTCCAAACTATCAACCAATCCATATTTTATTCCTAAACACACTCCATCCACACCTCCATGCATGATATCCAATTCTCACATTGACCATGTGTTGGCAAAGACCCTTCATCATAAGGATTCAAAGGCACTCTATCGTGATGTGTGCACAAAAATAAAGTTAACTCCGATGTCAGCAAAGCAAATTAGGAATCTCAAAAGTTGCATTCAAGTGCACGTATCTTGGAAAGGAAAATTCTTCAAGAAGGATATTGATGGAACATTATGATAGAAGAATGTACATCAACATAACCAAGTGGTTCAAAATGAACTTAAAATATTTAAGCAAAAAATAAAAAAAAGGATTGAAAACAGTAAAGAAAAAATTATCCTCTAGTGAAAACCACTTCAGTGGCACTTTGGATAGGTACCATGATGAAAACTTGGCAAATGGGCATCATGTGTAGAATTGATCATCTACGTGTGCCAGTTCAGGTGAAAGCATCTTATCACATCCATAATAAAGCCAACATTCCCTCCATCTTATCCATAATAAATCCGCTCATCCATGAACCATTTATCCCATCCATTTTTATATATTTTCATCCATCTTCCAAATTATCTTGATCTTGACCAAGTTTGATGCACACTTTATACTTGCTTATGGTAAACATCTTGACATGGGTCATTTTCATTGATCTTATCCTACCCAACATTATCTGAGCCATGAAGCACTATCCAAATAAACATCCTCTACCTAAACCCATTATCTTATCACAAGATAATCCTTGGAATCCTTTGCATGCTTAACATATCCATCCATCCATCCATCTATCCAATAATCCACCTATGGCCTTCCATACATTTCTAGACACCAGGGGCAGGTATGTACATCTTGCTTCAGGTATAAATCTTGATCTATATCTCTAACTTATGTGGTGATTCAAACATTAGAAAATGCAAAATCAAATTGGTTAGGGATTTGTGAGCAACAAGGCCAAATCACTAGCCCATGGTATATTTTAACAAGACGATGTTCTTTATCAAGCTTTATCTTTCATCGAACATCAATTTTTTAAAAAAATCAATATCAGTCGTATCTAATGCGTACGTCAATGTGACATCAAATCATCAAAACAATTTTGTTCCAAGCCAAGCGTCAAAATCATGATCAATCAAATCCAACCAATCCATCATCATCTTGGGATATCATTCCCAATACTTGTGTTTCTTAACACTATCCTTGCATTGTTGTCTATCCTCAACAATGTTATCATCATCAATCTTGAAATCCTCGTGTTGTTTAACACTATCCTTGCATTGTTGTGTATCCTCAACAATTTTATCACCATCAATCCATCAATCCATCAATCTAATCAATCAACCCTAGCTTGGTTTTCAAAAAAATCCCAAAACAGAGCACTAATATCATCACATATCCATATCAAAGTTGTCAAAATCCATCAAAAATTAAAAAACATTCAAAAATCATATCAAAATCCAAAACATGTCAAAAATCTGAAAAATCAAAAATAGAGTCATTCAACCAAACTACGTCATCTCTGAGATTGAACATAGGCAAGGTTGATCTTTGATCATCCCCCAAGACATTTTAATTCAAGTCCTTCAGGCGTCCGTCGTAACAATCTGGCAATTCGTTTTCCCATCCATCTCATCGGTAATCTAGTTCATTGTCATCTGAACTATGTCGTCTCTGAGCTTAAACTTAGGAAATTCCATCCTCGATCGGCCCCCAAGACACAAAATCCAAAAACATTCATAAAATCTCGAAAATCCAAAAACATTGGAAAATAAAAAAAAATCAAAAATAGCCTCAAAACATTTCAAAATCATCAAAAACATCCAAGAATTTGAAAAAACCCAAAATGGTGCACCTGTCTCATCTCGTTTTCACCCGCAATAATCACCATTCATAATAAATCATTCATCATCATCTTCATCCTTTGGTGAGTTAGTCAGAAGCAAGTCTAGCAGGTTCCAAAGTGAACACCCTAATCGTTAGAAGTTTCAAAGTCTAGGTCAGTAAACAAGCAAGTTGATCAACTCGGAGTATCAATAGCTTATCATCCAAGCAATCTCATCAAACCCTGATCACAACATGTCCTAGGATGCATCCTTCCCACGATGGACATCAGCATCAAGTATCACACTATAGTTTAGTCTTGGCTAGCGGTATGAAGAAAATTAGCTTGTTTGTTTACTTTATCCTTTCTTTGAATTTATCTTATTGCGCGCATTCCAAGGACCTCTCGATGATGCCTAATCAAAATAGGTTTAGAGAGAAAGGAATGGGGCAATTATCATTATCTTTTTTATCTATTGGGCTTGTTGGATGTTCTTGTAAAATAGCTTGGCGAATACTTGCTTTGTTAGGTGCATCCTAGCAAGGTTTTTGTATGTCAAGTGTGAATATGAATACTCCTATCTGATTGTCGATTCAAAGTCCATCACACTAGGTATAATGTCATCCTGGTTCTTTATACCTCGATGCATCGTACCTACATGTGTTATCAAACATAAAGTAATTGGCCCTTTGAAAATCCCAACTCCTGGTAAGCTAATCATCATCATCATCATAGTGTAGGCTTGTGGATCTTCCTTTCATCATCTTATTCTTCTATCTTTACTAACATTTTTATCTAAAGTAGGTGTGAGATCTCAAAATATACATGAGACTACCCATGGCCGATGATTGTCTATACATCATCAGAATTGTCTACATCGAAGAATTATCTTTCATCCTTTGATCAATAGAACCACTCCTCTCGTATTCTATTGTGATCTCAATTAGAAAATCAAACATTTTCACTCGATCTTTCGAGGGGGTAGTATACCAGTGTAATCCTTCTCGTTGGGGCAGCAGTGAGGCATCTAAAAAAATTAGAAAAGTTTTGAATTTTGATCAAGAACAGTTTATTCTTTGAACCAATGCAACAAGTGCATTGCTTCAAAGAGGGGCAACACAAGGCTACCCATGGCCGATGACTATCTATACATCATCGAATTGTCTATGTCAAATATTTGACCTTTCTAAAGAATTATTTGTCATCCTCTGATCAATAGAGCCGCTCCTCTCACATTTTATCACGATCTCGATCTAAAAATCGAACATTTCCGCTCGATCTCTCAAGGGGGCAGCATATCATCATAATCCTTCCACTGGGGCAATAGTGGGGCATTCAAAAAAAATCAAGAAATTTTGAACTTTGATCACAGCAGTTTATTCTTTGAACCAATACAACAAGTGCATTTCTTCAAAGAGGGGCAAAATGTAGACATGGAAAATTGATTGACACACTTGATCCTAATTACTAATATCATTTCATCATAAATCATACTCTCGGCTTATCATCACTTTTCATCTCTTAATTAAATAAATCATTATTTATTTAATTAGGTATTTCTCCTTGGTTGATTAAATTAATCAATTTAATTTAATTAACCCTATATCTCTATTCTTTAAATAATTAATTTTATTTAAATTAAAAATCTAAAGTCCTCTTATTAAATTAAATAAATTAAAACCTTATTTAATTTAATCTAACATTGTCCCCTTTAGTTAAATAAATCAAAATATTTATTTAATTAAACCCTTCCTCTCAATTTGATTTAAATCAATGCATAAATTTAAGTCTAAATTGTCACATCTCCTAATTCCTCATTACATTAATTAATCTTTGATTAGTTTAATCTTAAATCATGTCCCATCCTCTATCTTTTACCACTTGCACATGAAAATAGATTTAGTTCATTTATTAAATCTCTATTTTCTCTCAACATGGTATAAAAGGGGAATATTCCTTCAAATTTGAATTCAAATCCAAGTGGACTTAGTCCTTCCAACAAGGCATTTATTTTACCTTACAAGTCCTTTTTCCTTGAGCCAAGTGGCCATAACTCCATTTTCTTCCCTCTCCAACAAGTCATTTCACTAATTTCAAATTCCACCTAATAACATTTATTGGCACTTTCATCAAAATGTGCACAACCTCCACCCATTCACATCTTGACAAGTGGCACTTGGTCATTGGATGTTGAATGATCCCACATTGGTCAAATTTTTCTCATTCTTCCAATTTGAAATCTATAAATGAGAGACTCTTTCTCTCATTCAACATCCACAACTTGAATGCAAAGTTATTATCTTCATATTTAGAGCCACTTCATACATTTTTTGAACATTTGACATCACCATAGCTAGGTTATTGCAAGTTTTCTCAAGGAATCACATTTCTTCACCATCAAGTGGATCAAATCATCAAAGCTTACAAAGGAGTTGGGAAAGGGCCAATTTCTACACATAATTGGCACCAATTCCCCCATGGGATCAAGAGTTTTATTTACATTGAATAAGATTTGACAGCTTTTGTTTATGTTTGCTTGTGTTCTTCATCTCATTTCTTGTTCTTTGCAATTTAAATGGATTTCGTGAGGAATCCTTGTTCTTACTTGCATTTCAATCTAATAATGTGCTTCTTTGCCATGTTTGTGCAGAAATAGGATTGGGGTTCACAGATAGCATATTCATTGAAATGATATAATTGGTGCACTAAACATTATTTACTATGGTGTGTATTATAGGTGTGAGACAAGGCAATGGCAACAGATCGTGTCATGTCAAATGAGTACACAACGGTTGAAGCAAGACATCAAGTACTCAAATTTTGACTTAACTTATGAAAAAATGATCTGATGGTATTTTGTGATACGTCCATCCTTTTTCACAGTATTATTGAAATTTATAATGTATTATCCAATCTTGACATAAATTAATGCATATTGTTGATTATTTTAGATGGAGATTGGAGAAATTGCAGAGCCTGAGCGTTCAACTAGAAGAAGAGGAAGATATGTACGTGGACGTGGACCTAAAACTATTAAATCATGTAGATGACAGTGGGTGTTCAAGGATATGACAATGGATCTTGCAGACACAACAAATGACTGCAATAAACAAGAGGTTGGTCAAGACTATAGTACATGGGATGAATTATTTGAGAAAATATATGACTAAAGTGGGGTTTTGTGTTGGATAGCATATTCCTTTAAATGATATAATTTGTGTAGTAAACATTATTTAATATGTTGTGTATTATAGGGGTGAGACGAGGCGATGGCAACATATCATGTCATATCAAATGAGGACAGAATGGATGAAGCGGGAGATGAGGTACTCAAATTTTGACTTAACTTAGGAAAAAATGATCTGATGATATTTTGTGATACGCCCATCTTTTTCCATAGTATTATTGAAATTTATAATGTATTATCCAATCTTGACATAAATTAATGCATGTTGTTGATTATTTTAGATGGACATTGGAGCAAATGAAGAGCCTGAGCATTCAACTAGCAAAAGAAGAAGATATGTACGTGGACATGGACCTAAAACTATTAAATCACATAAACGACAGTGGGTGGAAGAGGATATGGCAATGGATATTGCAGACACAACAAATGATTTCACTGAACAAGAGGTTGGTCAGGACTATAATACATGGGATGAATACTTTGAGAAAATTATAGTTTGTGGATGTTTTGTATGTCGTGGAAAGAAACAATTCAAACAAGCAATTGTACAAATACATTACATATATGATGAGCTTCCAGTCGGTAGTATGCCTCCTACAATTGATTCAAATCCAATAGGAATTGTGGTAAAGAATTTTCCAATTTGATATAAATAACATGTATACTAATTCGTTTAAACATTATTTTATATTATTTAAATAACTAATTTTTTTCTCAATAGATACTTGCAAGATAAAGTTCTTGGTTTAAAGTTTCTTGGATGTCCGACTTCTAGCCTAGAGGGCAATGATCACTTATCAAATGATACATATAACAAAAATATGTGCCAATATACCAGCTTGGAAGATGAGGAATTGATGAAAACAAGTCACACAACAAGAACTGGTTTAAAGATGCATAATTTTCTTAAAGACAAGGTGAAGGTGGACTACATACCCTATGAGAATGAATGTGATGGAGATGATGACTTTCCCCTGAGTTTGAGATCAATTTACAAAGATACATTTGATCATCGACTATATTGCACTTGGCCTAGTGATCAACAACTAACTAGAGTGTACAAGGTGTTTCAATTTTGGGTATACAACTACATGATACAACCCTCCAATATTCATGGAGTGAATCTAGGCCTCTTTATTGTCCAAAATGTACATGTGGGATCTAAACATAGAAATAATTCAGAGCAAACCACTAGGAGATTAATGCCATATTATGGTCCATCATATTACAGTGGTGAATAGAGAAGGCTAGCAAAATAGAAGCCTAGCATGTCAGCATATGGTCTAAATTTGAATATGTATACACATCGTCTCCAATTGGAAAGTGGAAAAGAAATTAATAGAGGTCATCTTATGTATATAGATGGGTGTGCATACACACAAAAATATTGCAAGATTTATAAATAGTAGTAAGGGAAGGGACCCTAATGTAAAACCGAATTGTCAATTTGTTGAGGTTATAAATGATAAAGATGGAGATATGGAAAGAGAGGTTGATAGATTGATAATGGTTGAGGATATTAAGGACCTTACCATTGGGGATGAGTTATTGATAATTGATTACCTCTTCTTATAATGCACTTCTGCGTGAAAGAAAAGGGAAGAACAAGGTCTCCCTAAGGATGTTCCTGAGGGCAGAAAACCAAAGAATAATAAATGAGTGTGGACTAATGTTTTATAAACTATGTTGTCAAAATTGTGTTTTATTTAAATTATTGTATAAAAAATGTAGTTTATAAAATAATGTTCCATTATTCAATTGATGTATATATGTTCATATAATTTTTATTTTTATTTTTTAAGCCATATTTGATTATATTTATTTGAAATTGATACATTTATGATTTATCCAATTGTTGCCAAATATTAAATAATGTTTGCGTTCATTGATAGGTAGAAGATGTTGATGAAACACATACTAATACCCATGATCCAACTGGGTTATTATGATTTGGACGAGATGATCCAAACCATCCTTTAAACCATACCAGAGTGAAAAGAGAAAGTTTGAATAGATTACTACCACCTAAGAAATTTGAAGAGTTGATGAGATCTACATACACTGATGAGATGCCACCTAGCCTTAATGATGTTGATCATGATAGTGAAAATGTAGTGCATGAAGAAGGATTGAATGAAATTCTTCCAGGTTTCTTTGAGGATGGAAATAATGATGAGAATAATGATCATATGACTGACAATAATGATGATAGCAGGGGTAATTACCACCAATGTAATGTTGATGATAACAACCTGAAAGAATACATCAAGCAAGTAGCGAAGACACGCATGTTCAAATTGGGTGCAAGTAGAACCTCACAACTGGCATGAACATTAATATTATTAGAAATCAAGTCACTATTCGGTTGGTCAGACAAAGGATTCACTACCCTATTGAAGTGAGTTGAAATCTATTTCTTACTTTCCATTGGCAATTGGTGTACACAATTTGTAAACATTCATCGACTTCGTTTATATTTCTTTAAGGGGATTTTAAAACCATATATTGTATATAAATAGTCCTAGTATAGATTTATATATCAAACATGTTCATCATAAGTCAAACATTCAATTGATTTAATCTTTGGAAATCTTACAGGGCACTAAATACTAAAATATTCCCTGAAGAGAATGTGTTGCCATCAACTTGAAAAGAGGCGCGTCTGTTGTTGGTTGAGTTGGGGATTGAATATAAGCAAATTCATTCATGTAAAAATGATTGCATTTTATACAAAGATGAATATCATAACAAGGTAGAATGCTCTGTATGTAAAGAGAAGAGATATCGTACAGATGTACAAGGTCCTATAGTTCCAAAGAAGGTTTTACGTCATATGCCAATTATACCTAGACTTCAACAAATCTTTCGTTGCAAGTCACTTGCACAATTGATGGACTGGCATGCAAAGAACAAGAGTAAAGATGGATTCATGTGAGTTTCGGCCAACTCCAAAGCAATGGAAGACAGAGGAAAAATGGCCAAGAAATTTCAAAGATGAATCCTGTAATATCAGGTTTGGTCTTGCAATTGATGGAGTGTGCTCATTCTCTTTCCTAAGCTCAATTATAGTGTTTGGCCAATTGGATTGATAGTATACAATATTCCCTCAATCATATGACCTTTTATTGATGAGATGCAACTTCTATGGAAAGGCATAAGAATGTATGACATATCACATCCTCCATCAAATAGGTCCTTCATTTTGTATGGTGTGCTATGTTGGACTATTCATGATTTCCCAAGACTTAATGTTTGTTCTGGTAAGATAAAATATTTATGTATTTACACTCATAATTTATTTTCATCCCAACTTTCATACTTAGTTTTATACTATTTTTTTTATGTTATTAACATTACTTGTTGAATTGCAGGGCTTCAAACAAAGGGGATATTTGCATGTCCAAGATGTGTAAAACAATTTCAAGGGTGGTATTCTAAAGATCTACACAAATTTATTTACACAAACAACAAGGTTTTTCTACCACTAGATCATAGGTTTAGAAATCGCTTGAAGAATCAATTTGATGGAAAAGTTGAAAATAGAGGCCCTCCCATGATTATGGGTCCAAGTGATTGGCTTAAGAAGTATGAAGATGCTGAATTGAAAGCTTGGGAGGATTTTTTTTATCGAGGTGATTCAATTTAAGAACCAAAACAAGTTCTAGTCAATATGCCAGAAGGAATGAAAAGGAAATCCATATTTTATGAGCCCCCTTACTAGAAGGATCTATTAATATCTCACCTATTACTATGCACGTCTTAAAAATGTCCCAGATTCTATATTTCGACATATATCAGGCAAAGAGAAGGAAACCTTGTCTTCGAGGAGAGATATGGCTCTTTCACGTACCAAAATTGATAGAAAATATCTGTGGCCAAACAAGGAAAATAAAACATATGTAGAAGCTCCATGGATTTTGAAAAAAAAGAGCTAGACCAACTAAAAAATGACATTTGTTCAATAAGGACACCTACTAGTTATGGTTCATCATTGGCTAAAGCTTTTATAGTTGATGGTCATATCACAGGATTTAAAACACATGATTTTCATAATTTTATGAAGGTATTATATATCATCATTTAACATTTACTGGTAACATTGATTAAGTACTAAATATATTTTGATATTTTGTTGTGTGAGCTAAAATTATTGCGAACCTTTTCATAAATGTGTTTGATAGCATATCATGCCATTGGCAATTAGGGTGGATTCTTGTCTTACAGTTGACTTAAGAAATGCCATAAGTCGATTTTCAGCATTTACAAGGTATGCGGTTTTATGAAATGTTCACGTGTGAGAGACAAAGATATTATATTGCATTTTAATTTTTGACTAAAGGTTCATACTAGTTTATAATTCTTATATTAGGTAGGTGACCTCCAAGGAGATCCATGAATTTGAAGTGCCAAAGTGGAAGAAGGAAATTGCAGAAATTATATGTGTATTTGAGAAGGAGCTCCCTACAAGTTTCATGGACCTACAAGTCCATTTATTTATACACCTAGTCGATGACATTGAATTGGTGGATGTTGTATCAACGAGGTGGATGTTTTTCTTTGAGAGGTATATGAAAAATCTTAGAAGATATGTCTGACAAAAGGCACATCCAAAGGGTTGCATGGCTAAAGGGTATGCATTGAATGACTGTGTGACTTCCTTGGTAAGGATTTTGAAGATGGGCCATGCATCTAGGATGAAGAATGAGCATCAGATATTATTGATGGAGAAAAACCACAATCTAATGGTGTTAAAGTACAAGTTAGTAAGTAAATTCATGATAAGTGTGGTTGTTTTTCTTGCAATCATTAATTTACTCTATAATTTATTTGTCAAATTAATAGCATGACATTTGGAGTTTGAAATAAAAAATTTGACATGTAATAGGTGTAGACAAAATTTCTATACTCGACAAGTTCATTCTATACCACATGGACTTTATGAACAAATGGATTGATCTGTATAATAAAAAGAGAGAAGAAGTGTTAGAAGCAAGGAGACAGTTTAAGAGATCGAACCCAAGGAATACTCCACTTCCCACTGATCTACTTGGGGAATGGGGAAAATATTGCACACTATAATGGGTTATTGAACAAATTCAAAATCAAATAGAAGATGTGGGTATAGATTCAGACATAACAGAAGATGAAATCAACATGTCTAGATGATGTGAAAGAAAGGTATAGTTGGAATTTTACAAAATGTTATTTCCTTACAGTTTTGACACTATTAACTATTCTAATATTCATCATTATATTTGTTTTCACTGAAATAAAAGGTCTTTCATAGGCGAGGAAATATCCAGCAATGTGGGCATATGGTTGACATTATCGTGTAGAAAGTGTAGATGTAAAGAGACAATCCTTTGATTGTGGCATCGTGGTTGACTTCAAGAAATCCAATCGATCAAGCTCAAAAGATAAGAATATAATTGAAGGGAATCTACAACATGTTGGGAAAATACAAGAAATTATTGAGTTGGATTGCCACTCTTTTAAATGTTGTATTTTTAAGTGTAGATGGTATGAAGCATTTGAGAGGACACGAAGACATGATCCCATAGTGGATTATTTTCTATAGATTCCTCATGCTTCCTATTGAAGGATAGGGAGCCTTATGTTCTACCAATTCATTGTGAGAATTTATTTCTTTAACTCAAACAAGAAGCGATAGTGATCATTTATCTATTAATTCATAGTTTATTGTGAATATATACATGTGTTTATTAATTAGTAAAATTGTTATAACATATGTCTGATATATGTATTTCATTCATGTGCAAGTATTTTCTATGAAGATATTTTGGACCTAAAATGGATGTTTTTCATACATTATGATCGAAGATTAAGGCATGTATTTGACAATGCATCAGCGGATACTGAGCAAAATAATGATGGTCAAAAAAATGAGAGAGAGGGATTAGAGAACATCAAAGAAATTGGCATCCATGATGATGTTGAAGATGGCTATGTTCAGGCACAAGAAGACAACAATCCAGAGTTAGATGATGTTATGGAAGACAACAATATGGATGGTATAGAAAATGATGATCCAAATACATCTGCTAGCAATATAGATGGTCTATAGTCAAATTTCAATGATGATGAAGATGATGCAGATCAAGATGAGGATGATGATAATATTAATTACTTGAAAGAACATATGAACATTGACAATGATACACTAGATGACATTGTAGCAGACAATAATGTTAATGACCAAGACTTAATTTTTTGGAATTATTTGTAATCCATGTTTAAAAAAGGATGATTCTTATGGCCTAAACTTTGAAATGCTTCAGTAATATTATTTGTGTCGATACAAATTACCTATTGCAATCTCCTTAAATTGTTCAATCTTTGGTAAGAATTGTTGGCAGAAAAAATTAGGATTACTTGGATGCTTCTTCCATTCATTTTGTATCAACATAATTTCATGAAGACACAAAAGTTAATAAAATATTAATGCACGTAACTCACAATTATTTAAATAAGAAACTTTGTTAACTTTCTTATTTTTAAATAGTTTCCATTTTTATGTTGAACATGCAACAAGGCAAAATTAGCTCAAATCTTCAAAAAAATTAGCAGCTCTACCAACATCCACAATAAATGCTTTATTGTATCACCACATTCATTCACATAAGCATGGTATTGAGGCTCAATAACTCATATTCATTCAAATATAAGAAGAAATAAGTATGGAAAATAGAAGAAAAATACAGAATGATGACATGGTCATGGAGATCTCTGATAATAAGATGTTCTCCATTATATTGCTTCAATTGATATTGCAGTTCTCTTCTTTAATAATCCAAGTGTTATTCCCTCAAGTTATTTTGGAAGTATGAAAGGAATTTTAATTCTTAAGTTGATGAAAACCAATCAAAATAATTTCTCTAAAAGGACTTTTAATCCTGAATAGGATCCAATTAAAGTAAATTATTTGAAAGGACTTTAATTCACACCTAACCAAAAACCAATCAAGCATCCACACAGTAACAACAAATGTGCCCTAATAAATGTTGCAAACTTAAGTAACTTGAAAAGATCACTTTGGAGAAAACAAAGCAATAAATAAGCATGAAAAATTGACACAACAATTGAACTCTAAAAATGGATTTTGAATTATAACCAATCATCTCCATTATATTGCCTTTTAAATAATATGCATTATAACAAATAGTTATGATGTTTGCTGACAAATAGTTAATTAACATAAATGAAAACATAACACTTCAGCACATGAATGCATTGATCCATTAATCTTCCAGCAAGTTCCCATGACCACTTAAGATTTGTTCAAGGCTCCTACTTCATGACAATGCACCACCTGCAAAGTGTATCTTCCTTATGATGTTGGATGGTCTTTAAGCTCCAATGGCTTCCCCTATGTATTTTTTGCATCTCTGGTTTGGTTGATGAACAAGTTGATGGCAGAGAGATGACGAGTGTATTCCTCCTCAACATAAGATTCCATGTTGGAAATTGCACCCTTCATATCATATTCCACATACATCATCTTTTCAAGTTGTTTATGTGTATTTTGTAACACCATCTCTTCGTCGTTTATTTCTTGTAATGTAGTATGTAGATACATGGAAAGCTCGTCCTTCCAATCATCTTTCTCCCTAGGATTGCCAAGGCTATCATGAACTTAAAAATGCAAATCAAAATAGTCAAGGTCCTCTTTGAGCCTATTGTTGTACTTGTGTGATTCCACCAACTTACTGTATGTCTGTAATGTTTGACCTTTCATGGATTTCTCATTTTGGAGCTCCTCCCATTTGTCAATCATCCGTATTTGCAATCTTTCATTCTCCACAATTATTGAGTGTGTTTCTTTAAACAATTTCCAATATTCATTAGCACGATCCATCATCTTATTGAAAATTTCTTTGATTATCTCAGACACAACATTATATTTAGTGGTTTTTATTCCTATTTCTAGCTCCTTGCATTTCTCTTGAGACTTTTGATGGCAGTGTTTCTAGTAAGCTACATCTGCTAATGCATCCAATATTCTTTTGTCACTCTCTAATAATGGGGAATACAATTTTGATTTGGAAGAGGAAGATTTTTTATCTCTGTGACTAGCCACCTCCTTCCTTAATTTATCATTTTCTTTTACCAATATTTCAATCTGTGCCTTAGTGAATTTTGCAAAATTTATGTTTAGCTCAGTTGTTTCAATGGGGTTGGTGTCCCCTACCCTATGGACCAAAATATGTCCAAATACTTGGTTTGGATTACTGATGAGAGCAGGCCTTTTATCTTGAGGATACAATGCCCAAATTAGCAGGGTGCCTTCATCTGGGTTGTACTTTGATCCTGAGTACAGTTTATCACTTTTCTCTTATGTTAGATGCATTGTTTTGTCTCCTCTTTTCCTAACACCGTCAAACACTATTGTAGAGTTGATATCCCATCCTAGTAAGAGTAGTACCCTAGCCTCTTAAAGTATTTATTTTCCCCTTTCAGAGGTGATAGATTCTAACTCTTTGTATATTTCTTTTCTCAACTCTTCCAAGGCAGTTGCCTCCTACTTAGGAGTGATATCCTTCATCCTTTGTCTTAGAATTAGCCCTTTATGCTCATAAACAAACAATTTAAATTCAGAAGTCTTGACAAAATCATTGTCAGAAATAAATTCTTGTGCAGTCTTGACTCTCACGTCATCAGAGATTTCATCTGATGCTTCAAATTTGACAATGTTTTGTTCTGGAGGTGGCTCATATTATGTAACTATAGGGGCACTTATCCATTTGACCTCATCATCCTTCTCATCACTTTATTCTTCATCTTCTTCAATCATGGTTGTATCTAAAGAGAATTTTATTTGTGGAGTGGGCTATGAGGGTATGTAATCAAGAGGTTCTATGTCCTCAGCCTGCATTCCTAAATAAGTTTTTTGAGGTTCTTCATAGACATCTAAGGGTATATCTTTTATTAGATCATCCACATGAGTGATGAGCTACTCAATTATTTCCAAAGGATTATGTACTTCATTAAATTCCCCTGAATAGGATGGGACATTTCCTTTCTTCCAGGTCTCAACAAGCACAACTTTGTTATATGCAGTCATCCTGTCTTTTGTTGAGGCCTCATCATAATTTCTTATTACATTATCAATAGAGAATTGGTGTTCATACCCTGATATTCCTTGTGACAATTTTTCCTTGTGAATAAAACCCTCTGTATCAAAATTATTTCTTTCATTACCCAACAGTAAATTATATTTTGCCAATTTTGTATCAATTTTGTCATACCCTTCATTGGTGACTACTGTAAAATTTCCAAAGCACAAAGTGCTAGGTATGATAGACTACTTACTGTATCTCTTAAGATGTTTTGCATCAGATTTATCCAATTGTCTCACAATTTCCAAATAGTTTATTTTGTCTGGAAATGTTTTTGGCAATAGATTTGGGGCTCCTTCAAACCCATAGACTCTAATCATAGTGCAATCAGGAAATGCATACCAATCCCCCCAGTTATGATTTACCTTTTTCCTAGGGTCCTTTTCCTTTGGTCTCAAGAATTTATGTATTTCAGGGGATAGGTTATAATTACATTGATGTCCCAACAATTTCAACAATGACTTGACAAAATATTCCTCAAAGTACAAATAGTGCGATCTACCATATCTGTTATCCCATATGGAAGTCCACATTTGTATAGGTTTATAATTCCCACTTTCATCTACACCTCTTATCCTTAATTTTTCTCCCTAGAACCTTTTAACATGTCCTTCATGTAGAATAAAATGCATAAATAAAGAGTAATGTTTAAAATCATGAATGTTATCACTATTTATTGTGATCCTTCCCATCCCCTGGTTCAAAGCATTGGCTAAATAATCAGCATAGTCAAATGGTTTGGCATATTTTCTTTGTATGTCTGCAGCCAGAACCATTGGGGCAATTGACATGAGGGGTGGGACCTCTACTCCTAAAACTTGTCCAGCTGAATAATATGTATATTGAAAATATTCTTCAAATAAATCCTCATGAAATGGAGGGTTATCATTACTATAAAACCTTCTAAGTTGGCTACCTTCATTCTTGGGCCTGTGTAGTGGTAGCTTCCATCTTTTATAGCTCGTGTCCATGTGATGGTACTCTATTAGAAGGTATTTGATTGTAAATGGTAAATTCAAAGAGCATTCCAATTGAAAAAAATTAGATCTGAGATCTTTGGAGATAATGAGAATATCAGACCCATCATGTGATTGAATAGCTCTTCTTTTAGGGTCATATTTGTTGGCTAGAGCTTTAACCATCTTTGTATTAACAAATACATTGGGTACCACTAATCTTCCTAGGTTCTATTTCGATGGGTTGCAGACTAGTTGAAACCTATACTGTTTCCTATAATGGTATATGAATAGCTCATATCCCTACTGTGGTGTCCACAAGTCTCCAAAACCTTTGTGCTTGTCCCATAACTTATCCATGGAAGGATTTTTTAGTGTACTCCTTTTAGGTCTCGGCCCTAACCCCGGGCTTTGGTCAATTGAGTCTTGGTTTAGAAGTATTTTCTCTCTTTTTTTGTTTCTTAATTTTTGAAATTTTTGAGCTTTCTTCCATTGTTCAATTTTCTTATAAGTCTTTATAGAAGCAACTTCTTCGTCAGTTTTTGTATACTTCTTTGGATTTTCTTTCATTGGTTCTAAGTTGTGCAATAATGGTGAATTCCCAACCTCCTTTACTCTACTCCCACGTCCAGTGAATCCTTTTCAAGTCTTAATGAAGATATGTGATCAAATTGAGGTATAATTCATTCAGCTCTAGCTCATAAACTCTCCACTTGCTATCAATCTTGTCATCAGGTAGATCACTTATTTTGAATATCTCAACGATATAAATGAGACGTCACATTAGTTGAAAACAATCATCATCGTTGCATTGGTGAGACCATGATTATATTTTCATTGATAACCACCTTCTTCATCAATGAACTCCTTCCTTTTGGGGTATCGACGGGATGCCAGATAATGTCTCCTCGATGTACCCTAGTTCCTCTGATATCCTTCCTTAATATGTACTTGATGGTTCATGGTCTTATCGGGTCATCGAGGAGACTCTTGTTAGCCTCTCACCAATAAGTGTCACTTCCTCTGATGCCTTCTTCCTTTTATCATTACATTAAGGAAACCAAACTTTGTGTTGGCCTAATAGCCGTATGTTCCCTCAATATACTTTCATCACATGTTGAACTTCGTTACTATATAATGTATCACTCCATCGGTGGGATGTTGTGTTCCCTTTCACTGATATGTTCTAGTGTTGCCAATATTATTTATTTAATATGTTATAATCCCTAAGATATGGACATAAGACCAATCAATCATGAATTCGGCCAAAAAATAGGTCGTTACACTTGACGCTAGACTATGCGCTAAAGTACACTCCAAAGTAGGTGTATA
This sequence comes from Sequoiadendron giganteum, assembly GCA_007115665.2. Classification (NCBI taxonomy): domain Eukaryota; kingdom Viridiplantae; phylum Streptophyta; class Pinopsida; order Cupressales; family Cupressaceae; genus Sequoiadendron; species Sequoiadendron giganteum. The sequence goes on along the minus strand of CM021101.1, from coordinate 655,693,107 downwards.
ATTAGGTGTTAAATTAGGCGCTATTATTGGCGCTATACTTGGGAGCTAAACTCGGTGAAAACTCAACACTAGACTTGATGCTAAATTTGTCGTTGAACTTGGCATTGAACCTAGCGTTAAACATGGCATTAAATTCAATGCTAATTTGCATTGAATTTAGCACCTACTTATTCTGGCCAGTGCAATAAATGCCAAAAATAGGGCTGAACCGACAAATAGTGTCAATTTTTCCATAAAATTGGAGAAAAATACATTGAAATAGTGGGTGGAAGCAAAAAAGGGAGCTAATCACAGGGATTTTTTGTAGTGTATGATGGATAGATAAGTGATCAAATATGATAGGAGATTAGAAAGATGTGTGAAAGAGGTAGGAGTGATGATGGTGAGATAGATAGAATTGGGTTGCATTAGGGTAGCCTATAGTTAGATACCTATGCCAAGGGGCTAGGGGATAGAAGGATGAGATTGTGGAATAGCTAGATGGAGAGATAAAGATTTGAATATGGCTATAGAATCAAAAGGATTTCCAGAGGACATGCATGAGGATTTGGAGATGAAAGGAGGGATATGGTGGATGGATAGGAAGACAAGGATGAGGAGATGGAAAGGATTTTTTTTGGATGGAAGGATGGGAAGTTGGAAAAGGATTACTGGATTGATGGATGGGAAGATAAGGATGGGAAGATGGAAAGGGATTTTTTGGGTGGATGGAAGGAAAGATGAGGATTTGGGAGATGGAAGGGATTCATTGGATGGATGATTGGGAATATAAGGATGGGAGATGGAATGGATTAATGGATGGATGGATGGATGGACGAGAATGTGACAATAGTGATATGGAAGGGATGACAAGATGGATGAGTGTTATCTCCAACGACTATGTCACAAAGAAGGAGATTCCCCACTCTAGATATGTGATGTGTGATGAGGCAAGAGGGATGGAGGTTAGGAGGATGGGTGAATAATGGAGTGAGATGGATATGGATAGGATGTATGGATAAGGAAGGGAGATGGATGGTAGCATGATGGGTGGATAAGGAATAAGATAGTATGGATAGAGAGGATGTATGCCAAGAGGGTTCCAAATCATGTATAAATAATTTCCCTTTTCCTTATCAAGAGCACAAGGAAGATGGATGGATTGGGATAAATGGGATATGATAGGTAGGATGGTGCATAGGTTGGATGGAGGAAATGGAGAAAGGGGGTGAAGTTGCCCCCGAGTTTGGAAGTAAACTAGATGAGGGATTTACACATGATGCATATTTTCCAGGTTTTCATCATGGTATTTATCTAAGGTGCTTGTTTCCCAAGTTTTCACCATTGGACAAATTTTTTTCTCTTTACTTTTTTTTTGACATTTTTTTAATTTTTTGGGATGTTTTGGAAAGTGTGTGGATGGAAATGGATGATAATACAGATGTGTAAAAATGGATTTGGAAGATATGTGATAAGGGGATATCTAAAGGACTCAAGCATCAAGTTCCATATGAGGTAATATTAAGAGCCCATGTGTGAAGTGACTATTGGATATTGGTAAAACCTTATTAGGATGGATGGATTATGCAAGGGAATGAATTAAAGGGATTTGTTGTGGAATATATGTGGGATAATGGATGGGATGTTGGAAAGTGCATGAATAGAATGATGGGGGGATGTGTGATGGGGGAATGTTTTCAGGATCGACATTGGCACATATGGTGGGGGATGTGGAATGATAGGAGGATTATTGGATGGAGAATATTGAGATGGTGGAGGAGTTGGGATAGTGAATTTTGGGACATAAGGACCCAAAATAGATTTAGGAGACCGAGGATGTGAATTATTTGTTGTTGGATTAGCAGCTTTGGATGTTGTTATGGATTTTTCATTTGAATTCACTACATGTTTTTTTTTGGGGGATCCATGTGGTTTTTATTTTTTCTTGAATAGGCTTGTGTAGCCCTTGGGATTGATTAAGATTTTGTATTGGATTTTTCTTTTCTTCAACATTTCTTTTTAAGAGGACATGGGGGGATTTAGATTCATGTGGATGTTTGGGTTTATGCCTTTTTACTTTGGCATCCAAAGTGATTGTAATAGCAATGGGATGGGTGTGAGGAGATGGATGATGTGGAAGAAACATGAATGGAGTGATAGAGGTAGGATTTTGGATGTGGTGAATAGATGTAGGATGTGAGATGGAATTCATTGAGGGGTGCCTTTGTTGAGCCTGATTAGGGAATATGAGAGTGGGATGTTTATGATGGGTGATAGGGATAGGTGATTGATGGATGAGAGTATGAGTAGGATTAGATGGAGGAGGTGATTTTAGGATATAAGGATCTAAAATGGATGGTATATGAAGGATGTGTGATGGTGGGTGGAGGGACATAAAAACCCAAAATAGACATAATAGATGGAGGATGGGTGATGGTGGATGGAGGGACATAAGGATCCAAAATGGATTTGGAGGATAAAGGAGGAATATGGATGGTTGTTTTCAAGTGATATGATGTAGGAGGGGGGATGGAAACAAATGGTTTGGTGGAGTGATGGGAAGAGTCTATCATTCTTTTAGAAGAGGCTTGCTTAGGATGTAAAAAGGTTGTACCAACATTTTTGGATAGGGAGTATTGAGATATATATCCAAGACTTTGTACACATGGATTTTCTTTGACATGTATGGGCTCTAAAATACCTTGCTCATAAAGGCCTAAGCCTTTTCCTTGATAGTTCATGATATTGAGAATTTGATTTATGGTAGGATGCTTGTTATTTTGGAATCATGATGCAATTCCATTATTAGGTGGAGGAGGATAGGTGGTGTATATTATTTTTTCTTCTTCTACAAGAAAAGCACCATGGATAAATGTAAGAGGGCCAATGAGATATGGAGGTGGTAATAAAGGATCGTGAGATGGAGATGATGGGATGATAGGATCTTGATTTGGAGGAGGAGGTGATAAGGAATCATGAGGGCGATTAGGTGTAATGATAGGATCTTGACTTGTGGTAGTGAGTGATAAGGGATCATGAGTGGGATTAGGTGTAATAGAAAGATCTTGATTTGGGGTAGTGAGTGATTGGATCTTGAGTGACAAGGGGATCATGGGATGAAGTGGATGAGGGATTGACATCTTGAGGTGGACTATATGGGGTGGTAATATCTTCATTTGGATAAGGGGATGCATTAGTATGCTTTGGAACGATATCTTGGCAAGTTTCAATGGGTGTAGATGGTGTGGTGGAAGAGGAATGATTGATGGACTCCTCGGATGGGGTGGCTAGAAGGATGAAGGATTCATGAAGTTCATGTGAGTTGATTTTGGTGATACTAGGAGTAGGAGAATTGGATTGGATTTGGCTTTCTTTAATGGGTTCAGTGGTTCTAGGAGTAAGAGATGGGGATTTAATCAATTTGGTGGGTTTGATGGTTTCAACAGTTTGGAGGGGGTTAGGAGTGGTAATAGGGGTGATAGGTGTAGGATGGAGAAGGGTCTCATCACTAATGACCATACATGATAGAGTGGGATGGCATGGAACTACATTTGAAATGTGTGGAGTTGGGGATGTCTTCTTTTTCATGAGTCCTTTGATGACATTTGGAATGAGATACTTGTGTATTGTAGGCTTATATGGGGTGATAGGAATAGATGAAGGATTGGGAATGGATGGAAGAATAGGATTATGGATTGGTGGATTAGGATTAGATGGAGGATAAAGATATGATGGATTGGAGGGAGGATTAGGACATGATGGAGTGGAAGATGGAGTGTTATAGGAGGATATGGATGGTGGATTAGGATATGGAGTGGAGGATTAGGATTATAGATTGGGAGAGGGTTTGGAGAATAATGAAATGGTGGATTGGGATTAGATGGAGGACAAAGGTATGATGAATTGGAGGGAGTATTAGGATATGATGGAGTGAAAGATGAAGTGACATAGGAGGATATGGATGGTGGATTGGGATAGGAGGACATGGATGGTGTATTAGGACATAAGGATATGGATGGTGGATTAGTATAGAAATATGTGGATAGAGGATTGATGGTGGAGAAAGGGGATGGGGAATTAAGGTAGGAATATTGGGATGGTGGATTAATGTGGGAAGATTGGGATGGTGGATTAAGATAGGAGGATGTGGATGGTGGATTAGGATCATGCATTGGAGGATAATGAGATGGAGGATTTGGAATAGGGGTGAAGGTGATAGTGTTGTTGTGCAAAGATGGAGGTTGAGATATGGCTAGAGGGGGAGATGGAGGTATGAATATTAGATGAGAAGGATATGTGAGTGATAGATAAGAGGGAGATTTGGATGATGAATAAGGTGGAGACGTGGATTGGGGAGGTAATAGATTTCCCTTTTCAAAGGTACCATAAGGATTGATAGTGGGTGTGGATGAAGGTATGATGGGATAGCTTGGAGGATAGTGATCTCACAATGTTGGTTTACAATTTTTGGGAAATCACATATTTTTAGAAAATATAATGATTGAAGCCTTAAAAAGTTCCATTTTAAGGATTCCAATTGAAGAGATTTTGATCAAACCACCTTAGATCAAACCCCCTTGGATAGAACCCCGCTACTATTAAACCATACCTATAATAGAGTCTCCTTTACACCTATCAAAATGCTAATAAAAAACCACTTTTGATTTAACTTTTGGGGGATCAAATGAATTCATTTTTTGTATGTAGCAGTTCTTATTATAAGCTTCCCAAAAAGTAAAATTTAAAATAAATTTAATTTTATTATTATATTTATTTTTTATTTCTTGTGAATATAGGTTTTTCATCGAAAATCAAGCTCTTTATTTTGCACATGTGGAAATATGGCAGATTATCAAAAAAAATTTGAAAAATATGAGTGCACTAGATATTGAAGTCTTTGATCCAACAAAAAAATGAATTTCAATACATACAAAAAAAGTTATATGTTATACGGTCCGTCTATGTCTAAATTGTAATTGGTTTGACTTTGAAACTTGATTAAGGAAAATATATTCAATAAAACACTATGAAACCAATTGGAAGTACTATATATCATAGTTAAAAATCTAAATTTGAAAAAAATATAATTTTATCCTTCTTGGAAAAAAAGTTATGTGTTACACAGTAAGCGTCACTCATTAAAAATGGTGTTTACTGAAAAAACTAGTTTTTGAAGGAGATGGAAAAAGAAGTTCAATTTGATTCCAAAATTTTTGAAAAACATATATTTATAATCTACAAAAAAAATGACACAAATCACTATTTTGCATCATCTTCAAATTCCTCACGGTTTAGCCGCTATAGGTGTCCGAAAATGAAGATTTAGTTAGAGAAAATCAGTTCAATGTCCAGTTTGGCCAAAAATTGTAAACCAGTATTGTAGGATCACCCAGGAGTGATTGGATTTTGGAAGATGGTCGGGGAATGATTACTAATGATGATAGAATCAAGGAGATCTATTTCATACTCATCTTGGTCAACAAGAATTTCAATGTCATCTTCAATGTAATAGGGATCTCCTTTGACTACTATTTTTGGTTGTGATGAAGGAGGATAAGGGTTCATGATATTGGATTAGATGGATATGGATTGAAAATATGGGAATAGATGATGAAAAGATAAATAGAATGAATTAGAAGAACATGGAAGAAGGCGTCTTAAGATTTGTTTCAATATCAAAAGATCTTAGATGTAGATGGACTAAAGCTCAAATTGGGATGTACATTAAGCTCAAATTGAGATTCGATTTAAGCATAGATTGGGATTGGATTTAAGCTCATATTAGGATGGGACTTAAGCTCATAATAGGATGGGACTTAAGCTCATAATAGGATGGGATTTAAGCTAAGATTATGATTATTGGAAGCTATGGTGTGAGGCGATCCTAAGTTCAAGGATACAACTAAAATGATGGGATGCTTGTTGGATGGATGAAGGTTAGGTTTAGCTGACTCCTTTCTAAAAGGGGATGATGTTGTAGACAATATTGATAGTGATTGATAAGATGAAAGTGATTGTGTGGAGATGGATATGAAGAGGAAAAATGATTGGATTATTATTTTGGACTAAGGAAGATATATGCTAATCATGATAGGACAGATTGAATCTCAGGATTTTGGATGGGAAGCGAAATTGCCTCTGTAGGTAGAAGAAATGCCTAAGTGTAGAAATTCTTATCAGAGTAATGGATTCACCTATGAGGGAATGAATTGAATAGTGCACTGACCTAGACAATGAGATCACCCAAGAAGAGCACAAATTCACTTGTGTAGGATGAATAGGTGGATGGTCAAGGACAACAAAATCACACAAGGATAGAGTTGATATGCCTAAGAGGATGACCAAGGTGTATGGATGGACAATATATACACCTATGAGCTAAGAATAAATGCTTATGAGGGATGATCAAGTGTATGGACTGAAAGCATAATCACCCAAGAGAAAAGTGTATTCACCTATCTAGGGAGGATTGTATGGATGAGAAAGGTGGATTCGCCCACAAAGGGAGAAGGATCGCCTATTTGGGGGATGATGGTATGGATGAGAAAGGCGGATTAGCCCCTAAAGGGAGTGATATCACTTATCTGATATGACTGAACAAAATGACTAAATTAGACTAGGGAACATGAATGCCCTTTAAAGAGTGGATTCACCTCTGTAGAGAGAAAATATGCCTCTATAGGATAGAGGGAATTGATGGAAAAGGACAAATAGAACAATCAAATAGTCAAAAAAAGACTAGAATAGACAAAAGACAATCACTGATATGCACAAGAAGACATGCCAGGTAATACAATCCTAGAATTAATCAAGAGGGTTTACAAAATTGATTTAGGTCCTCCACCCCAAAGGGTTAATACTCTGTGATAATTAGGTGGAAACACCCTTTCTCATGAAGGCAGATAGGTAGAGATCCAGTGCCACAGGGTCATCAATGGATGCCATAGGCCCACCTTCTTTCTCTCCTCAAGAAATATTGTAGTTCACATGAGGATTTCTATCTCAACCTAAGGGAGTACATGGTGAGTAGCTTTGAGGTGTCGTCTTTAATCCCTACACTACACCAAATTGTGGCTAAACATGGGTCCTAAACTAGGCTGAAATAAGGTGATCTAGGGGAGTCCTCAATACACCAAGAGATTGCGTGAGGCACATCCATGAACACTAGACCATCACAAGCATGAATTGAGATCCCCAACGAGGTACTAGAAACTCAAAACAATCCTTCACACCTAACTACGAATCACCCTAGTATGAGTATTTTTCCAGACATGACACGATTGGATTAGGGTACAACTTTAGTTCTCCCCCATTTATATATCTCATTGATTTGCATGGTTGAGGTCATCCCTTTGGGTGATGAAATCCCCAAAAAGGCCTCCTAAAGGGAAGGAAATGCTAGGTGTTTCTAATCCCTAGGCTCACACGTGGCACAAGGGGAGAGCATACACATAGGCTAGCACTCCTAGGTAGACTCTCAAATGGACTTGGGTCTATCTACGATTTCTAATCTCTAGGCTCACCAAATGGTGCAAGGGGAGAGCATACATCGAAATAAGACCCCAAACACAACAAAGAAAGTTCTTTGAACCTTTAAATAAATTGAAGTGTGCCTAATTAGTTTGGGAAATCAACTAACTATTATCTTTGACTGCTCATCCTATGGGAAATAAGTTAGTAGTTTTATCCACCAATCTTTGACAAATGAGAGCAAGCTACACAAAAGGATGACTAGATGCAAAAGAAAATGATGAAAATTAGATGATTGTTAGACTAGGGGGAAAAACTAATCCAACAAAAAGGGGTGTGGGGATGGTCCAATCCCATAAGAGAGCTAGGGGCAAAGTCCTCAAAAAAAAAATTGGAAAGGGAAAGTATTAAGCCCCACAATTTTTTTAATCAAAAATTGATTTTTTATACCTTCTATGGACCATGCAAATTCACCTTTGAAGATAATGAATTCACCCCTATAATTCACACATTCGCCTATTGGTGCAAATCAAGTTAGGTGCTCGCATAATCACCCTTGTAGCTCTTATGTTTGCCTATGAAGGTTTCATGTTCGCCTATTTGAAGGTTGTGTGTTTTCCCATCTAGGTGTTGTGTATTTTCCTACCTAGATGTAGGTTCACCTATTTGGATGCGGTTTCGCCTCTATGCAGGTCTTTGGTCTTCTATTAGTGGGTTCACTCCTATGTATAGTGCAGGTTCGCCCATGCAGCAGGTTCACCTATCTAAAGGCAAGTTCGCCTATTCGAAGGTGGATTCACCTTTGAAATTTTTTGGGTCGAGGGGTCAAGGATGCATTTGCCTCTGTAAGAGGTGGGTTCGCCCCTATAGATCATAGATTTGCCTATCGGGCGGATTCCCCTCTGAAGCTTGAAGGGAACCGAACCTCCAAAGATTCAAACAACAACAAAAATTAATGGACCTGTGATGTGGGTTCCACCGGACTTGCCAAAGATGCACACAGTGAATTTATCTAACTAAAAATTTAAGGAAATAAAAAATCAAGCAAAAGATAAAAACACAACAAACACTCAAGATTAGGGCCTATGATAAAACTCAAACCAGCAAAATATACCTTCCAAATATGCCAAGGAAGAGTTTGATGAGTAGTTTTCCCCTTTTGGTAGCTTGATACATGTGTGCTCATGGTCTGATTTTGACATCATAATGACTTGTTTTTGCTTGATATAGATGCAAGGATGGTGGATTTTAGCTATCAATGCAAGATGGTGGTGTATGATTGAGAGATTGAGATCAATGTGGTGTAGTAGAATCGGTGTGGTTGAATGAGTTGTGTTAAAATGTGGTTGAATGCCAAAATGACTAAGTGTTAGTCATTTAGCTAAGGGAGATGGGAATGGATGGTGAAGATTGAAAGGGGGAAGAAGATCAAGGGTTAACCAAAGGAATTAAAAATTCCTTTTTTAATGTGCATAGGAAAGATAAAAGGAATTAAAAATTCCTTAGGGACATGGGGAGAATAAAAAGGAATTTAATATTCCTTGGAGAAAGGGAAGAGGAATTAAAATTTCCTCTAGAAACTTTGGATGAATAAATGGAATTTAAAATTCCATTGGAAAGGATATGGGGATTGTAAATAGAATTAAAAATTTCATTGGGATGTGAGTAGTATTTATTAGGGGGTTGACCATGGGTTAGACTAGACTAATTAATCAAGGATTAAGATGTGCAAGTGAGTGATCAGTGGGGGAGTTAGGCTAATGGAGGAAGATTAAGGACAACTTGCATTTTATGGAGGATGTGACACCTCCCTAATCAATGATTAGGAAAGTGCAAATCCTAATGATAAGATTATGCAAGTTAATTAGGATTAGAGGAAGTTTATGGGGGATAGGACATGAGGGGAATTAAATAAATAGATTATTTATTTCATTTTTGGAAGAAAGGGATAAGTGATGGGAGTAAATAATTATTTCCTTTAGGAAATGACTTAAAGATGATAGAAGAAATAGATTAGGATGAAGGGATAAAGGATAATGAATATTAATTAAATAATAGAGCATTATTTAATTAATATAGAGGATATGAAATTGGTTTAATTAGGGGTAAATTAACCAAACGAAAATGACCAATTTTCAGTGTCTACAAAAACAAAACTTGAAAGTGTTGAAGATTTGTAAACAAATCACCGAACATGAGACAATTTACATGTGAAAAACTTAAGGATTTGAAGATCCATGTTGAGGCTTTGTGAGCCTTGAAAATGACAAAGAAGAAAGACATTTTTTGTCATAGTTTTGTATGCAGGTGAATAGGAGGGAGAGAATACTGCAGAAGTATGCTTTGAGGATAACGTGAAGGAAGATGGTGAGATTGTAGTGGAGGATGAGAAGAAAAAATAAAGTGAAACAATCAAAGAGGAAAATATTGTTGCAATAGTGGATTCAAGTGTCCTTTGAAGGACTTGAAAGTATTGGAAAATGAAAGTGCAGTTGAGAGTGAAGGTGAAGAAGATATGGCAATAGAAAATGGCGAGGAAAAGGTTATAGAGAAAGAGGTAATGCATAATATTTTTCATTTTTTATGATGAATATGAAAGTGGATTTTGTGTAGATGAAAATATTGCAGCAGTGGAAGGAGTGTGATGCATCAGTTATAAGACAAGGAAGTGATAAAATTGCATGTCTTGTTAAAGGCATAAAAGAAGAGGATAAAATTGGAGTTCTAACAAATTATGAGAATGTTGCATGTTGTGATTGTGTTGTTGATATGTGGTTGTCATTGATGTCAACACTATTAGCATTGGTGTCTTGAAGGCTGTATATGTCGAGGATATTAAGAAAATTATAATAATATGTTGGAGGTTGTCTGTGAAGCTGTGAAGTTCGGTGTGATGAAAAATTTAGTATGTTGATATTCAGAAGTTGAGCATTAAAGGGTTTATTGCTGAGCCTATCTAGTTTATCCTCCGAAATTTTTAGAGGTGCACATCAAAATTGGAGCAAGTTGTGAGTTTATGTGTTCGTACAGTTATTTTGTTATTATAGCTAGTGTTTCTAGAAAAGGAAAATGTAATCATGGTAATTTCGATTGTTGTGTATGATCTTGTGATGTTCGTTGATGTTCCTAAATCGTGCTCTATCTTTGCTACACGTTCGTGTTGATTGGTGTGCTCGTGATCAAAGATTTTTCCTTTACATGTTCAGGTTTTCATGTTCTTGGCCAACATAGTGGTTGTAGCGTGTTGTGGATTAATTTTTGAATGTTTAGCATCTTCAAGGATATTGTTTTAGGTCTTCATTATGTTGTGATCGACTTCGGTTTCTGTGCATTGAAATTTTTTCATGAATTGGGCCGACATTTTGTATTCATCTATTCTTTATTTTGGTCGATAAAGTTGTTGATGGAATTCCATGTAGTGGATATATAAGATCAAATTTTTTCTTCATTTGAGGAATATATGTTTGTGGTATACGAAGTGTGCAAGTGCTATGTGTGAATAAAGATCGGATCATTCGATTTTAGAGTAGAGTATGAAGAAGTTTGAGCAAAGTGTGAAGAAGTGTTTTTGTGCCTAACCAAAATTTTCATCAAGCTCTTGAAGAAGCTACTTTCTTAGTTCAATCTCTTCAAATGGATTTAATCTGAATTTTTTATGTAAGATAGTGTGTCTTCTTTGAGCAGTGAGCTCTAGGAAGTGTGCTTGAATTCATGTGCATTCCTTATTCATTGCTCATACTTCAATAGGCTATAACTTGTGGATTAACCTCCACCATGGTTTTTCCCCTAACAAGGTTTCCATGCAAAAATCTTTGTGTTATGTGTGTTTTTGATGTGTTGTTGATTTATGCTTTCACTGTTATTTATCAGATCTGAGATTTAAGGTTAAATGGTTAAATAAGTTTCAATTCTATGACAAGTGATTCACCTCTCAGTTCTTTATTCTTGTTTTGCCAACAATTGGTATCAGAGCGGGTTCCTCTGAAGAAGTTTAATAGCTTGAGGTGATCCAAGATGGCATCATACAAGAAGGATAGTCCTAGATTCGATGGAACAAACTACTATTTGTGGAAGGCTAGAATGGAGTGTCATTTGAAGTGCATTGGTGAACCCTTCTGAAATATTACAAGGAACAGATATGTTATTCCTCAGAATGGTCCCTCTACTCCTGATGAGAAAAAAGAAGTTGAAACTAGTATTAGGGCTATAAAATCATTATTGAGTGCCCTGACAGATTCAGAGATGACAAATGTGATGGGTCTGAAAATAGCATATGAGATCTGGAAGAAGCTAGAAACACTGTATAAAGGAGATGCACAAGTGAAAGTTGCTAAGCTACAAAGTTTGAAAGGCAAGTGGGAAAAACTTGAAAATGAGCCAAGATGAAAATATTATTTCTTTCATGCAAAAATTAAATGAACTAGTAATGGGTATTAGATGTGTCGTGGAACCTTGGATGAAGAAGAGATTGTAGCTAAAGTGCTTAGATCATTGCCTACTTCTTACAAAACGAAAGCTCATGCTATTGAAGAGCTCGAGACAATACCAATTTTGACAAAAGATATGTTGATTGGCAGGCTTGTTGCCTTTGAATTGAGTGAATTTGGTGAATCTACCCCTAAGACAAAATCTGCATTTAAAGCTACTATATCCAGAAGAAACCAATAGAGATATGATCCGGTAGAAAGTTCTAGAAAAAAATTCAAGTATGAAGATGAGATGAAACAAATTGAAGATGAAGAAAGAGAGTTAGAAGAGCTGGAAGCATTGATTGTGAAAAGAGAAGCTATAGGACAAGGTAAGTATAAAGGAAAGTTGCCTATAAAATGTTTCTCTTGCAATAAGATAGGTCATTTTGCATCAAGGTGTCTTGAAAGAGTTCCTAGGTTCAAACCTGACAAGCCTAGATTTCAAAAGAAATGTTATTATGTTGAAGGTGTTAGTGATGATGAATATGATAAATAAAATGGAAATGAAGATGGATGGGTATTCATTGCTATCAAGGAAAATGGTCTAGTTTCCACTGAATCTGTTAGTAATAAGAATATTGAGAAAGCTCTTGCAACCAAAATTGAAGAAAAGGATGAGTGGGTGATTGAAAACGGATGCTCACATCATATGACTGGTGACAAAAGCAAATTTGTAAGCTTGGAGAAATATGACGGTGGTGTTGTAAGATTTGGAGACAATAATGTTGGTTTGATTTGTGGCAAAGGCACTATTTCTCTTGGTGGTAAATATAATATTGATGATGTCCTTTATGTAGAAGGATTGAAGCATAATATGTTGAGTGTTGGATAGATGGTCGACAAGGGATACAATATTTAGTTCAAAGATGGAAAATGTTGGATACTGGGAAGTTCTATAAATGTAATTTCTTCAAGTACAAAGACAAGAGGTAACATTTTTCACCTGAGTGTTGCTAGTGAAATTTGTTTAATTGCTAAAGTTGATGTAAGCTAGTTATGGCATAGGAGGTTGTGTCATGTGAATTTTGATAACATTGTCAAAGTAAGCTCCACTCAAGTAGTTAGAGATATTCCTAAGAAAGTAAAGCCTACTAACACCATATGCAAGGAATGCCAGATGGGAAAGCAGACTAGAGTTTCTTTTCGAAGGAAACAACATCATTCTAATGGAGTATTGGAGCCGGTGCATACTAATCTATGTGGTCCCTCCAGAATCAGAATTCTACAAGGAGAAAGGTAGTTTATGTTGCTTATTGATGATTACTCTACGATGATATGGGTTGCTTTCTTGAGAGAAAAACATGAAGCGTTAGAAAATTTAAAAAGTTTCAAAGCTATGGTCGAGAATGAGACAGGTTTTAAGATCAAATGCTTAAGGTTAGACAAAGGTGGTGAGTTCACTTCCCTACAATTCAATTCTTTTTCTAAAGATCATGGAATCAAAAGACAATTATTTTCTCCTCGGACTCCTCAACAGAACGGAGTTGTAGAGATGAAGAATAGAAAAATTCTAGATGTTGCTAGAACTATGATGTTGGAAGGTAATGTACCTCATATCTATTGGAGAGAAGTTGTAAGCACTATTGTATATACTATTAACCGAGTAAATGTCAATGGTAACTCTAGTAAGACTCCTTTTGAGTTATGGTTTGGTTATAAGCCTACTGTTAAATATTTCAAAATCTTTGGAAGTAGATGTTATATCAAGAGAGATGAAGATATAGGCAAGTTTGATGCTAGGAGTTATGAAGGAATCTTTCTGGGTTATTCTACTAAGAGCAAGGCCTACCGATGCTATAATAAAATATTGAGGAAAATGGTTGAAAGTGAAAATGTTAGAGTTGATGAGGACACTGCTAGATCATCAAGATACTATGGATATGATTCAGATGACCAACATGATAGTACTGATAAAGGAAAGAATTCTCAAACATAGAATCAAGTTCAAATTGTTTTGGTGAATCAAGAGAGTCTAGAAGGAGAAGTTAGTGGAAGTATAGAAGAAAGAACAGGAGAACTAGAAGCTTGAGAGAATCCCAAAGTTCTGAGGTATGCAAAGCTAAATCATTATGAAGATCAAATTATAGGAGATAAGAACAAAGGTGTCTAGACTAGAAGAAGAATTACAAAAGAGTATTGTCTGGTTTCCAAGACTGAGCCCAACAATATCAATGAAGCATTTAAAGATGAACATTGGATGGAAGCAATGAAGGAAGAGTTGATGCAAATAGAGAAAAATAATACATGGATTCTTGTTCCCAAACCTCAAGATAAGAATGTGATTGGAACCAAATGGGTCTTCCAGAATAAGCTAAATGAACAAGGTGAAGTGGTCAAGAATAAAGCAAGATGGGTATGTAAAGGGTACTCACAGATGGAAGGTATTGATTTTGAAGAAACCTTTGCCCTTGTTGCTAGAATTGAAGCTATAAGATTGTTTCTTGCCTATGGTTCTTTTAAGAACTACAAAGTCTATCAAATGGATGTAAAATCAACATTTCTAAATGGTGAATTAGAAGAAGAGGTGTATATTGAGCAACCAGATGGATTTCAACTGACTGATAAGGGAGATATGGTTTGTCAATTGAAGAAAGCATTGTATGGACTCAAGCAAGCTCCTAGAGCCTGGTATGCTAGACTAGATAAATATTTGTTGAAGCTTGGATTCAGTAAAGATACTGCTAACAAAAATATGTATTTTAAGATGGGTCAGGATAAAGAGTTGATTATTGAAGTTTTTGTTGATGACATCATTTTTGAAGGTGATGATGACTTATGTATGAATTTTGTTGATGAACTGAAAAGTGAGTTTGAGATGTCAATGATTGGAGAGCTGAAATTATTTTTGGGATTGCAAATTACTCGGTTAGATAATGGAATCTTCATATCTCATTCCAAATATGTTAGAGAGTTACTGAAAAAGTTTGGCATGGAAGACTCAAAGCCTGTTGGTACACCCATGGTAACCAGATGCAAGTTAACACATAATGATTATTCTCCTAAAGCAAATCAGATAAGATATAGGTCAATGATCTATGGATTGCTTTATTTAACTTAGACTAGACCAGACATCATGAATGTTGTATGTATGGTTGCTAGATATCAAGCTGATCTGAAGGAATCTCATGTGACTGCTATAAAGAGAATTTTTAGATACTTGAAAGGGACAACTGATTTTGGCCTATGGTATCTTAAAGATGACGATCTTACCCTGAGTGCCTTTACTGATGCAGACTGGACAAGAGATGTGGATGATAGGAAAAGTACTAGTGGTGGTGCCTTCTTCATAGGGAATAAGTTGGTGTCTTGGTTAAGTAAAAAATAGAATTCCATTTTCGTATCTACTATTGAGGCAGAATATATTGTTGTTGCAAACAATTGTACTCAAGTAATATGGATGAAGCAGATGCTAAGAGATATCATAATTGAGTATGATGAGCCTATTGCTATATTTTTCGATAATTCAAGTGCCATAAACATTTCCAAGAATCTGGTGTTGCATTCAAAGACAAAACATATATCTATCAAATATCACTTTTTGAGAGACAAAGTAAGTGATAAAGAAGTTAGATTGGAGTATGTGCCTACTAAGGAACAGATTGTAGACATCTTTACTAAGTCATTGCCTAAGGATACTTTTGAGTATCTCAGAGGCAAGTTAGGGGTGATTACCCCTCCTAATCAGAACTAAAGATGCAAGTCTTTGCATCAGTTTGTGCACTTATAGTCATATCTTGTTTTGAATTGATGTTATGGTGGTTGCTACTCAGGGGGAGTAGTCAAATGATTCAGATATGTGGTTCATATTTTATGTACCTTTGCCATTGATGTCAAAGGGGGAGAAGAGTAATGTGAAAAACTTTGGGGAGAAGAGTAATACTGGAAGGTCCAAAAATAAAAAGGGGTGAAGAGTGCAATATCTAAGGGGGAGACTATTGGAGAAGAGCTAGTTGTGTTGATGGTATTTTTCACATCATGTGTTGCAATCAATACCAAAGGGGGAGATTTCTGGATCTTATGGTTGTGTTACTGATATGTGGTTTTCATTGATGTTAACACTATTAGCATTGGTGTCTTGAAGGTTGTATATGTTGAGGATATTAAGAAAATTATAATAATATGTTGGAGGTTGTCTGTGAAGCTATGAAGTTCAGTGATGAAAATTTTAGTATGTTGATATTCAAAAGTTGCACATTAAAGGGTTTATTTCTGAGCCTATCTAGTTTATCCTCCAGAATTTTTAGACGTGTGCATCAAAATTGGAGCAAGTTATGAGTTTTTGTATTCCTACAGTTATTTTGTTAATGTAGCTAGTGTTTCTAAAAAAGGAAAATGTAATCATGGTAATTTGGGTTGTTGTGTATGCTCCTAAAATGTTCATTGATGTTCGTAGATCGTGCTCTATCTTTGTTGCACGTCCGCATTGATCGGTGTGCCCGTGATCGAATATTTTTCCTTTTCATGTTTGAGTTTTCATGTTCTTGGCAGACATAGTGATTGTAGCATGTTGCAGATCCTTGTGGATTAATTTCTGAATGTTTAGCATGTTCGAGGATGTTGTTTTAGGTCTTCATTATGTTGTGACCGACTTCGGTTGGTGCGCATTGAGATTTGTTCATGAATTGGGTCGACAGTTTGTATTCATCTATTATTTATTTTGGTCGACAAAGTTGTTGATGTAATTCCATGTAGCGGATATATAAGAGTGACTGTTTTATTCATTTGAGGAATATATGTGTGTGGTATGCGAAGTGTGCAAGTGCTATGTGTGAATAAAGATTAGATCATTCGATTGCAGAGCAGAGTATGAAGAAGTTTGAGCGAAGTGTTTTTGTGCCTAACTGGAACTGTCATCAAGCTTTTGAAGAAGCTACTTTCTCAGTTCAATGTCTTCAGATGGATTTAATCTAAAATTTTTATGTAAGACAGTGTGTCTTATTTAAGCAGTAAGCTCTAGGAAGTGTGTCTGAATACATGTGCATTTCTTATTCATTTCTCTTATACTTTTAACAGGGTATAGCTTGTGGATTAACCTCCACTGTGGTTTTTCCCTAACAGGGTTTCCATGCAAAAATCTTGGTGTTATGTGTGTTTCTGATGTGTTTTTGATTCATGTTTTCATTGTTATTTATCAGATCTGAGATTAAAGGTTAATAAGGTTAAATAAGTTTCAAATTTTGTGACAACTGATTCACCCCCCCCCCTCTCAGTTGTTTATTCTTGTTTTGCCAACAAAGAATGCAAAATATTTTATTATTAACTTTAGGAATGATGATTTTTATGTTGAGACGGATGTGTTAGTGAATGCAGATGATATGGATCGGTTAGAGTTTGTTAGAGATTATTGGTGTGCAAAGAAGGGTTTGTGTGGTGTTGCGAGTTAAGTGCAAGTGTAATTTGGTGGAGGTGGATGGAATATGGTGGTTTGAAACCCACAAGATTGGAGGAGAATGTGAGGTACACTTGGAGGAGGTGGTAAGTTTATGGTGGAGCTGATTCCACATTGAATATGTTGAGTGCAAATAAAAATTGTCAGAGGAGAAGGATACTTGTTCTAGCTAGGTGTTGGAAGAGGAGAAAGAAGAACAAATCGAAGGTACCAATTGATAGGTCTAGATAATAGCTTGTTTTCTGTTGGTTTTGTGCAGAATTTAAGATACTTTTAAACATACTTTCTAAACAATATTTCATATCATACTATCCTTTTTATATCCATTATGCAAACCTAAACCCAAAAAAATGTGGTGATGGAATTATGGTTTAATATATTAAAGCTCATTAAATGGTTTATATGAATATGTGTATGGGAATTTTGATGGATACGTATCCTTATGCACATGTTTTAAACTAGATTGTTTGAAGTTAGAGGAACCATGATACATAACAGTTGTAGAATGAACCCATAGCAAAAGGGCCATTGAACACCAAAATAGGGGAAATTGCAAAAATAGTTGAATGTGATAATCATTGGTTGAAGGAACTTAATGAAGATAGAACATGCGTTATTATAATCAGTTAATAAATTTTGAAGAAGAGGTCTTTCTTACATGGGACTTTGACATATGGGTGTATGATTGCATGCATTCTGTTGTGACAAAGTTCTAGTTTTGATAGGATTCTCCTTTTTTTTCAGTTGTAGATTGAATATTTACAAGTTTTAATTCTACGCTCTAAATATATGGGAGTGGAGTTAATGAATTCAGTTAAGTTGTTGCTTTCAATAAGGATTCCCTGAGTTTGTATATAACTATTGGTTGATTCCATAGGTTGTTTAGTTGGTTTTTCGAAGTTTTATGTTATTTGTTACTTTCGGTGTGAAACATGAATCTTTAGAATGATTGAGTATGATTTGTGCAAGAATATTTTGTAATCTTTCATCTTATGCAATAAATGGAGATCAATTCATGGAATGCATGAAATATATTAGTTAGATTGATTTTGATTAAAGTGGGAATAGTTACTTGAGCAGGCTACTCAAGGTATTGTTCTTTACTTCACCTTTTCATTTATTTATTTATGTTGATAGTTGCTATTAGTTTATCATTTTTGACAAATCATATGCAAGTTAATTGGGATTTCATTTCTTGCTTATTATGAATGAATACTTAGGAACATGCATGTAACGATCATTAGTAGTACTTCAAAGGATGGTTCAACTGATTCAATAGTCTTTATCAAGTTTCCAGTTAATATAGTATCATTTCATTAGTAATAGTTTCGTCACGACTTTTACTATAGGTACTCGTAGCAACTAGTCTTATTTATGTTTTTACTGTTTTGCATTTTTATGAATTTCCAACAATTAGAATGACTTAGTAGGATAATTTAGGTAGTTTAAGTCCATGAAGGCATATACAATATTGCACCATTATAAGCTTGCAAGCCTTAGGTTGATAATTAATGTGGTCTTAGGCAATGTAAAGTGGATTGTTCAACTAGTTTAACCTTTGAATTGGGTAGATTCTACCAAGTTTACAATACATTAGCCTAGAATCTACACCAGTTTCAGTGATGGAGTTTGTTGAAGATTGCTTGCAATATGAAAGGGTGGTATTACCACTCAACTCCATTTTGTGAATCTAGATTTAGAAAAATTTCCTACCCCGGGTGTCTAATGCAAGAGCATCCAGGTGCACGGATAATCCTACACAACTAATTTTTTTTAGAATTTATTGCTTGGTTTTGTTTTCTTTATTTTTGTTGTGGGCACAAATTAATGAAATTATCAAACTCTTCTAGCATAATAGAATTTGGTGATCTGGTCGTGGGAAAATCAATTTTTAATTTGATGCATTATTAAATTATTTTTAAAATTGTTTCAAGGTGTTAATTTTCCAAATAGGAAAATCCCATGCTCAAGCTTGGAGTGGGCATTTAATGTACTCTATAACTCCGTTCAATAAAATTGAATTTGCATTTTGTTGAGAAAATGGGGTGCAAGGTGTTGAAGGAGTGGAGAGAGTGGGTTGAGAAGTAGGAAGGCAAATTTTGAATTACCATTGAATGCACATGCTAGGAAGAGGAAAAACCACACCCAAAAGGGGAATGAGGAAGTTATAGAAGCTTTGACTAGAAATAAGAATCCCACGCCCAAGTTTTTTGGGAGTTGTTAGACAAGAAAATGGACGCAAGATGAGAATTAATTTGGAGAGGAGGGAATTTGATTTCAAAGGAAGAGTGTTGTTGCTACTTTTTGCTGCTCACAGAGAGCAATAATCTATTTGTGTTTGTTTGTACGTGTTTCTCATAAAATATGAAGTTTATATTTGTTTTGTTATAGGTGGGTATCATTGGAAGGGCATAGTTTGGCAATTGTGGAAGCCATTGTAATTCATTATTGTTGTAGGTAATGCAAATTTAATTTGAAAAACAAAATTACCTCCACAAGTTGGATTTATGTGTAATGGTTTTTGATGTTGATATTAAAAATGCTGTGAGATAGAGTTTGGTTTGGGATTTTATCCTGGTGGCTTGTCTTAGTCTTCATCTTCAAGATTGTTCCATTTTCATATTTCTTCATGTATTGTGCATTGAGAAGTAAAGGGTTTCTTTTTGGTTCTTTTTGCTGAAATTGCGTGCTTTGTGAGAGGTTTGTGTGAGAATTATCCTACATCAATATTTTGTTGGAATAAAATAACCCTCTACTAAGTGTAGATTAGATAAGTGAGACATAAAATATTGCATAATTTCCCTCAATTGCACTAATCAACCATATATGCATAAATGACAATAAGACAACAATCTATGAATTTGAAAATGTAGATGAAACTATGATTAAGGAGATATAATAAACACTACACAAGTGACCCCATTGACACTACTAAATTTTCATGTGGTGCTAAACATAAGTACTGGAGTTTTAGGAATATTTATCAATCAGAAAAATATAGAAGGTTACCTCTAGTACTCCACTGAAACCAATGAAGCATTAGCATAACCATGCACAATGCTATCCCTATAATTTTGACAAGGCATAGGTATTGGTAGATCCATTGAAAAATGTGTCACAATGTAGTGTAAAGGAATGAAGAAGCAACATCCAATTTAATATGATGTACAATTAGTGAAAAAAGGGTGTGTGAAAAATAAGAAACACAATCATGAGGCTATAATGTTGAATTATTCATTGTTGTGAAGGGAGACTAAAAAAGTTGTGATAGAAAATAAAAAGGCACATAAACAACCCCCATAACACTTTATAAAATAGTGATAGTAAATAAAATATACTTTGATATGTAAAATTCCCCCCCAAAGAACAAGAAAATTGTTTTGGCACTCTATCTCAGTATGTTTACAAATAAATCTGTTGTTCTAGAGTTCTTGAGGTGACTCCAACATGCTTCAAAGCCATAAAGTGAGAAGGAGATCATTTGGGTTTAGAGAAAAACAAATATTTCAAGAGCCTTGCTTTGAAAAATGACATCTTCAAGACATCCTAGCATGATTTTGACACTTTCATTACATTTCTAGCATCTAGAGCCCCCAAGAAGTACCTTCGGTTTGCCAATATTTTTTCCATTTAAAATTATATTTTTAAATTTTTGTTTGAGGGTTTACCTTTTGTTAACAACCTTTTTTGGAACACTTTGGGGCTAAACAAATAGTTTCATTGTGTTTGGAGTGGCCAAAAACCATTACATCAATGGTCAGATCATTGAAATGAGAGTAGCTAAAGTTAAAACATTTTTATGGCATACGACCGTATATTGTATTATGCAACAAAATAAAAAAATATTACTTTTATTTATTTTTATTTTAACAATAATAGTCACTATTAAAAAAGGCATTTGTATGGTGTAGTCTAGTGCTACAATTTTTAAAATTAAAAATATTTAAAATTTTCGGGACAAGGTAAGAGGGATGGGGCTCTACACACCCCCACCTCTTTTAAGAGTGACGATGAGGGGAGTGGAGGGTGGGGGAGGAATACAATGTAGCCTCCTTTGGGAGTTATGTGGAAGGGTTAAGTCCCCACATAAACAAAAATAATTTTTAAAAAAGAAAAAATTAAAAAATTATGTTACTTAAATAATAAAAAAACACCACTGTTCAAAGTCCACCCCAACTCTATGTAAATGCCACCTTCACTAGTGAGGCCACCCAACTACCTCTAGGGGAACATATCCCTCTTCAATGAGTTTTTAATTTTATAAGGGCAACTTAAGATGCCTCTAACTTGCTCATACAAAGACATTTTTTGAGTTTTTTTTCAAATGGGAAAAAATTTGTGCTTTATGTGATGGTGATAGTTTGGACTTCTAGTTATTTCTAAAAATAAATTGTATTAGACATCTTATTTTGCAATTCTTATTTTGGAAACTTTGATGGGTCATATCTTCTAAATATGGACTCATTTTTTATCTTTTTTTGGAAGTGTATAATTTTTTATATACTTCATAGTGGCTCCATTAGTTTCCTCTTATTTCATAGCAAAATTGTATTATATAGTCCTTTTTTGGACATTTTGATAATCCATGCATCTTTGCATTTTTTCTCAAAGAGTCTTTATTTTTGTCTCATCTTATGATTGTATCATATGGGTCACATTTGTCTCAAGTGTGTCCACATGTGTAACACCTTTGGAGGGGTAATCAAACTTTCAATCCTACCTTCTCACCTTCTCATATTTGTCTTATATGCAAGACTTCTTTGTATATTTTATACTCGTATGATAATATTGTTTGTGTGCCAAATTTTGTTTGTGGAAGTTATTGGATCCTACAAGTTGATCTCGGTTGCTCCACATTAGGCTTATCTAAAATTTTGAATCACATTTTCATTATTATTGTTAGTCTAACGTTGTTCTTACAAGATTAGACAACAACCTTTGTTGATTATAATTGATGTAATAATTTGAAATTAAATACAAGTCATTCATATAGTCTTAGAAAATTATTTGTTAATTATGTTATGTCAATATGCATTAGCTTAGTGAGAAGATGGTGATGGGAGGAGTAGGGTGTTGCATGGGAATGATAGATTGTGACCTATGAGGTTGTGGTTGCATGTCGTTTCTTCTTATGTAAGCATAAGTTTGATTCCTGATCGGTGGTGGGGTGCTTCGATTTATCAGGTGGATTTTTCTTTTCATGTGTGTGGGGGGTGTTATTATTATCCTTGGTTCGCTTTCATTTTCAGTTGCTTTGGGCTTTAGTCGAAGCTTTCTTTAAGGGTTTTTCCCTGTCTCCTCTACGGTGATGGATTGAGGGAAAGCTTCGAGGGTAAATATTAATCTGGATTTTTTATTTACCTTGGGAATGAAATCTCCTTCTCTTTTAATGAAGGTTTTTGATAATAACTTGTTCTCTAATGATTCGGGAATGGAGGATTTGCTTCGTCTGGAGGTCCTCATATCCGAAAAATTAATGGGTGCCTAGAACGAAGCAAAGATAGGTCGGTACTAATGATTCAATCATAATCAACTATGGAGGATATTGAGTATTACTTGAAGCATGATTTTCTCTGTAAATTTTTGGGAATGAGGGTTTCAATTCAATTTTTGGAGTTGTGGGTTCATCGTACCTGGTTGCCAGAGAGTGAGATGGCAATAATGTTGTTAGCAAACAACTACTTCATGGTGACTTTTAATTGCATGGTGGATCGTAATAGAGTGTTTGAAGGTAGGCCTTATTTCCACAACCAGATTGATTTATTTATTAAACCCTAGCATGTAGGTTTTGATCCTTCGAAGGTGCTTTTGAATCAAGTTCTAGTGTGGGTTCGTCTCCCTAGATTTCCAGTTGAATATTGGCACAATGACATCTTGCATCAAGTTGCTTCGTTGTTAGGGAAACCGGTGGGTCCTTCTTAGAAAACTTAGGATGGAAAGGTAATGACTTTTGCTCGCATTTGTGTTGAAATGGATTTCAATAACCCTCTTCCAGACTCTTTGGAAATTCATGCAGGTTCATATTCTTAAGTGCAACAACTTAATTATGAGACATTTCCCTTTTTTTGTCGTCTATGTCATGAATATGTCCATCTACTGAGATGATGCCCAAAATCTAAATCTTTTGAGTCTTAGACTACTTAGCCTCCTCACAATCCTCCTAAGGTTGATAAAGGCAAGGACTCTATTCCTAGTGAGGTTGTAGGTGTAGAAGGTTTTATTCTTGTTAAGGCTCATAATAGGAATTGGGGTCAAAAGAGGACTCTTAAGGAGCATCAAGAAGGAGATACCCTTAATAGATTTGAGGTTTTGGATGATCTTAGTTAACAGGAGGTAAATTCGGGTATGATTTTTATAGATCAGGGTGTTTCAAAAGGGGTTCAAGAAGGAATTATTCCAGATTACAACCAAACTTCTTAGGAGACTGGGGATTTTCAAATGGAAATAGATCTGAGTTTGGTCACTCATGGGAGGTCTCAGACTCTCGTGGATACGAAGATGGGGGAGGGATAGATCTCTACTCCATTGGTGAAAGTGGGGTTTGATTTGGTAAAAGGCACTGAGGCTTCTCCTTCATTGGGAATTCTTCAGAAAGAACAAAAGAAAGGGGTTGTTGAGAAGTCTTCTAAAGTTGGGAGGAAGGACTTGGAAAAATAAAGATGATGGGGGAGACTTTGGTGGAGTTTGGATCTGTTAAGACCCTGTATTCCCATTTTTCTAACCCTCCAAAATGATCGTCCTCTCTTGAATTGTAAGGGGCTTGAACAGTGGCCCTTCACAAAAAATTTGATCGTGATTTGGTGAGAATTCATTCTCCTGATGTTATTTTTTTACAAGAGACTAAGTTAACTATTGAAAGTATGATTGGTTTTTTGCCTAAGTTGTGGGGGTGGGGTGATTTTCGATGTATTGGGGCTCATGGTAATGTAGGGGGAGTGGCTTTCTTGTGGAACCCATTGAAGATTCATCCTCTTTGGTGGATGTCCTCCAAGTCTTCCATCTCTGTGGTTTCTTCAAGTCTGGATTCGGGGGAAACTATTCTTCTTTCAAACATCTATGCGACTACTAATTTTCCTCATAAGTAGTTATTATAGTCTCATATTAATTTCATTTGAAGCCTTGCTCCTTTTTTCCCTTGGATTATTGCGGGTGATTTATGTAGACACCTAAATTTGACCCTTTACACAAGGTCAAATTTATCCCTTTCATCAATCCACTTCATCCCCTTCATCAAAAGTTAATTAAATTATTAATTTAATCAATATTCCCCCTTTTTCCTAACGTTCCTAAGGTATTTAATTTAATCAATTAAATACTTCATACATAATCCCACTTCATCTCTAAATTAAATAAATGCAATTGATTTATTTAATTTAGTCAGTTATCCTTTTTCAGTTTTTTAAATGTATTCGCTCTCTCCATGCCACATCCTCCATAACCTTCTTCATTAAACTAGGTTAATTTAATTAATCCTTCATTAAGGTGTGCGTATCCTTAATTAGGATTAATGTCACATCCTCCATAACTTTCCACTTGCCCCTAATCATCATTAATTAATCTAATCACTTTTTTGCACAATCCTAATCCTAATCACTTACCCCTTTTAACATGTCCTTAAGGCAACCTTCTTGGTACTTACCTTTTTTGGGTTGACCTCTTCTCCATGTGAATTAAAAATTCACACTTATTCCTTCCATGCATTTCTCTTCCCCATGACATCTCATATGCCACATCGTACCCAAAGGACAAAGACATATTTTAGAGGAATATTGTTTTACCCTTTGGTCTCTTCCAAAAATTTCACTTTTTTTTTTCTTCAAGACCTTCCCCATTCCCCATGTTGACAAGGGATGACTTTCTAAAATTCATCACTTGTCACTTTTAGCCCCATATGGGGCCAAGGAATAAATTTTTGGGGAAATCTTCTCCCATACCAAGGTACTTGCAAGTACCTTGGGACCACATGGCCTCTTCCATGTCATTTGTACCCTCGTCATCTCACCTTGTCCTTTGGACATTTCACCTGCCACATGTCAAGATGTGAGGGCTTGTGAGTCCTCAACTCACCATAGCCCTCCATCTTGGCCATGGTGGCTCAATCCGGACCATTGAATCCTCTAGAGGATTCAATTTTCTCTATAAATAGCCCCCTCTTCTCATTAGTTTAGTTAGTCATCACATGCATACCAAACTTATGCTCTCAAGTCTCTCAAGCCATCTTAAGCCATTTATTACAGCCATCATAATTCTTGCCTTTTCTTCTTAGGAACCATTATTGCATCCACCCACCTACATTTAGTATCCATCTACCACCATTATTGCAAGTTATCAATCCAAGGAGCACACATCAAAGCGACATCAAGGGCCAACCAAAGGATCAACTCAGCACAAGGTATAAATTTTTGATTACTTTATCTTTATTTTGTGTGAGTTAACGTAACCCAATCTTGAGGTGTTAGGTAGTATTTTTTTATCTTGCATTCTAGTTCATTTTGCATTTTAGATTAGTGTATTTCTCCCCTTCACATTTCTAGCATGCCCAGTGGGACCCACGTCACGGGTCTTTTTGTACTAAGATTTGTTGTTTTTAAGGTTTTGCAGATTCTGACACAGAGGGGCGGCCTTGCCCACTATTTGGGCGGCCATGACCAAAAGGGGTAGCCTTTTCCACTATTTGGGCGGCCCTGACCTAGAGGGGTGGCCCTAACTTGACAGCAGATTGTTTCTGCAAATTTTCCCACTGTTCCTGACCTCTATTTTTTGTAGGTTCACTGTTTGGGTAGCCTTGACCTAAAGGGGCGGCCCTAACCTGACAACAGACTGTTTCTGCTAATTTTTCCACTATTTCTGACCTTTGTTTTCTACAAGTTCACTGTTTGGGTGGCCTTGACCTAGAGGGGTAGCCTTGACCTGACAACAGACTATTTCTACTAATTTTTCCACTAATTTTAACCTCTATTTTCTACAGGTTCACTATTTGGGCGGTCCTGACCTGATAGCTGGTTGTTTCTGCTGATTTTTCCACTATTTTTGACCTCCATTTTTTGTAGGTTCATAAAGGGGCAGCTACATCCAAAAAATAGAGGCAACCACATCCAGGAGACATAATATGTTTGTCTAAGATAAGAAACAAAACTACTGACGATTGTATTGCAGGTGGAGAAACTAAGTGTAACTAGTCTTGTGTTTTCGTTTTCCTTAAAATAGGAACATAGGACTAATTAAAGGGTCAAATAATTTGCATGCCATGTTTGAAAGTGGGCTATTGATGTATCCAATCCCCTTGCTCCATTTGGCGATCCTGGGTGAAGAGAAATCATAGCTCACTTAGTCATTTTTTTTACCCTTTTTCATTTTAATAGTGGGACCTTCCTGGGATTTCATCACCCGAGGGACGATTCCAACCACATGTTACCGACGGGGTATATAAAGGGGGGAGAGTGAAATTTGTACCTCAATCCAGTCACATCGTGTTTGGTGGAGCGTCGAAACTAGGGTGATACCTAGATAGACGTGAAGAGTTGGTCTGAGCTCTCAGTCTCTCATTGGTTGCTCTCGACTCACGCTTGTAGACGAGCTAGTGTTCACGATTGTGCCCCACATATTATGTGCATATCGGGGACACCACTAGAAAACTTGTTAAGCCTAGATAGAGGACCGTGTTGGCCATACCATAACACTAAAATTAGGCTTGTGCTGCTTGAAGTACTTTCTTGTGAAAAACCAGTGCTTGCCAATCAGTTTTGGCCTTTTACTTATTTTCCATCCTTTTCCATCACTATTTTTGACTAATTTAGGTTCAAACCAGTACCTAGGGGTGACCTTTCCCTCAAAGGGTGGCCCTACCCCCCTGTTTCAACTGTTATTTAGCTTGTTTAAGTCAAAATTTTGCCAAGTCTCTCCTATTTGGGCGGTTTTGATGACTGTTTGGGTGGCCTTGACCTTAGTTTGGGCGACCTTGACCTAAAGGGGTGGCCCTGACCTAAGTTTAGGCAGCCTTGACCTAAAGGGGCGGCCCTGACCTCCGAAACAACCTTTTTTTAGCCTTTGTTCATTAGCCATTACCCTATGTTGGGAACCTGTTTCCCTGTTCTGAGTGTTGTTCCCTTGTCCAAGGTACCCAACTACCCATCCCAACCATTTGTCTATCCATTCTGAGTATCCATTTTCCTATTCCAAGCTTTGCTTCCCAATTGTTCAACCTATTTAAGTCAAAATTCTACCAAGTCTTTCCTGTTTGGGCGGTCTTGACCATTATTTGGGTGGACTTGACCTTAGTTTGGGCGACCTTGACCTCCAAAACAACCCTTTTTAGCCTTCGTTCATTAGTCGTTACCCTGTCCTAGGAACCTGTTTCCCCATTCTGAGTGTTTTTCCCTTGTCTAGGGTACCCGACTACCCATCTCGACCACTTTTTTGCCCATTCTGAATATCCATTTTCTCATTCTGACCATCATTCCTCCTTTTTGACCAGTTGTTCATCCATTATGGGAAGTTGTTTGCCCATTCTAAAAAATTGTTTTCCCATTTTGAGTGTTGTTCCCTAGCCTCATACATCTGTTCACCCATGTCGAGTGATTGTTGGCTCGTTTCATAACTCGATTTGCTCATATTTGATCCAAAAAACCAATTTCTTTTAATTTATGAAAAGTTTGTGGTTTACCTAGTTGTTTGTATATCTCATCCATCTACATCATGATCCATTTACATCCAACTCGTCATCCAAATCATATAGGTTGCATTCATAATCATCCTTATGTTATACATCCATCATCGCTTTATCAATCCAAATCCTCTAAACTTCATTTGAATTCATTATCCAAATTGACCTAGGTGCTTGAACTTGATCATCATCCTTGAATAGCTGCTTAGGATCACTATCCATCCTTAGTCAATCATCATCCTCGGCCCTATCAATCCCCTTCTTTCTCAAGGCGGATTCGATGTCATGATCATCAGTTCATCCTTAATCCAATCAATCAACACTTTGCGTCACCTAAGGTGATCTCTAAACCTAGTTTAGAAACCCTTCCAATCATCCAAATCTTTTGATCTTTAATTCGATTCCATCTAATTCTATCAATCATTTTACCGATCAAATTCAATCAAATCCAATCTTTATCCAATCATTTGATTAATTGATACATCATCAATTAATCCATCGCATATCGTATCAATTAATCCAACATCCAATCCAATTCAAATCATCATCTAGATCATCATTTAGAATCTTAGTTGCATCTCAAATCACTTAGTTGTTTTGCACATTCATGCCCATTCAAACCCGTTCAGAAAAGAAAAAGCAAATGTCAAACCAACAAACCCAAGGTTCCCAACCAAATATCCCTCAAGATCCCAATAACATTCCAAGCAATCTGCACGATCCCCAAAATGATGCCTCATCCCAATCGAACACCGACATCCAGAATACCACACCACCCGGTGACGAGAACATGGTCAATCGACCTTAAGTCACCGTTGATGAATACCTCAGTAATCCTGGCAATGTCCAAATGATGGATCATCTCCTCAACGAATGTGGGGATAAGATCCTTACCACTCTACTCATGAAGGGATTCAAACCACTGTCTAACTTTAATGCCTCACCATACGCCCTTCCAACATTTGTCGATCCACAAACTTCACAAAATGCTCCAAGAAATTCCTATGTCCCTGAGAGTGCACCCATGGACAACTAGTACCACCCCAAGTTTGGAAATGCCATCATCCATCAAGTCCAAGATTATCCTCGTCTTCCAACCACAAAATCTACTATCTCATCACTCGATCCTAATGACCCCCATGCCTATGGCATGCCATCATACATCCCATCTGCTCCACTGCTTCCTCCCCCATATCCTAATATTGGGTCACACCTATACTTACCGATTTGTCACTTCCTATATTTCAACAGCCTCCAGTTCATCCACACCAATCTACCACATTGCAAGCACCACCGCAATATACTGCTACCTTTGTTGCCTCATCCCAACCCTCACATCAAAAACATCAAAAAAATCTTCAACACACCATCACTATCTCATAACAAAACATTTTGATCCCTCAGCAACACACTACCATTCCTACACAATCATCACATCAAGTAGTGCAAACTACCTCGCAGCCACAACAACCACCACATGGCACCCTCCTAGTCATCCCCCAACAACAACACATTTCATCTCACCAACAATAGCCACAATAAGTGACCCCCACAACCACATGTACATATCCCTACACAAGCACCCAATAATCCGCTTACAAAATACCTCTATCACCCCTCTAGCACATACAGTATTCCATCCCACCTCAATGCGAATCAGAATGCTCAAAACCACACGCGAACCCAACCACCACCTTACACAAACCCTCTGCAGTCGCAACAACCATCAAATCCACCCCCATACGTTACACAATAGCTCACCATGGCACAATAATATCAGTCTTATCCACCCTACCTTTAGTAACAACAAAATTACCAGCAAGGTGCACCCTTCATCCCTTATTACCAACAACCATCATCACATCAAAAAAGAGGTCCTACCTCCATGTATTACCAAAATGCTACACAACAACAAAGCATGTCCCCTGCTTCTTATATCAACAACAACCAACTTACCAACAAGTGGCTCCTACTCATCATAATTTGTCATCATCCACTTATAATTAGAAAACACACTCATATCTAGCTCAACCCACCTATGATCCAACCGCGGTGGGGCCATCCTCACCATACCCATAATACTATCCATACAATCAACCCACTCTGACTCCTGCAACACCCGTCAATAAGGAATTGGAAGAGGTTAAAGTGGCATTGAAGGATTTACAAGCTAGAACGGGCAAATAGACATTCAAGTTTGAGGACATCTATCCTTATCCTTTTGATCATTCCATCTCCTTGGTTCCCTTCCCCAAACACTTTGAGATACCGAAATTTGACAAATATAAGGGAACCAAGGACCCCAGAGCCCATTTACAAGAATTTTATGCCCATTTCCAAGAGGTCATGCATAATGATAATTATCTTATCCGACTATTCCCTAAGAGTCTGTAGGGGGTTTCCCTTAACTGGTTTATGGGCCTTGAGAAAAGGATCTATCAAAAAATTTGTACAACTATCTAAGCAATTCATCTCCCACTTCTCTTTCAATCTGGAGAAGGACATTGATACACTTTATCTCCTAAAGGAAAAACAACACGATGGGGAGACCTTCGCTAGCTATCTACAAAGATGGTGTGCCTTAGCCAGTCGAATGAAGTCCCCACTATCATAAAAGGACATGATCACATTGTTCATAAAAAATTTTCATCTAAACATGGCTCAATATTTTTGTCTCCACTGCATCACAACTTTTGTGACACTTGTGGAAAAGGGTCCCATCCTAGAATGAGCCCTTGTTGCTAAAGGGCAATTCAAACTTTTAAATTTAGATAAAGAGAAATCCTTTGGGGATAAGCCTCGATATTGGAATAAAAATAAAAATTATGGCAATAATGGTGTCATAGACACCAAACATGTTCAGGTGGCCACCACCTCACATAAATATCCTCCTCAACATTAGCAGCAATCAATACCAAATGCCATATTCGTGCCTCAAGGAGCACCTTGGTAACAATCAAACCAAAACAACCAAGGGGGAAACAAACAATAATTTACTCAGTTAGGAGAACCCCTTAGCGTTGTGTTCAACAAACTTCTACAAGCCAACCACCCCATTACTTATCCTATCACCAAGCCCCTCGATGAGTCCAAGCCCAAGCTAACTTGGTTCAAAGAAAACGAGTACTGTGAATTCCACAAGATCAAAGAGCACACATTGGATAAGTTTCAAGGACTAAAGACTTGCATTCAAGGTTTAATAGATCGGGGTGAGATCCACATGGATTCTAACATGACATCTTTGTCCAATGCTCAACTCCAAATATACCAAAATGCCTTTCCTAAACACAATCAGGGTCCCAGTACGTCCAATTCCAATCCTGCCCCTAGCGATAACAATAATCAAAATAATAACACAAATAATATCAACTATAAGAATGTGCCATACAATTATCAAGGTGTGGTCACATATGTTGAACAAGTAGAGCCACATGTATCCATGATATGCGTCAAAGGAAAGGATCCACAATGTGTTGTTGTTGGAAATTGGATGTCATTTAATTACAATCCTAAACATTATTTATTTCACCATATATCCTAAGTCCTTAGAATGTGTTCAACAACACTAGGATTAGGAAAATATTAATATTTGATGAAATAATCATGTTAATTGACATTTTTAATTAATTCTAAATGTTAAAAGCATGTTTGGATGCCTTGGAATTAGCTCCTATAAAATAAGAGCACATGGGCTCACATATGGTAGGTGACAACTCACCTTGAGCTTAGTTAACTAGTTGGTAAATTGAGTACACTTCATAAATGCATCCTAGGTTCCTACAAAATAGGGATTTTGATTTATGCATGTTGAGTTCCTATAAAATAGGGGTGATGTGTATGAGGTTCAGTTCAATTCAGTTAAGTTCAATTCAATTTAGTTCAGTTCAGTTCAGTTCAGTTCATTTCAGTTCAGTTCAGTTCAGTTTAGTTCAATTTAGTTCAGTTTAGTTCAGTTTAGTTTAGTTCAATTCAATTCAATTATGGTTCAGTTATCTTCAGTTAGTTTTAGTTGAATGCTAGTTGACTTCAGTTAACTTGGAATGCATGGCTAATAACTTGAGTTGCATGATAGATAATAGGTACTACCTTCAGTTAACAGGGGATGACCATTCTTGCATGAATGGTGTTGAGAAATGTTTCAGTTAACAAGAAATATCTTGGACCCACTTTGGGCACCCAAGTTGGCTTCTCAAAATGAGATCCTTTGCATGTTGAGATATTTATGAAGGCTTAGTTAAGTGGGGCCCTCTTTTGGGTGCCAAATTTGAGGATGAAGCCTTAAGATATTTACAGAAGAAAGGTTGAGTTATGACTTTAGTTTGGGATGCCCAAATGGATGAAGGAGATGATTTGACATTGTTCTTCACAACACAACTCTACTTGCACGAGATAGGAATACCTTTTAGGGTTAGGGCTTGAGCATTGTTATTGTAACTCATTTGGAGTTTACAATGTTGATTAAAGCCTATTTGCTCAAGCAAGTTGAAGAGAGTTTGTATCAGTTTTATTGTAGGTTGTGAAGAAGTTTTGGTGAAGGCAAAAGAGGCATTCTCAAGAAAGAATTTAAGCTATTGTAATCTACTTCAAGGATTGAATAATATATTAATTCTTGGTGGAGTTTTTTCCCAAAAGGGTTTCTCCACATTATATGCGTGTGTAATCTTTCTAATATCTTATCTACTTCTTCTATCAAATTTTGTCTACATTCTACAACAGTAAAATGGATTAATCAAGATAATAACCCAAAAAGAATTTATAATAAAAGGAAAAGCTTATTTAGATCAACAATCTCAAAGTTTTATAGAGTATTAAGCTAATAAAACACCTCAATTTTCAATAGTTGTCACCACCCGTCGGACCCACATCATGGTCCTAGCCACTCCTGCATCTACTCAACAACCATTCATCAGTGCACAATACAACATCCTTGACCACTTGGGAAAGACTTCGACTCTGATTTATATCCTAGACTTGCTTAGGTCTTCCCCCATGTATCAAGATATCTTAAACAAATCATCACAAACCACCCAGGGCCCTGACAATATCAATCCTACACAATTCCAAGTGTTGGTAGGAAATTTTTCCACAACCTACCAACTAGGTTTCAATCAAAAATACATGCCACGATTGGACTCAAGCCATAACCGTCCTCTTCACCTCAAGGTCAGGGGTAAATTGCCATAAAGTGAAAAGGGTCCTGGTAGATAATGGTTTGGACCTAAATCTTTGTACATTGAAGTTTATAAAATAGGTAGGATACACCTAGGCTGACCTAAATAATCAGGTGATCACTATTAAGGAATATGACAATGCAGAAAGAGATTCTTAGGGAACAATCTATCTTCCTATTCAGGTGGGTCCCATTGTACAGTATACTATGTTTCATGTTCTAGACTTGGAACTTCCATACAACATTCTCCTTGGTTGTCCATGGATTCATTCTATGCAAGCTGTCCCATCCACCTACCATCAATGTTTGAAGTTTCCCTTTCAAGGAATGGAAGTCACCATACAGGCTAATCCCCAGCCTTTTGAATATTGTCGTGCCTTGCATCCCAAACATCTGATTCTCATCCATCCACCAATACACTAAACACCTCATCATCCCCCCCTCATCCACGCCATCATCCACACCTGGTTCCACCATCACCAAGGTCTAGATCATCGACAAAGGATGCGATGAGTTCAAAATGTGTACCGCACTAAACATGGAAATCATGCCACCCTCACCATAGACATATGGGCAACCATCTCCATCAGTTCCAAAAGAAGAAGAAAAGACACTCACACTCACTTCCAAGAACATGGGCTCGACCACATTCAACGATCTAGGTTCCCTTCAAGATCAAATGGAGGTTGATATTAACCCATGGGTTTATAGAGAAGAACCTAAGCCGCCATGTCCCCTCATTGAATATTTCCAAGAAGTCTATCCATGTGCCTCCAAGCTCATTGAAAAGTGCAATTACTAAGGCGAAGGTCTTGGTGTGGAAGAATAAGGAAAATGCCAGCCCATTGAAGCAACTACCATCCGACCAATAAATTTGGGCTTGGGTTATGATACTAAACAAAAAGTTCCTACAACATCCTCTAGAAATTCTAACAATGTTAGTGTCGACAACGGTTCCCTCAAGGACATACCAAAAGAAGAGTCCATCATACATGTGTACGATGATTTGGATCATGTTGACCTCCCTGCCATGTTTGAATGCTTATCTGTTTGCACCATAACCTTATCCCTCAAACATCCCAAACTCATAGATCATGACCTACAAGGTACCGCACCTCCCAACACATTTCCCTCAGTGGATCAGTATGTGAATCTCATGGGATTGGGGGAAGATGAATGCCCTAGTCACAAAAACAAAAAGAAACAAAATAAAAAAGGGTCACCTAGTGAAAAGCTCCTTGAGGAACTTTGTGACTTAGAAATAGTAAAAACAAAGGGTGTATCTGATAGTGAAAACCTCGAGGAGGCACTAGAAGATGAGGGCATTCATCTTCCCCTTGCTGAAACTCACTTATTTAGTCGATCATCTATCTTAATCGAAGAGACACAGGTTGTAAACTTGAGAACCGAAGAAAACCCCAAGATCACTTATGTGGCTAAGGCATTATCAGAAGAAGAAATTTCTGTTAGAAACCCTAGATCAGACATGCAAACCTAAACACCTTCCACATAAGAGAAAACATAAAAAAGTAGAGCTTTGCATGCGAATGTGCAAAATGATATATTCAGGAATTCAATATTACAATGAGATGATTTGCTTTATAAAAGCAAAGTATGCAACCCTAATGTTGACCTAAAATTAGCTCAACCTAAGTAAAGTTATGCAAGTGTAATTAAATATTAATTACACTAACAATTTCTACCATCATCAATCTCTTGAAGGAAGGAATCATTAACTTTGCCTAGAAGTATTCAAATATGTCTGGCCTTGATCCAACTTTGGTGGTACATCACCTAGATGTTCGCCCTAATGCAAAACCTATCAAATAGAAGCTCATAAAAATGTACCCTCATGTGGCCAACCTAGTGAAGAAAGAGTTAGAAAAGTTTTTCGAAGCAGGGTTTATCTAACCGATCGACTATTCTGACTGGATATCTAATATAGTCCCAATTGCTAAGCCTAGTGGAGATACCAAGATTTGTATAAACTTCTAAGATCTCAACAAAGGATGTCTGAAAGACGACTTTCCCCTACCAAACATTGATATGTTGTTCGACCTCATTGCAAGACATGAGATGTTGTCCCTCATGGATGGTTTCTCCAGCTATAACCAAATCAATATTTCTCCTGAGGACCAACACAAGACCGCCTTCACAACACCCTAGGGTACATTCTACTACAATGTCATGCCTTTTGGCCTTAAAAATGTGGGGGCAACATACCAGTGCGCTATGATGGTTATCTTCCACAACCTTATCCACATAATCATGGAAGACTATGTTGATGATCTCTTAGGAAAATCTAGAACAAGAGAAGAACATCCAACCATCCTCAAAAATATCTTCGATCGCTTGGAACAATATAAGCTACGACTCAATCCAAAGAAATGTTTGTTTGGTGTCACAACTAGTAAACTCCTAGGCTTCATCGTCTCTTGCAGAGGAATTGAGGTTGATCCTACTAAAGTTAAGGCCATTATGTAAATGCCTTCGCCCCGTAATCTAAAATAGCTAAGAATTTTACAAGGGAAACTCCAGTCCATCCATAGATTCATTGCCCAACTTGCTGATAAATGTCGGTCATTTGCACATCTCTTAAAGAAAGATATTGCATTCAAGTGGAACGCACAGTGCCAGCTTGGTTTTGACTAGATTAAGGAATACTTGGCCCACCCGCCTATTCTCATGCCACCTATCCCAGGAAAACCCCTTCTCCTCTATATTTCAGCTACTTTTGTGGCATTGGGGGCATTATTGGCACAACATGATGAATCCTCCAAAGAACGAGCAGTTTACTACATCAGCATGACTTTGGTCGACTATGAGCTCAACTATTCTCCAATGGAAAAGACCTGCCTTGCCATTATCTTTAGTTCCCAAAAACTCAGACACTACATGCTTAGCCATCCAGTTAAGCTCATCTCCAAAGTTGATCCCCTAAAATATTTGTTATCAAGAACAACATTGATAGGCCGCATGGCTAAATGGGTCATGCTACTCAGTGAATTTGACATAGAATACATAGACCGTAAAGTAATCAAAGGGAAGGTCATTGTGGATCAGTTAGCAGATGCTCCACTGGTTGATGCCCATCCTTTAGAAATAGAGTTTCCAGATGAAGGGGTCTTTTTAGTTTTGGAAGCCACTACATGGACATTGTATTTTTATGGGTCCCACACTAACAACGGATCCAAAGCAGGAGTATTTCTCGTCACCCCCAAGGTGACTATATACCTAAATCATTCAAACTAAATTTTCCTTGCACCAACAATATTTTTGAATATGAGGCTCTCCTCATAGGCCTTAGGATTGTTGTCCAATGACGTATCTCACACTTGCATGTATTTGGTGACTCTCAACTAGTGATCAAACAAGTCAATGATGAATTCCTGACAAAGTATGACAAGCTATTACCTTACAAATGCATGGTCGACG
Organism: Sequoiadendron giganteum; assembly: GCA_007115665.2. NCBI lineage: Eukaryota > Viridiplantae > Streptophyta > Pinopsida > Cupressales > Cupressaceae > Sequoiadendron > Sequoiadendron giganteum. The sequence goes on along the minus strand of CM021101.1, from coordinate 655,656,532 downwards.
ATTTCAAGAAATATTTCATCTCCATCCAGTTCGACCAAATCCCCCGGATATAGAATAAAGTTGTTGATACCATGGCCACTATCGGTTCCCTCCTGGATATGCCCAAAGATCGTATTGAATGTGATCTCCTAGTAGAACAACTGTTAATCCCCGCATACGACATCCCTGAAAGCAAAATGGTCTGTGACATTGTAGGCCCTGAATCCCCTTGGTACCAATACATTTATACCTATCTTCCTGATAGCACCCTATCATCTGACCTCACAAGAAACCAATGTAAATCATTTATCCAACGCACTGACCGCTACACCATTATCGGTGATACACTTTATCGACATGGGTATGATGGAACTCTCCTCTGATGTTTAGACGAAATCGAAGCCCACACTACATTAGCAGAAGTGCATAGTGGTATTTGTGGGGCCCATTCTAATGGTATGGCCTTAGCCAAAAGGATTCTAAGAGCGAGGTATTATTGGCCTAACATGAAACATGATGCTTGTGAGTTTTTCAAAAGGTGTCTTCCCTATCAACAATATGCAAATTTGATTCACACCTCGGCACAAGAGTTACAGCCTATCACGACACCTTAGTCGTTTTCACAATGGGGTTTCGACTTGGTTGGCAAGATCTACCCTCCATCCTCCAATGGTCACAGCTTAATCATCACAACCACTAAATACTTCACCAAGTGGGTGGAAGCCATACCACTCACTCAAATCAACGGTGTTCAGATCTCTAAGTTCATCCTCTACCATATCCTCTATGGGTATGGTATCCCCTCCACCATCATCACTGATAACAAAAATCCATTCAAGAATAAGTGCATAAAGTTCCTCTATGAAACATATATATCCAACATCATTGGTCTACCCCCTATTACCCCCAGGGTAATGGAAAAGTAGAGGCAAAAAACAAAACACTGATCAAAATCATCAAGAAGATGGTCAATAGTATTGGTCGAGATTGACACCTCCATCTCCATCCTACTCTTTAGGCCTACCACACATCCATTTGCACCCCCATCGGTGCTACTCCATACTCCCTTGTTTATGGTGTCGAATCCATCTTGCCAATCGAAGTCGAAATCCCCTCACTTCAAATATCACTCAAGAATTTCATCACTGACGAAGACACCCGAGTGGCACGACTCACACAATTGGAATTGTTGGATGAAAAATGGGTCAAGGATTATAACCATCGGCAAGCCTATCAGCACTGACTCAAAAGAAGCTACAATAAGAAATTTCACCCTTGTCAATTCAATGTTGGTGACTTAGTTCTCAAAGAAAATCAGCGAAATCAACAAGATCGAGAAAAGAAGGGTAATTTTGAAGCTAATTGGTTAGGCCCTTATGTCATCACTACCAAGTATGGTTCTGGAGCATACAGGCTATCTACCCCTGAAGGAGAGCCCCTAGAAGAACCCATCAACATCATGCATCTAAAGAAATTCTATACTTAGGTCAGCTGGGGTATCCTTCCTGGTAAAGTCTCAAAAATATAAAAAAAGTAAAAAATTATCAAAATAAAATAAAATAAAAAAATCCAAAAATAGTAAAGAGAAATAATTCATCCTATGGTGAAAACCACCCTTGCGTGGCACCTTGGATACGTACAATTGGTGAAAACCTAGCAACAAGCGCCTCTTGTATAGGGCTTAATCATTATCTACCTCGCGTCCTAATTACTTTATGATTTATCCATCAACTCCTCGATCCCCATCATCATATCGGTAATATCCTCCCATCCGCTTGCATCACTTGGTCATTTGGTATATTTTTGGTTGAGCATTGGATGATCATCATCCGCTATCTGACATCCCAAGCTTTTCTCCTAGTCTGAGCTTGTGTCATCTCGTTGTTTTGGTTATCTCCACCTAGGGTCCTCCATTGTGTCAGTCTCCATCTAGCTCTCATCATGTCCTTTTTGAACTACGTCGCCCTTACGATTTCACGTAGGCAAGGCCGATCATTTGATCTACCCCCGGGGCTTTGTTTCGTGTCATATTTTGTCCTTGTCTTTATCAAACTACGATGCCTCTGCGCTTGCACGTAGGCAAGGCTAATCTTTTGATCAACCCCCGAGGCATTTTTTCCTTCATCATCCATCATCATTGTCCACTTTTTGATCTTATCCATCATCGGTCTTTCGAACTACGTTGCCCCTATGCTTGCACGTAGGCAAGGCTGATCATTTGATTCGCCCCTAGGGCTTTGCTTTTATTTGGCTTTCTTTTGGTGGTCAGTCAGTCTGATCATTGTCCTTCATCACCTGTCTCCATCGTTCCCTTTCTACTTTTATCATGATCTATTTCTGGAACTATGAGGGCTCTGCACTTTCACGTAGGCAAGGTTGATCTTTGATCAACCCCTGAGCCCCTAGATCTTTAGGTTGTGTCAGTCTTGTGTCTTGCCTCTTGCGCTTTCATGTAGGAAAGGTTGATCTTTGATCAACCCCCGAGCCCCTACATCTTTAGGTTGTGTCAGTCTTGTGTCTTGTCCTCAAGGTATGTCCTTATCTCGCTAATCCCTCACAAATGGAATCCATTTGTATCAAGAGATTTAATCGGTTTTCGGATATCCTGCATCATTAATCAATCTTTTGGTTTAGCATCCATCTTTGGTCTCATCAAGATGTATCCTTCCTAATAGACCGCATCAACCCCATCCATCATCTTGATCCTATGACAAAGGATTTTTTGAAATTGATTGCAATCTTTTGATGCTTTCAATTTTTGTTTATCATTTGAGCTCCCTAAAATTACTTGTCAAGGTTGCCATGATCCATCATATTATGGTGTGTTTTGTATGGTTAGCATAGGGACACATCTTGATCTTTTATTTATCTATTTTTGTTTTTCTGGTTGTCCCACGTATTACCCACCAAGACCCCCGAGGTCTTGTGTTACGCTGGGACACCCTTTTGTGCTTGTGGTTATCCCAATACCTGGCTCGACCGAAGTCATCACGACTTTGGGGTATTGGGATAGCCTTCTTGTTTGTTGAGTTTTTTTATGCTTTAGACACTAATCCGTCTTGGTCCATATACCATGGTACCTGGTGTCTTATGCTATATCAAAGATCAGTGCTCAAAAAGTGGTAACTTGTATTCACATTGAATTTCATTTTTCTCCTTCATTGCATTCACCTATCCTTCATCCCTTCTTTTCCATTAGTATTTTTGATTGTGCAAACGATGATTCCCTCCATCTTCCCCCTTTCTTCTCAGAGTCCTATGGTTCTCGACAGGTACAACCACACACCCATCCTTTTCTTTGCTTCCATCATTATGCAAGCCCTTATCGACATTTATGATCCTATTGCATTCTAGGTCCATTCCATTGCATAATCATCTTAAGTTGTGTGGGTTAATTTTCATTAATTATAATATGCATCTTAAACATTCATATCATCAAGATCATTGCCACATCCATCATAAAAATTAAACATGCATAACATCTCATATCCCATCCTACATCATGCATATCATAATAAAAATCCACATAGAAATAATCATAGAAATCATACATCGCATCCTGCATCATAAAGATTAGATATCATAATAATTATCCACATAGTAATCATCCATCACATCCTGCACCCAAAATAGTAGGCATCAACATAATCACCATATAAGCATAATCATACATCCATATAAGCATAAACATAAATCCAAATGGGCATATCCATCATTACATCATAATAATCAAACCATCAATACACATATGCACTAATAAATCATCCATCACATAAGCATCATATAATGACAATAAGGGCTCTCGCATATCAAATCCAAATACCCAAAAACAAAAATACATCCATAATAATGTGCATCATCATCACAATACATATATGTCATCTATCACCAAACAATAAAGTATGAGTACAAAGCTAGGGATAATCTTTGCTCTCTACTACTTTGTGCTACATCCCATCCTGAACCTATCACTAACTGGGATCCTGCTCCTCTGATCCTCTAAACCATGATTTGTTGGCATCCAATCTCTATGGTGACTCTGGCACTGGCACTTCGTGTGGCGGTGTCTCTCTCATGCTACTATACCCCCGGGTATGTGTCCCTACCGACTAGGATGGCACTGGCATTTGTGGTGGTACTTGAACATAAATAGGTACCCACTGTGTTGGATCCGACACCGCTATGTAATAAGCACACATATAGTAGCTCACCTCCCTCATATACTCATCTCGCTCAACCGCCTATAATCGAGTCGAGTCTCACTCTGCTCTATATCTGTCCCAAAATACACAAATCGACCTCCTCTCCTGAGCCCATGCACCCCATGCTAACTATAGATGCTCCACCTCTGACCTCATCTGTGACACCTAATCCAGGGCTCTATCCCTCTCTGCCTACATGGCCTACACTTGTCCTATCTCACCAACCTGTGCTATTTGTGCCTGCCCCTGTGTGGCATCTCTCTCCATAACATGTCTCTATGTCACTCTTGCATCTCTCTCCTCTTGTAACATTTATATTTGTATCTGAAAGGTCTCCCTCTCTACCTCCATCCTCTATCCCTGAACCCTCATCATCTCCTCCCTCACCTACATTTGTGCCTGTAAGGCCTCCCTCTCTGTCTCCATCTCATGTACATGAGCCCTCATGCTCTCCTCTCTCTCCTGCATCAATCCCATATCCTCCACTATCGCCTCAACCACCTCAACCCAATCTCGAAGCTCATCCTGCTCCTGTCTCAACTCTCTCTGCTCTCTCAACAGTCCCTTTACCTACCTCCTTAGGTCCTCCATATCTCTCTTTGCATTTGCCAGAGCCTCTGTAGGTATCTGATCTGATCCTCCTCCAACTTCTCATTGACCCCCTGCTTGTAGTATTGCCATTGTAGCCTCTAGTCGATCCCTCTCCCATCTCGCTGACTCTCCAGCCTCACGCTCCCTCACTACCTCTCCCTCCAACCGAGTCACCTGAGCCTATAACCTACCCTCCTCTGCTTGCGACTCATCTCTCTCCCTCTCTCCGCCCTACACCTATAAGATCAAATGCTCAATAATGAAGCCATGGTCCCTTTGTCCTGCAACCTCTAATCTGACTACCTCAGTTTGAAGCCTCCTCCTCTCCCACTGATCTCAACTCACTCACCAGCTGTCTTGCTACTGGCAATCTCAAAATCCACCATACATCCTTCAACGTCATTGTCATCTCTCCTGTTGGGAGATGGGATGGCAATGTCATTGAATCCCAACACTCGATCAGGGCTGTTAGCATCGCCTGATGCGCTTTGATAGACGGATATCCTAAGAAATGAAGTAGCCCTTCCTCCATCAAATGTTGATGGTTTGCTTTGGTCATCACTCGTTGTCGCTGCGAGCACCTCTGATCTCCTCTCCTGCATCCACAATGTCTCAAACCTCTGCAGTCAAGTCACACAATCTGTCAATTACCATGTCATTTTCTTTATCTCTTTCTGTCTCGGCCCCAAGTATCTTTTCATCCTCACTAAATATCTCACCTGACATCTTCCTCATTTTTTCTCTTCATCTTTCACCTCAGCAACACCACCCCTTCTCCACATCTTTTCCTTTTTATTCACTCTTTTCCAGCCTTGACGTCTTTATTCATTTCTTCTTGGCATGGTCGCCCCTTTTTCGGGATGTGACCGCTCCTTTCTTCTGGGTGTCGCCACCCTTTGGGTGGGGCCGCCCCTTCTCGGGGCACCATTGTCCCTTTGTGGGGCGCCACTTCCCTGTGGGGCGTCGCCACCCTCGAGGTGCGACCACCCTTTCCTGGGGTGCTGCCGCCCCTGCTTGGGGTGTCACCGCCCTCAAGGTGCGGGCGCCCCTGTCTGGGTCGCTACCACCCTTGAGGCACGACTGCCCTTGTGAGGGGTGTTGTCAACCCTCAGGCAGGGACACCCCTGTTTGGGGTGGGACCGCATCGGCTGGGGCATGCCCACCCCTGTTGGGTGCGACTTCCCCCGTGTCTAGTGGGGCCACCCCTCTGTGGGGCGCAACCACCCCTGAAGGTCTCGGTCGCCCTTCCATGGGGCATGGCCGCCTCTCTATGAGGCACGACCGCCCCTGTATCTAGCAAATTGGACGTATTTTCTCAACTAACATTTCTTTCCCCCCGTCCTTATTGGACGTTTCTCCCAACCCACTCGACAAAATCAAATTTTGTCTCCTACCCATTTTCCTATTGTACCTCAAAACCCAAACCCATGTTGTCAAAAATGCATTAAACTTCAAAATACATCTAAAAATGCTAAAATCACAAAAGGGGTTTTGGGCCTAACTTGGCGTAGGACAGCGTGCTCGACGAAAAAACTCTGCACCTCACCTACATGGTGAATGATCTCATCATCGTAATCATCCAACATCGTCCCTCTCCTGTCTTCTTCCTCTCCTCTCCTCTCCTCTCTTCATCAACTGACAGCTATCCAAATGAGGAATAGTAATTCTAGAATTTCTATTTATAACTTTCCCCCTCTTTTTAAATTTAGGGAATTTTTTTTCCTTTATTTAACTTTATTTTCCTCCAATTAATCCTCAAACTTCCACAAGTCGCCATTTGTGCCCCGTGTGTCGGATTGACTTCGTTCAAAAGGAAAACTTGCTTGATTTTTCGAGTTGTATCCTTCGTTCCTTCATATCGCAACGTCACTCGGGGCCCCTTTTTCTTCCCCTACCACCCTCTTGAGGGGGCATACCCTACCATACTCACCACACCACATTCTTGACCATTTTCCCACGTGATTGGGGCATCTCCTGTAACTCCCTTCCATTTGAGAAGCTCGTGCAACGTCTCCCATATTGGGGCATCTCTTTTTGTTAGTCACTTCCTCTATAGAGTCATCTGCATATTATTTTTCTTCGAAACACTGTTATTCTAACAATATTTCGAAGAGGGGCAAAATGTAGACACCTAAATTTGACCCTTTACACAAGGTCAAATTTATCCCTTTCATCAATCCACTTCATCCCTTCATCAAACATTAATCAAATTATTTATTTAATTAATATTCCCCCCTTTTTCCTAACGTTCTTAAGGTATTTAATTTAATCAATTAAATACTTTATACATAAGCCCACTTCATCTCTAAATTAAATAAATGCAATCAATTTATTTAATTTAGTCAATTAGTCATTTCAATTTTAAATTTATTCTTTCTCTCTCCTTGTCACATCCTCCAAAACCTTCTTCATTAAACTCGATTAATTTAATTAATATTTCATTAAGGTGTGCATATCCTTAATTAGGATTAATGTCACATCCTCCATAACTTGTCACTTGCCCCTAATCATCATTAATTAATCTAATCACCTGTTTGCACAATCCTAATCCTAATCACTTATCCCTTTTAACATGTCCTTAAGTCAACCTTCTTGGTACATACCTTTTTTGGGTTGACCTCTTCCCCATGTGAATTAAAAATTCACACTTATTCCTCCCATGCATTTGTTTTCCCCATGACATTTCATATGTCACATTGTACCCAAAGGACAAAGACATATTTTAGAGGAATCTTTTTTAACCCTTTAATCTCTTCCAAAAAGTTCACTTTTTATTTCTTCAAGGCCTTCCCCATTCCCCGTGTTGACAAGGGATGACTTTCTAAAAGTCATCATTTGTCACTTCAGCCCCATATGGGGCTAAGGAATAAATTTTTGTGGAAATATTCTCCCATCGCAAGGTACAAGTACCTTGGGACCACATGACCTCTTCCATGTCATTTGTACCCTCGCCATCTCACCTTGTCTTTTAGACACTTCACCTGCCACATGTCAAGATGTGAGGGATTGTGAGTTCTCAACTCACCATAGCTCTCCATCTTGGCCATGGTGGCTCAATCCAGACCGTTGAATCCTCTAGAGGATTCAATTTTCTCTATAAATAGCCCCCTCTTCTCATTAGTTTTTTTAGTCATCACATGCATACCAAACTTATGCTCTCAAGTCCCTCAAGCCATCTTAATCCATTTATTACATCCATCATAATTCTTGTATTTTCTTCTTATGAACCATTATTGCATCCACCCACCTCTATTTACCATCCATCTACCACCATTATTTCAATTTATCAATCCAAGGAGCACACATCAAAGCGACATCAAGGGCCAACCAAAGGATCAACTCAACACAAGGTATAATCTGTTGATTACTTTATCTTTATTTTGTGTGAGTTAACATAGCCCAATCTTGAGTTGTTAGGTGGTATTTTCTTATCTTGCATTCTAGTTCGTTTTTCATTTTAGATTAGTGTATTTCTCCCCTTTACAATTTCAATGCCATTATTGAGTTGGATGAGAAGAAAGGTGGTATTGCAAGATTGGAACCCTCTGATTTCCTTATTTGTGATAACATATCTGCCTTGAATTTGGTTGACATTAAGCCCCGTAATGGTCAGTTTACTTGGAACAATAGGAGAATGGGAGAGAATTGTATTCCTAAGAGACTTGATCGTTTCTTGGTTTCCTAATTTTGGGTTGGAGGATTGTGGTTTACTTGCTTTGAGATTTTGGACGAGAGGGGCTCATATCATTATCCTATTAAGTTATCTACTACTTTGGCACGTATTGCTTGGTCCCCCACTTTCAAGTTCCAACTTATGTGGTTAAGAGATTCTTCTTTGTAGGAGCATGTGGCTGAATGGTGGTTGAGTGGAAGACCTGCTCATGGCACTGCTATGTATTATTTTTCCAAATTGTTGCAATATGTAAAATATAGACTCAAAAGGTGGATTAGGCAGTGTTTTGGAAATATTTTTCATGATAAGGTTACTGCTCAAGCTGACTTGGATTCCATTTCTTGAGAGATAAGGGAATTTGGTCTTTCTAAGGATTTATTCAGGGAGGAGGCAATGGCTTTGAAAGCTTTAGAAGAGTGTGAGTTGTGCAAGGAAATTTATTAGAAACAAAAGGCTTGAGTGGAGTGGTTACAGGAGGGAGACAAAAACACCGCTTCCCTCTTCAACTCGGTGAAAGCTAGGAGACATGGTAATTATATGCCTATTCTTGTGAATGACAGGGGTGAACATTTATCTTCTTTGTAGAATATGTCTAGAGAAGATTCGCAGTTCTTTGCTTCTTTATTTAGAGAGGATTCTAAGGATGGTTTGGTGGAAGAAAACCATGTTTTATCTTGTATCCCCTCTTTGGTTACTGAGGAGATGAATGAGCATATTTTGGATAATATCTCGCTGGAGGAATTGGAGGCTACTATTTTCCAGATGAAGAAAGGGAAAGCCCCGAGCCCTGATGGATTTTTGATTGAATTTTGGGATATCATAAAGCTGGACCTTTTGGAGGTGGTTCATGAGTCTCAAAGGAATAATTAGATGTTGTGGGCTTTGAAATCTACATTCCTTGCTCTCATTTTCAAATGTAAGGGGGCGGATCGTCTGAGTCCATTTTGACCCATTTCCCTTTGTAATGTGGTTTATAAAATCATTTCCAAGCTGATTGTTGAAAGTCTGAAGGGATGGCTCTGAGGGCTTACCATTGAGGAACATAGTGGTTTTGTGGAGGATTGAAATTTTTTGGATGTGGTGGTCATTGCAATTGAGACCATTCATTCTATGGCTTCCTCAAAAGAAAAGGTTATGTTCATCAAGCTTGATATGAAAAAGGCCTATGATAGAGTTAAGTGGTCCTTCTTACGAAAAATTCTTATTACTTTTGGTTTTGTTGAGGAGCGGGTCCAATGGGTTTTGTGTTGTGTTACTTCCATTTCTTTCTTAGTGTTGATAAATGGCAAGCCTTCTTCTATTTTTAGTGCTTCTAGAGGCCTTCGTCAAGGGGATCCTCTCTCTCATATGTCACATCGTACCCAAAGGACAAAGACATATTTTAGAGGAATCTTGCTTTACCCTTTTAGTCTCTTCCAAAAAGTTCACTTTTTATTTCCTCAAGGCCTTCCCCATTCCTCATGTTGACAAGGGATGACTTTCTAAAAGTCATCATTTGTCACTTTCAGCCCCATATGGCGCCAAGGAATAAATTTTTGGGGAAATCTTCTCCCATTGCAAGGTACAAGTACCTTGGGACCACATGGCCTCTTCCATATCATTTGTACCCTCGCCATCTCACCTTGTCCTTTGGACACTTCACCTGCCACATGTCAAGATGTGAGGGCTTGTGTGTCCTCAACACACCATAGCCCTCCATCTTAGCCATGATGGCTCAATCTAGACCGTTGAATCCTCTAGAGGATTCAATTTTCTCTATAAATAACCCCCTCTTCGCATTAGTTTTTTTATTCATCACATGCATACCAAACTTATGCTCTTAAGTCTCTCAAGCCATCTTAAGCCATTTATTACAACCATCACAATTCTTGTATTTTATTCTTATGAGCCATTATTGCATCCACCCACCTCCATTTACCATCCATCTACCACCATTATTGCAAGTTATCAATCCAAGGAGCACACATCAAAGCGACGTCAAGGGCCAACCAAAGGATCAACTCAACACAAGGTATAATCTATTGATTATTTTATCTTTATTTTGTGTGAGTTAACGTAGCCCAATCTTGAGGTGTTAGGTGGTATTTTCTTATCTTGCATTCTAGTTCATTTTTCATTTTAGATTAGTGTATTTCTCCCCTTCACAATTTCAATGCCATTATTGAGTTGGATGAGAAGAAGGGTGGTATTGTAAGATTGGAGCCCTCTGATTTCCTTCTTTGTGATAACATATCTATCTTGAATTTGGTTGACATTAAGCCCCCTAATGGTCAGTTTACTTGGAACAATAGGAGAATGGGAGAGAATTGTATTCCTAAGAGACTTGACCGTTTTCTTGGTTTCCTATTTTTGGGTTGGAGGATTGTGGTCTACTTGCTTTGAGATTTTGGATGAGAGGGGCTCATATCATTAGCCTATTAAGTTATCTACTACTTTGGCACGTGTTGCTTGGTCCCTCACTTTCAAGTTCCAACTTATGTGGTTAAGAGATTCTTCTTTGCAAGAGCATGTGGTTGAATGGTGGTGGAGGGGAAGACCTGCTCATGGTACTGCTATGTATTATTTTTCCAAATTGTTGCAATATGTAAAATATAGACTCAAAAGGTGGATTAAGCAGTGCTTTGGCAATATTTTTCATGATAAGGTTACTGCTCAAGCTAACTTGGATGTCATCACTCGAGAGATAAGGGAATTTGGTCTTTCTAAGGATTTATTCAAGGAGGAGGCAAGGGCTTTGAAAGCTTTAGAAGAGTGTGAGATGTACGAGGAAATTTATTAGAAACAAAAGGCTCGAGTGGAGTGGTTACAGGAGGGAGATAGAAACACCACTTTCCTCATCAACTCGGTAAAAGCTAGGAGACATGGTAATTCTATGCCTATTCTTGTGAATGATAGGGGTGGACATTTATCTTCTTTGTAGAATATGTCTAGAGAAGCTTCGCAGTTCTTTGCTTCTTTATTTAGAGAGGATTCTAAGGATGGTTTGGTGGAAGAAAACCATGTTTTATCTTGTATCCCCTCTTTGGTTACTGAGGAGATGAATGAGCATATTTTGGAAAATATCTTGTTGGAGGAATTGGAGGCTACTATTTTCTAGATGAAGAAAGGGAAAGCCCCAAGCCCTGATGGATTTTTGATTCAATTTTATCAATAATTTTGGGATATCATTAAGTTGGACCTTTTGGAGGTGGTTCATGAGTCTCAAAGGAATAAGCAGATGTTGTGGGCTTTGAAATCTACATTCCTTTCTCTCATTTTCAAATGTAAGGGGGAAAATCATCTGAGTCCATTTTGACCCATTTCCCTTTGTAATGTGGTTTATAAAATCATTTCCAAGCTGATTGTTGAAAGTTTGAAGGGATGGCTCTAAGGGCTTATCTTTAAGGAACATGGTGGTTTTGTGGAGGATTGAAAAATTCTGGATGTGGTGGTCATTGCAATTGAGACCATTCATTCTATGGCTTCCTCAAAAGAAAAGGTTATGTTCATCAAGCTTGATATGACAAAGGCCTATGATAGAGTTAAGTGGTCCTTCTTACATAAAATTCTTATTACTTTTGGTTTTGTTGAGGAGTGGGTCCAATGGGTTTTGTGTTGTGTTACTTCCACTTCTTTCTGAGTGTTGATAAATGGCGAGCCTTCTTATCTTTTTAGTGCTTCTAGAGGCCTTTGTCAAGGGGATCCTCTCTCTCCTTATTTATTTATTCTTCTTGTTGAAGGCCTGGGGAGACTAGTGAAACACAATGTGGAATCGGGTTTTATCTAGGGATGGAGGTGGGGAAATGGTTTTCCTCAATCTCACCTACAATTTGTGGATGATACTACTTTGATGGGTATGACTAAGATCAAAGAAGCAACAAATTTGTGTAAGGCTTTTGATATCTATCTTATTGCTTCTGGTCAAAGGATTAATGAAGATAAATCTTCCATTTTCTTTTTCAATACTCTGAGGCTTATTCAACAAAGGATTGCTTGTATCTTGAGGTTTCAGATTGGTTCTCTTCCTTTAACTTATCTTGGCATTCCTATCTCTTTTGGTAGATTTCCCAGGGAGTTGTGACATAATATTTTGGACAAGTTTCATGTGAAGGTTAATCATTGGATTCATAGATGTTTGTCCTTTGTTGGTCATGTTCAACTACTAAAAATTGTGGTGCATGCTCTTCCTATTTATAGGTGCATGCTACAAGTGGCTCCAATTGGGTTTGTGAAAGATTTGGATTCTTTGGCTAGACAATTCTTATGGTTGAGTAGCTTGTCCTCTTTCAAGTGGAGCCTGGTGAGGTGGGATATTGTATGCAACCCAAAGCAATTTGGGGGTCTTGAATTGCGACAGTTGACTTGGTCTGAGTTAGCGTTGGCTGCAAAGCTTTACTAGAGGTGGTGTGTGGAGCAAGATCATATCTGGGCCAGGATTTTATCTCATACGTACCTTTTGGGGGTTTTGAAGGAGGAGCTTCCTAAGTATCCTCTAGTGGGGAAAGGTTCTATGATTTGGGGAAAGCTTAAGAAAGGGGCTGAGCTGTTCAAGGAGGGATTATTCTAGATATGTAATAGGGGAGTTGAGGCTCTCTTTTGGTTTGACTCTTGGGATGGATTTTCCCCCATTTTGCGCTAGTATCCTAATTTGGTGAATCTTTGCCAGCGCTTCTTGGAGGGTGGTTGGTCAAGGGTGATTGATTTTAAGACTTTTTATCCATGTGGGTAGATGGAAGTGGCTAGGTGGAAGGATCCTTGCAATTGGCCTATTGTCAGGTTAGAGGAGGATTGTGCTAAGCTTCAAAATATTTTGGCTAGTAGACAATGTAGTTCCCTTAGGGATAAGGATATTTTGGCTTGGAGCCTGAATCCTAAGGGTGCTTTCACTGTGGCTAGTGGATATCAAGAGTTGTTGTCTCGTAAGTTTGGGGGGTGGAGGTTCCTTGGTGGAAACATGTGTGGAACAAATTTTCATGGCCAAAGTGTAATTGTTTTGTGTGGACTCTGGCTTGGAATAGATGTTTGACTTGGGATTATCTTTAGAAGCAGGGATTCTAGGGTCCCTCTATTTGTGTTCTATGTGACTGTAGTGAGGAGGATTCTTCCCATTTGTTTTTCCATTTTCCTTATTCTAAGCTACTCTAGAATTTGTGGCGGGGTGTTTGGAAACATCAATGTGTTCATGCTTCTTCCCTTGTTGAGTTCAGGAGCAGTTTGGAAAGACCCCCTACCTAGGCCTCTAGATTGTGTGGTGGGTGCTGCCACAATAGTGTGTCTCAATTTTCATACGTGTTGATTTTTGCCTGAAATCATTATTTTTAGAAAAACTAATGATTTAGGTCTTGAAAGGCTCCATCTAAAGGGTTTTAATTGAAGAGGGATATATAAGACCCCCATAGATCAAACCCCCTTGGATATAACCCTTTTAGTATTAAATCATACCCACAATGGAGTCTCCTTCGCACCTATCAAAATGCTGGAAAAAATCACTTTTTCTTTACATTTTGAGGGATTAAATAATGACATTTAAAAACAATATTTTGCAATATTGTAGCCCTTGAAATTAGATTTCCAACAAGTATAATTTTGATATATTTTCATTTTATCATGTATTTAATTTTTAATTTTTACTAAACATAGGTTTTTCTTTGAACATCAAACTCTTTGTTGCACAGAGGTGGAAAATTGTAAACCATTGTAAAAAAAATTCAAAAAATACCCTTTCTCTAGGTATTGATTTCCTTGTTTCACCCAAAAAAGAAAAAATGGATTTTGATATATACACAACAAGTTAGGTTGTATGACACACACGTATGTCCAAATTATAGTTGCAGTGATTTCAATTTTTATGTTTTTGTTTGTTTAAAACTAGTTATTAAAGGAGATGCTAAAATATTCATAATTTATTTCAAAAAAATTGATTTTTTTTTAAGAATCTACACACAAATTGCCACAAATCACTAGTTCACATCATCTTCAAATTCTTAATGGTTTAGCTTCTATAGGTCTTAGAAGATGAATATTCCGTTAAAAATATTGGTGTAAATGTCCATGTTGGGCAAAAAGTGAGACACAATATTGTGATTTCACCTTGGTGCATTGGTCCTATATTCATCCTTTGGCAAATTTGGTTGGAAAGGAATCATAAGATTGTTTGTGGAGATAGGCTGATGGTTCAACATGTTTGGCATAAATTTGTTGGTATGATTCAAGAGACAATGAAAGTCAAATGTGAAGTGGCTTTTCCATTGGAAATAACTGATGATGAGATTGTGAACAAATTGGGCTTGCAGGGGTTGACTTCGGTCTCTGCTTGTGTCAGAATAGGTAGGAGGGCTAAAAAGAAGGTTCAAAGGGTTGGAAGATGGTTGCCTCCTTCGACGAATTTTCTGAAGATCAATATGAATGGTTCCTCTAGGGGTAATCATGGGCCTGCTGGGATTGGTGGAGTTGGAAGAGACTATTCTAGTTCGGTTATTTTCTTTTTCTCCATTCATAAAGGGCGACATTTTAACAACTTTATGGAGGGGTTGGCAATTCTCTAGGCTATTGAACATGCTTGTGCCTTGGGTTGGCATAAGATTGTCTGTGAATCTGACTCACAAATTATTGTTAATATGTTGCATGAGCAAAATGTGGTTGAGGTTAATTGGTAGATTGCGTTGGTGGTTTGACAATTTTTGCAAAGGTGCTCTATGTTGGAAGTGGTGTCTTTTTCCCACATCCCACAAGAATGGAATAGGGTTGTTGACTGTTTGGCTAAGTGGGCTTCGAAGCATGCAGATGATCGAAAGGTTGAGGGGTGGGGATAGTTATCCTTTGATTATTGCCATGATTTAGAGAGGGTCATTGCTAATGATATGGAGGGATAAGGTGTTGGTGGGTGTATGGATGGTGGTTTTTGTCTTGGATGGATGTTCTGATGCTTTCTTTCTTGGGAGCCTACGGGTTCCCTAATCTCTATGTACTATTAATTTCTTGATTTCAATAAAAAAATTACCCCTTATATTAAAAATAAATATGCATATAGGCTTAGTGATAATTTTTTGTCAAATCTTTTGTGAACCTACAATTTGAAACTCAACTTTAGGGGATTGTACACAATGTTTCATGTATAAGTTAATGATGAAGTAAATGGTTATGAGTGAACTCATCTACGAATATACAAATTTGTTTTACATCTGATGTTACATCATAGCCTACCATAAGTTTGCCTTATTGAGAGATTTGTGGTTTACAAGTTCAGTGAACTAGTGTGAAGACATAAAGTAACAACCTATCTTAGAAATTTCTTTATGCATAAGGTTTGGTTAAGTCATGTGACCAATCAATTTATATTCATTCTATAAAGATTTTTAGGAACACCCTTCTAAATTTGGTAGGACTTATAATGAAGAAGAGTCATCTCACTCTTATTGAAGTGGTTTTATTACTTGTCTTTGATTTAATCATAGGTTTGTGCCTTGTCTAGATTGTCTAGATTGTCTAGATCTAGATATGTGACTCATCTCTTATAATTAAAAGTAATAGAATCACAATACCATTGAAGTTTTTGATCCCATAAAACTACTTAATCTTATAAATGTCATCTTCCAGAAGCCAAACCAAAAACAAAACATTGTCCACGTGGCACTCGTTGCTACACAAGTTTATAAGTCATATTTAAGATTTGGACAAATGCAATGCCTTGTTCGACATGAGAAATGCCATGTGTACCCATAAAACCATTCACCAAGCAATCGGGGCAAAGAAAAAAATTATAGGCAATTAATGGGTTGGTCTGAAAAACAAACAGAATAAAAACCGAAAGCGTTGCTACGAGATGTGGGCTGTGGAATTCAAATATAGTTTATGAGGGTTTTAGAAGGGTTTAAATCAGAAGCGGAATTTTTCGTAAGATTTTGAAGGGTATCAGTATCAGTATCAGTATCAGTGATGTCTGCGCAAAATGCATTGACGAGGTTGGCGACAGCAGCCATTGGCATAGGTGCAGGGTTGAGCCTGCTCAACACCTCACTCTACACCGTAGACGGAGGGCACAGGGCCGTTCTGTTTGACAGGTTCAGAGGTGTCCTCGACCAGAGCGTGGGCGAAGGCACACACTTCTTGGTGCCTGGTCTGCAGAAGCCCTTCGTGTTCGAGATCCGGACGAAGCCCCGCACCATCAGCACTGTGACAGGCACCAAGGATCTCCAGATGGTGAACATTTCCCTGAGGCTGCTCGCCAGACCGGATGTGGAGGCCCTGCCCGACATATTTCAGCGCCTCGGCCTCGACTACGACGAGCGCGTACTGCCCTCCATCGGCAACGAGGTTTTGAAGGCTGTGGTGGCGCAGTTCAACGCGGACCAGCTGCTCACCGACCGCCCCTATGTCTCCGCCATGGTGAGGGAGGCCCTACTTCGCCGCGCTAAGGACTTCAATATTTTGCTCGATGATGTCGCCATCACGCACCTCTCCTATGGACCGGAGTTCTCGCGGGCGGTGGAGCAGAAGCAGGTGGCGCAGCAGGAGGCAGAGAGGTCAAGGTTTGTGGTGGCCAAGGCCGAGCAGGAGAGAAGAGCGGCGGTCATTAGAGCGGAGGGGGAGAGCCAGGCGGCTACGCTTATTTCAGATGCCACCGCCGCTGCAGGTTTGGGGTTAATTCAGCTGCGACGCATCGAGGCGGCCAAGGAAATCGCCACAACGCTCTCCAGGTCTTCCAATGTTGTCTACTTACCCCCCGGCGGCCCTTCCAGCAATTTGCTTTTGGGGTTGAACGCCAGTAAATAGGTACACTGTCTCGCACTTTTCAATAAATGCTTCTGATGAGAATACAAGATGAGTAAAGGTGGATTATGTTTTCTGATAGCCTTTATTTTTGAGAAACCGATCGATGTTCCTGATTAGTATAGGTCATTCAAAGGTCATCAATATTTTTGATGAATAAAGGTGAATTGTATCTGATGAGTAAAGGTCAAATCAATATTTTGGACGAGTAAATGTGAATTGTGTTTCCTGCTAGTTTTTATTTACATGTTTAATGTGCAGCAGGGTTTTACTGTGATTGAAGGTGGATTATAAAACATCAATATTTCTGATGAGTAAAGTCATTCAATATTGTGGACATGTAAATGTGAATTCTCTTTCCTGCTAGTTTTTATTTACATGCTTAATGCGCAGTAGGGTTTTACTGTGATTAAAGTTGGATTATAAACAATTAAAATTTCTGAAGAGTGAAGGTTAGTCAATGTTTTGGACAAGTAATTTGTGAATTCTCTTTCCTGCTAGTTTTTATTTACATGCTTATTGCAAAATGTGCCATAAGGTTTTACTCTGATTAAAGATGGATTAAAAATAACCATTATATCTGACGGGTAAAGGTCTACCAATATTGTCAGACAAGTGATTTGGGAATTGTCTTTCCTGCTAGTTTTATTTACTTGCAAAATGCACGATAGGGTTTTAAAGTGATTCAAGATGGATTAAAAACAATCAATATATCTGATGGGTAAAGATCAATCAATACTGTCAGACAAGTAAATGTGAATTCTCTTCCTTGCAAGTTTTTAGATACATGCATATGGGAAATGTGCAACAAGCTTTTACTGTGATTAAAGTGGGTTATAGAACAAACAGTATTTATGATGAGTAAAGGTCAATCGGTATTTTGGACAAGTAAATGTGAATTCTCTTTCCTTCTATGTTTTGTTTACATGCTTATTGTGTAGTGCTCTGTAAAATTTTGCTGTGATTAAAGATGGATTATAAAACAATCAATATTTCTGATGAGTACTAGTTTGTTCAATAAACCAATCAATATTTCTGATGAGTAAAGGTCTATCAAAGTTCAACCAATAGTTTGGATGAGTGAAGGTGGGTTGTATTTTCTGCTTGTTTTATATTTACATGCATAAGTTGCAATTCAGGTGAAAGTTTTACTGTGATACAAGGTGGATTATAATATAATTAATATTTCTGGTTAGTAAAGGTGAATTATATTTTCAGCTAGTGTTTTATTTTTTGACAAACCAATCAATGTTTCTGATGAGTAAAGGTGAATTTTATTTTTGGCTAGTTTTTATTTGCATGCTTATTAAACAATAGGTGCAAAGCTTTTATTATGATTAAAGGTTGATTGTATTTTCAGCTGGTAAGTTCTTTTGATAAACCAATCAATAGTTGAATTTCTGATGAGTAAGGGTGAGTTGTATTTTCCATTAGTTTTATTTACTTGCTTACAGTATAATGGGCGCAAAGGTTTTATCATGATTAAAGGTGGATCATATTTTTACCTGGCTTTGTTTCTTACAATGTGGAAGAAGGTTTTATCAATCAAATTATCTCTTAAGTAGCCCCTCTTGTTTATTCTAATAAGTTAGCTGTACTCAGTTTTAGTTACATCTTTATTGTGTGGTATGGGTGGAAGTTTTTTATGATTTAAGATGGACATGTTTCAACTAATTTTGCTTATTGTTTTGTGGAAAAGTCTTTATTATTTAAATTATTTCTTCATTTGTTCTTCTTTTCTATTTCAATATATTGGTTGTCTTCATAGTTTTTATTATTTAAATTATTTCTTCATTTTTTCTTCTTTTCTATTTTAATATATTGGTTGTCTTCATAGTTTTAAGACCCTAGACATGCCATAAAATATGAACTAATCAATCTAGAAGAATAGGAAGGCTGGTATGTGTTGAAGTTAAGGATTTTCTCAAGAGGTTAAACTGTAAAGAAAAATTCAAAAAGGGATATTCAGGCAAGTCCGTCTTCTGAAACTATCCCCATTCCTTTATAATATCCCTAACTCAAACCATGAGGATTAACAGCATATTGGCTGTCCTTTCCTTGGATTACCCAAGAGGAAGAGGACTTAGAGCATCATTGGGTAAGTATTGGAGTCTTTGGCTTGTTCGCAATTTTATTCTTAAGTTTTGTGCATGTCTTTTTATACTACTTAAGTGAACTTAAGTTATTTTAAGTTGAGGGCACATCTTTTTAGGCAACTTAAGTGACTCACAGCCAAAAGGATTAAAGTTGTCCCCTATTTATGTACTTTAAGTGACTTTTAAAAAGCATGTGACAAAAGGCAAAAGGGGGCATAGGGTTTCAAGGAGCTTATTGGATCAATTTTTAGGTTTTTAATGTGGAGCTTTGGATTAAGAGGTGGTGATTCAAGGGCTGAGATTAATTCATCTCTTTGGGAGTTATTATATAACTCTCTAGGGTTCTTTTAGAGATGATTATGTTTTGAGTTTTCTGTTTATTGCTGCTGCAACTTGGCTTAAGGTCTGAAACCCTTGAGTATCTGTGGTTTCAGAGAGACATATGGACTCCCCCTAGTCAAAAAGGTTTGTTTTGGTGGAAGAGCCTTGGTTTATGAAACCCTAGAACATTATCTCTTCTGGGCTGCAATTGTTTATCAAGTTTTGAGGCCGATTTAGAGGTGAAATTCAGAGTTGAAGGTTCAAATTTGGTTCAACTATGGCATGGCATCTTCACATTTCTGAGCATTCTTGAGGACAGCAACATAGGTGCAAGTAAATCAGACCTAGCGCTACCTTGTCTTGGGAGTTTGTTGACATATTTGAGGGCGGCTAGGGTTTGAACAAAGACTGAGGTATTTTATATCTAAAATTTGCATACTTTATTCTTCCTTATCTCAGAAAAATTAAAGAAAAAACATTGTGTTTCATTTCTGGAGTTTCTGGGCAGAAATAAGAGGATTCTCTGTACTTTCCCTAAGTTCAATAATACTCAGAAATTTATTTCTTTTTAACGGAAAAATCAGATCATCAATCTGATTGTAAATCTGAGTTTGTTGTTGAAATTATTATATGCAAATTAAGTTCCAGATTTTTCTGTGCCCTAGTTTTGGAAATATTGTTATTTTTCTATTATCCCTATTTGGGAATATTACAGTTACATACAATTTTTCTGTTCAAATATTATTTTTTGAATTTTGAGGGTACTTCTAGGCTGTTATTTTTCTATTCAAAGTAATTTCAAACATTATTTTAAAGATTTTGTGGGTACTTCTAGGTGTTCCCCTTCTGCATTCCAGCCTTCTTGGAGAACTTAAGGTTAGTTAATATCTTGTGTATTAAAGCATCTAACAATTTGTTGTGATCAATATTTTTTTGTAAAATCTAATTTTGAAAGTGATATCAGTAACTTTTTTCTAATGGTAAGAGACCCTTAACTTGTCAAATGCCATCACAACTAATAGAACCCCATCAGGTATGTAGTGTTTTAATTTTCTGCCCTTGGGTTGACCTCAAAACCAACCTACAAGTAAACCAAACCAGTTTATTCTCCATTAAAAACAAAAGGATTTTGTCTTTTCTTAAGCTGTATAATAATATTCTCAAATTAGAAATGTTGAAGAATTATTACGTTAGGTACCAGAATTTTAATGTTGTAGAGATTGAATATTTAGGAATCATCAAAAGTAATAGCTCAATAGTTGCTATAGTCCTTACCTCACCACATTTATCTTTCAGTAAAATTAACCAGCAGTGATGGTATACAAGAAGGCCCTTTGGACACCTAATTGCAAAACTTAATAACATATTAGTACCATACCAATGTGTTCTACTGATGAACTGTAAAAGGTGGTTTTTAGATTCAGATTGCAAAACTTTTTCAACAACCTTCACATTTCCCTATTTTACAAGAGTTGCCTCGATGGGAGGATGAAACCAATGTTTCGAAAACCAAACTCATTCATGTGAATCCTGTTTCAAGGCTTTTCATATATTTGGTACACAGAACTGCATGAGACTTTCAGAGCTTAGTATTTCATCAAGAGCAATTGTCAGCTCCCTTTGTACAGTTGGAGTTCAATTCAATTGCTCCAAATGAGATTATTGTGCTGGGATGAATTCCAGGAGCTCCTAAATTCCAAGCAGTCGTCACCGCCTAGTTCAAAGAGCTTAGTAACAGACTGACAGTCATATAGAAAATTGCATGCTTGAGTTTTTAACGAGTTTGATCTATTGATTAAAAGTATTAGACCAGCCATTCTACTGTAAGCTAAACTGATTTGACTGATTATGTTTCTTTTTAAGTACTTGTTTTGTATACAACATATTAGAGTTCTATACAATTCTTTTAAATGTGTTAGCTGATGAACATGTCAATTACCATTGCAAATTTGGCCATGTAATGTGATTTTTTTCCTTTGGGATTCACTTACAGGTTTATTTGTACGCATCACAGCAGATCATCTGTACCTTTATAATAGGTAGACTTATAATGCTTATGTCTCAGACTGACTGGAAATGCACTACTATCTGCAACTTGAAAATGTGTATGCATAAGAGCATTCATTCCAAGAATGGGCAAAAAATGGTATTGCCAAGAAATAATTAAGATCCATTATTTGACCATTCTAACGCAAGAATGGATTCACAGTATTAGGTTAAACCTCCCAATTATAAATGCAAGACAACATATAAACTAAACAGACCTAGAAGGTGGCTTCAGGGGCATGCAAGTACTCATTTGAGTGGCATGTGTTGATGCAAAATGAAGTTAAATGGTTCATGGATGCAGGTTGTTTGCCAATTCAAAGAATAACCTGTTTGTGTTTTCAAAGTGAATTTCTGAACGTTGATTTCCTGAGGAGGTAGCTGGACTAAGGCTTCTGGTTGATATTTCTCCTACTCCGATAGAGGTGCTTCTTGGAAAACATGAGCTAGCTAGTATTGATTTTACATTCGAAAAATGTTGACCCACCCCAAAACTTGCATATAGTCTACAAAATCTTCAAGAACGGTGCAAAGTTTAGAATCCAGTCAAAACCTTTTTGGTCATCTCTCCTCCATTGTTGCTATGTCTTGTTTCCACATATCAACCCTGAATATTTTGGGGACATGCCATCAAGCACCATATCTATTAAGCATGTTGTGCAGAGGTGAGCCAATTGATCGTATCAAATGGCATGGTAAAATGTGAGTCTAAGAAATTATCTGCATTTGATCTATATAGCATTACCAATGAATATATATTGGACTTAAGTTTACATGGTTGCAATTTTTCTGTGGTCTTTTGCATCAATTGTGCTGGGAAGTAATTCTACATTAGATAAGTCCTGCTATCAGGATGGCGCCTTTTTCTAACTAGCTTAGAAAATTTTGCATACCTGATATGGCCACAAGAACAAAGAATCTGAGTAGCAGTATCATACATAGAAGCATTTGGTGCTACTCTACATTTCTAGGATGAGCTTGGCAAAACGAAAGGAGTATATGATGAAATTTGAAGCATGCGCAATAATGAAATGAGTTCAAACCTTTCGAGGATTTGATCACTACATTAGGAAATTTGCCACAACTATTTAAGAAAACTTTATTAACAATGCAGACCAATATTCCATCTAACGCTCTATTCAAATTCAGAAACACTATACAATGTAGACCAATATAGCGTAAAATATTTAGCAGCACTTCAGAAATCCTATGTAATAAGCTCTTTTAGGGTGTATAGTTTTCTTTTCAAAATAGTCAAAAGATTTGGCAAAATCAAACTGTAAATTAGTTAATCAACCTTAAGCTAGACGACAAGATAGTTATGCTAGGAAATAGTTTCATCAACTAGCATATCAATTTTGGTTTTGCATGAATTAACAACATTTGGTTAGATAAAAATAATTCATGGCTAGGAAGGATTCTAAAATAATGTAATGATATAAAGAATTGTGAGGAATTGTTGTGATGGACAAGTATGTATTAGATTCAGCAATTTCTTTATTCAGCAATTTCTTTCATTTGAGTTCTTTTACGACTAATGGTGAAAATTTTATACCTTGCCACGAGTAATGTTGTAAATTGCACACATTGTTGATTTTCATTGATTTTGGCGCTTCGTAACTTTGTCTTTAAGTGTAATGACTAGCATATAAATAGTATATTTAAATGTAAAAGTTGGTAAATCTCCTTTGTCACGACAAATTAAGACCTCATACATCTTAAAGGGTTGATTTTGACTTGGGTTGATTTTGTGGGTATGGAAATGAACTTGGATCAAATCAATGGGCATAAATTTGACCCCAAAACTTTCAAAATTAAAATTTTAAAATGGGACTAAGTTGTTTGTAGATAAACATAAGTAGTACTTCAATGTATAAATTGAGTTATTCTAACTATTATGTGATATTTTACTTACTAGATTTGATTCCTCCTTGAAAATAATAACAAAGCAAATAAACATAGATCGAAGCTAAAATAAAATGAGAGCATGCATAGAGTACAAATAGAAGCAAAACTTTAAAGTCATTTGAAGTAGATATGTAATGGGAGAAGGTTGGAAAGTATTGGGAAATCTATTGGAAGGAGTTTTGGATATGCATAAAGATCTTAGGAATTACATTTCAATAGAAGCAAAACTTTAAAGTCATTTGAAGTAGATATGTAATGGGAGAAGGTTGGAAAGTATTGGGAAATCTATTGGAAGGAGTTTTGGATATGATCTTAGGAATCACATTTCAATAGTGACTTGTTAGGCATGCTAATGCCCTACAATCATAGGAGGATATTATTGGTTGACAAATTTGCCTATGACCTTAATAGGACCATGGCTTTTGACCATGCTTGCCTAGTTTTGTGTTGATGTAGCATGATTATAGAAGTGATTAATGTGTTTAGAAGTTGTGGTATAAGTCTACAAAAGTTTTCAGGGGAAGAAGAATTAGTGCATATCTGGAGCTTGCTTCACTTAAGCCTTTGTTTTGGCATGTTTTAGCCCAATTTAGATTGGATGTTAGGTGTGTGATTTTATTATGCAAATGTATAAGAGTGATGTGTGCAATGGTGATGGGTAGGCGTAGGCTCTAGAAACTTGCTAAATTAGGAAAGTGTGCATGAGGTGTTGTGTTAGGAGGAACAAAGTGATGGAGTGATGCTCAAAATTGTGCCTAAGATCTTTAATGAAGTTTCAACCTCATCCTTCAATTGAATTCTTGTGATTGAAGGTTGACAACTAAAGGAATTGGGGGTTGAGGGAGCTTCTTAAAATAAACCAACTTAGGAGAATGTAATATTGGAAGGCTTAGTGAGGTTGAGGGTTAAAATAAATTGATTTGGGTGAATGCATTATTGGAAGACTTAGTGTGGTTGAGGATTAGGGTTTTACTAACCATTGGTAGGAGAGAAAAAAATAAATTGGTGCAGGATGCTCGACTATGTTATATTGTAGAAAATAGGGTACTTGGTTTTAACAAAAGGGATCCAAGTTGGGTGATTTGGTACATTCTTAAATGGTTGTAGGCTTAGAAATAGTCCAAATGAGGCATAATTATACATAGGGGTGAACCCCAAAATGGGTACAAAATGTGGAGGGAAAAGTGCATATTCAACTCTATACATTGCCCACACTTTTGTGCATGTGTGATTTACAATGAAACATGTTAAATTAAAACATTATTTTTTTAAAACACTTGATAAGATGATATAGAGAAGGATATTAAAGACTCAAGCTCCTTGTCATTTGTTTATTTGAAATATTTGTTAAAATGATACATCAAAGGATATTGTAGAGTCAAGCCTTTAGTCATTTGGTTATCTTTTGCTTGAGCATCATATTTGTATTTGTAACGAACACAAGAGGAAGAAATTAGCATTTGTCAATAGTTTTCACAATAATTGTCACTTCTAGTCGAGGGGTTAAGGGGACCTTAAAATAAACCATTTTGGGTTAATGCATTTTTGGAAGACTTAGTGAGGTTGAGGGTTATAATAAACCAATTTAGGTGAATGCATTATTGGAAGATTTAGTGAGGTTGAGGGTTATAACTAGCAATCGCACATTGGTGTGCAATGGGTACGTCTAAGAAGGGTGGAAGGTCAATTATGGGAAATTTTGGTCTATTTTTTGCATACATTTGTGTAGCACATGAGTTCAATTGGTATGTCATTTAGAAAATGATGTTTGTGCAACAAAGGTCTCAATGGAGAAGTGATAGCTTCAAATCAGCGATATATCCACTTATAAAGATCTAAACATGATTGAAACAAAATCTCTGAATCATGAAGATAATCAAGCTCCGTTATCAATTGGTTCATATTATGTTTGCAATAGGGAGAGAGGGAGAGAGAGGGAGATAAGGATACAAGAGGGAGTGATAGAGGGGGGAATAGAGAGAGAGAGAGAGAGAGAGAGAGAGAGAGAGAGATGGGATGAGCTTCCTTTTCACATCGCAAATATTTGACCCCGTTTCAACGACAAAAATGAACATAGAACATTATTTCCATTGTCTTGCATCCCTTCTAAGATAATTTGAACTGTCAATGGCCAAAGTTAAACTACTCAGTTTAGATAGGGAATGCCTTCAATGTAAAAATAATTGAAATAAAGTTTGTTTAATAGGTTCAACATATTCAACAATAGTTATATGACATTTTGCAAAAGATCAATGCCATGTAAAAGTAGCATCATGACCAACATAGGGTACTGCATCATTTTCAAGTTGGTGACAAAGTATAACTATATTTACTGAAAATGAGACTAAATACATGCTATCATAAGTCAAGTATCTTTTATACCTCTTGCAAGATCTTTGATCTTGATTACAAAAAATGCCACTCAGAAAGAAGTATGCCTACCATATTATTTGGATAATTAATTTTTTTATGAAGGGGATATCTTAGAGCACTCGTATACATTCATGCATATGAACACATAGATTTCTCGAACTCTCTTTTTATTCATATAATTTATTCAGCCCAATGTCTTATCTATCCCTACTCTATAGTGCATAATCTTTTCTGTCATATCTCATCTATAGGTTGCTTGTCTTTTCAATTTGATGGCATATATGTTGGTAAGTCAATTTTTTGTACTATAAGACAACTATTTGTCATGCCCATGCTTGTTTGGTTCAGTAGTATTGATAAGGTCCAAACCATTGAGATGGCAAAACTACCAACATTCCCCTAAACTTGAAAACATAATCTTGTTCTTGAGACACCCTAATGAAGAACATGTTGAGCTCAAACACAATGCAGAATGTGGACTTAAAACCATAGAGTTATTGTAAAATCATTGTTTACTTAAGGTATAGTCATTAAGCAATAGATGATTTTGCATTTCAAGTGGTAACTAAGAGCATTGGATAAGGCATAGTTAGCAACTTACCTGGTTTAGCAAAACAAGCACAATACATTGGACCTCCAACTATCTAGTGGAGAGAACCCAATCAAAATTTTAATCTAAAAAAAACATGAAAATACAAAAAAATAAATCAAATGTTGCAAGAATATTGTTAGTACCATATGCCATTTGACTTAAAATGCTTGCAATTAGAAACTTGTACTACACCACTTGACAACAACTACAATCTAGAGAAGGTATGTAAGGCGTGACCTTGAAATAGATTATATAAATACGAGATTCTCACCCTCTAACTAGAGGGCATTGTCCTAGCATTTGTGACATGTTTGAGTGATTTGCATTTTGTATTGTCATTTATTTAAAAGGCCCCCTAGGCAATTTCAATCTATTTCCCATAAATCTTTGCTATGTCAGTTCTATCTTTATAATTAATTGAAGATGGCTCTCAAACTCCTACGAGCTTGTGGCATTCCATGATAAAAAAAGATGCCGCCTCATCTCAACTATCTGAGTCAAGTATACAAGAATGGGGCAATGGATCAATTATAGAACAATAGAACAACTAGATCGGTGTGATGGATCAATTGTAGAACAATAGAACAAACACCATTCCATTTGGTTGATAGCACTAGGTTCAAAGAGAGTGTCTTTGAAGAGCAAACTGGAAGATTTGATTTGTCTAAATGAGGTGAGTTTGATATGACAAAAATTTGATGGTGGAGTTTTATGTAGGAAGGCAAGTTTATAGTATGAAAAAAGATACAGGTCCATTAAAGAAAGCTGTGAATTTGGGGGCAAGGTCCATGTGTCAACCACAACATCACGAACGAAGGTGCAATAAACTGCAAGAGCTTCAAGAAAGGTGCAAGACACATTTATAAATGGTGATCCAATGAAGACTTACCATTGCTAAAGATTGCAGCAAGGTAGAGGGGAAGACCCTAATGCAACACTTTTAGTTGCAAAACTGTAACAAACATATCTTTTCCACAACAAAAAGAACCTAGTGGACGGAATTTGCAGAGCTTCACAACAAAATCAATGTGAAAAACCAAAAAGCAGTGAATGAGAAAAACCAAACATTCAACGATGTAGATGGTTTTCATCGTCTTGCATCCCTTATTGAACAACGTGCGTCTTGGATGGACAAAGTCAACCGACCTTTGTTCAAATAGGTAACATCTTCAATGTGAATAAACCAATTTGGGTGAATGCATTATTGGAAGACTTAGTGAGGCAAAGGGTTGGGGTTTTATTAACCATTGGTAGGAGAATAATTTAAATTGGTGGGGGACACTAGCTATATTGTGCTGATTTCCAAGAGGACATAACATTTTAGAAAATAGGTGACAAGCTATTGACAACAAAAGGGATCCTAGTTGGGGTGATTTGGCACTTCTTCAAATGGTTTGAGGCTTAGAAATAGTCCAAATGAGGCCCTAATTATATCTAGGGGCAATAGACCCAAAAATGTTGTATAAAATGTGCATAGGTGTTCAGAAGAAACATTCCACACTTTTGGTGAGCTAGGTAGTTTAGGGATTGAGGGGAGCTTCTTAAAATAGACCGAATTTGGCAAATGCATTATTGGAAGGCTAAGTGATGTTGAGGGTCAAAATAAACCAATCTAGGGTTATAGTTTAACTAACCAATGGTGGGAGAAGATGACTTAAATTGGTGGGGGACACTAGTTTGGGTATGTTAATGTCCAGGAAAGAACATTGTAGAAAACAAGGGATGAGTTGTTGACAACAAAAGGGATCTTAGTTGGGTGTTTTGACACACCTTCAAATGGTTTTAGACAAAGAAATAGTTCCAAATGAAGCTTAGGGGATGAACCCCAAAAATGGGTACAAAATGTGGAGGGAAAAGTGCATGTTTGAGATTGTATTTTCCCCACTTAATGTGCTTATGAGTTACAATGAAACAAGTATGTTAAAGTGAATAAACATTTTTTAAAAATACTTGATAAAATGATACATGAAAGGATATTGTGGAGTCATGCTTTTTTGTCATTTGTTTCTCTTTTGATTTACTTGATAAAAGGATACATCAAAAGATATTGTGGAGTCACGCTTTTTGTCATTTGTTTCTCTTTTGAAACACTTGATAAAATGATACATCAAAGGATATTATGGAGTCAAGCCTTTTGCCATTTGCTTATCTTTTGCTTGAGCGCCATCTTTGAATTTGCAATGCACACAAGAGGAAGAAGTTAACACTTGTTAGGAGTGTTTGAAAGAAGAATTTCACTTCCAATGATTATTATAAATTGTTTAGAAGTGTTTCACTTCTGATAATTATTATAAATTGTTTTCAGCAAGTGTTTCACTTCTAATAACTATTAGATTTTGATGAACATGTCAAGATGGGAAAGTTAGGGATCCTTGGGGGATTGTTTAAATTGAAAGAAATGCAAGAAAGTGCTACATCTGATGTTATAAGAGTGAGAAATATGGTATGAAAGAGGCGCTTGTATATGAGTTGTGATGGGGCCATTGTGAGAACGACTATGAAGGAGCCACCTATATGTGGATTTGGTTGTGATAGAGCCACTTGTATACAAAGTGGTTTGATTATGGCGAAGCCGTCATAATTAAAATGGCATGGTTTTGATAAAGCCCTCATAAAAAAAATGTTTGGTTGTGATGGAGCCATCTCAAACAAAATGGAATATATAGGAGAGTTTAGAATCCTTGTTAAGTTGATTGTGCGCAAAAGTACACAATTACTTTAAGAAAGATGAAAAGGTGATGAATGGAATGGGAAATTAGTTTCTAGAGGAGAATTTAATATGTTTAGTGTAATATATAAAGGTGTAAAGAAGAAGCATGAGGGGATTCTTGCCCCCAAGAATAAAATCCTTAGAGTACTCCCACAATAAGGGCAAGTATAAAGGCATCTTGAGTGTAATGTCCCCAAATTGGGAATGCCCTAAACTTTCCCTAATTCCTTAATTTAAATAAACAAAGGGGTTAGAGAATATCTTTCACTTGATTGAAGTCTTGATTGAATCCTTGCACACAGATTATAATCATTTACCACAATCATATTGATTAGTAGATTATAATCACTTACCACAATCATACTGATTAGTAGATTATAATCATTTACCACAATAATATTAATTAGCAGATTATCATAATTAAATATTAGTAAACTCATGATCAATCATTAATTCAATCACAAAGCATTTTAGCATCCTTATAGGAGAATGTGACTCGATGGGGTGCCTATGACCCATCTTGCCAACCCTTTCCCTCTTTCTATGATTTGGCCTCTTGCAACGATTCACCACGATGGAGGGCTCAGATTACAACAGGTGCCCTGAAAATGCCATCTCTCCTAAGCCTAAAGCATTGTACCATTGGTACCCCAAATGGATACCCCCTTGGCCTCCTTGGGACTACTTGGTCCCCCTATTATGGGACTACTTGGTCCTCCATCTTGAGGTGGTGTACTTAGGAGAGTGCCCCATCATCGTTCCCCTCTTGTAATCTCAATCTTCCTTATTATGGCCAACATTCAAATCACATGACAACCAATATTACTCATATTTAAGGAAGCAACCATTGCAGTAATGCATCATTAGTATCTTGAATATCTAATGAACTAATCACAATCACTCACACGAAATTATGTTGCACCATATAACTATAAATCAGATCTCATATTGCCAACTTAGGAAATCGGATTGCTGCACAATTGTTAATTAATTGATTATTTCTGACTTAGAAGATGCAAACATCTATTCCTTTTATCCAATCAGATGGTCATTGTCTTAGTGTTCAGATGTTTATTGATTTTTCAGATTGGGTCAGCTTCCTCTCCGATCGATTTGTTCTCAATATTAAGAAGATATTGCTTAAAGTGAAACAAATAGATTAGTTTCAATTGAATAATGACTAATAAGGATTAATAATTGCTGCAAGCATCATTATTACGCAATCATATTATATATATATATATATATATATATATATATATATATATATATATATATATACCTCTTCTTATTCACATATATTTGTACTTGATATCTGCTCTGTAAATCCTCCCTTTTATATCTCTTTTAAATTTGCATCCGCCTCTTTTAGATATGTATATATCTCCTTAGATTTGCATATTTTATCTTTACTTTATCTCTCCTTATATCCTTTCCTTTGTTCCATTTTTGAGTACAGATTATTATTTATTTTGAATGCTATATCCTCAATGATCCTCCCTTTGAAGAGTTCCTTTACATCCGACACGATGGGAGGGAGAGACACAATTGTTTATCATACCCCTCCTTTGGTAAGGGGCACATCCCTCTATTTTGATTGTTGTTTCGAGACTGTTCGTTTAATTATTAATTATTAATTATTACCTTTTAGTTGCCGCCCTTGACTAGTTGCTAATTGATTAATTAATCCTCCGAGCGGTGGTCTTTGATTACATGCTTGCAATTTATTTAGAGGCTGTGATTTGTTACTTGGAGTAGGGCATGGCAACCACTTCATTTTTTGTCCTTTAGTGCTTTGCCTTTATTCAACAACTTTAATCCTTCTGACGATAGTTTTAGAATACTTTGTCTTGTAGCGATTGCTAAATATTTTAATTGTTGATTTAAATCAGAGGTGCATGTCATTGAGATGGAATAAGAATGGGAATATAATAAATAAGAGAAGATAAATCTATAAAGTGAATAGAGATTGTATAAATAATGTTGGGATGATGCCCCCAAGGATATGTACTCATAGTTGGTCCCATGTGGTTGGCTCCCCAGAATAAGCAAATGTAGGGGAGAAAAAGAGGAAGTATAACTCAAAGGAGGATTGAGGATTGAGGATTGAGTTATATGAAGAGGGTGTGAAATATGTGTATGAAGATATGTGAGAATATATGATGGTATAAAAATTTGGGATGACTTGAGATGTAATGCAAGATAGAAGCATGTGACTAAGAATGACGTAAACATGAATAAAATGTGTGAATGAACATGACAAGTTTGCAAGATAATGTGGAATTTGAAAAGGAGAGAGGTATGCAAAATAGAAAGTGTTAGGAATGGATATCAGATGTGGGGACAATATAGAAGTAGGATATCTTGGAGCTAAAGCAAGGTGAGATAATGTTTTCAAGTAGGAATGGGTAGCATGGTTGGTTAAGGGCTTTGGGTTCGTCCCATATAGGTCCCGAGGTCGACTCACGCTCCCGGATGATACCTGGTACGAGTCATGTCAGGGGTGGTGATACTTGGTACGGGTCGTGTCGGGTGCGGTCTGTGCCTCTAGAGGACTAGTCTTGCCTTCGGTTGCCTCCTCCATCCCCCAAAACCTAGCAAAAAGTAAGACCAGGGCAAGGGTGGTGGAGCTTGCTAGACGGAGTCGCGTGGATACCTTTGGGTAATAAAAAAAAGTAGGAACAAAAGGATATATTGGAAATGCACTTCAATTTATCTTATGTGTTTTAAGTCTATTTTTTTCACAAAGTTTAAGGATTGCAAGGCCTTGGTTGAAAATAAATAGTTTATAAGGTAAGGGTGTCAAAATCTAACAATGGGGATGAATATATTCGATAAGCATGCAAGTATTGTTCAACAAAATACTACACTATATACACTTTAGTAGAATGGGGTAATATAGAGGATGAACCAAACCTTGTTAGAAAGACCCAAAAGTATACTGTGATACACAATTAGATTGACATTTCTACACACATGTTGTAAGTATTACTTGTTATTTGATTAATATATCTTGTTTTGTTGTTGTTTATAAGACACATTATGAGATGTGGATGGTTAGAAAACTTGTTTCACATTTAAAGTATTTGATTGCGAAGCTTATGTTCATGTGTAAAGAAAAGTGATCTAAACTAGATTGAAAAGTACATAAATACATCTTCATGTGATAAAATGTGAATGTAAAAGGTTTGAAGCTTTAGAAATCATTAACCTAGAAAATGATATTATTTAGAGATGTGGTTTTTAAGAAATTTAGAGGATTTTTAGATCTTATACAACCAAAGGAGAAAGAAGGAAGCCAAACAATGCATTTTAAGACTAAGGTCAAGAATCAAGAAGGTGCACATTTGCAAGAACATAATGACATATTTGAGGAATGAGAGGAAGAAGAGGGTCCAAGTGGAAGTTTTGAGTAGGATGCATAGAATGGGTAGTTTGGGTGTGTAGAAGTACAAGCATAGCCTCTTACTCCAACCTTGAGAAGATCCACTAAACAATAGAATTCAATTGACAAGGATAGCCCACAAGATTTCTATTGTGTATTTATTTTATTAAGTATTGATGATGAACTTGGATCTTTTAGGGAGGCTATCTCTTAAGAGGATAGCGAGTCTTGGATGTAAGCCATGCAAATGGAGATGATGGCCTTAAATAGATGTGACAAATGAGATCTTGTTAGTTTGCTCAAGGGTAGGAAGCCCATTGGTTGTAAGTGGGTCTACAGGAAGAAAATTAAAATAAATATTTGTTAGAAAGGTATAAAGTTAGATTGGTGGCCAAAGGCTATTCACAAAGAGAGGGAATTGTTTTTGATTAATTTTTTTCTCATTTTGCTGATGTGTCTTGTATTAGATTCTTGTTATCTAATGCTTCAACATTTACTTTTGAAATAGAAAAAATGGATATTAATATTGTTTTCTTGCATATAGATCTCAAAGAGGAGATTCATAGGTGATAGGCATGCAACTTTATTGTTAATGAGAAAGAACATTTAGTTTGGAAGTTAAAATGATTATTATATGGTCTAAAATAATCACCTTATATTTGGTATCAAAAGTTTGATGCCTTCACATTGAAATTGGGTTTTGTTAGGGGCAAGGAATATCATTTTGTACATAGAATTATTGATGATCAAATTCTAATAATTCTCTTATATGTGGACAAGATGTTATTAATTGGCAACAAGAAGGGGATGATTAGGGAGCTCAAAAATTAGTTTTATGGGACATTTGATATGAAGGATTTAAGGGATGAAAAATATATTCTTGGCATGGAGATCAACAATCAACTAAATATAAAGTTCTGGTTAAATATAAGCTATTGCAATATGTTGATATCATTTTGTAATAGTTTACTATGCATGATTGCAAATCTAATTATTCCTCTTCGTATTGGAACTAATATTATATTAGATATGTATTCTAAGTTAGATGATGATGTTGAGGATATGTTTAATGTGCCTTATGCTACTATTGTTGGTTTAGCTTGATATATGCAATGGTTTGCTCTAAACTTTATATTGTCCAAGCAATGAGAGTCCTAAGCAAGTCTATGTTCAACCCTAGTAAGAAGCATTGGACTTAATTAAAAAGGTCAAATATTTTTGACGGACTTATGATTATTTTGTGTTATCACATAACTAATGTGCTTAAAATAATGGACATACAAGGCTGGCTTTGAGGATGCAATTTGGGAAGGTGACTTGGATGGTTTAAGGTCCACTAGTGGTCATATGTTCTTTGTTTGATAGTCGAGTAAGTTGGATGAATAAGAGGCAAGCCCACAATTGTTTTTGATAAGATAAGCAACATTTACAGGGTGTTGTACCCTTTACATAGAAAACCCAAAGGGCCAAAGGAAAGCATAGTTCAAGCAATTGAACTAGAAGAACAAACAAAAACAATTGACAAACAGTTGTAGAACAAAGAAAAAATTAAACAACCCCTGAAACAGAGGGGTCAAGACTGGCTCCCTGAACTCGAGGCGAAGAATTGGCAATAGATTTGGGGAGACCCTTCTTCCTCCTTAGCACAACCGACCAGGAAGGCTCAGAGTTGAGGACCAACGAGTGAGGCGAGAGGAGTAGATCCTCAACAACCACCCCGGGAGAGGAGCGGATCCTCAACAACCACCTCGGGAGAGGAGCCACCACGTAGTGAGGGAGCCGATAGCGAAGCAGAGGAGTTAGGAGCAAACGAAGGTCCAGTAGAGTCGATCAGAGAAGGACATTTAGGTTTTGACAGTTCATTGACAATAAAAGGTTCTGATTGAGCAGAGACAACAGAGGGCATAGTGGAAAGGATAGCTGGAAGAGGGTCCTGGGAAGTCACGAGAGGGTCAGCCACCAAAGAAGAACTAAATGAAGGAAATCCCAAAGGGGGAGAACCCACGGTGAGATGGTTTGAGAGAGCATTCATCCACCAAGTCGCAGCGCCCTTGCGGCGAGCAAGAGTGCAAGCAAGGGCCAAGTGACCCACCGAAAAACAACTCCTACACCGAAAGGGGAGCCCCTCATAGTCCAAGAGTTGCTTCCAAGGTCTATCCTCCACCATCAAGACCACATCTCCATGGAGAGGTTTGGAGATGTCCAAGTCGACAAACAACCGAGCTACTGTAGTATGCCCAAGCTCCCTGGTTGTAGAGTCCACCATTAAGAAGCGTCCAATGGTGTTGTTGATAGCTTCATAACATGATTCCTCCCAAAACTGAAGAGGAAGATTCGACAGACAGACCTAGACTAGTCTGGTGTTCAACGACTCCGTAAGGGGATTGAATGAGCGAGACCAAGTCTTGATGGACAAAGAATGAATACCCCACATCCATCCCCTATCCAGCACTCAGTTTCACTCCGCCAAGGAAGCAAAGGTCCGCAATAAAAAAACCCCTAGCGCTAGGATAGAACTTGATCTCCCCATAAACCAACGGCTTCCAAGAGTTAGACACCCAAACATGGAGATTGGGGAGGGAAGGCCGCATGCCTTTGAACCTGCAAACCACTCCTTGCGCCAAATAATACACCTCGTTTTCAACTACCTTAGAACCACATACCACCACAAGAGAATCCCTTGCACAGGGCAGAGGTTGACGAACCTGAGCAGGGGGCTGAGCACCCACCTTAGCAGCCTCCGAGAAGGATTTCACCTGGCCAAAAGAACCCCCAGCAGGAGGAGGGACATTCAAACTAGGAACAATATCCACCAAAACAACAACAAACAGAGAAACAACCACCCGAGAAGGGACAACGTGCACATCGCTCCCAACACAATCTTCAGAAGAGAGTTTGCACTGAGGGCCAATGACACCACATAGAGAGAAAGGAGGGCAACCAGCAAGAGGGCCCCTGTTGACCACACCCCCATTGCCCATGTTCCCATCGACGACCAAAGCCCCATCGCACAAGCATCCGCCAATGCCCAAACTAGCCACGCCCAGGCCTGCATCATTTGAAATCTCACTCCTGCCCAACATAACAAACATCTTCGTTTTCTATTTAAAGATATTAAGGTTTGGGCCTTAGTTGTTGGCACTACAGGCAAGAAGCCCCGCCATTTTGTTGAGAATTGTGTCTCAACCTTGCAAGCTTTTTCTGGAAAATTCTAGAATTTGTTTGTGGTAGTTCTCCACATGTTTATGTGTTGGAAAAAGGTGTATGAGTTGTTAGAATGTGCCTTGTCCCTAGTAGAATATAGGAGGGCTATTTTTAGAGTATAAACAACTCATTGTATGACTTTTATGGGGGTCTAAATTAGAGGACAAAATTAAGGACGAAAATGCTATTTTAACTTGGTTGTTTTCCCATCTTCGAGTTACAAATGACAAGTGGGTAACATGTGGCATGGTTGTTTTGCCCATGGTTTTGTAAAACCACAAATGGTTTCTAGGTTGTAAATCACTATATAAGGAGGGCTTGGGGAGGAGTTTGGAGGATGGAGTTTTGCTTGCAAGGCTGGGTGCTAGAAGGATGCTAGTGATATCTCTCCAAGTTTGAGTTGAGGTGATGCTCTTGTAAGAACTTGCATTGCAAGTGTATTGTAATCATTTGTTGATTTGGTAATACATTATGCAGATTTTAGAGTGTGGGGTTTTTCTCGCGTAAGGGTTTTCCCCACGATAATCATTGTGTTATGTGCTCATTGTTTTTTTTTCATGTTCTTGTATGTTTCTTGAGATTCCTGTAATTAGTTAAGTTGAAATTTACATAATCGTTCTCTCAAGATTAGCGTAGGAAGCGATTCCACACACCTTTGCTTCCTTACAAGTGGTATCAGAGCCTGGCCAATTTTGGTTATGTTTGTTGGGTACAGGGTTTTTTGAGCTAATCAAGGTTTGAGTGGGAGCTTGTGCAGAGTATTTCATTCTTGTATTGCAGGATCGTAAAGATGGCAAGCATGTCAGGGAGGATTGATGTAGAGAAGTTTTCTGGCACGAACTTTGAGATGTGGAAGCTGAAGATGGAAGATTTGTTGATTGATCGGGATCTATGGGATGCGGTGGATGAGAATATGTCAAGGCCTGCAGATCCGACTTTAGCTGCACAGTATGATGTGATCGACAGAAAAGCTAAAGGTCTCATAAGATTGTGTCTTGCAGACTCAATTCTGATTAATGTGCATGAAGAATCTACTGCAAAGAACCTTTCGAAGAAGCTAAGTGAGATCTACCAAGCAAAATCCCTTGTGAATAAGATTTTCTTGAGGAAGAAGTTGTATTCCTTGAGAATGGAAGAAGGTGGACGAATTTCTGAACATTTAGAAAGCTTTAATATGCTGGTGACTCATTTGACCTTAGTTGGGGTGCCAATGGATGAAGAAGAAAGGTGCCAAATCTTGCTATGCTCGTTGCCAGACTCATGGGACAGCCTTGTCATGGCCATAGGGAGCACTTCAGTTGTCTTGAAGATGGAGGATGTTGTTGGTTCTCTACTTTCTGAGGAGATGAGAAGGAAGGTCTCTCTAAATGCCAAAGAGGCTTTGAGTGTTCGAGGAAGACCAAAAGAAAGAGGCAAGAACGAAAAGCAGCATGGCCGTTCCAAGTCCAAGAATAAGGGGAGATCAAAATCCCCCGGTAAGTCCAAGGTAATCTGCTGGAATTGTGGAAAACCCAGGTACTTCCGAAAGGACTGCAAAGAGGAAAAGAAGAAGAAGAAGAAGAAGAAGAAGCAAGATTCTGATTCTGAGTCCGAGAAGGAAGATGGAGATGCTTTTATCGCAGTCTTGGCCACTAGTGCAGGTGACAATGTATGGTTGATAGACTCAGGTGCATCTTTCCACATGACTCATAATAGAAACTGGTTTAGTAAGTATGAAAATTTTGATGGTGGTAAGGTGTATTTGGGTGATAACTCTGTTCTTGATATTGTTGGCCGTGGAAGTATTCGTGTAAAATTTTCTGATGGTAGAATTAGAAGATTTGATGGTGTTTTGCATATCCCGGGACTAGCAAGGAATTTGTTATCTGTTAGCAAACTAATAGATGCGGGTGTGCATGTATAGTTCTCTGAAGTAGGTGTGAAAATGGTAAGAGGTGCTATGGTGATAGCAAGAGGAAGCAGATTGGGTACACTGTACCAGCTTGATGCATGCACAGTTGAGTGCAATAGTACTTCTGATAAGATTGTGAAAAAGACTACTCTGTTGGAAAAGGAGAGGGTTTCTCTTTCAACAAATGGTCACGGTTTTTGGGTACCCAAGGGTGCTCTATCAAGTGAATCAAAGTTGCCTGCAGAGAAGACAATGTTATGGCACCAGCGACTCGGCCACATAGGTGAGAAGGGTCTACGAACCTTGAAAAATAAGAACCTCGTTGATGGATTGAATGATTGCAATCTTGAATTTGATTTTTGTGAGCATTGTATTTATGGAAAACAAAACCGCATTCAGTTTTACTCGAGTTCTCATAAGTCTTCATGTATTCTGGATCTTATCCATTCGGATGTATTTGGTCCAGTTGATGTTTCTTCTATTGGTAGATCAGTGTATTATGTTTCTTTCATTGATGATTTTAGTAGAAGAACATGGGTTTATTTTCTTAAGAGTAAAGCTGAAGTTTTCAATCATTTCAAAGAATTTAAAGCAATGGTTGAGTTGCAAACTGGAAAGAAGATAAAATGTTTGAGGACAGATAATGGCGGTGAATATTGCTCTAATGATTTTGATACATTTTGTAAAGATTGTGGTATTAAAAGACAAAAGACAACTCCGTATTCTCCACAACAGAATGGAGTTGCAGAAAGAATGAACAGGACCTTGATAGAGAAGGCTAGGAGTATGTTGAATGGTGCTGGACTAGAACAAAAGTTTTGGGCTGAAGCTGTAGCCACTACCTGCTACCTGATAAACAAGTCTCCTACATCAGCTCTTGTTGACAAGACACCAATGGAAGTGTGGTCGGGCCACAAGCCTTCACTTAGACATCTAAGAGTGTTTGGTTGCGAAGCATATGCTCATGTGCCAAAGGAGAAGCGGACAAAATTGGATAACAAAGCTGTTAAATGTATATTCATCGGATACAGTTATAGTGTGAAAGGATACAAGCTTTGGGATCCTATTGCACAAAAGGTATTTTATTCCAGAAGTGTTATTTTTAGAGAAACTATGCCTTCTTCTGTTACAGCACAGACAGAACAAACAGAAGAAAAGGAAGATGTGATTCAACTACCTGCTACACCAGAGAAAGTTGAATCGAGGCCCTTAGAAAGACAAGAAGTCGAGGAGAGCTCTACGAGTTCTGAATCATCTGACGAAGAAGAGGTACCTAAACCTGAACCTGAAAATGAACCAGATCTTGCTCAAAGGTCTACTAGACAAAGGAAACCACCTGAAAGGTATGGGTATTCTCTTGATGATTGGAGGTGCATATTTGCTTTGAATGCTAATATTGATGAACCCAGATCCGTGAAAGAGGCTCTTGGTATGAATGATTCAGAGTCTTGGAAAACAGCCATGGATGAAGAGATGGTAGCCCTTAAGAAGAATGACACATGGGACCTTGTACCATTGCCTGAAGGACGGAAGCCTGTTGGTTGTAAATGGGTGTTTAAAAAGAAGATGGGTTCAGATGGAAGCATTGAGAAGTATAAAGCACGTTTAGTTGCAAAAGGTTACTCCCAGGTTGAGGGAGTAGATTATGGTGAGATTTTTCCTCCTGTAGCCAAAATGACATCCATTCGATTTTTGCTTTCTATTGCAGCAGCTTATGATCTAGAGATCGAGCAAATGGATGTGAAAACAGCTTTCCTTCATGGAGATTTGGAGGAAGAAATTTACATGACACAACCAGAGCACTATATGGTGAAAGGTAAAAGTCATTTGGTCTGTAAGTTGAAGAAATCCTTGTATGGTTTAAAACAAAGTCCGAGGATGTGGTACCAGAAGTTTGATACATATGTGTTGAGTTTGGGATTTGTGCAGTCTAAATCCGATCATTGTATATATTTCAAATCTGATAGTGATCGTTTCCTGGTTATTGCCTTGTATGTCGATGACATGTTATTTATTGGCAAAGGAAAAGGTTTGATTGCAGAATTAAAATCTCAGCTCTCAACAAAGTTTGAAATGAAAGATCTTGGTGCAGCAAGACACATTTTGGGAATGGAGATTATAAGAGATAGACAAAGCAGAAAGCTTTGGCTAGGCCAGAGCAAGTATGTTGGTACTATTTTGAGGAGATTCAATATGCAGGATTCTAGACCATTGGGTGTTCCTGTTACAATGGGAACAAAGCTTTCTAGCTCACAGTGTCCTACATCACCATTAGAGATGGAAGAGATGAGTCGAGTACCATACCAAAGTGCTGTAGGAAGTTTGATGTATGCTATGGTTTGTACAAGACCAGACATTGCCCAAGCAGTGGGAGTCCTTTCCCGTTACATGTCTAATCCAGGAAGAGCACATTGGAATGCAGTAAAAAGAGTTTCCAGATACTTGTGGGGTACTATAGAGTACTCTATATGTTTTCATGGAATAGGAAACAAGCATTCCTTGGATATTTGTGGCTATGTGGATTCAGACTGGGCTGGTGATGCTGATAGAAGAAGATCCACCAGTGCATATGTGTTTACATTATTTGGTGGTGCAATCAGTTGGATGAGCAAGCGACAGGCTGTGGTCGCTTTGTCCACTATAGAGGCAGAGTATATGGTAGCTACTCATGCCTGCAAAGAAGCCATCTGGCTCAAGAGATTGTGTTCAGATATAGAGTTCAAACAGGGTGCAGTGACAATATATAGTGATAGTCAGAGTGCAATCTGATTAGCGAAGAACCCGACATTTCATGCCAGGACCAAGCACATTGATGTACAATATCATTTTGTGAGAGATATGGTTGAGGATGGCAAGGTGAAGCTGGAGAAGGTAGACACTTTGGTGAATGTTGCTGATGCATTAACTAAGCCCGTAAGCACAGAGAAATTCAGATGGTGTTCAGAGTCTATGGGCCTCTCGGCCCCTAGCAATTAAGTCCATGACACTTTGGATCCCCTGACTCTTGCAAGGTGTTCGACAAGTGGGAGAATGTTGAGAATTGTGTCTCAACCTTGCAAGCTTTTTCTGGAAAATTCTAGAATTTGTTTGTGGTAGTTCTCCACATGTTTATGTGTTGGAAAAAGGTGTATGAGTTGTTAGAATGTGCCTTGTCCCTAGTAGAATATAGGAGGGCTATTTTTAGAGTATAAACAACTCATTGTATGACTTTTATGGGGGTCTAAACTAGAGGACAAAATTAAGGACGAAAATGCTATTTTAACTTGGTTGTTTTCCCATCTTCGAGTTACAAATGACAAGTGGGTAACATGTGGCATGGTTGTTTTGCCCATGGTTTTGTAAAACCACAAATGGTTTCTAGGTTGTAAATCACTATATAAGGAGGGCTTGGGGAGGAGTTTTGCTTGCAAGGCTTGGTGCTAGAAGGATGCTAGTGATATCTCTCCAAGTTTGAGTTGAGGTGATGCTCTTGTAAGAACTTGCATTGCAAGTGTATTGTAATCATTTGTTGATTTGGTAATACATTATGCAGATTTTAGAGTGGGGTTTTTCTCCCGTAAGGGTTTTCCCCACGATAATCATTGTGTTATGTGCTCATTGTTTTTTTTTCATGTTCTTGTATGTTTCTTGAGATTCCTGTAATCAGTTAAGTTGAAATTTGCATAATCGTTCTCTCAAGATTAGCGTAGGAAGCGATTCCGCACACCTTTGCTTCCTTACACATTTCACCAAGGGGCCTCCCCATAACACCAAGGTAAGCAAACTCCATTGTTGACATGGTAGAGAGCGACCCCGCGAGGTTTGAACCTTGGTTGTTGGCTCTATAGGCAAGAAGCCCCACCATTTCACCAAAGAGTCAGCCCCAATTTTAAAAAATGTTAAGGTTTGGGCCTTAGTTGTTGGCACTATAGGCAAGAAGCCTCACCATTTCACCAAGGAGCCTCCCCATAACACCAAGGTAAGCAAACTCCATTGTTGACACGATAGAGAGCGACCCCATGAGGTTTGAACCTTGGTTGTTGGCTCTACAAGCAAGAAGCCCCACCATTTCACCAAAGGGTCACCCCCCTCGAGCCCACAATTATTTTGTTTACCACCAAAGCAAAGTATATGATTTCTAAACATGCATCTAAGGAGTTGGTATGGTTATAGAGACTATGTTTAGGAATTGGTTTTGATTGTAAGGTGGTCAAAATTGGATGCGAGAGTTAGAGTGCTATCCATTTGGCCAAGAATCCTATGTACCATACTTGCACTAAATATATTGATGTATATTATCACTTTGTTCACTAGATGGTAGAATGGTAAGGTCTTGTTAAGAAGCTTACCACTCATGAAAATGTTGCAAATTCATTTTTTAAAATAGAAAGCATGTAGAAGTTATCTTAGTGCAAGGACACCATGGCCTTGCCTATCCTTGCACTTGATTCAATTTATTTTGTTACCTATTAAGCAATTACAATTTGAATATCAAGTGGGAGAATGTCAGGATTGGTGATATTAACCTTGTAATCTAAAGTTTATATATCTTAATTTAAATATTTTAATAGTTAGTTATTATTTCATGTGACTCCAAGATTCATAAAAGGGGAACTTAGACATTCCAAAGGAGGAACATTTTTTGTAATCAAATATTATTTTCTAGGCACTTAAAATACTCTATGTAATATGGCATTAAGCAGAGAAGTTTTTGGCCTATAACATCATTGAACACTTGGGATGAAGTGGAAGGGAATCTATGCCTATTTGTGATGTTTTAAAAGGTGTAAGAAAACATATTTGATGTTGTGTAAAAAGTTGGCAGCCAATTATAATTCTCTTCAGTAGGTTGTTTTTATCCTTTAGTGATCTTGGATGTTCAAGTTCATGTTAAAAGTATTTGAAGCTTCTAGAAAGATGCTTGTAACTCCTAAGCACATTTAATGAGGTATCTTTTGCATGTAAACTATTTGGCTCATGGTTTGAGTCCATTGTATTTGAAATCATTTATTTCTTTTATAACTTTTGACTATAAATTGAAGTCTTAGGGTAGTGGTTTGCATTAGATGGTATGATGATTTGTAGGGTTATAGGTGCTAAACTGAGGAGAGAAATGAGGTGAAACTATATTCTTCTTTGTAAAGATTAATACGTATTTTGTGTTCTCTTTGTTGATAGAGTTTTTTCTTAAAATGTTTTCTCCATATAAATCTAATGTTTGTGGTATATTTTTACAATTTGTTGATTTTATGTGCTTTACGTTTTCATTCACATGTTTAGCTTAATATAGGCTCACTAAAATCTATATAGAGTATATTATTGCTTACAATAGTTTCGCTCTATTTTTTAACATGTATAGTTTGATTATTTACAATGAATTGATTATGTGGAAGAATTCTTGAAATTATACTTAAAAAAATTACAATGGGGCAAATTTTGTTGATTACGCCATTTACTTGCAAAATTTCAGAGAGAAGATAAAAAAAGGTATTAATTTAATACTTTCCAACAAAATTATAGTCAAACCATAGCCTTCTCTATATAAACATTCCATGATGATAAAAAATCAACTAAATTTTATAAGTGTATCCCAATCAACAACCCCTAACAAGGGAGGTGTTTTCATAGCCTAAGAGAATTATTCAACTTTCAATATAGCTCTAAAGAAAAAAACTTAGGAGGAAAAATGAACAAAAATGAAAGGTTTCAAAAGTTGTGAGTTAACAAAGTACTATTCAAGAGGCACTAAAACATTATTAAAGGGTGGAAAATATTAAGAAGAAAATAAGAAGTTTACTTGTGAGTGGTTGGTACAATGACAATGCAATGTTGTAAGGAGTGATTTGAAAGAACTAGGTAAAATGGAGAAAACCAAAAATTTTAACAAGCAAATTGTGGAAGCAAAAAAGTAAGATTTTGTGAACACAAAGGAGAGAAGAACTAATATATTCATGGAAGAATAATCCTTGGCCTATTTTGGAGAAAAGTCCAATAAAGAAAAAACAAATAGAGAATAACATTACAACTAATCAATGGATAGAATAAACAAAAGAAAAATGAACAAGAGTAAATACAATCCCCTACTGCAATTAATGCATAAACAAAATCACTCACTTTACATGAGTTTAAGGGATTTATTAAGAAGCTAGGATCTAGGAGGACCTAGACATCCTAGAATAATATGGGGTAGTAATTCATAGACTTTATAAGGAGGCTTAGCAAAACCCAATATTCAAGGACTTTAAGAAATATTCTAAAGTAACATAAGAGTTAAACAAGGATGCC
Organism: Sequoiadendron giganteum; assembly: GCA_007115665.2. Classification (NCBI taxonomy): domain Eukaryota; kingdom Viridiplantae; phylum Streptophyta; class Pinopsida; order Cupressales; family Cupressaceae; genus Sequoiadendron; species Sequoiadendron giganteum. Next base: position 655,612,549 of record CM021101.1, on the reverse strand, counting down.
TATTATCCCATAACATATATGGTTGATATATTTACAAATTAGAAGGATAGCTAAATCAATTGAGAGGAGATGATATTCTATCAAGAGAGTATATTGTGAGGCTTCTTTTGTATACAAATGATCTCATCTTGATTGCAAGGTCTAATCAAGCACTAGAAGAGCACTTAATGTCTGTAAAGCCCCGTCGTGGAACCCAAGGAACGTCACGACATTAATGCTAAACAATTGGATAATTTTTTTTTTAAACATTAATAATAACATGTGATAATAACCTAACATGAACTTTCTCGGGTCACACAACTACACTACCAAAGTAAATAAACATCATAACACATCAAGAACTATATGTATATTAGAGCATGTGAATAGTCATATCCAGGTTACATTACGTCAAGAGTTATATTACAAGTTCATATACAATAAGCGAGATTGTGACAAATCTCGATACAACAAAAGTATCAATACAATGAAACCTGATGTAACATCATGAGTGTGTACAATAAAGAATAAGATCAAGAAAAAATGACGACCATGTCCACGAACTCGTCCGACGAACAACTCCGTGAATGATGTGTAATTAGGAACTTGCCAAGAACAAACATGTCTTGAACAAAATCACCTATAGGGCACCCAATGGAAGATGTGACAGATTCCTCCCAACCGTGTGGAAATCAAAAACCCACCCCCCGTACTAGGAGATAATACAGGTCCTCAAGTCATAACAAACAACAAGAAAAACATCACACAACACATGGTCGACATACCTGACATCACAGTGAAAAGACAACTGACATACTCCCAGAGGCAACTCACAGTCACAAGTGACTCAACACAAAAGAACTAACAAGTGTATAAGGACAAGAGTGTCATCACATAAATGTAATAGGTTACTTCGGATAACCTTCCTAGGTTACTGACCTTCTACCAGAGTTACCCTGGCAACCTCTTATGACATTCGACCCCTCTATGAACTTATGTGGCTTCGAATCACTTCTCGAGAAGACAAAGTGTTCGAGTTGCCATTCCAGGCCTTCTCAACCCGCTTTAACCTAAACAAATGTTAAAGTCCAAGGCGAGGCAAACATTATCTGAATGATTAGTTTTAACTACCTAAAGCCCTAAAGCTTCATTTAGGTTATCACTTGGTTAACACACTTTAGTGAGGTTACCCATGCAACCACTTCCGGGTTCGGCCCCTAATGGAAGCCACTCCTCCTATAGTACAACTTCTCAACATGACAAGACAATAAAGCCAACATGCATGCAACAAAAGACTTCTTTCCACGTAGACACAAAGTCATCGAAACTAAACAATAACATTAAATATCTCAAGAAGAACCACAAAACATGCATGGCAAGACTTTCACGAACAAACACAACTCCACTCCATGGAATTCAAAATGTTCGAAAGTAAATTCACAAGATTCACTAAACGTGCATGGTCCACATTTTCACATTTGAAATAATACTAGAACAACCATAATATTCAATCCATGATTTCAAAACATCACTAATCAATTAAGCCTCTGGAAGAAAATACCATAAACAACATATTTCAACAAAATAGATTCCAAAAGGGAGTATTAGTTGACCAATTTACAAAACTCATTTGTTTCATTCAACAAATTTGAATTTACACTCATTCTTAAGAAAGAATTAAATGCATCAGATACATTATCCCAACACCTTTCTATTATATATGTTAAAAGTAAAATAAAGAATAATGTGAACAAGATGCAATTTCTTGTATTTTCTAATTGCACAACACGTAATATCCTCAGCCTTACAATATCATTATACTCCTTTATTCATACAAACTCAGTCACTTTAAATTTTATATACTAGACACGAATATTTGATGCAACTATTTAAGATAAATCATATAGGTTTAACAACACATGTGAATAATACATATATTTTTATTTATTTATTTTGAAAATGTGCGTGGGCGGGAGGAAATTTGCGAACGGCTTTGCTCCGCAATGACTCAATGGTTTGTCTGCATCTGTGAATGGGGAGGTGGCCTCGGCTGGAGTCCTGGTGCGCCTGATTGGGGATTCTTCTTCAGCTCTTGGCGTTGTGGGCTCTGTCCCAACTAGTCAGTGTGGGGATGGCAAGTCTGATGTTCCTTTGGATAGTGTTGCGTCGATTCTAGCTTCCTGTGCGGTGGGGAGTGTTTTTGTTTCCTCGATGCTTTGTGGGGAGGGGCGTGGTGTCCCTGGTCTTCCCACTGGGCCCCCTTATATCTCCCCTACCTCGGTGCCTGCGAATGGTCTTGCTGGTGGGTGTGCTCCTCCTGCTACTGGGTGTTCTACGGGAAAGGCGAGATCCTTTTCTGAAGCTACTAGAGTTTGTGCTCGGCCTCCTCAAAGGTCTATTCCTTGTGCCCGGGACTCCCCGGTGGTGGTTTGTGGGCCTGAGATAGTAGAGAATGAGGAGTATTACCTGAAAACGGGTGTGGTCTGCAAATTTAATGGTCTGTGGCCATCCCTCCCAGACCTCCATGATTGGGTGAAGGCTTCCTGGAAGCCTTTGGTTGCTGGGGAAATCGAGCTCTACCCCAACGCTAGGGGCTTCTTTATTGCTACCTTTGGCTCCCCTCGTGAGCGAAGCTGTGTTCTAGATAGAGGATGGATGTGGGGTATTCATTCTCTGTCCATCAGGCCCTAGGCTCGTTCTTTTAACCCTCTTACGAAGCCGTTGAATACCAAACCTGTTTGGGTCCGTTTGCCAAACCTTCCTCTCTAGTTCTAGGAGGAATCTTGCTTCGAAGCCATTGGCAATACCATTGGTCGTTTCTTGATGGTGGATTCTACAACTAGGGAATTTGGGCACACCACGGTCGCTCGATTGCTTGTTGATCTGGATATCTCTAAACCTCTCCATGGGGATGTTGTTTTGCTGGTGGAGGATAGGCCTTGGAAGCAACTCTTAGACTATGAGGGTCTCCCCTTTTGGTGTAGGAGATGCTTTTCGGTGGGTCACTTGGCCTCTGCTTGCCCTCATGCCCGTCGCAAGGGCGCTGTGACTTGGTGGACAGATGCTCTCCTTGATCACCTCACAGTGGGTTCTTCTTCAGAGGTTTCTTCTATGTTGGTTGACCCTCAAGTTGTGGCTCTCCCAGAACTCTCCTCTTTACTTCCACCTTTGGACCATTCTACTGACTCTGTTGCACCAGACCCTTCTACTGACACTGTTGCGCCAAACCCTTCTATTGACTCTGTTGGGCCTGTCCCTGCACCTGTTGTCGATGCTCTATCTGACCCTGTCTGCCCTTTGTTGGGTGCCTCTTCTGGGCCGATTGTTGATCCGTTCTCGGTTGCCTTGCTGCTGAATTTGCTTGGTGGTCTTGTGGTGGCTGAGGAGGGGTCGCTCCTCTCTCCGTTCTCCTTGCTTCTTGTGTCCGAGCCTCCTTGGTCGGTTGTTCTTCAGAAGAAGAAATATGTGTCTGCTTCTCGGTCTTGAGCTCGTGGAGCCATCTCTGAACCCTCTGTTTCTGGGGTTGCTTAATCTCGTTAATTTCCACAGCTGTCTGTCAGCTGTTTCTGGTTGTTCCTATAGTTCAATCTCTATTTTGAACTATGTTTCTCTTTGGCCCCTTGGGCTCTTTGTGAAGGGTACGACACCCTGAAAATGCTGCTTATCTTTTCAAAAACAACACATGTGAATTACAATAAATATATGTATCTTTTGCAAAGTATAAAAGGGACCTAACATAAAATACTTAATTATATATATGCTTTATGTTATTATTTTAAGAATAAACATAAATAAAGCAATGACGAAGTATCCATTCTCATTGTTAACTAACACTTACTATTTCCACTTAATTGGTGATCTAAAAATTCACCAAGACAATACATAGTCAGAACAAGAAAGTCATAACGATATTGTTTCGTTTAACATATAATATAAACACTCTTTATAAAGGACAATATAGAATCATTATATTTAAAAACCAATCATATTACTCAAAATGATAAACATTACTAATTACTTATAAATACAATTTATAAAACAATACATATTGATATAACTTTTAATGGTCTTATTTATTTTGTTCTATTTCAATAAATAAGTATAAATTCATACTTTACATTCATTAATCAACACTCAATATAATCAAAGGACGGTAACAAAAGTAATGTTAGTCTATAAAAATGAGCATGTCCTATCACCTTTAATAATTAAAGCCAAATCTATATAAACAAGGCTTGCAACCGTATTTTAATAAACAAGGTGACAAAGTGTTACGCTGACCTGAGTTGTAGAACCTAAGTTGACCTTGTAACAAATAAAGTGAAGATATCCCCCGAATCCCCATTTAAATTATAAAGACAATAAATATGAAAGAATACTTCTGCATTTTGAATGTAGTAACATAACCACCAACCACATAGAAATCTCAAGATTTAATAACGGAAACTGAGTGTTGTACTGACTTAAGAAGTCATAGTCGACTTGTTACGAGGAGAATACCGAGTGAAGAGTTTCTCTTTTGAGAAACCTAGGCTATGCATGCATTTACATTACTAACAAATCGAACATGCATGCGAACTGCAAGCGAGCACATAAACTATGCAAAGGCGTCACAATGAAAACTCACCAACACACGACTAATAGTCTAATGGCTTGCGACAACTACGAATAGCCTTATCACGTGATAGGTCAAGGTTCTAATGAACATGCAAAGTGATTTACCCTTAAAGATAAGTCTACATTCAGTTGACATGCTACAGGTTAAGTCGACAAAAGACTATTGCATGTAGACTGTATGCTCGTAAATTCACCGTTTATCTCAATCTTCCAAAACCTAATTTGCAGCCGACAGAGCTCAAATATAATACCCGACGCACTCCAAAAATTGGGATAAGACTTAAAATAACAAACATTGGATTACTTGAGTCTACGATCTACCTGACGGTCTCAGAAAAATTAGCCATAAACTACTCACTGCAATGGTGTAACCGATAGAGCTGAAGACTTTCAATAATCTCACACTATATTAAAGAAAATTTCATACGGCGATGAGGTACTATGCAGACGACTCTACAAGGATGATGAACAGATCCATGGTGGGAAGAAAAACAAATGCATGTATCAATTAAAAACTTCTAGTCGATCATTCACTAGTACGAAAACAAAGTCCACAGGAGTTAAGAGATTATCCAAGCATCGATATTCAAATCAAGCCGATGCAACGATTCACCAGATATCTACAGAATGAAGACATATTCTCAAGAAACCGATTGAAAGATGGCTAAAATTTACTATGAAGTGATAAAAATTCCAAAGACAATGGGGCGCAACTTCAAAGAATAACCTCTGACAAACGTAAATTCATGAGAGGAGGTAATAGACGTCTATGGGAGAGCCAAAAATTACGCTCAACATTGCTAAACAGAAGGAAAATGTGCCACTGATAGGATGAAGACCTCTCCCATAATGGGAACCTTCATTTTCATTTCAGCAAAGCGGCTTAATGGCCTTGAAAGTAGGGCCATCAAACAAATGTACAACCCCAAAATGATATGGTGGATGGTGGTTTGACATAGATATATAAGATTTCCTCCATGCCCTAAATGTAAAACTTAACAAGTAATCCAGGTAAAACAATGTATGACTAGGGTCTTGAGTTCGAGTGTTGCCCGTTTTGTTCTTGGGGTTTCTAGTGTTATTTGACAACTGTAGCCAGCTGTTTCTATTGGTTCTTCTAGTTCAAGTTTTGTTTGAACTATGCTTTCTTTTGGCTCTCGAGGCTCTCTGTGTAATGGGTACAACACCCTGTAAATGCTGCTTATCTTTTAAAAAATAATGTATGCACACAATGATTGATTTGAACAGGGAAAGTTTAATCGAGCAAGTATTATCACTGGTTGATATTAGGTGAAAGGTAATACTAACGGAAGTATACAAGTTTATACTGATGATTAAGATGCTGACAGAGCAAACGTATAAGAATCACAAAGGAAATGCAAAGTATATTACCAGAAGGCAACCGCTCCACCAAGAGTATACAAGTATCACTATTGAACCCAAGAAACACAAGGCTGAGATGGGTAATTATGTCAAATTTCAATATTTCCCTAGCATCACTAACTTAAAAGGGAGAAGATAAGAGACAAAAAGGAAACAGTTAAACCAAACTTGCATGCATTAAGCATGCTCACAATCAACCAATACCCTAAGCATACTACCAAATAGAGACCCAAATTAGGTGCATGCATTTTAATTCACACCAAAGTCACACGTTTGGTAAATGGCACATGCATATGGTAAAAGCATCGATTGAAATTGAGTACATATACAAGACGACTTAATATGTGTTTAAAAAAATTGAATAGCAAACCAGGTTTTATTTAATCCTAGGACCGATAAAAGAAATTCTAATCTTTTTAATAAAGATTTCATGCAAAATGATACAAACTAAATTCCTATAGATGTTTGTTTCACAGATAATTTCTTTTCAATTTATTCAAATTCACTAACGATGTTCTGGTTTCTTTGTTTATAGAAATTTCAAACAAATTGACACGAAATTCAACAACAATCGCAACGACTAACAATTCCTAAATTTTCAAAGAACAACAATACAGAGAGAAGAACCTATCGATCTTCAAATGTCGACGTGTGACGAAGCTAAGCACAAATCTTCAAACTTGGTATACCTTTTCTCCGAGCACAAACCTCCAGCTTTACAAACCTCCAAGTTTTCAACCAAACACAAAAATACAGAGAGATAGCTTTTTCCAAAAAAACTGTCGTGTGAAAGAATTTCCCAAATTTTCATTCATTTCCTATTAACTGCAATTTTACCAACTTAACTTTCGATTGCATGTAATTAATTAACCAGTTCAATTTTTCTAACATCCTGTTCAAAACAGGATAATTTGGAAATTTCATTCACAACTAATTGTTATGCTTTACTAGTTTTCGAAAATATCCAAATTGTGCATTCTTATCAATTTCAACTAATTAATCTTCCACAATTAATATATTTAAATAATTCACAAATAATTCCTCCATATTCTAAAAACAACCTTTCAAATTAAATAAATCATTCTCATCCTTAAATTAAACAAGGTAAATAATCACTAAACATATCGTTACCATTAATTCAAATCATTAAATTAATCTAAACATAACATTATGAAAACATGACAAACATGGCATGACGACCAACAAACATAACGACAAACAAAGAACAACAAAACATAAGGGTAACAAAATGATACCCGTTCTTTCCAGAACGATGGTTCATAATAGAGGACAAGTCTATCTCCCTTCAACGATTCCATTGGGCCATGACACGCTCAAACTTGACAAGCAGGTGGAGTCGATGCCTGTATCTGAAAGTTGCATCACTTTGTGCGGTCAATCAAAACAACCTGTATATATATATGAAGTCACACTGTGAAGAAGAATCACGACGTAGCAGGGCACTCCCGAATGAGTACTGTTAAACCATCTCCTTCACTGAACTGATGTAAAACATAGCATCTAACATCAACCACATCATATTCTCATCATAAACATAACAAAGCATCATAGATCATCATAATAATGTCATCTCACATAAGTAAACAAAGCTCCATAAAGTAAAGTGTATCATCAACTGATTTTTACAACTGGTCATGTAAACCATGACACAATGCATCAAAATAACATAGTCTCAAGCAACTAATTACTAACAGTAACTCAAAATAGCTCAAATAGAAACGTCATCAGGAGGGTCACTACATCCTCCCCCCCTAGGATGAGGCTTACTCCCGGAAGCCTACAACCAAGCATGGATTACTTGAAGAGGGTTGAGCTCGCAGGGTCTCCTTCTCCTCTTTAGACAATAAAGGTGTGTTTCGCTCACACCCAAGTGGCCAATCCCTGATAGCAGAGGGCTTCCTACTCATGGAGGCTTGCTTCACATCCTTACTTTTCTTACCTTTCTCCAACTTAAGATGAGCGAGGAATTGACCTAATGTGTCATCTTAAGGATCCCTCACCAAATTAACCTGAGGGTTTGGCTGCTCACCAAGTTCACTTTCATGTGAACACTGTGGAGGAGTGTGTTGGTGGTTAATCGCACGACCACCGCCACGACCTTGTCCACGACCTCTACTGCAATGTCTGGGCATGATCCTACACCAAGCCCAATGTCAAGTCTTAATTTAAAGACACAAGAAAACACACGCAGACAAGAATCTAACACCTAGGACAACCAAGTTTGCTCACATGAACCAGAGCACCCACTGTTAGAACCTTGGCTCTGATACCAAGCTGTAACGCTCCGTCGTGGAAAGGAGGGAACGTCATGACATTAATGCTAAACAATCAAATAATTTTTTTTTAAACATTAAAAATATGTGATAATAACCTAACATGAATGTTCTCGGGTCCCACAACTATGCTACCAAAGTAAATAAACATTATAACACATCAAGAACTATATGTATATCAGATCATGTGAATAGTCATATCCAGGTTACATTACGTCAAGAGTTACATGACAAGTTCATATACAACAAGCGAGATTGTGACAAATCTTGATACAACAAAAGTATCAATACAATGAAACCTGATGTAACATCATGAGTGTGTACAATAAAGAATAAGATCAAGAAAAAATGATGACCATGTCCACGAACTCGTCCGACAAACAACTTCGTGAATGATGTGTAATTAGGAACCTGCCAAGAACAAGCATGTTGCAGACAAAATCACCTGCAAGGGACCCAATGGAAGATGTGGCATGTTCCTCCCAATTGTGTGGAACTCGAAAGCCCACCCCCCGTGCTAGGATATAGTACAGGTCCTCAAGTCTTAACAGACAACAAGAAGAAAATCACACAACACAGGGTCGACATACCTGACATCATAGTGAAAAAACAACTGACATACTCCTAGAGGCAACTCACAATCACAAGTGACTCAATACAAGAGAACTAACAAGTGTACAAGGACAAGAGTGTCATCACATAAACGTAATAAGTTACCCTGGATAACCTTCCTAGGTTACCGACCCTCTACCAAAGTTACCCTGGCAACCTCTTATGACTTCCGAACCCTATACGAACTTATGTGGCTTCGAATCACTTCTCGAGAAGATGAAGTGTTCGAGTTTCCATTCTAGGCCTTCTCAACCCGCTTTAACCTAAACAAGCGTTAAAGTCCAAGGCAAGGCAAACATTATCCAAATGATTAGTTTTAACTACCCAAACCCCTAAAGCTTAATTTAGGTTATCACTTGGTTAACACACTTTCGTGAGGTTACCCATGCGATCACTTCCGAGTCCGCCCCCTAAAGGAAGCCACTCCTCCTATAGTACAACTTCTCAACATGACAAGACTATAAAGCCAACATGCATGCAACAAAAAAATTCTTTCCGCGTAGACACAAAGTCATCGAAACTAAACAATAACATTAAATATCTCAAGAAGAACCACAAAACATGCATGGCAAGACTTTTACGAACAAACACAACTCCACTCCATGGAATTCAAAATGTCCGAAAGTAAATTCACAAGATTCACTAAACGTGCACGGTCCATGTTTTCACATTTGAAATAATACTAGAACAACCATAACATTCTATCCATGATTTCAAAACATCACTAATCAATTAAGCCTCTGGAAGACAATACCATAAATGACATATTTCAACAAAATAGATTCCAAAAGGGAGTATCAGTTGACCAATTTACAAAACTCATTTGTTTCACTCAAATTTGAATTTACACTCATTCTTAGGAAAGAATTAAATGCATCAGATACATTATCCCAACACCTTTCTATCATATATGTTAAAAGTAAAATAAAGAATAATGTGAACAAGATGCAATTTCTTTTATTTTTTAATTGCACAACACATAATATCCTCAACCTTACAATATCACTATACACTCCTTTATTCATAAAAACTCAGTCACTTTAAATCTTATATACTAGACACGAATATCTGTTGCAACTATTTAAGATAAATCATATAGGTTTAACAACACATGTGAATTACAATAAATATATGTATCTTTTGCAAAGTATAAAAGGGACCGAAAATAAAATACTTAATTATATATATGCTTTATGTTATTATTTTAAGAATAAACATAAATAAAGCAACGGCGAAGTATCCATTCTCATTGTTAACTAACACTTACTATTTCCACTTAATCGGTGATCTAAAAATTCACCAAGACAATACATAGTCAAAACAAGAGAGTCGTAACGATATTGTTTCATTTAACATATAATAAAAACACTCTTTATAAAGGACAATATAGAATCATTATATTTAAAAACCAATCATATTACTCAAAATGATAAACATTACTAATTACTTATAAATACAATTTATAAAACAATATATATTGATATAACTTTTAATGGTCTTATTTATTTTGTTCTATTTCAATAAATAAGTATAAATTCATACTTTATCAAGGATGAAATAAATACTTTACATTCATTAATCAACACTCAATATAATCAAAGCACGGTAACAAAAGTAATGCTAGTCTATAAAAATGAGTATGTCCTATCACCTTTAATAATTAAAGCCAAATCTATATAAACAAGGCTTGCAACCGTATTTTAATAAACAAGGTGACCATTCATCCTAGAGACCCTTTAGCTCATCCAATGACAAGTAGGAGGTATTTTTGTAGTGCATCAAATTATGTTGTTCATCAAGATTTAGTCATGTAGTTTTTTGAGTTAAACTCTTTTAAATCATATTTTATGATAGTTGTTACACTAACTCATCTCTCATGAGCATGAATGGTCCTCTCTATACTCACCGCATATAGTTGAAAAAAATGAGAAAATAGAGAGAAATAGATGGCCTAAGGTTGACACTAAAAAAATTTTGAACAAAAGAAAGAAGAATTGGATGAACCAAAACAACATACACAATATCAATTTAAATGCATGCCCAAATAATAAAAAAGATATAAGGACATTTATTATAGGTAAATTTCGTATGACTATGTGGGAAAATATGTTAGGGAGAAAGAAGAAATATTATATTGATCAATATAATCTTTGCATGTGATCACCACTAAAAGACCTTATCATTCAAAGAGGAAATATGTTAGTAGTCTAATTGAGGACTAACTCACATCCTCTTTGATGCAAAATAGGTTGATGGAAGAGACCAAAAAACGAATGGTAGGAAAAAATATTATAAAGAATTGATTTCTAGATTATATTGTGTGCAATTTTTTGCATCAACATTTCAGATCACACTCTGTGATCCATCATCAGGATGAAATCAACATAGTGAGCATAAGGAGAAAAAATAGTTAGTTACAAACGAATATCATGTAATGCCCCGCCACGTAACCCTAGAGGAAGTTGCAATTCACTACTTAAGCGCACCAATTTTTATTATTATTTAAAGTGTAATTAACATACATATTCACTTACTAATTGACAACAACCTCTAAGGCTATGAGATTGGGATTACTTAAAACCGACACACACATAATTATACATCCATAACATTTAATTACATAATGAATCAAGTACTCATTAATTCCATACATAATAAAGTTACATCATAACATAAAGAGATATAACAAAACTCCATAGTCATTAACTTAAATTATAAGGTTACATCTCTCATTCCCTGAATGAGGCAATAATACAAATGTGATACATATGCAAATATCCACCTCAAATACAAATGAGAGGTAAAATAACATGAGTCAAACTGAAATAAATACATTTCTTGAAATGAATACTGGAACCTGCGAGCTCTCCAACTGGATACTTCGCCATCAAGAACTGAAGATCAAAGGGGGACCCAACGGTGTATGGTGCATGTTCCACCCAACCAAGTGGTACTCAAAGGCTCACCCCCCATGCTAAGAGATAGTACCAACATAACAAGGACAAATCTACATCCTCTAGTCATAGGATAACAGACACATACTGACTCAACCAACTATTTACACCAACTGACATAAGATTACATTGCTTCTAGTTCAAACAAGTTTTGAATCACAATACAACCAACACAGTTGACCTAAGAGGAGTATCATCACAATGCTACAAAGGATATCTTGGTGAGTCTTCCCAAGCCCCGACCCCCATCTTGGGATCTCCTAGAAACCTCTAACGACTTCCGACCCCACAAGTAGTCCAAAGTGGAATCAAATATCTTTCTTGAAGACAAGATATCGATCGTGTCATTCCAAGCCTTCTCGTCTCATCCCAAGCCTATATTAGCACAAGGGTCCATGAGCGAGGCTTATTAGTCTAGATTAAGTGTTGAAGCTACCCAACCCCTAACAAGTTAATTATATTATATCTGGTTTACCGACCTACAACGAGTTATCCTGGCACCCCTTTATGTGTTGGCGCTCATTGCAAGCCACTCCGCTATGACAACTAGTGGAACAATTCCACAATCCAAGGCAACCTAGTGCTAGTCCAAAATAACATCCACCCTAAAAAAAATATAAGGGTAACACCTCCTCGTTCGTGGAAATTGGGTTACAATGATCAAACAAAAGCACTAATCAAAGGTTCAATAATTGGGTTGACTCAATTAAATATACAACCCCTTTTCCCTTTTTTCACTATTGGAAGTCTTAAACAATTTAAACCCATTTCCCTTTACGAAATACAAAGAAAATAAGCATAAAAGGCAATTGCGAGGAAATAACTATTTTTTGGATATACTAAATCCATTTCCCTTTTAAATTCATTTGACAGGAAAGAAAATAATTGCCCTAATAAAATAATTGATTAAAACAATTAATTGCCTCTTCAGTAAAATCAAATCCTTAGATTACTTTTAAAAGCAACATAAATCAATCCACAATTATTTTCTTGAATTTTCCAACTAAACATAAAAACATGTTATCTTTTGAAATAATTTATTTTTAATTTTAAATATAAAAAGTATATATTTAATATATATTCATAAAATATACATACATAATTATATTCTAATATATAATTATGTATATATATTTATGATATATATAATTATGTATATATATTTATGATATATATACATTAAACATATAATCAATATTCTACAAACCAAATATATTTAACATATATATACACATTATATATACATAAATATATATACATAATATATATACATATATATACATAATGTATATAATATAATATATATATATACAATAAATATATCATAATAATAAATTTAAAACAAATCCAAAATTGCAATTAAAAACCAGACAAATGAATTTTATTTAAATTCGTGAATTTTGTTTTATATGCGGATTTGTTCTACCCACAACTTGTATTACACAAGAAAACCCCTATGTTTGGGGCATTTGTGCAAAGCACAGACGAACCCCAAACATATGGGCTCAGCTGCATAAAGAGAGGGGATGTGGAGGGGGCTGCGGAGGCCCTTCCTCATGAGGGGATGACGGTGGAGGCAGCGCCTCCCAAGCCTCCCCCATAGAAAATGAACCCTAAGCGACTCCAAAAAAAATGACTGCATTTTTCTTTATTTTAAAATTAACTTCAAATCATTGTACAACGACATCAACAACATTATTAGTATTAAATATTTTCAAACAATAAATATATATGTATATATATGTAAACTTAATATATATATATATATATATATATAAAGGAAATTTCAATAGAATAGTTGATAAGAGAAATTTTCCAAAAACATTCATCTACAGGTGAAATTATAAAATTTCCAAAAGATATCCGAATTTACAGAGGATTTTGCAATAAATCTTCTAAATAGATTTCTCAAATCAAAACACAGGGAAAAGAAAAGACAAGCTACATGAATTTTCTAATTTCTTCCAAAAGGTTTCAATAAATTTCTACATTTCCTCTGGGTTTTTCCACGGCAAAATTTATAAATACAAAAGTTTCATAATTTTTTCCTACAGAGGTTTTTAATAATTTCTACACAGATTTAAACACTAAATTTTCTCTAAATCTAAATTTGTTTTCCTCTAGATTTATTTCATTGTTTAAATCTAATAATTCTTCAAGTATTTCAAATCTTATTCATTGGTTTTCACTGTAACTAAAATTTCCTAGGTTTCTTCACGACAATCACAGAAGTTTTAAATTTCCTCTTTTCTAAAACAAATTAAAATTTCATTTACAGATCTAGCACAACAATTTTCTACAACAATACAATTCGAAAAGAAAATTTAAACAAGAATGGAACCTATTTCAAGAAGCTTCTAAAGTGTTGAAGTTTTTGATGCCGAGCCTCTTCCAAAGCTTTCACAACTTCTTCCCAGCAATCACAATTTCCCAAAACACAGTATGTATGCAATACCACAACAAACTATCCCAAACAATCTAAGCATAAAACTTGTTCACAATATCCTTCCTATTCCAAAATAATCCTTTTAAATTTTTAACAGCAAAAACCCAAAAATCTTTTGTGCCTTCCCAATTTTCATTCATCTCAAAAATATCCTCCATTCTACCATGAAGAAGCTTTCCACTTCTTCACCCCAAAGCCCAAATTCTCTCTAGGAATTAATTTTTTAACAACCTCTCAATTAATTAACTCTCACATGCTGGCAATTAACAAATATCTTAATCAATCACATTTATTTTCATAGATATAATTTAATAACTTCATTTTCAAATTTAATTCCAAAATAAATTTAATTCCCTTTAACAAATTTCTAATAAAAAATTTAATTAATCAATTTTAATTACTTAATAAATAAATTTAACCCCATGGATTAAATTTGATTTACTAAATAAATTTAATTTAATTAATTAATTTAAATAAAAAAATACTATCAAAATGTCTAAAATTAATTAAATAAAAGCCAACATTATTTCATGCATAATTTTAACATTTATTTCCCTAACATAAACTTTGCAGAATTAAATAGTATTAAACAAGGCAAACAAATACACAACAAGCAATGATTGACGACACACTATGGCCAGGGTGTAGACCTGACACATGTTACCTAGCTACTATCTCCCGTTCAACTTAACCGTTGGGTCAACACGCTCAAACCTATGAAACTAGGTGGAGTCGATGTCTTGTACCTGCAAACCTATAAACGAGATAATAAAGAACATATATATATATATATATAAATAGCATAAAATACACACTGTGAAGAGGAAATCACAGAATCACAGGGCGCTCGCAAGCGAGTGATGCGATCTCATCCCCTTCACCAATACACTCATCATGAACTGACAATTTCATAATATTCAAATATCTCATGTGCAATAAACATGTTATAACAACTAACATTATTACACCAATTAAAGCATGTAAAATAAAGCATCAGATAAAATAAATCACATCACACAAATAATCAATGTCGCTCTATAAATAACGATCAAATAACACACATAATAAAGTATAACAAAGTATCTGAATATCCATAAGGTAACTCAAAGAAAAACAAGGACACGCTGTCCAATCCAGAAGGCAAAATAGAGGGGTATTACATATCAAATTTAAGAACCAAGGGGAGGGAGAGAAGGTTGCACACAAACCAAGGAAGACAAGACAATTAAAATTTATAAAGAAAATAATTTAGAGATGAAAAGTAAAGAGGGCAATGAAATGAAATAACAAGACATAAAAGAGGGGTTCTTTGAGCGAAGGAAAGAGCCCAATGATTAAAGAAACTCAAAGAAAAAAATAAAATTGAAAAATAAGAAACAAAGCTACAATTATATAAGGATAAAAAATAGAATCTAAAGAAAACCAAAAATAAAATTAAATGAAGAAAAGAAAACAATAGTCAAGGTATAAATAAGACAAAAATATAATAAAATAAAAGAACAATAAGATGGAAAAAACCTTAGAATGAAGAAAAAAATCAAAAAGAAAAATTTGAGAATGAAAAAAAAACAAAAAAAAACTTTATATATTAAAATACATATATAAGATATATGAGTCTATATATGTATGAAAATGTATAAATATAAATATTGAGAAAAAAAGGCTAAAAGATATGAATGAATACAAATATAAGAAGATAATTTATATTCATCTTTTATATATCAAAGATGAATATGAAAAGAAGAAATTATGAAAAGAAATTCAAAAAAAACAAATAAAAGAAAGAAATAGGATAATTTGAGAATTAAATAAATGTATAGAAGAAAAAAAAAATGAATATAAAAAAATGCAATAAAAATAAAGAAACTTATATATATCAATGAAAGGAAAAAATAACTATGAAGGTTTGTATGTTAAAGAATAAATAAACAAGAAAGCAAAAATATTTGAAAATCAAAATAGAAAGACTTGAAAAGAAAAGAATTAGAAAAATAAGAAAGATATCAGCAAATAAAAGAAGAAACCTTATAAATATTAAGTACAAATCTATAAATTTAAAAAGACAAAATGCATAAATAAGAAGGAAAATAGAAGATAAGAATAAGTGCAAAGAAATTAAAAAAAACCAAATAAAAGAAGGAAATTAACTATAGAATAAGAATATAAACAAAAGAAGGAAAACCCAAAGAAAAAGAAAACATAAGAATATTAAAGTAAATAAAATAAGATAAGAATATAAATTAAAGAATGGATGCATAAGAAAGAATGAAGCCAAAAGAAGAAAATTTTAAAGGAAATGAAGCAATAATATATGAATAAAAGAAAATTAAAAAGGAAACAAGTAAATATTTAAGAATAAATATAAAGAAGAAAAATACATATATATGTTAGAAAAGAAAATAAGTAAATAAATAAATGCAAATAAAAGAAGAGAAAAGAAAGGAAAGAAAAGAACAACAACAAAATAAAAAATAGAAAGACAAAAGTAAAAAGGTTAAAAAAGGAATGGAAATATTAAAAAAGGGGGGGGGAATTTTGAGCAAGGACAAAAAAAATACAAGAAAGAAAAATAAAACACCAAGATATCTCAAAAATCCAACCCTGAGCCAAAGGGTGCCAAAGCATAAGAACAAAGGGCAAGACCTCCAGACAAAATGGCAAGAGAGAAGAAACTACCTAGGAGAAAGGATGCAACTCCCTACCACGTAACCCTAGAGGACGACACAAACACAACGAAAGCGTAACAATTTTTTTTTAAAGTGCAATAAATAACAAGTAAAGTGAACTACACTTAACACATACATCCTCTAAGGTACGCGACAACGCTTACATTTGAATCCCATAACATACAAAAGTAATATAATTCCATAGTGTTGATGGTTAAAATGACACAAACAACATTAAAAACATAATATTTCTACTCTATTTCTCCTGAAAAAGAAAGACTACATGTAGTGGCCTAACTCCCAAGGTCCTGGTAGTTGGTTCTCAACTGTCTGATGTCACTCAATTGGTTCATGCAACTGTAATATTCAAGGGGCCTGTGCTGGTAACAAAGGATTCAAGCTATGACTCTCTTTGTCAAAGTAGTTCCTGTAAATCAATGGGTTTAAAATAAAAGAAAAAGATAGATCTAGGGGGTAAATCAGCAAGTATGAATTAAATTTATCTAATATCCAGACATATACTTTTAACAATGAATGTTTTCTTAACCGATCACAAAAACCATAGCATGACACAACCCACAGTATAACTGTACCATCGTATACATCTTAGGTGCTTAATTCAATTCCTCTATTCGCCTATCACAAGTATTTCCAAGATTTCAAAACCACACACATTCATTCATCATTAAAACTATAGATCAACAGACTTTAATAACCTTAATTCAATGACAATTTAACAAGATAATCTTTAAACCCGGTTTCTTCTAATGACTTCCATCACATAAGAAACTATCATGCTTCAGCACAATCACTGGCATTCAAGTGGATTATAACTCATTAACCTTATCAAACAACACAATTCAATGCAAAATCCATATTTCGTAAACCTGCAATTCTATTAACTGTAAACAAGATCTGGTACAATGTATCTCTGCAAAATGCTCTATAAAAAAAATCTATCTCCTAGCACTAGGTAAGCCAATCCAATTCTCAATTAGCCGACCCTTACAATGTAATACCCATCTGGTATTTATAGAATACAAAAAGAAGTTCGAACTTTACTTCTATCTTAGGCTTTCCACCTTTTTAGGAACAATCAACTGTCTTGGAAACTCAGATCAATTTTGATCTTGAGTTCTTACATTATACATTTAGTTTGATCTAACAATAGAATAAAGAATTAGAAGAAAAGAAGATCATGCGTCCTTAAGACTGTCAATGCTGCATGCATGCAACATGCAAGGAAGAAGATCATCATGCGTCATGCATGGAAGAAGAACATCATGCATGCAGGATTTTATGCATGTGAAGCTGGATCCGCTATGAACTCATCATAACTGGTGAAGACTTGTTGTAGCATATCCATATCTGGCCCATCAATCCAGTCATCTTCAAATTTGATGCGATCCAACTCAACTGTAGCAAATTCTTTCATGCTTTTTACCTTGACCAACTCTCTCCCTGCAACTTTTATTTCTTCCTTGACTTCTACAAGCTGATCTATCACTAAGTCTTCTCCATCATCTTTCTCCTGTATGAGTCCTTGGAATCTTTCATTCCATTTCTCTCTAACTTGACTTAACGGCATGCCATCTTTAGTCATTACATTCACATCTACTATTATAGCCATAACTGCTTCCAACTCTTTCAACTGCTCGGTTAAATTATTAACTGCTTCCTGAATTTCATCCTTATGCTTGCTTAAAAAGCCAGTCCTAAACTTAAGGATACGAGAAGTCTTTTCTACAAAATCTTTATTATCATCTTCGAGTATAGATTCTTCTAGAAGAGTAGTTAGAGGCAATGTATTTATCTTCTCTAACTTTTCACTATACTCTTTGTACTCTTCTTCTAACTTCTCAGATGCCTCAATATATTGATGCATCTCTTTTATCACTCCTTCCGCCTCCTTATAGGTTTCAAATCCTTTTTCCAAAACCTCACCTACCTCCCGGTTCACTTTGTCTATCCATTTTTCAACCATCTCCGCCTTACCTCTAACTTGCACCAAATCATCAACCTCCTTTTTGCTTAGCAAAATAGGAGTCTCAATTGCTGCAACCTATTGTGACCTTGGAGAGGAGACACTCTTCAAAAATGAATGTAACTGATCTAACTGAGCCTTAAGCTCATCTTTCTTTTGTTTGTCCTTGATCATCCTTGATTTTGTCGTTGAAGCCACCACATCAATCAGATTCATTTGTTGATTTCTAGTGGGTCTTCCCAAGTTAACCGTACTCAATTGATAGTCTGTGAGCTGCATATCCCCTACCTCCTTTTCAATCATAGGCACGACACATTCAACAACTATCTCCCCTTTATCTGTGAGTCTGGTAGAATGCAAAATTTTAGCCCTCTTCTTAGGCCTTTCCTGTTCAATCTCTTTCATCATGTCCTCCCAATTAAGAGATTGAGGAGGTGTTCTAGCTCTCTTCTGTAAATCTAATTTCAACCATGTAGGAGCACTAGGAGTCATCATCATGGAAGAGGAAGCAACAACTGTAGAGGATGGCTGAATATCTACCTCAGGTTGAGAATCAACCTTTGCCTTTTCTTGTTGCTCCTGCAGCACATGCATCTGCACCAACTTCTCAGCCCCTTCCCTATCTCTTTGTTCCTGTATTCTCCTGTCTTCTTCTTCTTTTCTCAATCTCTCCTCTTCCATTTGATCTTTCTCTAACCTTTCTTTCTCCAAGGCCTCTCTTTCCAACCGTTCTTCCTCTAAAGCTTTAAGTTTTGCAGCTCCGGCCTCTTCTTCTTTTTGCTTCCTTTCAGTTTCTTCCTTTTCTATCCTTTCTATTTCCAAGGCTATGAGTTTCTCTGCCTTTTCCCTTTCTTTCTCAGCTTGTTGTTTCTTTACTAGCTCTTCAGCCTCTTTTTCTTTCCTTAGAGCTTCAACCTCTTGTTCTTTCTGTCGAGTCTCCTCTGCAAGCTTCAATCTAGCAACCAGGGCTTCCTTTTCCCTTCGGTTTCTTGCTTTCTCCTCCTCGAGATCATGGATCTTCTGTATTAATTCCAGCTTGTCATTTTCTGCCTTGACCTTGATCTCATGCTCTCGTTGCCTCATTTGCTCCTCCATTGTATCAGCTGCTATCCTTGTTTCAACTTCTTTTACCTTTGATTGTTGCTGTTGAAGTAGAGCATCAGCTTGTAACTTTACCTCCATTTCCTTTTGTTTCTCTGCAGCAGCCCTTGCATCAGACTCTCTGGTAGCGTCTTCAAACTGTTTCCATTGTTCTTCCTGTGTAAGAATCTGCTCAACAGTATAATCTAGAGATACATTTTCTTGCAAGTTCTTCTCTGACAGAGTTTCATCTGAGTCTGTCTCAATTTCTACCAACTCTTCCTCCACTTCTTTTCCTTTAGCAGCTTCAGCCATGGCATAAAGCACTCCTTGAACTTCTTTACTTTTCTTCCTTGTGAGTGGAGCTTGTGTAGATGACTCACCCAATGCGGGCGTAGGAACAACAGATTCAATTGGAACATCTCCCTCGAGTGTCTCTTCTTCTTCATCAACTACGTCCAACTCTGTTTCTTCAACATCCGGAGGAAAGAATTCCAATGGTTCTTTGGAAGGTGCCTTTCTTTTAATCCTCTTATACCCTTTACCTTTCTTGAGGATTGGTCCCTAAGGAGCTTGAGTCCTCATCATCAACCATTGCACACTTCTATCCAAGACTGTTCTTCCCAGTTTCTTAATGTCAATAGTTTCTTCTTCATTCTAGTCTATTGGATCTAAGTTTTTGGTGCCAATCTTCAAAGCTTCATATGAGGGATCTAATACCACTCCATCATCCACCAAAGTGTCAGGAATATTATCTTTAATACCTAGCTCTACCATAAGTGAGACTGGTATTCTCTCATAATTCTTCTTCCTTAAGTCAAATTCATCCTGCCTATCACACCAAAAATCCTCTAACAAATTAAAATGTCTAGTAAATACTAAAGGTAATAAAGCATACATCTTCTTTTTTGGATCAAAATGCTTATGAGCTTTATACAATCCCAATTTTAATTGTATCAACTCATTACAAACCACCTTAGCTGCCTTTAAGTGTTGACAACCATATTCCCCCAGTGTCATAAGAAACTTATGGCATCTTGTCTTGTGCTTCATCCCAAATCTAGCATTAACTCCAATGGCTTGATATACAAATTCCATAAGCACTATTCTATTGTTGCAGCATCTTGGAAGTAAATGGGGATGACCTTCAAACCCAAACAATCTAAAGTATGTAAATTTGGGGTATTAGATATACCAACTTCCCCACTCAGCAATGAATGCCATAGCTTCTTGGCTTAACCTGTATCCTGCATCTCCACTCAACTGGTTGATCACCACATATAAAAAGGCATCATTGACTCTTCTGAAGTGAGTCTCAGCCACCTGAAGAGATAATTGATCATAGTGTTCCCATACCTTCTTTTGTCCATCCAAGACTCCCATTATACCTACTCTATTTAATCCTGGGAAAATCCCCAATCTTGCTGCAGCATAGACCACATATGAAGTCATGAAGAAAGATTTGGTCTGTCTGACCCTTGTGAGTGATCATGTATGGCATCAGAAACAATCATTGACCAATCAAATTGATAATCACCCTAAAAGATCACTTGAATAAAATGAAACATCCATTCCTTGAAATGGAAGGCATCCCTCTTCCCAAACACTCTGGACAACATCAATATTAAATCAGATATCTCCTTCTTGAAGTCTACCCTCTTTGGCTGGTCTGCCAGTTTGCTCAAAGACTTCTTCTTGGTACTTAACCATCTTTTGTTTAAATGAGACTTGTTGGAGTCTTTATGCTTACTGTATTTCTCCAATGCCTCAGCCTCAGTCAATTGCACTAAATTCTTGGGATTAGGAACATTGAATATGCTTTGGAACATCTGCGGAGTAAGATTTATAATCACATTATTCTATGAATCCATGCATAATCTTGTAGCTGGATTATGAGTACTGGCCACTGTACATATCAACTCCGGACACTGAACTGACAAAGGAAACACAGTGATATGTGCAAGACCAGAGTCAACAATCCTTTGAGTTCTCCCTGTCAAGTTTTCCCTTTCTGCAAAGGTCTCTTCATGTAATTCTTCAAAACTATACTGGCCCAGATTGGTATCCGTGATATCTGACCAGTTTGATTCCACCTTGCTCGCCTTCACCACCGGATTCCTATGATCATACCTTAATGTATAAGGTAGCTGTTGTGGTTTCACCTTCTTAATTTTCGGTGTTGTCTTTGACGTTCCAGCCGGTTGATTCCTTCAAGCTGCCTCTCTTAACGTTCCTGACATCTCTCAAATCTCCTGCAAGCAAACCTCTAATTAGACCTTCAAATAAATCATTACAAAACATGTTTAAAAAACCATACCTGTTACATACACATCGGAGTCGGAACCAGACAGAAGCTCAAAACAAGCACTTTTACAAAACTGGCAGACTTGGAGCAAAAACCGATATAGGAACTTCACCTAGTAACAAACAGGCTCGGAGTCGGAGTCGAGAAAGTTATCGGAACTGGGATCGGAATGAAAAGGGGATTTGGTTTTTTTTCCTTCGAAATCTCTTCTTTTCATATTCTATTTCCATTACGCCTCCGCCTCCGATTTAGTTATCCTTACTTCGACAAAAGACTCCCCCCTATATGCGGAGCCGGACACGAGATGAAAACAGAACTGATAACCTTTACAAACAAAATCCTTAAGTTCAAGATTAGTTCCGATCCCGCCTCCGTTGGTCGTCACATACTTCAAGAAAACCTTTTAGAACTCTTATGCCCATACCCATTCCAATCCCGCCTCCGCCTATGCTAATCATGACATCATCAAATTTATTCATTTTCATCATAACTTCATGATTAAACCTAGATCGCCATAAAATGGCAAAGGAGCTTAAAAACTCTACCCTCATATGACCATGGGGAACAATTGTATTTTAGAATCATTTATTTAAATCTTATTTTAAAGTAATTGCAGAGATTGACGAAACCCTAATCTAACAAACTTAATAAAACTAGGGCACGGGTTTTAAAACCTTGCCATTCTACCAAATGACGAAACCCTAAATTAAACAATAAATCTAATCTACCTCAACTCACTGTAAAATCTCTAACCTACCTCACTGTAAATTCTTAATCTAACTCACGCTATAAAAACCTTTAATCTAATCTAAACCTACTGCAAATTGAAAACGACACGATGCGGTCACGATTAAGACGTGAAAGAGACAATGCCCAAAAATAGAAAGAAACGACACGACAAAATAAAACAACAAAGATTAAAGTAAAAACAAAACAAACCAAAACAAGAACCTGCTCATTCAATCACATCAATGATCATAAAATTGCTTTAAAACACAATGATTGAACACGCGAACAGATACAAAGCAAAACACAACAAGGAAATAAACAACGAACAAAGATAAAAGACCTACCTCAAACGCAAATAGAGCCCCGCTAACTTTCTGAATCAATTCGCACACAATATCCCTTCTCTATCTTGATCAATTTGCTCAAATGAACTCTGCTAGTGCTCTTCGCGCTCTCAGACTTGTAATAATAACAATAATAATCGGCTTTAACCCTTAATAAAGAAAAATATGTGAATTTCTACCTACATTGGCAACCACCATTAATGCATTAAAACACAGTAATGGTGGAGTCGGAACTGTAAGAGAACGAACACTGGTCTGCAGTGCAACTTCAGTCAAAAAGTCAATGACAAAAATTGGCGGGGTCGGAACCAAAATGGAAACAAGATCTTAAAATCATAAACTTTCCAAACCTTATCCCCATTCTGACTCCACGTCCGACAACTAAACACAAAAAAAAAAACAAAAACAAAAACAAAAAGTTAAGTAAAAGACCAACCTAATAAAACAAAACACAAAAACCGAGACAAGCAAACATTAAAAACCAAGCGGAGACGGGATCGGAATTGAATTTGATTTTACAAAATTTGAAAAGTACCATCCCAATTCTCACTCCTGCTCCGCTTCCGCCAAAGAGCAAAAACAAAGGCAAAGAAAAGATTGTCGGAATAGAACCAAAATACACCTCAAAAGATCTTTCAAAACCCGATTCATCTCCGGTCCCGACTCCGACAGAGAAATCCAAGAAAAACAAAGTATTGGCAAAACTAGACTCCAAACTTTGTTCCAAAAACAACTAAGTACAAAAACACAAAGGGGGACCATTTTTGACCAAGGCATAACACATAGCATATAAAATAATACTCATGAAATAAAGAACATACATTCAATAACATTAAACTCATCTCATAAGATACAAAATACATAAATGAATCATTCATAGATTGCATTCATTCCAAATAAAGTAGCTACAAAGCTCATTTCCAAAATGAGGTAGATCATACAATAATGTTACAATTACAATGATACAAGAATCCTCCTTGAATACAAATGAGGAGTAGTACATATACAATAATATCCAACTGATCCAAAAGAACAAAAGATAAGGTACAAAGCAACTAGAACACACGAGCTCTCCAATCTGGAAGATCCCATCATCACGAACATGAATTGGAAACCTAACGATGTAAGGTGTACATTCCACCCAACCAAGTGGTACCCAAAAACCCACCCCCCATGCTAGGAGATAGTAAAAGGGCTTCCTAGGAAAAACCAATAACCTCTAGAAACAAGAAACTCACAATACTAAACCATACTTAACATAAAGGTTACATTGCTTCTAGAGTAAAGAATCAAGTACAACCACTGAACAAACAAACTGCTATCATAGGAGGAGTGTCATCACAAAGTAGCATGGGTTATCCTGATAGATCTTCCTAGGCCCCAACCCCCATCTTGGGTTATCCTGGTAACCTCTCATGACCCCCGACCCCACATGCAAATCGATGTGGAATTAAATATCTTTCAAAGGGACAATATAATGATCTTTTCATTCTAGGCCTTCTCGTCCCATCCCAAGTATAAACATGCCCTTGAGTCCATGAGCGAGACACAGTTAACAAGTTATGTGTTTTAAGCTACCCTTTCCCCTAATACATTTATTTAATTTTCACTGAATGAATTAACTCTCACATGAGTTACCCTGGCACCACTTTGTGCGTCGGCCCCCATTAAGAGTCACTCCCCTACTGAAAACACAAGGATCTAATCCAATACCCAAGGGTAAACACAATGCACAAAACAAATATAAAATCCCAATCCAAAATATAAGAGGCAACACATCCTCGTTCGTAGTAACCAGGTGTTTAACTAAATTAAAACCAAGTGCACTACCCAAGGGAAATAAAAGGCTAAACCATAAATCACAACAACCTCCTCATAAAATAACATCATTTGGAAGACTTACATACACAACTAATAGATTTCTCCAACAATGTGAAAAGAAGAAATCATAATTTAATAAGCAATTCAAGCAAGAAATAAAACTACCATTAGCATTTCCTAAATCTAATTTCTTTTTCAAGAAAATACAATAACACATTGCCCAAATAAACTAGCTTATTACCATTTCACTTACAAACAATAAATAAACTAAATCTATTTGATTATTTCAATTTCCCAATTACATCTAAATACAAATCAATTTCTTCTTTCATATCATATCATTTTAAAATTATCTACTTTGTGCATTTGCATGCATTTATTTAAAATATCATTTAGATATATATATACAATAAATATATATATAATTATATATATTTATATATACAATTATATAAATATAAATATATAAAATATTTAAATATATAAAACTAATTACAATTTTCCCAAAATAATTATAATATATATATATAAATATACACACACATATATACACACATATATAAATATATATTTATATATGCATATATATACATATATATATAAATATATATTTATATATACATATATTATGCATATAATATATATATTATATTTCATATATTATAAACCATATATAATAAAAATCGATTTAAATAAGGGGTAGACGAAATTAAGTTCGGCTACCATTTATATTGGCAACCTTGATTGCACATACACAACTGATCCCATGGAAGGGGGGTGCAGCCACTGTGGGGCAGTGTTGGCGCTGCCTCACAATGCCGACTCCCCCAATGGGGGGCGACTGTGGGGTAGCCCCAACGCTCCCCAAAAACAAACATTGAAACCTCTAAAAATCAATAAAAATTTCAACGATTTAAATGTTTCAATATCGCTGTACAATTTTCTCATTCGGGTTTCTCAATAAAAATAAATAAATTTTTAATCTAGATTTTTCCAGAACAAGTTTCTTAAAAATCTTTTCCAAAAATACAAGTATGTATATATATAATGAACAATTGTTCTAGATGGGCAATTTATTTTCACAAATTTTTCTACAAGAAATATTTACAATTTTTCTACAAGAAATATTTACAATTTTTTTATAGAGGTTTTCAATTTCCCAACCAAATGAATCTAATTGGGAAAACAAAATAAAACAATAATCTTCTTCAGAAAACATTTTCCAATACCACCAAAGGTTTTCTACAAGAAGATTTAAATCCATTCCTACAGAGATTTTCCAAATCTTCTATTGTATTCCTTTAAGAATTTATTTTGCTTAAATAAACAATTCCTACAAAGGTTTTCAAAATTCTCTACAAAATCTTTTTGGGAATTCTATTTTTTTTTTTAAACAATTTCTACAGAAGCTTTAAAGCTTTTACGACAATTTTCCAAACATGACAATCTTTCAAATTTTCAACATATAATAAAGCTTCTAAACAAATAACATATTCTTCTTGTACAAGCAATCTTTTTCAAAAACAATAACTTATTCTAATAGCCATTTCCAATTTGTAAATGAATAATTTTTTTTTAAAGAATTTGTTCCCAAGTGTTTGAAGAATTCGAAGATTGAAGTAGAGCTTCGCCTTCAGAATCCAAAATTACCAAAACTTCTTCCCAATTATCCACTTTTCCATAAAGATGAAAACAAAACCAGCGCTAAATTTTTCCCGAGAACTTCTTCCCCAATTTTCAACAACTATTTTCAACAACCTCTTCCAATTTTTCAACCACCTTCCAAAATATCTTTCTTCTTTCCGTGAAGTAGCCTCTTTCCTCTTTCAGTAAATGCAATTAATCTCTCTGAGAATTAATTCCCAACAACAGTGTTCAATTTTTCTGACACATGTCACAAATAAAATATATTTTCAACCAAATCACAAATATTTCCTCTAAAACATTTACAAGATATTTGTGCATTTAATAATTCAAAATAACATATTATCTTCTAATTAAATTTAATCTAATTAATTTAATCACTTTATAAAATAAATTTAATCTCAAAGATTAAATCACTTTACAATATAAAATAAAATAAAATAATTAAATCAAATACAAAGCTTCTAACAACATTAATCAAGATTAATTAAATAATCACTTAAAAAAAATTTAAGCATTAATTTTCCACAGAACATACCTTGCAAAATAATTAAACAATCAAGGCAAATAGGGACAAAATGACAACTCAACATGACCAAAACAAAGATTGTCGACACACTGTGACTAGGGTTGTGGTTTGACAAGGAAAACCTATTACTATCTCCTAATCAACTATCCGTTGGGCAAAGGACACACTCAAACCTATGAATCTAGGTGGAGTCGATGTCCTATACCTGCAATCCTGCAATAAAACATATGTCGTACATGTATATAGATCATAAAAAATCACACCGTGAAGAGAAAATCGTGGAATCGCAGGGTGCTCACAAGCGAGTGATGCAATCTCATTCCCTTCACCAATACAATGTCACACCAAAATTGAAAAAACTAAAACATCAAATAACTAGAGATGAGCATATATCAATATCAACTCAAATAAGCAACTATGCTAACTAGAAAGCATGTCATAATCAATAATCATCCATAAAGTGTACCATCACATCTAAATATAAAAACCATCATCGCTCCAATGTCAACGATCAAATAACAACAACATAGTATCATGGTTTATCAAAGAAAAAACACTGTCTGAAAACATAAGAAAACTGGAGGGGTGCTACATCTTCCCCCATAGGATCAGGCTTACTCCTGAAATCCTGCGAACAAATAAGGATAGAGCTCCCTCATCCTAGTCGCATTCTCCCAGGTAGCCGATGTATCATCTCTCGGATCCCACTGGACCCTAATCTACTCGATATCTCGACCCATGAGGGCGAGTCTCCTATGCTGCGTGATGGCCATGGGCTCCAAAGCTAGATGCCCATTCTCTACATGTAAGACATTCCAATCAAGGATGTGAGATATATTAGGGTGGTAAGGCCTGAGTACTGAAACATGAAATACATCGTGTATGCATGAGAGACTGGGTGAAAAATCCAGACGATAAGCTACTGGCCCAATCTTATCAAGAATCTCGAATGGCCCGATAAAGCGAGGTGTGAGCTTAGAGCCCTTTCCATACCAGATTGGACTCTTTCATAGATGCACTCGCAAAAAGACTCGGTCACCTACCGCAAACTGACGGTCCACCCAATGCACATTTGCATACTTTTTCTGCCTATCATGTGCAACAACCAAATGTTCACAGATCTGAATCACCTATTGCTCCATATCTTGAAGCATCTGAAGACTCAATAAAAATTTGTCCTCTAACCGATCCCAACTCAAAGGAGTCTGATACGGTCGTCCATACAATGCCTAGAAAGGAGGCATACCAATCAAACTTTGAAAACTATTATTATAAGAAAACTCCACTAAATGGAGATAGTCCTCTCATTGTTTTTGTTGGTCCATCGCATACATGCGTAACATATCCTTGAGGATCTAATTGATCCTCTCGGTCTTCCCATTTGTCTTAGGGTGATACTCTAAACTAAAGTTCAACTGCATCCCCATGACATGCTACAATGACGTCCAAAGAGCTGGGGAAAATACATGATCCCTATTAGAAATGATCCGACGAGGAATACCGTGCAACCTAACAATATCTCCCATGAACACTCTAGCTATAGACGAAGCATTAGAGGAAGAACGAATAGGCAAGAAGTGTGCTACCTTCGTCGACCTATCCACCATCACCATAATGGCATCGTGTCATTGCGAAGAATTGCGTAACCTAACAATGAAATCCAATGAGAATATATCCCATTTCCACTCTGGCACCAAATGTGGCTGCAAAAGTCTTGTCGAATGCTAGTGTTCAGTCTACACTCATTGACACTCCAAACACATCAACATAAAGTCAGTGATGTCTCACTTCATACCTGCCCAAAAGTATAGTTTTTGCAAATCGGCATGCATCTTCTTCACTCCTGGATGAGCTGAATAGGGTACCCGATGTGCCTCTGTCATAACCAAGGTACAAAGATCTCCAGAGGATGGAACATAAATGTGTCCCATGTGTCTCAAAAAACCATCTGACTCTAGGGAATAACCTGAGAATCTACCCTCAAGAGTCCTGCCTGTCTCTATCTTTGTTCTCACCTCCTGATACCAATTGTCTGTAGGAAGTGCAAAAAGAATCTGAATCCTCAAATCCACACCAAGAGTCACCTATGAAAACTCGTGTCTTCGTCTGTTGAGAGCGTCGAAAACTACGTTCTCCTTCCCCTAGATAATCTTCACCTCGAAGTCATACTCGCAAAGGAACTCCATCCATCGTCTTTGCCTGACATTAAGATTAGGCTACATGAAGATGTACTATAGGCTCCGATGGTCGCTATGCAACTCAAATTTGTGCCCCAATAGGAAATGTCTCCATCTCATCAAAGCGTGTACTACTGCTGCCAATTCAAGATCATGTGTGGGGTAATTCAACTCATGATCCTTGAGTTTGTGAGACTAGTATGCAATAAATCAACCATCCTACATCAAGACTACTCCTAATCCTTCCAAAGATCCATCTGTAAAGACAAAAAAGTCTTCAGTAGGATCAAGTATCACAAGAATCGGCGCATTGGTCAACCTCTCCTTCAAAGTCTGAAATGTTGTGTCACACTGATTTAACTAGGTGAATCTCTTCCCTTTCCTCTGAAGATAAGTGATAGGATGTCCTATCCTTGAGAACCCCTGAACAAAGCATCTGTAATAACCTGCTAATCCCATGAAACTATGTATCTCTACCACATTATTGGGCATAGGCCAATCAATGATCGCTTGGATCTTCACAGGATCCACAACAATACCCTCTCCTGATATCACATGTCCAAGCTACTTAACCTCAGTTTTAAAGAAATCGCTTTTGGATAGGTTAGTGTACAATTGATTATCTCTCAAACACTACAAAACCTGCCTCAGATGCTCCTCATGCTCCTGTACTATCCTGGAATAGATCAATATATCATCAAGAATACTAATACAAATCTATCCAAATATGTGTGAAAGACTCCGTTCATCAAGCTCATGAAAATAGATGGCACATTTGTCAACCCGAACGGTACCACAATGAACTTGTAGTGACCGTAATGAGTGCGAAAATTCATCTTATGAATGTTGAAATAAAATATGCATAGTTGATGGTACCCTGAATTAAGATCAATTTTTGAAAAGACCGTAGCACCCTTGATTTGATCAAACAAATCATCGATCCTAGGTAAAGAATATCGGTTCATGATTGTCACTTTATTCATCTGACGGTAGTCTATGCACAAATGGAATGATCCATCCTTCTTCTTCACAAAAATTACTGGTGCTCCCCAAGGTGAAACACTAGGGTAGATGAAAACCTAAGAGTTGCTAGTAGAGGGTTTCTATCAAGAATGTCTCAACCTCAAGTCCGCTGCCAGAACCATCGAAAGCGAGCGGATGAGCTCTAAGTAGGTCTCTCATGTGAGTGGCTATCACTGCCTCCGACTATGTTGGAACCTCTCTCTCACTAGTATTAATTTGATCTTTATCCTGCCTCGACCTAAGGTGAGCAAGTGTCTCTAACAATCGACACAACTGAGTGCCCTCGATCTTTGGTGGATCCTGATTCTGATCACCGCCTCCCAGAGCATTTTGGGAAGCCTAATCTTCCTCATGATGAGTCATGGGGAACATGAGGAGGTGATTCCTACTGACTACCTTCATGACTACCTCCTCAGCCATGACCACGACCTCTACCGTGACCTCGCCTAGGTGGCATGGTCCTACAGAGACACACCGAGGTAGAAGACAAGGTACACAAACTTAAATCCTATGCAACTAACAAATTAATGGGTTCAACATTATCCCAGAGCACCCAGTGTTTAAACTTGGGCTCTGATACCATGTGTAACGCCTTGCCACATAACCCTAGAGGACAACACAAACACAACAAAATTGTAACAATTTTTTTTACCACTTTGTGTGCCGACCCCCATTGAGAGCCACTCCCCTACTGACAACACAAGAATCTAATCCAATACCCAAGGATAAACATAGTGCACAAAACAGATATTAAATCCCAATCCAAAATATAAGAGGTAACATATTTCCATTCGTAGTAACCGGTTGTTTAACTGAATTACAACCAAGTGCACTACCCAAGGGAAATAAAGGGTTGAACCATAAATCACAACAACCCCCTCATAAAATAACATAATCTAGAAGACTTACATACACAACTAATAGATTTCCCCAACAACGTGAAAAGAAGAAATCATAATTTAATAAGCAATTTAGGCAAGAAATAAAACTACTGTTAGGATTTCCTAAATTTAATTTCCTTTTCAAGAAAATACAATAATACATTGCCCAAATAAACTAGCTTATTACCATTTCACTTACAGACAAAAAAGAAATTAAATCTATTTGTTTATTTCAATTTCCCAATTACATCTAAATAAAAATCAATTTCCTCTTTCATATCATTTTAATATTATCTACTTTGTGCATTTACATGCATTTAATTAAAATATCATTTAAATATATATGCATATATACATTAAATATATATAATTATATATGTTTATATATATAAGTATATATATATATAATTTAAATATTTAAAACTAATTACAATTTTCCAAAAATAATTATAATATATATATAAATATATATACACAAATATATACACATATATACATATGTATATATATAAATATATATTTATATATATATATATATTTATTTATATATACATATATTATGCATATACTATATATACTATATATCATATATTATAAACCATATATAATAAAAATCAATTTAAATCAGGGGCAGACGAAATTAAGTTCGGTTGTCATTTACATTGGCAACGCCGACTGCACATACACAGTCGACCCCATGGAAGGGGGGCGTGGCCACTGTGGGGCAGCATTAGTGCTGCCTCATGGCTCCCCTAATGGGGGGCGGCTATTGGGTAGCCCCAATGCCCCCCAAAAACAAACATTGAAACCTCTAAATTTTTATCAATAAATTTTTCGGCGATTTAAATGTTTCGATATTGCCGTACGATTTTCTCATTTGAGTTTTTCAATAAAAATAAATAAATTTTTAATCTGGATTTTTCCAGAACAAGTTTCTTCAAAATCTTTTCCAAAAATATAAGTATATACATATATATAATGAACAATTGTTCCAGATGGGTAATTTATTTTCACAAAATTTTCTACAGGAAATATTTGCAAAAATTTATAGAGGTTTTCAATTTCCCAGCCAAATGAATCTAATTGGAAAAACAAAACAAAACAATAATCTTCTTCAAAAGAACTTTTCCAATACAACTAGAGGTTTTCTATAGGAAGATTTAAATCCATTCCTACAAAGATTTTCCAAATCTTCTATTGTATTCCTTCAAGAATTTATTTTGCTTAAAAAATACAATTCCTATAGAGGTTTTCAAATTTCTCTACAAAATCTTTTTGGGAATTCTATCTTTTAAAAAAAAACAATTTCTATAGAAGCTTTAAAGCTTGTACGACATTTTTCCAAACACGAAAATCTTTCAAATTTTCAACATATAATAAAACTTCTAAACAAATAACATATTCTTCTTGTACATGCAATCTTTTTCCAAAATAATAACTTATTCTAATAGCCATTTCCAATTTGTAAATGAATAAAAACAATTTAAAGAACCTATTCCCATATGTTTGAAGAATTCAAAGATTAAAGTAGAGTTTTGCCTTCAGAACCCAAAATTACCAAAGCTTCTTCCCAATTATCCACTTTTCCATAAAGATGAAAACAAAACCAGCGCTAAATTTTTCTCGAGAACTTTTTCCCCAATTTTCAACAACCTCTTCCAATTTTTCAACCACCTTCCAAAATATCTTTCTTCCTTCCGTGAAGTAGTCTCTTTCCTCTTTCAGTTAATGCAATTAATCTCTATTGAGAATTAATTCCCAACAACAGTGTTTAATTGTTTTGACACATGTCACAAATAAAATATCTTTCCAACCAAATCACAGATATTTCCTCTAAAACATTTACAAGATATTTGTGCATTTAATAGTTCAAAATAACATATTATCTTCTAATCAAATTTAATCTAATTAATTTAATCACTTTATAAAATAAATTAAATCTCAAAGATTAAATCACTTTTAAAAAAAAATTAAGTTTAATTAATTAAATCAAATACAAAGCTTCTAACAATATTAATCAAGATTAATTAAATAATCACTTAAAAAAAATTTAAGCATTAATTTTCCACATAACATACCTTGCAAAATAATTAAACAATCAAGGCAAACGAGGAAAACATGACAACTCAACATCACCAAAACAAAGACTGCCGACACATTGTGATTAGGGTTGTGGTTTGACAAGGAAAACTTGTTACTATCTCCCAATCAACTATCCGTTGGGCAATGGAAATGCTCAAACCTGATCTAGGTGGAGTCGATGTCCTATACCTACGATCCTACAATAAAAAATATGTCATACATGTATATAGATCATAAAAAATCACACTGTGAATAGAAAATCGTGGAATCATAGGACGCTCGCAAGCGAGTGATGCAATCTTGTTCCCTTCACCAATACAGTGTCACATTAAAAATGACGAAACTAAAACATCAAATAACTAGAGATGAGCATATATCAATATCAAATCAAATAAAAAATTATGCTAACCAAAAAGCATGTCATAATCAATAATCATCCATAAAGTGTATCATCACATATAAAAATAAAAACCATCATTGCTCCAATGTCAACGATCAAATAACAACAACATAGTATCACAATCTATCAAAGTAAAAGCACTGTTTGAAAACATAAGCAAACTGGAGGGGTGCTACAAAACAGATGGCGAGATCTTATGTTAGATAACAAGGGATTCCAAGATTGACTCAACCTCCACCCCTCATCATGATTAAGGTTAGAGGGGCGATTGTTGATTTCGATGACTTCTTTGAGTTTCCTTTTAAAGAAGTTATCCTCTTTAAACATGATTTGGGTTTTTTCCAAAAAAAATTGGTGTTTGGTAGATACAGAGTGGTCGATTAGAACAAATTTGAGAACCCATTCATTTCTGATGTCAATGCTATGCTCTTTGATTCTAGTGTTGAAAGAGTGACCTGTTTCACCAATATAAGGAGTGCTACATGAACAGACTACCTTGTAGACTTTGAAATCAAGAAGGGGGGGTTTGGAGTCTTTAAGGGTAGGGAAACAATCTCTCAAACTAGTGAAGGGCTTGAATGCACAACAAAGTCCTTTTTTATGGAGGATTCTTGAGATTTTTTGAGATAAACCATTAATATAAGGGAGGGAAGCAACATCGAGATAAAGAAGGGGTTAGGTTTAGCAATGAAATGGAGACTCGACTTGGCATGATTAAAAGCTCTTGAAACTTGCTTACTGGAGTACCCATTTAAGGAGTAATCTAGAAATCAATTAGATTTATAATTATCATTGATTGTGGAAAATTGATATCATTAAGGAAAAAATATCTTTTTTGTAATCAAGATAGTTGAAACAAAGAAACACTTTATTTTGAATTATGAAGCTTATAGTAACATTTACACTGATTATATAGATACTTTAACAAGATTTTTTTTACAAAATCTATTTAAAAATTAAAAAATTAAAAAACATGAAAACTTATCATCGAATTAAATAAAAAAATATAAAATATTATAAAAAATTTAAATAACCAATTAAACATCTCATAAACTATCTTTATTTTCACAAATATTGAAATTCAGTTATATATCTATTTGTTTAAATGTGAAAAAATAAACAAACAATCCATTAAGGGAGAGGCATTGATCATGGGCATGAGACCAATCATGGATATAGTATTTGACATCATGGGGCTCACTTTTGGGTAATAAAAGAGTCAACAAAAAATTCAAATGCAAGTGTTAATATGATATGATAGGCTTATTTTAAATTCACATTATGTCCTATCATAGGTAGACTATTTATTTGCCACCTTCCCAATATTAGGTGAATGCAAGTTGATATGTTTATTTCCATAATATACATATTGTTTTCCACCTTCCCAATAACAAGCTAATGCAAATAGATATTATTTTATCCAAAATATATGTTTTATTGCATTCAAACTGAGTTGGCATGCATTCAATCTGAGTTGACATGTACAAGACCCATTGCCAACTGAATGAGTTGTAAATATATTTTTAAAAAATACAATAAAACATGTTCCATTTCTCATATTTTTTGACAAACTACTGGTTCCACCATGTCCATAAACACCAATATTTTTGTGAATTTACCTACAAAAATGACAAAAAAAGAACTCTTAGGCTCACTATGCAATGAAATTTTACAAAAAAAATGTAATTGTTGTAGTATTCTTTACAAATAAACATAAAATTAAAATAATCAGAAAAAAATATTAAAACTAGCTAGAATTACAATTTTTTAAAATATCCTTTGAAATCACCTACCAGATTTCCTATGTACCCATTTCATATCACTTCTACTATTAATTCCTTCAATGCAAGATCAAATTCCCTCCCACAGTTCAAATTTCTCCACTTGCACCTACCAATTCAAAATCAATCAACCTATTTGTTTACACAAAAGACCTTAGTTGTGCGATACAAGCTACCATTTCAAAATTTGAAATTTTTGAGTTTGTACTAGAGACACTTGATCAACAATGATCTGCTCCAAAGCGATGCAGTCTCCTCCTTCAAATTCTATGGTATTTTTGAGACCTACCTTCATTATTACTTAATGCATTCTTATTTGAATTTGTTACTTTAACAACTTTGTCCATTTACATTTAAATAAATCAAAATTGGTGTTTCATATGCCATGTTTTTGTTGTCACACTCTATAACCATGATAGAACCCCAACCCAATATCGACCACTATCCATTACAACTTACTATGATATGTTTATATACCTTCAAACAACAGTATGGTACAAATATTTCCAACCCTTTCTGATACAACATTATGAGACATACATATATATTTATATTGTAGAGACACATAGATACGTAAGTTTCCTAAAGCCTTCTTCATTTACATTCAACTTACACATTTATCTATCTTTGCAATATATACATTTGTATATATTTTTGCTATATATATGACACCTAATACTGAATTTACATACAAGAATTTTTATATAACTTCAAAGTTCAAACAATAGTATGGTAAAAATATTTCCAACCTTTTTTGATACAACATTGTGATAAAATATACATAAATACACACACACACACACACACACACACACACACACACACACACATATATATATATATATATATATATATATATATATATTGCAAAGATACATAGATACCTAAGTTATCTATAGCCTTTTTCATTTACATTCAACTTACGTATCTAACTATCTCTGCAAAACACACACACACACACACACACATATATATTGCAGAGATAGTTAGATACGTACGTTGAATGTAAACATATATATATATATATATATATATATATTGCATAGATAGATAGATATGCAAGTTTCTTATAGCCTTCTTCATTTAAATTCAACTTAATTAGATGTATGCTTTGTTTTTTCTTCAATTAAAGTGAATGTGAATATCAACCCCTCTCCCTTACAACCAATTGTGATAATGTTTGACTCCTATTATAACCATTTTTGAAACATCATATATAACTTGAAACAACAGTATTATATATATTATATATATAGCAGAGATAGATAAATACATAAGTTTCTTATACCCTTCATTTACATTCAACTTGATTAGATTTATGCTTTGTTTGTTCTTCAATTACTATAACATGTATGGTAACCATTGCTGAAACAAAATTGTGAAACATTTACATAACTTGAAACAATAGTATGATAGAAATATTTCAAACCCTTTCCAAGAATAAAACTGTTGTTTCAAGTTATATCATATTGCTATTTTAAGATTTATCTGTATCAGACTGCTCTTTCAAGTTATATATATTTGTATCATACTATTGTTTGAAGTTTTTATATATTTGTATCATTATGTTGTTCGAGGAAGGGTTTAACTTTATCATCCAAGGGTTTATAAGAGTTAGAATTGGGGATATGATAGTATAACATGCATTGCTTGTTTCATTTAACATGATTACCCAAGGGTTTATAAGAGTTAAAATTGAGCATATGATAGAATAAAATGCATTGCTTGTTTCATTTAATATGATCACCCAATGGTTTATAAGAGTAAAAATTGAGAATATGATAGTATATCATGCATTTCTTGTTTCATTGCACACATACCCTTGATCATTTGCAATCAACTCAATTAGATGCATGGTTAGTTTGTTCTTCCTAGTTACTCTTACATGCATTTAATTTTTGTTTCAGTTTGTATCATTCTTTTAATTGCAAGAGCTAGAATTGTATGTTGTTTACTAATGTTACACTTGGTTCAATGTAGAGGAAGAATACAACGACGAAAAAAATCATGTGACCTGTAACAAAGTGGAGGCAGACAAGTGTTTTTGCACACGAGAGAGGTGTGAGGCTGCCACATAGTGATGACAAGGACATTAATTCTTGTTGAGCAGTCAACTGATCGACCAAGTAGGATGAGGACGTAATAATTCTTGTTGAGAAACCAATTGAACCCGTAGTTCAAGTAAACCCAGCTACAACAACTAAAAGGGTTATAGTGCGATGGGAATGAACCATGGCTGACATGGAACATGCCATTGAATATGTCAAAGAAAATGAAATGCCAACAAGAGGGGAAACAAAAAAGTGGGGTTTTCCAACTACCATATTGTCAAATTGGTTGGGTGGTGTTACCACTACAAAAAGGAAAGGGCCCCCAATAGTCCTAAATGATGACAAAGAGGCAATGATCATCCAATGGTGCAAGGAGATGGTTGTTGTTGGACATGGTTTGGAGATTGTGAACCTCAAATCCGAAGTGTCCCAAATATGCCAATCGAGGCCTAATCCCTTCAAAGATGGACTTCCCAATAAATCTTGGTGGGTGGGGTTCAAAAGAAGGCATCCCGATTTGTGTTTGAGAAAAACCCAAGGGAAATACGGAGACCATGCTATGAATCTCAAGCCTACATTTGTATCTACATTCTATGAAACACTAGAGAAGGCATACATAGCCGAGAATTCTGGACCCTAAAGGATTTGGAACTACGATGAGACAGGGCTGCAGACTAGGCGAAATAGTTCAATGAAGGTGCTTTCCAAAAAGGGAACTAAAAGTGTTGCACATATTATCCCAGATCCGGGAGTGGATCACAATTTTGGAATGTGCAAATTCTCTAGGTAAAAAAGTTATAGGCTTTTACTTGTTTAAAAGAAAAAATCATGTGCAAAACTGCATAATCAACTGTGAGCCAGGAGCATTAATGGTTGTTCAGCCTCATGCATGGATGACGAAAGACCTTTTTGTGAAATGGTTCAATTTTTTTCTATGAAAGTACTTGGGATTTTCTCGCCCAACCATAGACACCTCCTCATATTTGATGCCCATGTAATCCACGTAGCCTTTTCTACCATTTCCAAACAAGGGCACTGGGCATTGACTTGCTTACTCTACTGTCCCACACATCACATAGGCTACAACCACTTGATGTGAGTGTTTTTACCTCTTTCAAATCTCATTTCAAAAGGGAAAGAATAGAATGGAGTACTAGACATCCAAATTTCAAGATAAAAAGGGTAGAATCGGCTACAATTGGCGGCCTTTCTTTTCAAAAGGCATTGACAGTTAGAAACATAAAAACCAGGTTCAAGAGGACAAGTATTTGGCATCTTAATCCAAATGAATTGGAAAATTACATGAGGCCTAGCAATACTTTTCAATTTGTTTCCCCCGAGGTAGCATATGTTACTAAAAACATTCTAAGCCTATCTAGCAATGGTTTCCCAGTAAATGAGGGTGATTGTATAGATGGAAAAATAGAACTTGGAGATCAAAAAATCCCACTTGAACAACCGAATTTGTAGACCACCAAAGTCCACCACAAACTTCAATTTTGTTAGATCACCAATCACCACCAACAATAGTTTTGGGAGAGAAAAATAGTATTGCAAATATCTCTCTTTCCCTACCAAATCCACCCAAGGAGCCCTTGTGGTTGTTAGAGGGTGTTGATAATATTAGTATTGATTTGCATGTGGAGCTAGACCAAAGTCTTACAATGCCATTTCCACCGCACAACATGGGCCCAAATACTATAGTTCATTTTTATGTTGATTGGAGAGATAGTCAAGTTGATCAGTTAGGAGATGAATTGGATGAAACATCTAGTCAGGTAAAGGAAAAAAATAATGAGGATTCAATGGATCCATTGGGAGGCCAAACAACTTCACACATCTTGTGATTCTTGAAGCTACCTATTCCTGTAGTCAAAGAAAAGTCCAATATGGTAGCTGACCATGGGATTAAACTACCAAGAGGACCCCAACTCTTGATTGTTAATGAATGCATGGTTTTGCTAAATGCGCAAGAGGATAGGAAGAAGGAAATATAGGAACTAAAAGAGAGGAAGAAGGAACAAATTGAAGAGCGTAGGATAAAAATAATTGCAGCAAAGGAGCTCAAGGTAGAATTGAAAAGGAACAACAATGAGTAGCAGTAGAGGTTGAAAAAGAGTTGAAAAAGGAGAGGGAGAAAAAAAGGGAGCAACAAAGGATGGAAAAGGAAGCTACAAAAAAGGAAAAATAATTGGAGAGGGCACAAAAAGAGGCAGCAAGGGAAAGGTGACTCAACAACCCTCTAAATCCCTTGCCCGGTTGTCATAGAATATTCATAGAATTTGTCTATTCAATGCCCCCAATATTGTCCACACTCACCTACCCCAAGTATTAGCCAACCATTTTAGAGTGGGAGTCCTACTCATTCGAAGTCCCATCCACCCTCACCTACTCCAAATATTACCTAATCCGTTCAAAGTTGGAGCCCTACTCAATCACATGCTACAAACAACACACAAGATAACTTCACTTCACATTTCCTTTTTCCTATTTTTTTTACTCGATTAGAATGTTATGTATGAAATTTTTTGTTGTAAAAAAAAAAATATAATATTCTAACAGATTGTTAGATTGCAAACAATTTTGTTTTGATTGTTTTGAAGGTTTCTAACAGTATTGTTAGGATTTTTTTGAAGGTTTGTAACTTGAAACAATAGTATGATTTGAATACAAACAACATATTCCTACATGTTACAGTCATTGTCTGTTAGAGTAACTATAATTGAAGAACCAACAA
Source organism: Sequoiadendron giganteum (assembly GCA_007115665.2). NCBI lineage: Eukaryota > Viridiplantae > Streptophyta > Pinopsida > Cupressales > Cupressaceae > Sequoiadendron > Sequoiadendron giganteum. The sequence continues at coordinate 655,572,030 of CM021101.1, read as the reverse complement.
GGAATACATCTAATTAAGTTGAATGTAAATGAAGAATACTGTCGAAAACTTATATATCTATCTCTGCAATATATAGCTATGTATACATACATACATATATATATACATATATCTATACATACATATACATATGCATATACATATACATATACATATATATACTATAGGAAGCATATGTATCTATACATCTAATTAAGTTGAATGCAAACGAAGAAGGCTATAGGTGTAGACACATAAAAATGACCTAGATCTACAAGCTCTATTTTTAATCTTTTCATCCTACCATAATTATGACATTTTTAATTATGTTTCTAACCCACTTTCGACTATTAATTAAATAATTCATAATTATTTAATTAATTCATATCTTTTTATTCATCATGATTATTAAATAAATAAATTTTATTTATTTATTTAATTATATCACTACTGAAGTCCTCTTCTTTCTAAAATTAAATAAATTCTTATTTATTTAATCTTTGTCCACTTTCCACTATAGTTAAATAATTATGTTTAATTATTTAATTATTCATTAGCCTCTTCTCTCATAAAATTAAATAAATTTTATTTATTTAATTTGGTCCACTCTTGAATTTTGAATTAAATCATTATATTTAATTTAAAAGGTTCCCTTTGTCTCATTCTTCTATAATTAAATAATATATTTATTATTTAATTTCTCCTATCACCTCTTTTACAGTGCTTATTTTAAATAAAATTTATTTATTTAAAATAAGTCTCACTTTCTAATTTCCCTCTTTTAGTAAATAATTTAAATTAAATTATTTACTGTCACATGACCCCACCACTTTTGAATTAAAACAATTTTTAATTCAAAAGGTCAACATCACCTATTGAATCAAATAATTTTAAATTATTATTTGATTCTCCAGCAACTTTGTTTTGTGTGCCCAAAATCTCTTGTCACATGCATTGTCAGCCATTGATTTGATTTTCTAAAAATCAATCTTGTCCATTCATTTCGAATCTGACCTAATATTGCCCTAACCCTAATTGTGGGTTGTTATATTGAATCTTGTCCATTGATTCTAGGGCACTTGCTAACTTTTAATCTTGGTCATTCACACAAAATTGCATTTTCTATAAAAATGACAATTTTGGTCTCATTTTGGCATAGCTTGCAACCTCATATCTTGCAACCTCATGTTCTTGCAATTTTATACTTTTGCATTCTTTTGATTGTGTCATAGACATATTTAGATTTCATTTGGAACAGTTTAGATATATTTTTAGATGCTTACTAGTTGCATTATGACATAATATTGCATATAGTTATTCAAATCCTTCAACATTTGCTTAGGGCTTGTCATACTCATTAGATTGCTCATCATAAATCTGAGGGCAACATCATATTTCAGCAAGTTGAGAAGGTATAATGGAGGTCAGCCATGGAGGATGAAGACATTCTGGTGAGATTGTTTCATTTATTCCTTTGCAATTCATTATCACTTTGGATTTTTATGTTTTGCATGTGATATTGCTAACCCCAGGAAAATTCCCTTAGTTACATGGTGAACCAGACGTGTTTTGACAAATTTTGAAGAATTTTGGAGTTGAATCTTTTTTGTTGCAGGTTTTGTTAGCATTCTATTGTAGGTTTTGCATCATTTTGGGGACAAAACCCTAGTTTTCAAAGATTCAACCATATCTCTCAAACGAATAAATATTTTGTAACAATTTTTTTTTTGCAGGTTGGGGACAATATCAAGAGCTTCCAGTTTGAAAACCATATTTTTGGGAGCTGGTTTTATTTTTTTTATAATTTTGTTTGTTATTTTCATGAAAAATCAATTTTGAGAGCAAATTGGCGAATTTTTCGGATTTCTTTACAGTTTTGGAAAGCTCTCGAAATTTAAATAGGGGTATTTTTTTATGTTTTTAATTTTCCTGCAAACTAATTAGACAAAAAACAAATCTTTCAAAATTAGGGTTTCAAAAAGATTTGCTTATATCTCACAAACAGTTGCAGATCTGTTCACACATTTTTTGTGCAGATTTTTAATGATGTCAAGAACCTTTAGTAAAAAATTTAGATTTTTTGGACTTGTTTTGAAATTTTAATAATTTTTTTATAATTTTTCATAAAAAATTAATTTTGGATGCAAAACAATGAATTTTTCAGATTTCTTTATATTTCTGGAAAGCTCTCTGAATTTCAGTAAAGGTCTATTTTTTGTTTTTTTACTTTTGATGTAAAATAACAGTTCCAAAAATCAGATTTATTTTGACTAGCTAACCCTCTAATATTAGTGATCAATTATCTTGTTAGGGTTTTCGCTTGGTTGTTGGTTTTGTGAATGTGCAGGAAAAATAAACACTTCAAAGGACAAATTGGATCAAGGAAAAAAAAAAATTCTAAATTTTCATGGGTCCAAGACATCTTTTCAGACTACTAACAAGTGGTTTTGTAGGTTCGATTGTCCAAGGCTTTTATTTCTAAAACCATTTGTGCTTGTTTTAGATCAGCAAATACTTCCATTGGTGCTTTGAAAATAAACTTTGCTTGTCCCACTTATATTTAATTAGGGGGTTTAAATAACTTTGTTTGATTGTGCTTGAAGGTGGTAGGTGATTATGCTCTCACCTTGTGCAAACTAGGTGATAAGAAAACCAGACCCATCTATTTTTGTGTCACCTCGATTCAATAAAAGAAGTATCCTCTCCCCTTGCACACTTGTGCGATCCTAGGTGTAAGAGAAACTGTTATTGACTCTAGGAATTGGGCCTACACTAGGTCAATTAGGGTTAGGGCAACACTTTTTTTTGTTTGGTAGTTAAAGATTTTGGGTTACTGATTTTCTATTTGCATCTTGTTCGAGGAGTCTAATATTTGTTTGTTTTATTTCACAAATCTTAAACAAACAACTATAAATTTGCACTTTTTTTTACATTCATGAGTTAAAATGAACATGCATGCATACTCATTGGACTAAAAATAATATAATCTTGCATGATAACTCAATGGATTAAAATAAATTTGCATCTCTTCATAACATTGGGTTAAAATGAACTTTTAGTTAGCTCATACTACAAATGGTTAAAACGAACCCCATGTTTTGACAAATACTACAAACGGTTAAAATGAACTCCATGTTTTTTATGTTTGTCAACACATTTCATTTTTGGGCTTAAAATGAACACCATGCGAGTGTGAGTTGATATATTCATGCGCTTTCTCTTTGTTTTTAAACAAAGATTGATTGAACTATGAATATTTTGTCTCGCTTTTGTTAACCTTATATTTTGGGTCTACTTTGGTGGGAAAAAGTACTCACCCCAAAGTGACTCAAACCAGGAACGCGCTAAAGCCAAGTGACACACAACTAGTATATAAATTTTAATGTTAAGGAAATCTTAGCATTACAGAACTTCCTGCGGACTAGCGATTGACTCCCCAGTACCCTTGTGGTGCGTCAAAACCTGAAGAGCATAACCTCTGCATATTGGGATGATAATGCCTCTCGCGTGGCCTTTTGAACGAGTGCCCAAAATAAATCCTTTGTTTTAGAAAACCACAAACCTTCTATTCTTTGGTGCAACAATGATCGTTGCCAAGGCACCCACACCTGCACAGTTCTTAGTAGAGATGATCAATCTGACATGGGAGTTTCATGGAGGTTGGAAGCTTGGTTGCCCTGAGAAGTGAGTGCACTGTAAGGGGGAGCCCGTGGGGCTAAGCTTTTGAATTCATCCGCTAAGGATATGCGGTTAGTGGGATCCATAAGAATATTGTCCTTGTAGCCATAGGATTTTTGTAAAATGACTTCTATGTGGTTAATTTTTATTTTTCACAACACCATGTGTTTGTCAAGTGTCTTCTCAAACATTCAAACAAATAAACATCCTTGAAAAATCTAGAAAACACTCTCAATCTAAAGCAAAAAATCAATCCTTTGGTCATTGTCATCCTTGTCATTATGTCACCTTATCACTTAATCCTACAATAAAATCATTTGACAATCCAAATTGACACATTGGCCAAACATTGAATGCTTAAGTGAACCTTTCCTAAAAATCATTTGACATAAGGCAACCCCTTTTATCACTTTGCATTGTCACCTTGCATAAAGAATAGCCTCATGCCATCCACCATCATGTCTTCAAGCCACTTTGATATGCTTTCTAGTCGAATTGAATGTCAATTTCTTAGTAATGGTCAAGCCCAACTAGCTAGGGACTTCAAAATACTATACCTCCAATCCAAGTCCAAATCCACAACCCATAGTCAACCACCCAAATATCCATCTTACCAACAATCCATGAGTCTTAGTCCTCTATCCATCTACTATCAGGAGTCCCCTAACACCATCCATGGCACTAAGTCACAAAAAAATTCCATTGACATTTCCATCCTAACTTTGACAGGGGAAATCAGCCATCCATCAATCCAAACCAACTATCCACATCATATCTTATTCCTTCATTCACATCATATTCTAATCCTTCATCCACATCATATCCTAGTCCTCCATCCACATCATATCCTTTTCATGCAGTCATGTCCTATCCTAGCCCATCATCCCTCAACCAAGTCCAAACCTCCATGTCATACCCTAGTCCATTACACACCAATCCATCCCAAGACACTCCATGTTTTCATGAAAACATATCTATTCATGGTCTGCAAAGTCCCATCTTCTTACCTACACTTGAGGATACATGTCAAGAGGAAATTCCAAAGCATGACATCATAACATCACCGTCTTGTCCAAATCAAAGTAGTCTATTAGACCCCATCTTTACGTCCATTCAAGAAGTCCTCCTAGACAATCATGACAAACAAAATACACCCATCCTTGGTCAAAATTCCATTCATAACCATGTTATCCAAGATGAACCTCTCCTTGGTCAAGATCCTACTTCCAATCATGTCATCCAAGACAACCCCATCTTTGACCAAGACACTATCCTTGATTAAGAAGTCCAAAACGATCCACTCCTTGACCTTTATGCCATTCAAGACCAAACAATTGACGACCCTATTCAGGCTTCGACTACCGACACTTCCAAAATGAGACACTTGCCTCCATGGGACACATAAACGATCTACCACTAGAACACGAGTCTCCTAGCATGGACATATTTGCAAATGATCAAGCTATAACTGAATTCAGTGGGCTCTATGACAATGACCATGAAGATGGTTTTGATATCAAATTCGAAGCACCAACAGAATCATCAGAATCTGATATGTCAGAAAATCAAACCGAAGATGTCAATCAAAAATCTGTCCAACATGTCAGTGAAGCTACAACATCCTATCAATTAGGATCATCAATTTTTTTTCAGAGCAGGCTTTCTTACAGATGAGAAGATTTTGAGCATTAATTTCAACAATAAGGATGGGTTGGCATCTTTCTTCCAAAATAACAAGTACCCCATCACAAACAAAATTTGTTAGAACATGCATTATCAGGGAAAAGGATTAGGCCTACACGAGCAAGGGATTTTGGAACCCGTACAAGTTCAAGCACATTACGGACATCAAGGTCTTGGCTATTCATCAGTCGAAAAATATAATGATGTTAATGATACCTCCTCGATATTGGGGGAAACTTTATTTGATACAAACATCAAAATGGCCATCATGAGTAGTCCTTGTCATAAGGTTGTTGCCAACACTCCTTCCATCCACACCCCAAACCATCATTCCATCACGAAAAAACCTTCCATTTGAAACCAACAAAAGTATTACAAATCCGAAGTTCAAAATCACATGTCAAAGGCCATGGAATCAATAAAAAATACAAGCAAACAAATGAAGCCAAAATGGATCCCAAAACAAAATGGGTCAATTCAAGAAAATAATGAATTAGGCAAAGAAAATATGCCAAATCCAAAATTCAATCAAAATGTGGAGCCATCGCACAAGAGGACTCCCACATATAATACATGTCCACCTCCGTCAAAATGGCCATCAAAAAAGACATAAAAATGTTGGTTCCAAACAACATCCTAACCCGACACCTAAAGTTTGGAGAATAAAAATCAATACATCCAAACATCCAACCAACTCGTCCACATCCACCATCATCCATCATAATCCTACATCCTCCTTAAAGTCCAAACATCCCATGTCACAAATCCATCACATCTTGGCAACAACTCTCTATCATAAGGAATCTCATGGCACTGTATCATGATGTGTGTATTCTGATAAGGCCAACTCTAGTATCAACAAGGATCACAATGACATCAGTCAGCTGTATGCAAGCGTTATCATCTTGATAAGGCAACTACTTTAGAAAGGTCATTATTGGCATATGATGGCACCAGTCTCTACATTGACACCGTCAAAGGCTTAAGCACGGTCAGTGGTCATCTAAAGCATCAAGGCTATCCGACAAAATGCAAAAATACAAAAAAATTGAAAAAATAAAATAAAAATCGTCACCTTGATAAAAACCTGGCAAACAAGCGTCATGGTGACACCAAAAAAATAAAAAATCCAAAAAATAGTAAATAGAAAAATTTCGTCCAACGGTGAAAACCTGACAAACAGGCGCTTTGGATAAGTATCATGATGAAAACTTTGTAAACAGGTGTCATGTGTAGAATAAATCATCTATGTGGACTATTACACTTAGGGGCAAGTCGTCTCATCTCCCATGCCCTTCACATGACATTTCTTATGACATTTCCATCTATCCATCCAAGTTCTGTCATTTCTGTCTATTTTCCCACCTACTTTTGATAAGGACTAAAATACAAACACATGTCATGCTTTGGGAAATTTTTTGACATGTTTATCCTTTGACCATACCCTATTCCATATCATGGCATTACCATCATAGCCTCATATGACATTGTCCTTGACAACTATATGATAATAGCTATCCATGTCTCCTATCTTGTACCAAAGCCATCCATTGTCCTTTTATACCTATCACCCATCCTAGTCTCCCTTGTCAATGGTCTAAAAATCCCTCGTCATCCCATCTAGTCCTACTTAGGTCATTCCACATGCAACAATATGGAAAACCTGGAGCATCATTCAAAACATTCCTTGACTTTATCACTAGCCTTGCTGCAGACTTTTATCCTCTTGTCATATCATTGTCATCCTCACACTGTTTCGGGATGTGTCCTTCCCACGTCAAACAATGTTGTCGTTGTCATCATCACCTATCAATCGGTATTCAGCTTGACTAGCAGCAAAATCATGGATGTCCTTGGATTCATGTGCGTTGGCATCATTTGCATGCATTGGTCACAATTTTTCGTAAAACATCAAAAAGTCATAAAAATTCAAAAAAGTTTTGAAAAAGTCATAAAAATTAGAAAAAAGTCCTAAAAAAGTCATAAAAATTTAAAAAAAAAGTTCTAAAAATCTGAAAAAGTCTTGAAAAAAGACCTAAAATTTGAAAAATTTCCTGAGAAAATACAAAAACATCCAAAGCAATGTCAAAATCCCAAAAATAGAGTCAAAGTCAATGTTTGTCTTATCAATTCAATAGGTCACGTCAATCAATATTTTGTCCATGTCCGAACTACGTTGTCTCTGCGCATTTGCTACATAGGCAAGATTCATATTTGAATCCCTGAGACATTAGGTCAGTCTTTCTAGGTTTGTCAAAATAAAATCATGATTCAAAATTTTGTCCTTTGGACAAGGTCATTGGTCGTGTCAAACTACGAGGTCTCTGAGTGCACGATGTAGGCAAGGCTATCAATTGATGTTTCCCCGAGGCCACAGTAGGTCAGCCCATTAGGGTTCATGGCACAACATTTTCACACACGTCAAACTTTCTTCAAATCAAGAAAATCTTTCATGAATCCCGAGCAAGCAATCTATCAACAATCTATTTCATCAGCAATCTCGATCAATTCAGCATACCAACAATGACATGTAATCAATTCTATCAAGACAATTTAACTTGGCAAAACTTTGGGTTCTTCAGATGTGTTCTTCTAAAGAGAAACTCTCGTCATTTCTTTATGCTTTTGGATGTGTCCTTCTTAAGCATTGTCCTCATCATCTGGCATTTTGATGGATTCTCCTAACCCAGAGAATTGATCTCCTGGATATCAACGTCATTCAAGATGTGTCCTTCTTGAATTTGATATCGCTCGACATTTGACAACCTTGATATTAAAATAATTGGCAAACACTTGGCACTTGTCTTTTGGGCTTTCATCATGTTACTAGTTTTTCAGCGAGATCCCGACAACATGATTTAGAGAAACGACGTCTCATGACGTTTGTCTTGTCTTTTGACACTCATGTTACTAGTTTCTCGGCGATGTCCTGACTACGGGATTTAGAAAAACGACGTATCATGATAAGGGCTTTATTTTGTTCTTTTGGCAATCATGTTGCCAGTTTCTTGAGGATGTCCTGGAAACAAGATTTAGAGAAGCAACAACGTTTCATGATTTGTCCTTCTTGTCTTTTTCTGCTTGCGGTTGGTTATGACAAAAATACTAGGGCAATTGCGCTCTTAGTATGAGTCATGACCATCCTTGTCTATGACTGCTTGTCTCGTGTGATGGTACGACCTTGCACACCTTGATTTATGTCATATCATGGTGTTTGTTGGCCATTACAATAATCTTCCCAATGATGATTAAGAGCAATAAGTATTAAAGTCCTATTGTAATATGTTGAAGGATTTGGTCTAGGAACTAACATGCATCTCATATAGACGTTGCATCCATATCATCATTCATATCTTTTACACTAACATATATTTGCCTCTTCACATTCTAGTCTTCTCATCAATTTTGAGAGCACACCCATGTTCTTGGAACCCATTTGTCCTCCCAAGGGGGCATATCGCAACCCTCATCATCCTTCCTCATCTTATTTTGCACCAGGGCATATTTTTGACTTATTTTCTTTGCCACAATGTGACAGGCTACATTATGACAAAGAGGGGCAAATGTAGACACATAAAAATGACCTAGACCTACAAGCCTTATTTTTAATCTTTTCATCCTAGCATAATTATGATATTTTTAATTATGTTTCTAACTCACTTTCGACTATTAATTAAATAATTTATAATTATTTAATTAATTCATATCTTTTTATTCATCATGATTATTAAATAAATAAATTTTATTTATTTATTTAATGTGTCATTAATTGTCTAAATGTCTTCCTATAATTAAATAAATCTCTTAATTTATTTAATTATTTTTTGTCTATTATGTCTACCTGATTATTAAATAAATAATTTTATTTAATTATGTCACTAATGAAGTCCTCTTCTTTCTAAAATTAAATAAATTCTTATTTATTTAATCTTTGTCCACTTTCCACTATAATTAAATAATTATGTTTAATTATTTAATTATTCATTAGCCTCTTCTCTCCTAAAATTAAATAAATTTTATTTATTTAATCTGGTCCACTCTCCTAAATTTTGAATTAAATCATTATATTTAATTTAAAAGGTTCCCTTTGTCACATTCTTTTATAATTAAATAATATCTTTATTATTTAATTTCCACCTAAATTAAATAATTTTATTATTTAATTTCTCCTATCACCTCTTTTACTGTGCTCATTTTAAATAAAATTTATTTATTTAAAATAAGTCCCATTTTCTAATTTCCCTCTTTTAGTAAATAATTTAAATTAAATTATTTATTGTCACATGACCCCACCACTTTTGAATTAAAATAATTTTTAATTCAAAAGGTCAACATCACCTCTTGAATCAAATAATTTTAAATTATTATTTGATTCTCCAGCAACTTCGTTTTGTGTGCCCAGAATCTCTTGTCACATGCATTGTCAGCCATTGATTTGATTTTCTAAATATCAATCTTGTCCATTCATTTTGAATTTGACCTAATTTTTCCCTAACCCTAATTGTGGGTTGTTATATTGAATCTCGTCCATTGATTCTAGGGCACTTGCTAACTTTTAATCTTGGTCATTCACACAAAATTGCATTTTCTATAAAATGACAATTTTGGTCTCATTTTAGCATATCTTGCAACCTCATGTTCTTGCAATTTTATACTCTTGCATTCTTTTCATTTTTTCATAGGCATATTTAGATTTCATTTGGCACAGTTTAGATATATTTTTAGATGCTTACTAGTTGCATTATGGCATAGTATTGCATATAGTTATTCAAATCATTCAACATTTGCTTAGGGTTTGTCATACTCATTAAATTGCTCATCATAAATCTGAGGGCAACATCATATTTCATCAAGTTGAGAAGGTATAATGGAGGTCAGCCATGGAGGATGAAGACATTATGGTGAGATTGTTTCATTTATTCTTTTGCACTTCATTATCACTTTGGGTTTTTATGTTTTGCATGTGATATTGCTAATCCTAAAAAAATACCCATTGTTACAATAGGAAACACATATATCTATCTAACTATGCACATATATGTATCATAATGTTGTATCATACTGTTGGTTGAAGTTTTATAAAACTTCCAGTATGTTGTATCACAAAGGGTTGAAAATATTTATACCATACTGTTGTTTGAAGTTATATATAAATTTCAATATGTTGTATCAGAAAGTGATGGTAATATTTGTACCATAATGTTGTTTAAGCTATCTATAAATTTCATAATGTTATGTATGGAATTTTTTATTGTGAAAGTTTTGTTGGATTCAAAATGATATAATATTCTAACTAATTGTTAGATTGCAAACAATTTTGTTTTGATTATTTTGAAGGTTTGTAACTTGAAACAATACAAACAACATATTCCTACATGTTACAACCACTGACTATTAGAGTAGTTGTAATTAAAGAACCAAAAAAGCATACATCTAATTAAGTTGAATGTAAATGAAGATCATAGGAAACTTATGTATCTATCTATCTCTGCAATATATAGCTGTATATATATACATATTTATATACATATATCTATACATATATACATATAAATATACATATACATATATACATATATATACTATAGGAAACATATGTATCTATCTAACTATACACATATATGTAGATCATAATGTTTTATCACAAAAGGTTGGAAATATTTATACCATATTGTTGTTTGAAGTTATATATAAATTTCAGTATGTTGTATTAGAAAGTGATGGAAATATTTGTACCATAATGTTGTTTGAAGTTATATACAAATTTGATAATGTTGTATTGGAAAGTATTGAAAATATTTTTACCATAATGTTGTTTGAAGTTATATATACATTTTATAATGATGTATCCGAAACTATTTGAAATATTTGTACCATAGTGTTGTATGAAGTTATATATAAATTTCATAATTTTGTTTCAGATATGGTTATAACATAACTAGGAGCCACTATCACAATTAGTTGTAAGGGAGAGGGGTCAATATTTACAGTCACTGTAATTGAAGAACAAACAAAGCATGCATCTAATTAAATTGAATGTAAATGAGGAATACTATAAAAAAATTATGTATCTATCTCTGCAATATATATATGTGTGTGTGTGTGTGTGTGTGTACATGCATATTTATATACATATACATATACTACACCTATATCCCCAATTCTACCTCTTACAAATAAAAGAATGATAAAAACTGAAACAACAAATTCATACATGTAAGAGTGAGGGTGATTGAAGAACAAATTAACCATACATCTAATTGAGTTGATTGCAAATGATCAAGAGTGTGTGCAATGAAACAAAAAAGTGCATGTTATACTATCACATCCCCAATTCTAACTCTTACAAATGGGTGTGTGCAAGAAGTTGAGTCCACTTTTTGGCCAAAAAGTGGAAGTGTTTTCCCTGCTTTTTAGAATTTGACACATTTGACCTTAAAATTTGAAGCACTTAGAGATGGAATCTTGAAAAAAGTTACTGAAAATAAAATGTAGTACTCAGAGTCTAGTTTCTAAATATGTAATTTATTTCAATACCCAGATGCTACAATTTTTTTTTCAATATACGTTTCTAAAAACCACTATTTAAAAGTCACATTTTTTTTACCATAACATGCACATATACATCATCCATATTTTGACCTAAATAATTGTATTTTTCTAAATATTTTAGGGAAAAAAATTGTAACTCACTAAAGCATGTTTTTCGATATTTTTTTGTAATTTTTTATTGAATATTTTTTTGTTAAATTTTTATTAGCCATATTTATCGTTTTGAAAAATCGTTGTGTACATCACGCATAAGATGACCTAAACTTATCATTTTTTGATTTTTTTAATTGAAAAGAATTGTCTGAAGTACGTTTTCGCGCAATTCGTTTGACAAAATAATATTTTAATAAAAAGTTATTAAAATAGTAAAAAAACCCTCATATCTCAAGTTTATGGACCAGTTTCATCATAGATTAATTGAAAAATAGAAAAAATGATTCAATTGTAATATATATATATATATAGAACCTGCACCATTTCATCTATAATGGGTTTTAATCTCATAAAAAAAATTTGCAAAAAAGTCTTTAGACATATGTCCAAAGTCACTATTTTCCCGACATTGTTAGGACCTTCAATTTGCAAGTCAAACCGGGTCCAAAATTTAGGTTCGGGTCCCCAAGACTTTTCCCGAATCGAAAAACAATGCAAAAACCTGGCCAAAAATTATTTGTATAAAAAACAGGATCTTGTTCTAAAATGGGATCCCATTTCATAAAAATATAAATTTTTATACTTAAATGAAACATGATCCCATTTTGTAAAACGAGATCCTGTTTCTTAAAATTATAAAAAAATATTTTTTATGAAATAGACCGTTAAAAATAAACCATTAAATAAAAAAGGGATCCCGTATTTTGCTCAGATCCTGTTTCTTAAAAACGGGATCCTGCTTTTTAAGAAACGGGATCCCGTTTCTTAAAAATAGGATCACATTTTTTAATGACCTATTTTAAAACAGGATCTCGTTTTTAAAATAATGGGATCCCATTTTTGGCTCGGGACCCTGAACCTAAACGGGATCCCGTTTATTAAAAAATGAGATCCCATTTTCTTGAAGTTGATTTTGGATTTTTGTCTAAGGTGGAAACTTCCACATTTCATGGACTTGTCTTCTTGCATTTACCCAAATAAAAGAATGATACAAACTAAAACAAAAAATTCATACATGTAAGAGTGAGTGTGATTGAAGAACTAACTAATCATGGATCTAATTGAGTTGATTGCAAATGATCAAGGGTATGTGTGCAATGAAACAACCAATGCATGTTATACTATCAACATCACCCTACCCACCACCAATACCTTACCCTTAAACAAACTCTACATATACATAGACATATGAATATATATGTATATACCTATAAATATTGTAGCACAAAGAAAATTCGCAGGATTAGCAATACAAGCATAAATCAAACTAAACCTAAGCTAATAATTGAGAACAATGAAAAATTGATATAAACAATGCATAAATGCAACTATTTTACCAAACATCTATGTGATTCCATGAATAACCTCCATTACACTTCTCCATTTTGTTGTAGTATGATACTTGCTCTTAGATTTTTAATTAAGCATGCAAGTGTGGCCTTATGATAAATGATATTAGCAAAATATTAAAGATTCTAAAGTTGCTTCCAAAAATCATAAGATTTCAGGAGGAGTAATAATGATAGAGGTAAAGCCAATTAATATAAAATATGATTTTCGAATGACAACTCAAATTAAAAGATAAATCGACGATTAAAATTAAAAGATGTGACATGCAACAGGATTAGGGTTAAATTAGTGTAAACTGTGATAAAACATAAATGGTGGGGATTAAATTATATCACTAGTGGAAACTAGTTGAGACAAGAAGAATAAAGACTGCATGAGAAAAGATTGTTCGTTATAAATAATTAGATATTATCTCACCAGATAATTGAATGATCAAATTAGATCTAGACATAAGTGATAAATGACTAATTAGATAACTAAGAGATTATCTAATTATAGAGGAATATGTTATGGATAAATTCTTTTACAACATTCAAGATTTTGGGATTAAATTAAATAAATAAAGATTTATTTAATTAAAGGGAGAAAAGACTTAAGAATAATTAAATAATTAAAGTGATTATTTAATTATAGTTGAAAGTGTGACAAGAATTAATTAAATAATTTAAAATGATTATTTAATAGAAGATATATTTAATTAGTGACACAATTAAATAAATAATATTTGTTTAATTAATAAAATAAAAATAAAATAAGAATGAATTAATTAAATAATTAAAGTTGTTTAATTAATAGAGGATTGCATGTAGAAGATAAGATTGAGATAGATAAAATTGTCTATTAGATAAAATCAAATCTTATCTAGACTTAAGTGATTAATGAAAAATATATTATTTAATTATAGAAGATTGCGATAAGGAGGAATCGTCATTTTGAATTAAATAATGATTTTAATTCAAAATTCAAGGATATTGGATTAAATTGAATAAATAAAGATTTATTTAATTAAAGAGAGAAAAGACCAACACATAATTAAATAATTAAAAAAATTATTTAATTATAGTGGAAAGTGACATAGGAAATTAAATAAATAAACATTTATTTAATTTTAGAAAGAAAATAGGTTTAATTAGCGATGTAATTAAATAAATAATTAATCAAAGTGAAATAAAGATGAGAATGAATTAATTAAATTATTGAAATTATTTAATTAATAGAGGATATATGGTCATAGGAAATAATTAGATAATTAAAATTATTTAACTATGAAAAATGAAGATGAAAGAATTATGAAGAAATTAAGAGTCACAAGCCTAGGACATTTTTTAGTGTCTACATTTTTCCCTTCTTTGATGCAATGAAGTTTATCGCATTGTGTCAAAGAAAAAGATAGAAAAAGATATGCCTCGGTGAAAGTAGGATGAGAAAGAATGATGAGGAAGTAGTGGTATGCCCCGTTGAGAGGATAGGTGGGTTTAAAGAATAGGAGTGTGCTCTCAAAATGGATGAGAAAACTAGAAGATGAAGGACAAAAAAATGATAGAGGAACATAGATAAGGGTGGTGAAGATGTAGAAAAGATGAATAGCAACATAGAAGACATGGATGTTAGTATATTAGAATGACTTCAATATTTTGCGGAAACGTAATAGGCCTTGCATTAATCATCATTAGGCATTAAATAATACAAATGGATAACAAACACTGTGATATGAGATAAACCAAGGTGTACAAGGTCATCCACCTACTGAAAATAGACAGTTACAGACAAGGAATGTCCTAACTCATACTAAGGGAAAATTTGCCCCAGTCTTTTTGTCAAGACAATCCACAAACAACAATAAAATAAAAGATGAGTCATGAGACATCATCACTCCTCTAAATCCTTCATGGGGCATCCTCAAGGAAGCTAGTAACCTGACTCAAAGACAAAGCCAAAAGACAATAGACAAACAACAGTCAAAGAAAAAGAGTCTAAAGACATCCTTGCTTCTCTAAATCCTTCATGGAACATCCTCGAGAAATCTAGTAACCAAAATCAAAGACAAAGCCAAATGAAAAGATAAGACAAAACAAGCCATAACGTCAACAACTAGTAAGAATATTTGCTAAAATTTTATCTATTTGTTGTTTAATTGATTGTTTAACGAATCCTAGTTTCAGGAAAGGCGCATATCATATAAGACGTCAAGTCTGGTTTTGATTATGTGACCACCTGTATAAGGCAATGATAAAGCTTGATTTTAGAAAGACACATATCGTATAAGACGTCGAGTCTGGTTTTGATCATGTGACCACCTGTATAAGGTAATGATAAAGCCTTATTTGAGAAAGACACATATTGTATAAGACGTCAAATCTGGTTTCGATCATGTGACTACCCATATAAGGCATAGGTAATGCTTGACTATTTGAGACTTTCTATTTTTAGGAAGGACACATCCTGTTTAAGACATAAGTTGATTGTTTTAGTTATTTGAGGGTTTTGGCAATTTTTTTGGTTTGTCTTGATGACCTTGTTGACTTGTGTGTCTTGTTGATGTGTGACTTGTCTTGATGTTTTGACCATTGTTTGTGTGATGAAAATGTCTGACTTATTTTGACTGACATGACGTACCCTAAAGGATTGAACTAGTGTCGCCTCGGGGACTCATTGATTGATGACCTTACCTACGTTATACACATAAAGACCTCATAATTTGACATGACCAATGACTTTGTCTTATTGACCATAGGATTGAGTCATGATTTATTTTTGAAAAACTTAAAAAGACGGATGTAAAGGACTGACGTGTGTGATATCTGATGTGTGTGATACTGACTATGATGGACCCTAACAAACTGAACTAGTGCAGCCTCGGGGGCTCATTGATTGATGGCCTTGCCTATGTTATACACGCAGAGACCTCATAGTTTGACATAACATTTGAATTTGTTTAATGGACAAAGAATGAATCATGATTTTATTGTGTGATACTTGACAAAGCTAAAAAGACCGACCTAATGCCTCAGAGGCACATCAATAGATGGCATTGCCTATGTCCAGTTGTAGGGCCAACATAGTTCGACATGAAAATGAATGTCTAACACAACTAACTTTGACTATTTTAAAGATTTTTGAATGATATCTGAATGTTTTTGAGTTTTGACATGTTTTGATTTTTGATTTTTATTTTATTTTTCATGATTAAGACAAGGCTCTCAAAAGCTATGTATAGAACCTCTTCAGATGAAGGCTATTGATTGGCGTTGATAGTCGTTCTCCTTTAGGGGTAGAGAGATGGTATGCTCCTGATCCAAAGGATTTTGTAACAAATTAAGGCCCTAACCAGTTTGGTTCAAACTTTCCTAGTTTTTCTCTTTCTGCTTGATTCTTTGGATTTTCCATTAAGACTGGGTCAACAATATCTAAATGGCGACTCAAGAATTTCCTATTATAGTTGTGACGAAGACGGTTTTGATATGCTTGAAGGTGATATAGTTCCTTTTGTCTTCGTTCATCTAGAAATTTAGCTCATGGATTCTTGACACACGGTACTCTTCATCGTTGATATGCCCTTTCAAAGATACCCTCAGGGAAGGAATTTAAACCTCTATAGGCAAGATGGCTTCAGAACCAAAGACCAAGGAATATGGAGTGGCACTAGTGGGAGTGTGGATGCTTGTGTGGTAAGCCCATAGGGCAGGGTTAAGCTATAAATTTCAGTCATGACTAACATCATTGACAGTCTTTTTAAGGATTATGAGGATGTTTTTGTTAGATGCCTCAGCTTGGTTGTTACCCTATGGGTAATATGGAGTATAAAAGTGGTGTTGGATGTGGAATTCTTCACATAGGTGACAAACTTCTTGGTTTTTAAATGGGCGTCCATTATCTGTGATTATGGATTGAGGAATGCCATACCGACAAATGATATAATTAAGGATGAACTTAGAAATCTATGTGTCGGTAATGCAGGTCATATGAATGGCTTCAATCCACTTGGTAAAGTATTCAGTCGCAATAATGATGAACTTATGACCGTTGGAGGATGTAGGATGTATCTTACCTATGAGGTTGAGACCCCATTGGGAAAAGGGCCATGGTGAAGTTATTGGATGAAGCTCCTTTGCTAGTGCATGTATCAAGTCTGTGTGAATCTGGCACTGTCAACATTTCTTGACAAAAACATATGAGTCATTTTCCTTCATAGACCAATAATAGCCCAGTCTCATAATCTTTTTAGCTAAGGTGGGACCGCTAGAGTGGGATCCACATATACCCTCATGTACCCCATGTATGGTTGCTTGTGCTTCTTTAGTATCGAGACATCTCAACAAGGTATTGTCTAGGGCACGTCTATAAAGGGTGTCTCTAATGATAGTATACTTAGAAGACTTACAGATAAATGTCCTACGTTGGTTTTTCAAGAGGTCTATGGGTAGGATTTGGGCATGAAGGTATTCATATATGTCTTTACACCATGAGGAATTAGGACCAAAAAATTCACACACCATCACAAAATTTGGGACGTCAAAGGTAGGGACCAAAAGCTATTCTACCAAAAACTCGAATTTAGGCATGTTTCTAGGTATGTCCAAGAGTGAACCAACGGTTGCCATTGCATCTGCTTCCCTGTTCTGAATGTAGGGTATTTGATAAAAAAATGATGTTGTTAAAATATTGTTTGAAACTATCTGCCATCCGCTTGTATGAGGCAAGATTTTCATCATTGGTTTCATAGTCATCATTAACTTGTCAGACTACTAGCTGAGAATCTCCATAAAATTGTAGGTTCTTAATCTTCCATTTGACTACCATTCGTAATCCTGTTACAAGAGCTTCATATTTTTCTATGTGATTGGTGCATGGAAAAACAATTATGAATGACTTAGGAATAGTGTCGCCCTATGGTGTGACGAATAATATGCTAGCCCCTGAACTATAGTTTGTGTGGGACCCATCAAAGTATAACTTCCATGTCATTCCTGTGTCAGTGGTGAAGATGAATTCATCAAGAAAATATGCAACTAGAGGATGATCCACCTTAATTGGTGTGTCTACCAGTTGGCTAGCAATAACTTGTCCTTATATAGCTTTTCTTTCTACATACTGGATATCATACTCACTAAGTACCATTACCCATTTAGCCAGTCATCTTGTTAATGTCACTTTACTAAGGAGATACTTCAAATGATCTATCTTTGCGACCAACATTGTTTGGTGGTTTAACATGTAGTGCCTAAGTTTTTGAGTAGCAAAAACTACTGCAAGACAAGCACGTTCTATGTGACTATAATTTAGCTCATATCCCACCAAAGTACGACTGATATAATAGATTTCCATTTCACGGCCCTCATTATCACTCTATGCAAGGATCCTAACATCGATGTGGCTGTTGAAATGTAGAGTATCAAAGGTCATCCATCAATAGGTGGCATTAGCACTGGTGGTGTAAGTAATCTTTGATCTGTTGAAAATCCTTTTGACACTTATCCATCCATACAAATGGTACTCCTTTTCTGAGTAGATGTTGGGACTAATGTATTTTATCTACCAACTACACTATGAACAGTCTGATAGACTATAGTCTCCCTTGTAGTGTCCTTAGCTGAGTTATATTGACTAGTGGAGGCATGTCCATTATAGATTTCAATTTTGTTGGGTCCACTTCAATGCCTCGTCTAGAAATAATGTATCCTAGGATTTTTCCTGGTGTCACCCCGAATACACTTTTTAGGATTTAGTATTACTTTGTATCCTTCTAGTCTTTCAAAAATCTTATCTAGGACCCATAAATGATCAACCCTTGTCAATGATTTAGCTATAAGATCATCCACATAGTCCTCCATGAGATTATGTATGAGATCATGGAAAATAGTTGTCATGGCACGTTGTCATGTGGCTCCAACATTTTTAAGCCCAAAAGGCATGACGTTTCAAAAATAAGTTCCCCATGGACAAGTGAAAGTTGTCTTATGTTGGTCTTCAGGTGCAATTCTGATTTGATTATATCCTGAGAAACCATCCATGAGGGATAACATTCCATATCCTACTGTTAGGTCCACAATCATGTCAATATTTGGCAGAGGAAAACCATCCTTAGGACATGCTTTATTTATATCTCAGAAGTATGTATAGATGTGGATGCCCCCTATTGGTTTTGTACTGGTACAAGATTTGAAATCCATTTTGCATAGTCAATTGATTTGATGAAGCCGACATCCAATAGTTTCTTTAGTTCAACTTTGACTAATAAAGCAATTTGTGGGTGCATTTTCCTTAATTTTTGCTTCACGGGCTTAACACCTGGTTGCAATGGAAAATGATGTAATACTAGGTCAGGATCTAGCACAAGCATGTCGACATATGACCATGTAAAGTTAATTTGTATTTCTATGAAGAATTTGTGAAATTCAAGTTGCTCTATTTCTGTCAAAGATGCTGCAAAATAGATTACCCGAGGATTATCTTCAATGCCTATGTTGATCTCCATAGATTCCTCAACTAACATAGGTGAATTTTCTTGAGTAACGAGGAGAATGTTCAACCCTCCATCCTTGGGTTCCTCGGAGAGGTTTTCACCCTTGGATGTGTCCTTTATTTTTACTTTTTCATCTTCCAAAGGTGCCTTTCAATTTTCATTTAGGGACTTGTCATTTTTTGTAACACCCCTCTGTTTTTCTCTTATGTTTGATTAAGATGCTTTTCCATTTTATCATTTCTTATTGAGAAATACGAACTATGTGTGTTATGAGATGTAATTTCCTTGATGTTATACTTGACATGCTTTGATTAAAATAATGTTGGTTTATTATGCAATACCCTTCGTTTTGTTTCTTGTCCTGTCAGCTTTTCATGCTTTGCTTTGGTTTCAGCTACTGTGATACCTTACATACTTTATCATGTGTGTTACTGGATCACTATTTATAGAGCGACGAACTATTGGTGTGATGTGATGTGATTTATCTGATGCTTTATTTTACATGTTTAATTGGTGTAATGATGCTAGTTAATATAACATGTTGATTGCATATGAGATTATTGGATTATGATGGAAATGTCAGTTATGATGAGTGTATTGGTGAAGGGGATGGGATCGCATCACTCACTTGTGAGCGCCCTACGATTCCATGATTTCCTCTTCACGGTGTGTATTTTATGCTGCTCATATATATATGATGTTGGTTACCTTGTTTTCAGGTTTGCAGGTACATGACATCGACTCCACCTGGTTTCACAGGTTTGAGCGTGTCGATCCAACGGTTAAGTTGAACGGGAGATAGTAGCTAGGTAACTTGTGGCAAGTCTACTCCCTAGCCATAGTGTGTCGTCAGTCGGGTAGTTGAGTCGTTGATTGCCTTGTTGTAATATTATTTAATTATGAAGGGTTCTTGATTATGAAAATTAACATTTAGAATTATTGTTTTGTGTAATGTTGTTAATTATTTATTTAAAGTGGATATTGTGGATAGAATTGAATATTTGAATTAATTAATTAAATTTAATCTATTTAATTAATTAAATTTAATCTATTTAATTAATTAAATTTAAATCCAATGGATTGAATTTGTTTATTAAATAATTAAAATTAATTAAGTAAATATTATGTTGAGAAAACTATAGGAAAGAAAATAATTTCATTTCATTTTGGATTTTATTTTATTTGGTGGAAATTAATTTCAATTTGGAATTAGATTATTATTTAGAATTATTAATTAAATGGAAATTAGATTTGGGGTGTTAGAAGATATTTTAATTTTGTCAGCATGTGAGAGTTAAATTAATTAAGAGGTTGTTGAAAGATTATTCACGGAAAGAATTTTGAATTGGAAAGAAAAAGCAAGAAAGTTTCTTCACGGGTGTGAAGGTATTTTTTTTTAGAAAGGATATTTTTGGGGAAATAAATTTTTGGAAATATAGAGAGGATTGTTTTAGGGAAAAGGTTGGTCTGTAGATTTGCATGAAAATTGTTCTGGAAAATTTTTGCTGTGTTTGTTGTTTGCTTTCTTGTTTGGATTCACTGATTTGCTGGATATAGGCTGTGGAATATTTGGAGGAGGCTCTGCATCAAAATTCTCATTTCCTGTAGCTTCATCACCAGGTTTTATTCTGTGATTTATTATTCTTGGTTGTTTAATTAAAAATGGTAGTGATTTAATAAATTCTTGTTTAAACAATTTAGGAAATGAGTTTGTGAATTGAGGATAGAAATTAATTAATTAAATTTTCAAGCTTTTGTTATTCCCGTGAAATTTCTTCAGGGAAATTGTAAAAACTTCTGTAGGATTTATTTTCTATCGAGGAGATTGTAGATTTGGTTGTTGAATCAAATCTAGAGATCGAACAACACATTTAGATTGTGATAGGAAATTTAAATCTCCGTAGAAAACAATTTTGGTTTCGAAAAACCTCTGTATAAAATTTACAATGATGAAACTTAGAAGATTTGATTATTTCTGGTTTTTAAACTTGATTCCTTTTAATGTTTCTCATTCTTAAATGGTAAGAATCTTAGAAAATTTATTGAAAGAATCCATTTCAACCTTTGTGAAAATTTAGGAATTTTCTTTGTAAAATTTTATTTCCTCTTCTTGTAGATGGATATTTTGTATATATTGCCCAATTTTACCAGTAATGAAATTATGTGTAATTATATATATATATATATATATATATATATATATATATATATATATATATATATATATATATATATATATATATATACATTATATAATATTAATATATATATATATATACATATAATAGATATATATATATATATATATATATATATATATATATATATATATATATATAATCATTATAAAATAAAAGATTTTATTTATTTATCTGTTTTGGAATGGTCATACGGCGAATTTCATTCATGCGTTTTTCATTTTTCTCGAATTCTGCATTGTGCATTGCAGAAAAGTTATTTTTTTCTAAAAATTATAATATAATTTTTATTGCCAGTAGAGTGTATTGTGGACAGTGGGGCGATCATAACCCCCACCACCCACCTATGCATTGGGAGGGACGTGTTGCCCATGAGGCAGTGCGCCCACCCCATTGGGGAACGCACTGTCCCATGGGGAGTGCGCCCCCCCGTACCTTGCAGCTGGCTGTACATATTGTACAGTCAACAGTCCTTGTGCTGGCATGCGGCAGAGCTGTCTCGTCCGCCTGTCCTTGGATGGGTTCGAAAATTTCTTCATAAATTTCCTTTATATATATATATATATGCAATATATATATTATATATGATTTAAATTTATAATTTGATATATATATTTATATATATTGCATATATATGTTGAGTGTATAAATATATATATTTTTTATGTTTTATTTTAAGTTATGTTTTTCTATATTCTATGTTTAAGTAAACAACAGTGTATAGAAATAAGTTTATATTGTGAATATATATCATGATATATATAAATAATTATATATTAAAATATAAATGTGTATATATATCTTATGAGTATATTATCAATATTATAGGTGGTTATTTTAAATAGTTTTGATTTCAAACTAATTATAACCTTATGTGGATTAAAATTTGGAATGGGGAAATTTATATGATTTTGTAAAATGGATGTGTTAGTTGTGAAAATAAAATAGATTTTTTTTGCATGAGTATATTTTGATTTAAATGTAATCAATAGTTTGTTTGATAAAATTAGAATTTTTCCTTTCCTTGTAAAAGTAAAGGCGATTATTTTAGTTTATTATTTATCTGGTTGAAGTAATTGATTATTTACTGCAAAAGTATTAGATAGGGAAATGGATTTAATATATCCAAAAATAGCATATTTCCTTGCTATTGCTTGTTGTTATTATTTTTTTTTTTTCCTTATGTTCATAATTGGGGATGAAAGGGTTATTTGAGTTTCTAATTTGTAAGTCTTCCAGAGGATGCAGGTTGTCAATTTGTTGGTCAACTATTTGTGTTTCCCTTGGGTAGTGCTTTATGTGTTTTGTTTCCTCCAAAGTGTTGGAGTGGGTTTCCTTAACTGTTGTCTCCTAGTATAGGAGAGGTTGCGTTGTTAGTTTTGTGAGCACTTGAGTTACCCATGGAGGTTAGTTTTGTATAGTGTGTTATCCATTAGAAGAGTGGCTTTTGTTAGGCGTCGGAACCCAAAGAGGTAAACTGAGTAACCTTCAGAAGTGATTTAATCAAGTGATAATTAAATTAATGTACTTAGATGATTAGGATGCATTTCACACTAATCAAGATAATTTATCCTCACTCATAGACACAAGGGTTCGTTTAGACTTGGGATGAGTGGGAAGCCTTGAAATGGCATGGTCATCTATCTTGTCCTTACGAGAGGTATTTGATTCCGCATGGATTAGCATGAGGGCCGGGGTTTGGTTGAGGTCAGCAGGAAATCCGGAGCCTATGAAGAATGCCCAGAGGGGATCTCATGACTAACTATGTGATGACACTCTGTCTAGGATAACATTGGGTTTTGTGGTATGTGTATGGATTCTTTGTCATACTCGATCAATTTTATGTCTGGAAGCAATGTGACCATGTTAGTGATAGACTTTTATTATGCATATGTTTGGTTGAGTCAGTATGTGTCAGTATGAGTCTGTCTTTGGTTAGAGGTTGTAGATCCTTGTCCTTGTTACGTTGTTACTATCTCCTAACATGGGGGGTGGGCCTTCGGGTACCACTTGGTTGGGTGGAACATGCACCATACACTGTTGGGTCCCCGTTTTCTTCAATACTTGGTGGCGAGTTATCCAGTTGGAGAGCTTGCGATTCTTGTCTTATTTCAAGCATTGTGTTATTTCAATTCGTAACATGTTATTGTACCCCTCTTAAGTTTATGAGGTGGACTTATGTAAATGTAACACATTTTTATTATTGCCTCATTCTAGGAATGAGTGATGTAACCCGATGTTCAAGTAATGAATTTATGTTATGGATGTTATCTTCTTATCTTATGTTATTTATGTATGTTGCATTAATGCTTACGACATGTGTAATTAAATGCAATGTTTTTTTTTATGTATGTTAGTTGGGTTTAAGTAATCTTGGTTACGTAGCCTTAGGGGATGTTTTCAATTGTAGGTGAACATGTTTGTTTAATTCACTCTAATAATTAAAAAAAAAAATAGTACGTTTTTATTGTGAATTGAAACCTCCCCTAGGGTTGCATGACGGGGCATTACATATTATGACATTATTATTGTTTATGAGTTTTATTATTGATGGAAGTGTCAGTTTGGTAATACTATATTGGTGAAGGGGACATGATGTAACACCCCTCCGTTTTTCTCTATTGTGCGAACTATGTTGTTTCCCCTTTTATGCTTTAGTTTTGTGTTGTACTTTGACTATGTACTTGATTACAGTTGATCACCATTTTATCGTGATGTATTTTGATGTGATTATTATGACATGTTTGGAATTAACATAAGTGGATGTTTAAATTTATGATGTTTCATGCTTTCGATTATGCTGCTATGTTAGATGCGTCAGTTAATACTACTGTATTGGTGAAGAGGACGGTATTGCATTACTTGCTTGCGAGTGCCCTACGATCTCATGATTTCCTCTTCACGGTGTGCCTTATTTATGACATATTATTGCATGTGGATATGTTCTTTGTTCGTAGGTTGACAGGTACAGGACACCGACTCCACTTGGTTTCACAGGTTCGAGCGTGTCCATTGACCAACGACATTTGATTGGGAGATAGTAACTAGGATTTTCGGGCCGAGTTGTCACCCTAGTCGTAGTGTGTTGTCGGTCATAGTGTGATCCAGTTATTATATTTTGTTTAGTTTGCCTTGTTTCAATTTATTTTGGAAGTTAGAATGATGTTAGAAATGTGATTAAATTATTGAGTTATTTAATTTAATTAATAAATAAATATTTTAATCTTATGGTAGATTTATTTTATTAACTGATTAAGTTATTTATGTTGAAATGATTTACATTATCTATTTTGGAAAAACATGCATATTTAAGTTGGAATTGGAAATTAGGAAAATGAATTAAAAGTCAATTTAGAAATTTGAAAATTCAAAAATTCAAAAATGAGATATTTTCTATTTTCTATTTTCTAGAATTTATGAGGGTGGTTGTAGGATTTTTGAAAGGAATTTTGCATATCTTTGAATTTCTTCACAAAAATTAAAAAATGGAGTTTTTGAAGAAAAATTGAGAAGAGAAGGGGAAGGATTGCAAAATTTTGTGGGTTTGGAGGAAAAGCTCAAAGAATCTGTGGAGTTTAAGAGGGTTTCATAGCACCATCAGGATCTTCATCACACTTAAAAAAAAATCAGGTTCTCATCTTGCTTTGATGGAAATTTTGTCTTTTGATCCATTGGCTTTTGTATGGAGGGTAAAGCTTGTTGAGATCTTGTTTGCATGGTGAAATTGTTCAATATTGAAAATGAATATTCTTGGTTGCAAATAGAAATTCAATTTATTTTTCTTTCAATTGTTCTTCAAGTTATTCAAAGTTTTATGCTTGGATGAATGGCTATTTATTTATATATTCATATATAAATAAATAGGCTTGTGTTTTTATTCTTTTTATAATTTCTCTTGTAAGGTTATGCTGGCCAAATTTTATTAAAGCTTATTAAAATCCAAAATTTTAATAAATGGGGCTTTTGGTTTCTGATTTTTTTGGTTAAAAAATAAGAATAAAAATGACAGTGGTTTTAAATTTTTTTTTTTTTTTAAAAAGAATAAATAATAGGGTGTTGGTTGGGGGCAGGCTGGGGCTCACCCCACTGCCACTCCCATGGGGGGCGGATTGGGGCTCACCCCACTGCCGCTCCCATGGGGGGCAGAGTGGGGGAGTTGTGCCAGTCCCCTCTGTTTACGGCCTGCATGGACTGCGCAGGCAATGGCCACCATTGTTGGTGGCAACGCTGCCTGCGCCACCCGCATGGTAATCTGCGGTGGTTGCTTCAGTCGCGGCGCCTCCCCGGTCGCCACCCAACTCGCTTCCCCTCCCTCTAGTGGTGACACCTCCTACGGCCGACCACTATGGAAAAAACGCCGCCGCCGCTACCGAGCATGGAAGCTGCGACCGACCTCAGCCCTAGCCGTTGCATGAAAACTGAGGTCACGCAACTCAACCCTAAGGGTTGGCACGTGGACCAAGGCATGTGCTTACGATTTTAAAATTTTAAAAGAAATAAATAAATATATAATAATAATATTTTATATTATATTAATATTGTAATTTTTATAATATTTTAGTATTGTAATTGTTATAATATTTTTTAATATTAAAATTCATTATTATAGTTTATTATGATAATTTATTATTATAATGAGATGCATTTAGTGGTTTAATATTATGATTTTATAAGATTATGGGAAAATATAAACGATGGTAATAATATTAAGGCTTTAATATTAACATTTTAAAAATGATATTTTTATTTCATTATTATATTGTTAAAGGGGAATGTTTTTTTTAGAAAATGAATTTTATTGACTATGCAATGAATATTTTATTTTAAAATGGAATTTTGCTCTTATCTGCATTATTAAAATATGGGTTATGTTTTATATCTTTAAATGCTACGTGGAATTAAATAATTTTTTTAAATGGCGTATTTAATTTTGTTCATTTAACACACTGATTACTAAATGCTAGTGAGAAAATGGGTTTAGTGAACCCAAAGTAGATTTGATTATTGTCTCTTTTGATTTGTCCGTATGGCCATTTGGGAATTGTGGGTAGTAGCATTTAATCAAGTCTTCCAGTGGGGTTTTCAAGTTTGTGGGTTGTCGTACTGGGTGGTCAACCTTGAGATTACCTTGGGTAGTGTGTTTAACCAGTTTGTTCCCCGGTTATCACAAACGGGAGTGTGTCGACTGTATGTCATGGTTAGGGATGTGATATCCTTGCGTAGCACTTGAGTACCCTTGGGTTGTGGAGTTGTTCCATGTGTCATCTTAGAGGAGTGGCTTGTAACGGGGGCCGACACACGAAGTGGTGCCAAGGTAATTTGTTGTAAGTTAGTAAATCTAGTGATAACTTAATTAACTGACTAGAGTATTACATAGTACCGAACACTTAATAAGATAATTATGCCTCACTCAGGATCACAAGGGCTTGTAAAGACTTGGGTTGAGACGGGAAGGCTTGGAATGGCAAGATCGTTCTCTTGTCTCTATGAAAGATAATTGATTCCGCATTGGTTTACACGAGGGGTCGAAAGTCGTTAGAGGTTACCAGGGTAACCCGAGATGGGGGTCGGGACCTAGGAAGACTCACCAGGGTAACCCATGTAACATTGTGATGACACTTCTCCTAGGTTGACAATATGTTTGCATCAGTGATGTAGTTGATTATGTAATTTTGGAAGCATTGTAACCTTGTGTTAGTGATGTCACTATATTTATTTCAGTATGGTTATGTTAGCCTATGTCTAGAGGTAGATGTCCTTGGTTAGAAATTTTGGTTACTATCTCCTAGCACGGGGGGTGGGCCTTTGGGTTCCACTTGGTTGGGTGGCTTGCACCTTAATCTGTTGGGTTCTTTCTTCTTGCTCATGTGGATGAGACTTCCAGTTGGAGAGCTCATGGGTGCCAGTATCAGTTCTTGCTTTTTTTCATTTCAGTTGATCTTGTAATTATTACCCCTCTTTGTTATCGAGGTGGAATTTTGTAATTGTAATCCTATTTGTTGGACTTGCCTCATTCGGGGAATGAGTGTTGTAACCTTATTGTTTAATGAATGGATTAATGCATTTGAAAGTTATATATTATGCTTGTTGTAAAGTTGTCTTTCTTGGAATGAATGTGTTATTTCTGTTATTAATAATTGACATGGTTTTATTCATGTTTTTGTTGAGGTTTTATATAACCTTTGTCTTGTAACCTTAGAGGATGTTGGCATTAGTTAGCAAAATTACTTATTGTTTGTACTTGAAAAAAAAAAATTAGCCTGTTTAAGTAGTTGTTGCAACTTCCTCTAGGGTTGCGTGGTGGGGCGTTACACATGATTGCATCAATCGCTTGCGAGCACCCTACGATTCTGTGATTTCTTCTTCACGGTGTATTTTATAATGATGTTATATGCATGTGCTATTGATGCCTTGGATACAGGTTTGCAGGTACATGACATCGACTCCACCTGGATTCACAGGTTTGAGCATGTTGACCCAACGGTATGATGATTGGGAGATAGTAGATAGGATACCTATGTCAGGTCTACACCTTAGCCATAGCGTGTCGTCAATCGAGTCTGTTGTGTCTTTGGATGCTTGTTTCAATATTATTTAATTCTGATGGGCTCTTGAGTATGGAAATTAATACTTCAAATTATTGCTTTAAATAGTGTTGATATTTATTAAAATTAAAATTATGCATTGTGGATAGAAGTTTTTATTTAAGTTAATTAATTAAATTTGATTTATTTAATTAATTAAATTTAATCCAATGGGTTGAATTTATTTATTAAATAATTAAAATTAATTAATTAAAAATGTTGTTGAGAAAATTAAAAGAAAAGGGGAAAATTAATTTAATTTTAAATTGTAAATTTCAATTAGTGTTAATTAATTTCAATTTGGAATTAAATTGTAATTAGAAATTATTTTAACATGCAAAAGGCTTTGAGAAAATATATGTGGTTGTTGAAAATATATTTTTAATTTGACATGTGTGTGAGAAGAATTAATTATTTACTTTTGGTTGAGAAATTATTTGGGGGGAATTTAATTGAGAGAGGAAAGAAGTTTTCTCATAGGAGATTTTTGGAGAGGAGAAAAAAAAGATATTATTTTTGGAGAGAGGTTTTGGTTGAAAATTGAAAAAAAAAACAAAGGGGATTCTCAAGAATTTTGGGGGGTTTTTGTATTTTTACATTTTCCTAGAAGTGGTGATTTTGGGAAAAGCTTTGGAATTGATCTCTGAAGGAGAAGCTCTGCTCCAATCTTCATTTTCTTCAAGCTTCAGGAAAATAGGTTCCTTCAAGTTTTATTTTATTTATTTAATTGTTTGAGAAAGATTGTCTATACAAAAATTTAATTTTGTAGAAGCTTTGTTTAAAATGTTAATTGAGATTGAAAGATTGCCCCTGCAAGAAGTTTTTGTGTTTTGATTGTAGAAGCTTTAAATTGATTTCAAAAAATTGTAAGGCTCCTTTATTGTTGAATTGTTGTGAAAAAACTCAAAGGAAAACAATTTGTGATTTAAGAACTTATTTTAGTTTTGAAAGCCTCTGTGTAAATTTAGAGGAAAGAGATTTTTTGTAATCTTCTGGGATTTGTTTAAATTTGCATGTAGAGGTTTTGTTAAATTATAGTATGAGAAGTCTGTGCAGCTTGTCTTTTAAAAAAATTGAAATTGAAACCCTTTCATAAATTTCCCTGAAGAAAAATTGGATGCCCAGTTAAAATTTGGCCTGTAGATGGCTTTGTTCAGAAATTTTTCCCTAATTTGGTTTATTGTTGAAATTCAATAAATATATATACAATATATAAATATGAATATATATATATATATAACCTCACATATATATATAATATATATATTTAGTTATTGATAAAATTATATTATTTTATTCTTTTTTATACGTTGTACGATGACCTGTAGATTGCTGGGAGGGGTTCCATATTCCTTTTGGCGTGAGTTTGTTTTGATTCCATAGTGGAATCCGTTGTTATTTGTGCGTCAGTGCTGGGGGAGGCAGGTGAAATACCACCACCGCACCCCCCAAGGGAGGTGGACGACAGTGTTTCCACCGCCCCCCCCATACTTGGGCATGGTGGACTTACCACAGTCCGCCCCCATTACTGTGGGGTGCGGCTGTGGTAAGCCAGCTGACACTTTACCCCTCCTTTTATTTAATAAAAGGCTTTATTTTATTGCATCAAACCTGCGATTCCATTTTCAATGGAATTGAATTTGTTTTTTTTATATTTAAATTCGCTTTTCATTAATTCATTTTTTTCAATAAATTCGTTTATTTCAAATTTCAGATTTTGTTTGATGTTAAATGCAAAAATATATATATATTGTGTATATATATAATATATATATATATATGTATAGTTGTTAAATAAATATTATTATTTTAGTTTTAAATGATGAGACAATTAATGTTATGAAAATTTATTAATTATATGTATATTTTCTCCAAATGTAATCTAAACGAAAAAGTTGCATGCATATTTATTGAATAGAGGAAATACGATTACATTAGATATAAATATTTTCTAGAACTGAAGATTAGATAATTGATTGGTTACATCTATTAATAGATGCATGTTTGAGTTCAAGTTGAAGTTAGTTTCAAAATGAAGAATTATTGTAATGAAGATATTGTTTTCGTTTAAATAGGCATTGGATTAGATGCACGTATTAGGTGAAATTAAAATAATGTGTTTTTGAAAAGAGAAAATTATAATTTATTTAAATAATGTAAACCATTTGAGGAAATAGATATTTTATTAAGTTTAAAATTGAGGGAATTAGAATAATAAGTGGAATGATGTTCTTATAGTTGTTTAAGTTAAATTGAGATATTTGAAGAGCCTCATAGTTAATTAGTTGAATTTTCTCCTTTGTCCTTATAAGGGTTCTTATTAAATTAGAGAAAAATTGTGTAACTTGTCTTATTATCCCTGCTTATCACTGAATGTGAAAGGATCTAGTAAATCCAAATCTTAGATTTAATTATCGTGTTGATTGCTTATGTGGTTCATCTAATTGCAATTAGAGGAAATGAATATTTAATTAAGTGTATTGCGGGAATAGTTATTTAAAACATATATATAATATGTTAGTAGGAACAAAGGTTTTAATATTTTAAATTGAGGAAATAAGGGAAATGGTTAGTGTGACATTTATCTATGTTTGGAAGAGCCTTTTTAATTAATTAGTTAAATGGGGATAATTGTGTGGTGTGAATTTTTATAAGTTATTTCGTTGACTCTATGCAGGGTTGTGATAAACTAGAATATTCTAAACATTAAACTATTATGCCTCTATGATGTGTTTGAGATATCTTTTGTGGTATTTAGGGATTATTGAAAAGAGGTATTAGATGAGGTATTGTAATTCTTCCTAATGGGGAATGTTAACTTTGAGAGTTGTTATTTCATGGTCTTGTCTTTTGTAGTTCTCTATGGTAGTAAGCTTTGTTGCTTTCAGTGAGTCACCCAGTTTCTATGAATGGGGAATGGTTTGTTCTTCTTTGAATGGATTGTTAGATAGTTTGTACCACCTTAGTTTGGAGTGGTGATGAATCACATGATAACCGTAGGAGGGTGAAGCTCAATGGGGGTCGAGATCTGAAATGATCTGACGAGTAACTCATGTATCTTGAGTGGCTTTCTCCTAGGTTAGTAGTATGTTTAGGTTATTGGTGAGTCATACTGTTAAACTCAGATAGAAATGGATTCTTTGAGTTAGTGTTGTTCTTGTGGAGGTTTTTCTTAGTGTTGAGTCAGCTAGTGACTAGAGGTTGTAGGGATTGTCCTTGTATCTGTGTTACTGTCTCCTAGCACGGGGGGTGGGCCTTCGGGTACCACTTGGTTGGGAGGAATGTGTGCCCTATGCCGTTGGGTCCCCCTTTGATTTGTAGATTGCGTTGCGAGGTTTTCTTGTGGAGAGC
The DNA here is from genome assembly GCA_007115665.2 of Sequoiadendron giganteum. Classification (NCBI taxonomy): domain Eukaryota; kingdom Viridiplantae; phylum Streptophyta; class Pinopsida; order Cupressales; family Cupressaceae; genus Sequoiadendron; species Sequoiadendron giganteum. Next base: position 655,540,039 of record CM021101.1, on the reverse strand, counting down.
TCATAGTGGTTTCATTCTTTAGTTTAGGCTTTCTATTTACTTCAATAGAGCTCTTGTTATTATTATTTCCCTCATTTGTTTTCGAGGATGAATTTTGTAATTATAATAGTTAGTTTGTTCTACCTCATTCTGGGAATGAGTATTGTAATCTATTTTTAAGTTAATGTAATCTAGAACTTGTTATATCATATTATTAGTGTTAGCATCTTTAATTCTTTGTAAGTATGTGAAATTAAATTTATGGTTAATATTTTAATAAATGCTTTTGTGCATGTAGTGTGTATGTTTTGGTTATAGATGTAATCTTGTCATGTTACCTTAGAGGTTGTTGTGAAGTGTTGTGCATCTTCTTTGATAATAATGCACTTTTAAGAAAAAAAATTGTACGCTTTTGCATTGTGTTGCAACTTCCTTTAAGGTCTCATGGCGGGGTTCATTGTTTTTCTTATTGTTTCTACTTTTACGACTAGAGGGGTGAACAGACTCCCCAAAATAAGCCATGTTATCCATGTCTATGGTAAATCCAGCCTTATGGTCACCACTAGGTATGCCTTCTTGCAGTCCCATGAACTCAATTATTGCTTCATCGTTCTCAAAGGTATCTAAGATGGGGATGTCTTGTTGATCCCAATAGATAAGTTGGGGATATACCAGGGGAAATGTCATCATCGAAAGTATCAAAGGAAGAGGCTGATAGGGTGAGGATAGATCTGTTGACATGGTCACAAAATTTTATTATCAAATCCTCCTTATTCTTTTTCTTGGGAACAAGTAGATTTTGAGGTGGACCCACTATAAAGGTTTGGTCATCAAAAGTGGGTTCGTCAAGTTCCAAAGAGGCAGGATCAATGGATTCCCAATAGTAATGTTTGAGCCATTATTCTTTTGTCAAAGATGTTTGAGGATGAGAATCAATTAGATTTTTTGAGGGATTAAGCATTTGGTCAAGTTCCCCAAATAGTTTATTTAAGTCCATGAAGGTGGTGGAGGAAAGGGAATCCTATTCATATTCATTTGAGTCGGGGGAATCACAATGGAACTGATTAGATGGTTCATTGGATGTCTCGATATCTTCATAAGCACTTAATTCCTCTTGTGATGGTGTTGAGGTACTAAGAACGCCAATCTTAATAGGTTGAAACCCTAGCCCTAGGCCTTTTGGTGGCTAGGAGACAATGATGGGCTCAGTCCTCCCATCCTGATGTAGTCCCAAACCACTTTGTCCATCATACCCATTATTTTTCATTATCATGAAACCTTTTCCATACTGATCTGTAGGTATTTATGTGGATGAAGGAGGTTCTTCATTATCTTATGTTTATAACCAAGAGGTCACATCTTCTTGATCTATAGATTCTCTACTCAATTCCCCCCATTTTCAGTAAAAGTCATTGTGGGAGGGACATGTAATGTGACAATGGATTGTCTCCTATTTGTTGTTGGTAGACTGTATGCCTTAGGAGGAACCAACTGGTTGATGCAATAAGATGCTTTCATATGATACTCTCCACAACCCTTATCTTGGATCTCTACCTTAGGAGTGGAAGGTGGTGTTTGGGAAGTGGATGATTTGGAAATAGTGGATGGATCAACATACTGGGATGAGTTAGATGATGAAGCCTCCTAATTAACAGGCACATGTCGTTGGGGTATTTCGCATAGGTTAGTGCAATACTGGAAAGGATCAAGATCACCATCTACCATGATCTTAGTGCCATTGTATGGGAATTTAAGAAGTTGATGCTAAGTGGAAGGGGCGGAATTCATAGCATGTATCCATGGTTTTTCTAGTAAAATATTATAGGGAAGTACAAGATCCAAGCCTTGGAAACTAGTATCCATTACTGCAGGCCCAATTTTGATGGAGAGTGTTACAACTCCTTTAGATGATCTTTCCTCATCATGATATGCCTTAATGACAATGCTCTTAGTAGTTTCCACACATGCCTTTGAGAAACCTAATGCCTTAACCAGTTTCAAGATGCAAAGATTAAACCCTGCTCCTCCATCTACCAAGACTCGTCTAACTTTCGTTTTGTGAACAAGAACCTCTAGGTGTAATGGATCATTATGGTATGTCTTCTCAGTTGAGTAATCTTGTTCAGAGAAGGTAGCATGATGAGATTTGGTTAGGTAGCCTACCATTTCTTGGAAATGATTGACATCTAGGTTGGTGGGAACGGTAGTGCTTTGCAAGGCTTTGTCTAAAATAGCTCGATGATCGGGTGATATAGTCAACAATTCCAAGATAGAAATTTTTGTTCGGGTCTTCCCCAACTATTCAAGTAAATTATATTGAGACTTGGAGGACTGTGGTTGTTGTGCTAGAGGATCTTGGATGGTTATCTTAGTTTGACGAGTGTTGACAACACATTTGGGGTTTTTTTAATGGTAATAGTGTTGGAATTTTCATCGGCAACTCCAATGTGATTTATGATTGGGTTGTGGTTATAGTCATACTTGGTAGTAGCATAGTTGGCCGAATTATTGGTCTTATTTCCCGAATCGGAGGATTTTCCTTTTTCATGGTCATGTAATGGATCCATAAAGACCTTGTGGTCGATGTTTGTGGTTTGTTTCTATCCATTAAATTCAATAGTTCAATTTTCAATGAGATCTTGTATAATGTTCTCCAGTTGTCAACATTGTGGTAGACTGTGTCCCTTAGTTTGGTGGAAATCACAAAAAGTATTGTCACCCCACCAAGAGGGTTTAAATTATCTAGGATCATACTATTTTGGCTCAGGGAATTTGTATGAGTTTATGTTTTATCATCTCTTTGAAGACTGATTCGATCGGTTCCCATAGGGGAGTGAACTCGCATTTGGGAAACCTTCTTTGTGGTCGTGTTTGTTGTGTGTTTTGGACAAGATTGAAAGTTTGATTGGAATCGTTTGGTGTGTGCTTAGAGGGATTGTGTCCTATAAATGTAATGATTGGTCTTGCTCATAAGTTTTTAGCATCGACAACTCCATCATTAGTTACATTCTTGTTTTGAGACGAAAATTTGTTCCTAGCGTTAGGGGTGTTTTGAATATTTGGATTCTTGTTTGACATCTTCATTTCACCTTTGTCGATGAGAGCCTTTTCAAGTATGATACCATTTTGTACTAGTTCCACAAAATAAGTGCAATAGTGTACTCTTAGGTCACTTCTCAATTTTGGATTAAGGTTTTCTAGGAATATAGTAACCTTTTGTTTTTTTGGTATTTCAACAAGGCATTGACTAGCTAGACTCCTCCATCTCTGGAAGAAGGTGATAAAGTTCTCTCCTTCCTCTTGTATGTTGTGACATAAGGATGCTATTGTAATTTTGTTGTCAATGTTAAAGGTGAAATGTTATATAAACTTTTCAGCAAGTTCACCCCATGACCTTATGCGATAAGAAAGTTTAGAAAACCATTCAACTGCTATTCCAACAAGGCTTTGCGAAAAAGTCTCATAAGATACATGGGATCATATGCGATGTCTATGCATGTTGTGGAAAATTCCCTTATATGTTTGAGAGGATTACGCTTCCCATTATACTTAGGAAAGTTAGGTATAACATATCTGTGTGGGAAGGGTGTCATGTATAAATATTTTTCAAAGTGAAATGGGCATAAGTCTTTTTCTGAAAATTTCCTTTTGGTAGACATCGTCATGTTGTCAATTTGTTGTTGCAGGGCTTCCATTTGTGTTTGTGGAACATCTACTTGTGTCAATGACGTGTTGATTGCATTGTTGGGGTCTATGTAAGTGTTCTGAAACCCAATGTTTTGTGACGGATTCTGATTCAATGTGGGTATGTGCCCCATTTGTAAAACTCCTATTTATGGAATGGCACTAGTGGTGTTGATGTTTGGTATAGAATTTGTCGTGTTTATGATAAATCTAGGCCTTTTGCTTCCAGTATTGGTGCCAAAGGTATTTGAAGATGATGCTCCTACAAAAAAATTGAGGCCTCGTTTCATGCTCGATGTACCAAATGGATTTATATGTATTGTTTTGGCAGTTTGGTTAGGTACTACTAATGGTATAGCTACAGTTATTTGAGGAATAAAGGCACTAGATGTCATCGTGTGTGTCCCTTGAGTAGATTAAGTTCTCAATGTGTGGATGCCAAATATAGGAGGTAATGTGGCACCTTCTACTAACAATTTTGCTAGGTATCATTGAGGATCATTTTCCAAGCATTCATTTACAAAAGAGGAAAATTTTGGATCTTGGACAATAGCGTCTATGTCTTCAACTAAAACCTGTCCTTATGGGTCTCTAGTGACAAATTTTTCCAGTAAGGCTTTGTGAGGTCTTGATGTCCCTGATGGGGGGTTTGAAAATGGATTGATGTAGTCTTGTGGATCAACCATTTCTCTTTGTTTCTTTTTGTACCTTGTTTCGACCATGTAAGATATGCTCAAAATGGGGATGATGTAAAATTATGTCTATGAATGATATGATTTTAGTCTATGTTTTTTGGATTTTTTAGAGAATAAGGGATGCTAAATGTTGATTAATTTCTAAAATGATGGTGTTCTAAAATGACTATGTCTAAGTATGCTAAAGTGATCAAATTTAGAAGATTTGAGAAGAGGTTACCAACCACGCAAAGTTTAGTCAAGGCTTCAATTTAGTTTGTCAAAGGACCTTTTGTAAGAGACAAAGTGAATTCCCGATTTGGATGGAAAAGACTCGCCAAAATGACAAAAGATAACTGGTAGGATAAATGACTTGGTTCTATGAAATTTTTCGTTAAAGGAAAGTTTTATCCAAAGCATGGAAAGTTGGCCTATTTTGAAATTTGCAAAGGTGTTTGTCCTAAAAGTCTTATTGATCTAAAGATAATGAAGACTCCTAAAATGTAACTAGGGTTCACAATTGATATGACTATTGCTATGGCTAAATGATACTAAAAGATGCAATGATGACTAGCATGAGGAAATATTTCTTGTTTCTATTCAGAGATCACTGTGAAAGGATAATCAAAGAATGGTTTTGACTATTTGACCTCAAGTTGTGATGGTGAAATTTGTTTTTCTGATTGTCAAGAAATTGCGGTTCAGATTTAGTAGATACGTTGTTTGACAAGCGGTTGCAGTTTTTGGTATCAAATGCAGTTGTATAGTAGAAGTTGTGGTTTGCATTAGCATATGCAATGTTTGATAGATGGTTGTGGTTCAGGAATAGCAGATGCAGTTCAAGAATAACAATTGTGGTTTTCTATAAATAGGTTCTAATTTTTGTGTAATTTTTGGCAATGTTTGTAGGTTTGTTTCAGTTTGATTCTGATCAAATTTTGGAAAAACATAAGACAATCAGAAAACACTTTGTTTTTGGTTTGGTTTCAATGTGAGAACATTTAAATTCAAATAGACAAGTACGATCATATGGTTGGCCAAAACAATATTTGCTAAATTCCTACTTGGATTTCTCCAGCTGTGCTTATTTAGAGCGGATGATTAGAAGCTTGACCACACTGGCTTCCCTCCATGACACTCACTTCTCAGGTTAGCCAAGCTTTGATTTCTCATGAATCTCCCATGAAAAACTCTTCATCTCTACTAAGAATCGCAAGTATGTGGGACGGCTTCAGAGGTTAGACCTCTTGTACCAGCAAATAGAGGGATTTTGGTAATCTAAAAACAAATGGATTTTTAATAAGGGCACCCATTCAAAAGGCCAAACAAGAGGTAAGATTAGCTTCGATAAGGAGGCTTCCCAGCCTGTAGAGGTTACACTCTACATTTTTTAACGCATCACAAGGGTATTGAGGGAATCACTATCACTTGCTTGTCTGCAGGAAGTTCTATAATGTTGAGATTTCCTCAACATTAAAATTTGTATACCGGTCAGGAGTAGCTTGGATTTAGCTCATCACCAGTTTTGAGTTGCCTTTGGGTGAGTAATTTTTCCCACCAAAGAAGACCCATATCTAGAGTTAATAACAATTTCTCTTACACCCAGGATCGCACAAGTGCACAAGGGGAGAGGATACTTTTGTTATTAAATCAGGTTCTAATCTAAACAAAGTGTGCAAAGGCACCAAACACAGTAGACAATTGTTTATTTTAAGAAATAAATGAAATCATGATCTAAGCTAATCATACAATCAGTTTCAAAATCAATCTTCGACAAATGCCCTGCATTAGATTTCATCAATAGTTTCAATTTCAACCTTCGACAAACGAGAGTTGTAGCTTTTTAGATCTTGGCCAAATGAAGCTACAAAATAAACATTAAATTTCTCTTGCCACACGTTGCCAACAAATTTTCAGTAAACAAAAAATTTTAACCTACTAAACTGAAAATGCAAAAAAAATTAAAAATTACTTGTTGAATTTTAAAACAAACCCAAAACCAAACAATTGCATCGCAGGATGATAGATGCGGTGCACGAGAATGATCAGATGCGGTGTAAAAAAATCAATTGTGGCTTATGGGATGGTGATTGCGATGCAATACAACAAATGCAGCTTGGGTTATTGGCGATTATGTCATTCTATCTTGGCGATTGTGTCGAAAACGTATGAAAAACCTGCAAAACATAGAAAATCATACAAAATTTGTAGAAAATTGTGTCCTTCATGTCAGGTTCACTAGATGTAGCACATGGAAAATTCATGGGATTAGTAATACAAGCGTAAATCAAACTAAACCTAAGCTAATAATCGAGAATGGAAAATTGATATAAACAATGCATAAATGAAACTATTTTACCAAACATCTATGTGATTCCATGAATAACCTCCATTATACTTCTCCATTTTGTTGTAGTATGATACTTTCCCTCATATTTTTATTTAAGAATGAAAGTGTGGCCTTATGACAAATGATATTAGCAAAACATTGAAGATTCTAAATTTTCTTCCAAAACTCATAAGATTTCGGGAGGAGTAATAATGATAGAGGTAAAGCCAATTTATAAAAAATATGATTTTCAAATGATAGGCTCAGATTAAAAGGTAAATCAACGATTAAGATTAAAAGATGTGACATGCAATAGGATTAGGGCTAAATTAGTGTAAGTGATAAAATATAATTGGTGGGGATTAAACTAAATAATAATTTAATCACTAGTGGAAACGAGTTGAGACAAGAAGAATAAAGACTGCACGAGAAAAGATTGTTCGTTATAAACAATTAGATATTATCTCACCAAATAACTGAATGATCAAATTAGATCTAGACATAAGTGATAAATGACTAATTAGATAACTAAGAGATTATCTAATTATAGAGGAATATGCTATGGATAAATCCTTTTATGAACTAAATAATAATTTAATTCAGCATTCAAGATTTTGGGATTAAATTAAATAAATAAAGATTTATTTAAATAAAGGGAGAAAAGGCAAAGGAATAATGAAATAATTAAACTGATTATTTAATTATAGTTGAAAGTGTGACAGGAATTAATTAAATAATTTAAAATGATTATTTAATAGAAGATAGATTTAATTAGTGACATAATTAAATAAATAATATTTATTTAATTAATCAATAAAGAATAAAAGTAAGAATGAATGAATTAAATAATTAAAGTTATTTAATTAATAGAGGATTGCATGTAGAAGATAAGATTGACATAGATAAAAATGTTTGTTAATCAAATCTTATCTAGACTTAAGTGATTAATGAAAAATATATTATTTAATTATAGAAGATTGTGATAAGGAGGGATCATCATTTTGAATTAAATAATGATTTTAATTCAAAATTTGAGGATATTGGATTAAATTGAATAAATAAAGATTTATTTAATTAAAGAGAGAAAAGGCCAGCGAATAATCAAATAATTAAAATAATTATTTAATTATAGTGGAAAGTGACATAAGAAATTAAATAAATAAACATTTATTTAATTTTAGAGAGAAAAAGCCAACGAATAATTAAATAATTAAAATAATTATTTAATTATCATGGAAAGTGACATAGGAAATTAAATAAATAATAATCAAAGAGAAATAAAGATGGGAATGAATTAATTAAATATTGAAATTATTTAATTAATAGAGGATATATGGTCATAGAAAATAATTAAATAATTAAAATTATTTAACTATGAAAAATGAAGATGAAAGAATTATGAAGAAATTAAGTCATAGGCCTAGGACAATTTTTAGTGTCTACACATATACACATACATATACACATACACATACATATACATATACATATACATATACATATACATATGTAAGAGTGAGTGTAATTGAAGAACAAACTAACCATGCATCTAGTTGAGTTGATTGCAAATGATGAAGGATGTGTGTGCAATGAAACAAGAAATGCATGTTATACTACCATATCCCCAATTTTAACTCTCATAACCCTTAGGTGATCATGTTAACTAATTATATATATGAATGTATTGACAATCAAATAACAAACAAAGTGAAGCAACATATTTAAACATGTGAGTGTAATTGAAGAAAAAACAAACCATACATCTAATTATTGTTAATTATATCTCTATTCAATAATTCTTTAGGGAGAATTGATATTTCAAACACCTTTCTAATGACAATATATGTTGCAGTTGTCCACAATTCCCTTTCAATTGTGAATTGCAACATAGATTACCATGAAAGCCCTTTAGAAAACCAAATCCCCTAAATGCATATCCCTGATTCTAACTCTTACAATTAAAAGAATGATACAAACTGAAACAGAAAATTCATACATGTAAGAGTGAGTGTAATTGAATAACAAACTAACCATGTATCTAATTGAGTTGATTGTAAATGATCAAGAGGGTGTGTAATGAAACAAAAAAATGCATGTTATACTATATTCTAACTCTTACCAAACTGAAACACAAAATTCATACATGTAAGAGTGAGTGTAATTGAATAACAAACTAACCATGTATCTAATTGAGTTGATTGTAAATGATCAAGAGGGTGTGTAATGAAACAAAAAAATGCATGTTATACTATCACACCCCCAATTCTAACTCTTACAATTAAAAGAATGATACAAACTGAAACACAAAATTCATACATGTAAGAGTGAGTGTAATTGAATAACAAACTAACCATGTATCTAATTGAGTTGATTGTAAATGATCAAGAGGGTGTGTAATGAAACAAAAAAATGCATGTTATACTATCACACCCCCAATTCTAACTCTTAGAATTAGATACAAACTAAAACAACAAATTCATACATATAAGAGAGTGTGATTGAAGAACAAACTAACCATGAATTTGATTGAGTTGATTGCAAATGATCAAGGGTGTGTGTGCAATGAAACACAAAATGCATGTTATACTATCACATCTCCAATTCTAACTCTTACAAAAAAAAATGATACAAATTGAAACAACAAATTCACACATGTAAGAGTGAGTGCGATTGAAGAGCAAACTAACCATGGATCTAATTGAGTTGATTGAAAATGATCAAGGGTGTGTGTGCAATGAAACAAAAAATGCATGTTATACTATCACATCCCCAATTCTAACTCTTACAAATAAAAGAATGATACAAACTGAAACAAAAATTTCATACATGTAAGATTGAGAGTAATTGAAGAACAAACTAACCATGCATCTAATTGAGTTGATTTCAAATGATCAAGGGTGTGTGTGCAATGAAACAAAAATTCATGTTATACTATCACATCCCTAATTCTAACTCTTACAAATAAAAGAATGATACAAACTGAAACAAAAAATTCATACATGTAAGAGTGAGAGTAATTGAAGAACAAACTAACCATGTGCATCTAATTGAGTTGTTTGCAAATGATCAAGGGTATGTGTAATAAAACAAAAAATCCATGTTATACTATCACACCCTCAATTCTACGTCTTACAAATAAAATAATGATACAAACTAAAACAACAAATTCATACATGTAAGATGGATCAACAAAATGATACTAATATTTGGAGTCATTTTTTGATACATCGTGATTTTTATATATAATTCAAAATGGCCAATTGATACAATAGTATGATAATTATATATAACCTCAACCAATATTTTCATATGAATTGAAACAACATTGTCACACTTTTTAAAGTCATTGAATATAAATTAAAGCATACATCGAATTCATATAAATGTAAATGAACAAGGCTATATGAAACATCAATTTCTATATCTCTACCATATGTAATTGTAATTTTATAAGTTACATATTTATATTAACAGTATTGGAACATTATCATACACTCCACAGTTGAGGGTGTAATGCACCTATCTTTTGGCCAAGTATGTCTATGTATATGTGAAAATGGCTCTATGTATGTAATATAATACATGTATGTTACATATGAATGCGATATGTATGCGTACCTACATGACCTACACACATACATACAAATGAACTGCCATTTGTTTGTATGTATGTGTGTATACGATACATACATAATATTATAATGTTTATTATAATATTAATATGCTAAATATTATATTAATATGTTATTAATAATATTAAAATGTTATGTAAATTAAAGAACTAAAATGATTACCAAATTTAGATAAGTGAAATGATTTCCAATTCTATAAATGCATATAAAATCTTCAAAACAATTCAACCATTCCGGCAAAGGCGAATCTACTATGGATAGGGTTGAGAGGATGATGGGGGAGCGGGTATTTTTGAGCTAGGGGTTCACAACAACAAAGGAATTGGTCAACCAAACTATAGGTGCAAGAAACCCTTAACAGTCCACTTGTTGAAACCCATTAATGGTATGCATATGTATGTACACATAGTCAGCCAAAAGATAGGTGCATGAAACCCTTAACAAACAATGCAGTATGCAAAAAGCATTATTATTTTGACTGACTGTGTGTATACACACACAGACATATTTATAAATGTATATATACATATATACATTTATATATGTATATATATATATTTATATATACATTTATATATACATATACATATATGTAGGTATTTATATATATACACAGTCGGCCATATATATGCATATATATTTGTATACACACATATACACATAATCGGCCATAATATAGGTGTAATATTATTGTAAAATAACATTTCTTCATCATTTCTCTGTGTATATATGTATATATACATAATAACATATATATATGTATATATACATATATATTTGTATACATATGTATATACATAGAGGCAACCATGATATAGCTACAAGAAAGCTTCATTAAATGAGCATATCATTACCTGTAAACTGAAGCTATTTACACAAAAAAAATGCAAGTAAATTCAAAAAAAAATCTTGCAATGGGTAGGTATTTCCCTTGTGAGGTTGGAACACAACCTTACATGCATAAACAGAAGTTAAATGTTTTGGTGCAAGGGCACCTAGGTTTTCATGCCCAAGAGGGGTCAAAATTTGAAATTTTGTTTAAATTCTTGAGTTAATTGCTTGTAATAAGGTCTTCTAAGACCATTTCATGTCTATTTGGGTCAGTTTTGAGTCATTAGGGGTGAGTTAGTATGTAGTTACAAAATATTGTCAAGTTGCACAATTATTGTAAAGTAACTTTTACATCTTTTTGTCAAAAAGTGCTCATAATGGTGTTTAGTTAGTTTGCAATTTGAAATATGGTTATGAACCATTTGGGAATGATGGGAAATGTTTAAGAAGGCCTTGTATGGTCAGGAAAAATGTTGGTTGTTGAAATTTGGAAGTTGGAGCAATAAAAATATCTTTGTTTCTGCATTTCTAAACGTAATTTTTTTGCTACATTGACTTGTATGGATCTATACAATCCTATCATGATCTAAATTCAATTGGGTTTGATGGAGAATTGAGTTTAATTTTTATTTCACTTGGTTTCATTTATTTTCATCTAGATTTGATCAAGTTAGAGCCATTTCTTCTTAGACTAGTTGCTGCCCTAGCCTAATATCTTCATGTATTAGGCCTAAGAACCCTAAAGACTTAGGGTATTGGTTGAAAATACTTTGGATATTGAAATGCATGATAGGATAAGGGTAATTAGACACTAGGTGAAATGTTTGAAGCATTGGAATAAGGGTGGAGTCCCTGGAACACAAAAAACCTGTTGCTACCCATCTTAGTTGTGATATTAGGCTTAATTCAAGTGCGGACAATCAAGATTTGGAGCCCTCTGTACAAAGTGACCCAACCTAAATTTTGGATATGTTGATGAATGTACAAAAGGGTATTAGGAAATGTGTTCACATTTTGAATGACATGTCTACCTTGAAAGTTATGTCTGAAAAACCCTATTTGAAAGGCTACTAGAGGGTATGAAGGCTTGTGAAACAAAACCCATCATCTGATGTTTGGAGACTTGAAATATTGGTTGTCTAAGGTTGTTTTGAGTTTGGCTACCCCTGATCTGAATCAGTTTTCCATATGCCAATGGAGGTTTATAAAAACATATAAAGTACAAGAAATACATCACTAGTACTCGTCCATAGCCTCACCACCGTTGGCCTCGAACTGAACCAGCATTGGTCCTACAAGCAACCGCTCAAAGTGTAATTTGTTCTCATGAATGGCATAGCTATGAAGCTAACACAAGAGGAATCAAATGAACACATGCCAAGGTGGTAGCAAAAAGGTCGATGACAAAGGAATGTTGGGAATTAATTGTGCATTTACTAGGAGTGAAGTGACCTAGTACTAGCATGGTGGGAAACCATGAAGTGTATAATTTTCCACCATTGGTCGATGACACATTTTGGCTCTTTTTTTGTGGTTTTTGAAAAATGGTTTGAAAACATTGATAAATGTGTACAAATTTTGCTAGAAAAAATGGGGGGGTGCCAGCTGGACTATGAAGGGATGTGTGCAAAAAAAATTGGTCGACTCAGATGTTGCTAACATGGACCCCTTGCTCAACATCACCCTACCCACCATCGGTCCCTCTCCCTTATATTGATGGTTCAAAGATACAAATAACAATGCAAGATGATACATTTCATTTGGTGGTGACATCATGCCATGTAATGAGGGGTACAGGCGGTTCAATAGGAAGAGGATCGCAGGTGACAAACTTCATTCATGCCTAATCTCTTCACATTTTTATGGTTATTTCTGTGTTTAAATTGTAGTTGTTTGCCTTTGTCATACAATTACGTTAGAGATCTTAGGCATGTATTAATTAATTAAGTTTTATTGATCGCAATAAAAGGAATGAAGCAAGAAATAAAGGTTTTTTTTATTTTTCATATTTATAGATAATTGATTTGGGTTTGGGCTAGCCCATTATTTTGTTTTGTAAAAATTGGGTCCAAATATTTTTAGATTGGGCTTTTATCTCCTACTATTATTTATGCCTGCCATTTTTAACTTCATTTTGGGGCAATTGTAATGAGTTTTGTTTATTTTATTTCAAAATTGGTAAATAGCAAAGGTCGTGCTATTAATTTTTGAATTGTGTTTTAGTTTTTGAGATACAATTATTCTTGATTTGTATTAACAAAACTTTATTGCATTAAACTAAAAAATATATATTGTAGTTATATTTATTATCATATATTATATTCTATATGATTTAAATTATTACAAATAAATGTAATATAATTTATATTAATTATAATGTTATTGGAATGCATTAATATAATATATAATTAATATATATTTTTAAATATAATATTGTTGAAATTAATCTATAAAAAGGTAATAATATAATTAAATTTCTATGGATCAAGAGGGAGGGAGAGAGATTTTAAAGGGAAGGTGGTGGCATAATGAGGAAGGATGGTTTAGGGGTCTGGTTCGAGGGCTTTGTCGGAATCTTGGTGAGGAAGGCTCAACCCTCCCCCATAAAGGTACGTTTCCTCCGTACTCCACAGTAGTTTTCTTCATTAATTTCTTCAATTGGTGTGTTGTATTTGGGGTGTTCTATGTTTATGGTTGTGTGTTTGTTGTTTCTTCTCTCCCTATTTTCTCTGGATGAAGGGCTTGCCACTCATGTGAAGAGCAATGGAGGGGGGTACAACCCCTCTCGATCCCTCTGGGGATTCTACAAAGATTAATGGGGTAGTTAATACTAATAACCACTCCAAGTTTTTCTGAGATGCAATTGCTAATGAATACCCTAAATGTTTGGAGAATGTAAAATTTCTCTTCGATTTCAAAGGTGAAGGGGAGAGCACTGGTGCGAATGGAGGGCCGCAAGGTAAGATTCCTTTGGATACCACTGTGATTGCTTTGAATAATGATATTCTTGATTCTATTCATAAGGAGAGGGGCAGGCTATCCAAGGTCATAGTTTTCATGGCTTCCATTGACCTAGAGAATCTCCTCTCGAGAAAATATCTAGATATGGGCATGTGCAGGATCATGATGGGCCAAAAAGTGGCAATAGGAAAAAGTAGCGTTTTTCACTCGCCAAAAAATGCGGAAATCCCGAGTTGACTTTCTTTTGGGTTGGGTGTCAGTACATTGCTCCATAGCAATGCCCAAGCCTAATTTTTACAAATCGGATATCCGATTTTTAAAAGTATAAAAAATCGGGGTTGGGCAATATTTGAAAACATTTAAAAATGTATTGTGGCGGTAAAATTTTGGTGCCGCAAAACAGATATCTGATTTGTGGCACACATAAAGCCAAGAGTAATTGGGAGGTGCAGGGTGGACAAGAGATAGAGAGAGAGGGAAAGGGAGAGAGAGAGAGAGAGAGAGAGAGAGAGAGAGAGAGAGAGAGAGAGGAGAGCAGAAGAGGGGAAGAAGGGTCCAAGAGAGGGAGAGAGAATTAGGAGGGGGAAGGGAGAGGGGATCAAGAAGGAGAGAGATAGAGAGAGAGGGGGGGGAGGAAGGGAGTGGGAGAGAGGGAGAGGGAGAGATAGAGAGAGAGAGGGAGAGAGGGAAATAGATAATATTTAAATATTTTATATATTAGTAATATTAATTAGTTATATAATATTTTATATATTAACTTAATATATATATATATATATATATATTTATACATTAACTAGAATATATAAATAATATTTAAATATTATACATAATAGTATAATATATTATATATTATACATAATCCGTAAGAGATTATCATAAATTATAAATTATATATTGAATTATAAACTATATTGTATATTCTCAACTAGATATATTAAAATAAACTATAAATTATTTATTGCAATTTTTAGATTAGATTTTTTTAAAATTATATATAAAATAAATCGGATATCTGATTTGAAAATTGCAATTTTTTAAATCATATATTAAAAACTATATTAGATTTTTTAAAATTATATATAAAAAAAAAAATTGGATATCCGATATGTCTGACACAAAACCTACTACCTAGGGATTAGCCTCGAGTTTGCTTCGGAATTTGGCTAGGACATGCCAATCCTAAGAAGTCAACACAAAAAACGTGTTTAACAACTTACCTTGCTTTTCTAGACTTCGCCCATGTGGCTGACAACTTTTTTTTTTACCCTAAATTGATGAAACGAAAAGGGTTTTTAAAGGAGATTCTCAGCTTTCTACCAATATAAATTATTCTTTATTTTGAATTTAATAAATAATTATTATTCATTTTCTATTTGAATTACGACTAAAGTCTTGATTGATAGGCTGATTGAAAAATATCTATATCTTTCAAACCATATCACATTTTTTGAATCCAAAACATGTGTCACATTCTATGCTTCACATACTATAGGATTAAAAAAAAATGAATTTCATGAAGTTTTGACCAAGTTAAGGTGGTCAGACATACGAGTTTTTTATATTTTTTAAAAGTTGTAATAAAAAATTCATAATTAATTATTTACTTGGAAAAAAAATACAAAAATATATGCATCACATCGAGACATGAGTCCTCTACTTATATCTAAAATATTATTAAAAAATATTATCATTTTATTGTGGTTAGGGTGGTCAGACAGACACCTACTTCTTATTTTTTCCTGAAATTTAAGTACTACTGCATTGAAATTTCAAATTTTCCCCAAATAGATTTTTATATAATATATATATATATCTAGTAGTTTAGAAACTACATTCAATTTTCTACATATTCTATTCGTACATATTTTTGAAATAATATAGATAACTTATTCAATTTTTTACGTCAAGTTGCCTAACTCTGATTTTTCTGGATTTTCATTGCCACTTAAGGGCCTGTTTTTTCCATGATGATCCTACACATACCCATATTTGGTTCAATTTTGTTTTGAATAAAAAATTAAATGTTCAAATTCTATTGTGTTGAATGATTCAAAAAGTTTTGTTATTAATCTACTTTAGAAATCATGATATGCAAACAAAAATTTTAAACAAACCCTACTAGAGTGTTGATAAATCTATTTTTAGGGTTTTATCCTAGAAGTTGGGGGAAAATTGTGATGAAATCCTCACCCTGTCTAGCCCTAGGTGGCTGATGATAAAAAAAATATTCCATAGGATATGTGGTCTTTTCTCACTCAAATTTTGGAACCCTTTGGCAAGGTGATCAGGTTAGATTGGCCTAAGGTCACTTTGCCAGACCTAAATGCTCGAGTTCTTGTCTCCCTTAACCTTGGGGTGGATTTAACTGGAAACATTGGTCTTGAAATTTATGGATCCATCCACATTTTTCCTATTGAAATCCTTGGAGGGAGTGTGCTATTTGTGTAAGAAAGAAGGGAATTTGAGAAAGAATTGCCCATTGATTCATGGGGGTAATAGTCGACACACCGCTAAGCCTTTTGAGGGTTTTGAAAATAGTCTTTGTTAGCTGATTTTGGAAATGATCTCTGGTGGGGATTTGGTGCCCCCTCTGGCCTGGGAGCCCCTCCTAGTGTCTTTGTCCCTTCGCCCCCCAACCTTGTTGTCTCATCCCTCATCTAGTGTCAGTCCTCCCATTGTCTATGGATCCCCTATCACTAACCCTTCTCTATTAGTTTCATTGTTGGTGGTCTCCACTTGTAACCAAATCTCCCCTTCTTCGACCATTCTCTCATCTCCTCCACCTTGCTAGTCACCTTCTTTGTCATCCCCTACACCTGACTCTCGGTTTGATGCTCCAATAGACACTATTAAAATCAATGCACAACAATTAGTTTTAAAAGTCATCATGAAAAAAGGTGGAAACATGAAAAGGAAATCTCAAAAGAAAATTGAAGTTATTAAAACTTATGTTAACGACATTGTGGCTAATGAAGAAATTGTTTTTTTTGATTTCCAAGAAAATGAAAACAAGAAAGATAGTCTTAATTTCTCCATGGTCAAGAATTTAATCTTTTCCTATGAATCTAACCATTCCTCCAAAAATCCTTCTAAATCTAGCCCTAAAAATATGGATCCTATAAGCAATGAGAGTACCACTACCATGGGTGTCACAGGAGGGGATGAGGAGGCCAATACAGGTAATTGTGGGGGCTCTTCCTCTGCCTTGACTGGGGAATCCCTTGATTCTTTGACCGACATGGTCATTAGTAGTGGAGATGACTGAAGCTCCGCTTGTTGAGGCCTCCATTCTTTTCCCAATCGGTGATATTGCAAGTCCTTCTGGTCACCTTGATGGTGAGGAGACCTCTGGAAGCTTAGTGGGCCTCCCTTATGATGAGAATATAGTGAATCTTGAAGGGGAAATCTTTGGAAGAAAGTATAAAGTAAGCCTAAAAAATGTTGACACCATTGATGGGGACTATGTCCCTCCTCCTCCCCCTAAGGAGCCTAAATAGAGGGGCAGGAAGAAAGGAAACACCATAGAAATTTTTAAGAATGGTGTTGTTATCACCAAAAGGAAAAGGAAAAATACCAGCATAGTGTTGGTTGTTCCCTCTCCCAAGAGAATTAAAAATGAGGAAAGTGCAATCAAGTTTTTTGAAATGCTTAAGAATGCCAAAGATCCCCCTACCCCCAAGTGGAATAATAATGCTTAACTGTACCTCTTGGAATGTCATAGGTTTAAAGTGCGTAGATAAAAATTATGTAGTCAAAAGATTTCTTAATTTGGACCAAAGTAAGGAAATTTTCCTCTTACAAGAGCTCAAGGTTGTAGGCTTTATGCTTGAAACCAACTTAAATTTTATCTGGCAAAACTCATGGTACACGAACTCAAATCATGAAAAATGCTAAGGGGGTGTTTCCATCCTAGTGGCTAATAAATGGAAACCCTATCTCACTAACTCAAGGGTTTGTCCTTGAAATAGAGTAGTTTGTGCCACCTTTGAAAGGGGTGATTCCAAATTTGGCATTTTCTCAATTTATGCTTCAAATGACTATCTTGGTAGGCGTGAGCTCTAGAGGTGGCTTGCAGGGCTACCGAATGTCTCTTGGGTTATACACAATGTTTTAACATGATTGAGCATAGAGAAGATAAAAAGGGTGGTATTGATATGGAATGGAAAGGGAATGAGAGGCACTACTAGCTCAGAATGAAAAACATGCTCAATATTATTGATCCCCTTGAAGGTCTTAAACAAGAAAGAAATGGTGTTTGGTTTACCTAGTGCAATGCATAAAAGGGTACCAAAAGAATTTATACTAGGTTGGACAAGTTCTATGCCAATAAAGATTTATGCTACTTTTTTCCTTTCAATGAAGGAAATAAAGTTTTGGTCTATCCCTACACATTGTCAGGCCATTACCCAATTAATGCTAAGATAACTATAAATAGTGGACTCAAGATTAGTCCTAAAAGCCAAGATAACTGCTTGCTCAACACTAGTTTGTTGAGAGACAAAGATTGCATTGAGGCTGTAAATACCTTACGGGGTATCAATAGGTGGATGTTGAAAGACCTTATCCCTATTGAAAGATGGAATCAAAATTTTTTGTCTTGTAAATGTATCTTTCAGAAAATTGGAAAAAAGAAGGCCTTGGATAGGAGAAGGGAAGAGGATCACCTCTAAGATGAATTTCTTGTTGTTAAAGCAAGGATTCAAGAAAAGCATATGGATGAGCAACTCTATGAGGAGCTCAACAAGGAAAAATTCTCCTTGAGGAAACGATAATCTAATAAGATCTAGAGGCTGAAAGTGAGGGCTAAGCTCAAGTAGGTAAGCAACGTGGATAAAGGGACAAAGTTCTTCTTCATATATATTAAATAAAAAGGCATGAAGGAGCAAATATATTAGATTTTCCACAATGGTGTGACCTTGCCGAAGAAAGCAGACATCTTGCAACAGTTTACCCTTTTCTACAAGGACCTCTTCAAGTCTGAAGATGATTGGTTAGACTATTTGGGGGCTAGAAACAAGCTCAAGAGCTTGATGCCTAAGAAATTTTTTGGAGAAGACAATGTACAATTAGTTGTTGAGATATCTAAGGAAGAGATTAAAAGAGAAATTATCGCCATGAGTAATGATAAATCTCTTGGGATTGATGGTCTCCTTGTGGAGTTCTACAAGGTCTTCATTGATTGGATTTGCAAGGATCTTCACCAGGTCTACATGGATGCCCTTGCCAAAGGATCCTTGGGGCACTGCATTAACCAAGGTCTTATTAAATTACTGCCTAAAGAAGGGGATAAAATTTTGATTAAAAATTGGAGGCCTATCACCCTGTTGAATGTCTCCTACAACCTATGATTGCAAAAGTTCTAGCTCTAAGACTTACCTATATCCTCCCCAACTTCATAAATTTAACCTAGATTGGGTTTATCAAAGGGAGATACATACTTGATAACTAGTTGGGAAGCTCTAGATTGGGCCAAAAGATATTAGAATGTAGTAATGCTCCTTTTGGATTTTGATAAGGCCTATAACAAAGTGGAGTGATCTTTCTTAAAAATAACTTTGGAAGAATTTGCGTTCCCACAAGAGTTCACTAAGATGATTAGCATCCTCCTAAATGATGCATCTACCATGACATAGGTGAATGGAACCAGGTCTGAAGCCATTAAGTTGGAAAGGTCAATTAGGTAGGGGTGCCCTATTGCCCCTACCTTGTTTGGCATTGCCTCAAATGCTCTTCATTACCTGCTAAGGGATAATATTATATCTCCTAAAGTGAGAGGGGTCTCGCTAGAGGTGATAATAGTGAGCTCCTAAATATTCAATTTGTGGATGACACCTCTATCTTCTTGGAGTTGGAAGAGGAAAACTTAAGCAAGTTAATGGCCAAATTGGATCTATTTTTCCTAGCCTCTGGAGCTAAGATCTCAAAGGCTAAGTCTATTCTATTAGGGTGGCTTGACACCCTCCCTTGTTGGGTGCAAAATTTTGATCTTCAGTGGGGGGGGGGGGGCGCTAGAAACAGATAAGGTACCCAAGGATCCCATTTTCAGTCTCTCAAAACCTAAAAGAGATGTGACATTAGCTGAAAGCCAAATTTGATAAAAAGTTGGATGGTTGGAACATGCACTAATTGTCCCTTGTTGGTAGGGTTCAATTCTATCAAAAGATACCATCATCTTACACTCTCTACTTTGCTTCAATTTGGTTCTTTAATAGTTATCAAGTTAATGGAGTTCAAAAGAAAATCAGAGGGTTTCTTTGGTCTGATGGGAAAGGCAAGAAGAAAGTGCATACTGTCAAATGGGCATGGTATTGCTTGGAAAAAGGCCTATGGGGGTTTAGGTCTAAAGGACCTAAAAAACATGGTGTAGCTCTTGCAGCAAAGTGGGTTGTCAGGGCCCTAAATGGGAATGAACCTTGGAAGATCCTTATTAGGAATAACATTTCTCAAGATGTCCCCAAAATGGAAAAGTCTTGGAAGGCACTGCCTTTCAGTGATCTCCTCATCACAAGTATCCAATTGTACATGTAGGATCACTAGTCTTCAAAAGTATCTAGAAGGCATGGGAAACTATTAGATGTAATTTCTCTAGCCCTCACCTAAATGATCTGAATAACAACATAATTCACCCAAGTAGGTCCATCTAGTGGAATTTAGAGCATAATGGTAAACCCTTATCCTTGTTGCAAGAACGCTCAACAAAAAAATGGAACCAAATGGGAATTAAAACTTTCTGCAACATTATAAGGGGTGGATCATTGGTGTGTTGGGATCAATTGAGAAAGGACTATTGATTACCATCTTCCAATTTCAAAACCTACTTTGTGTTAAAAGAAGCTTGTAGCACTTGGATTCCTAATCTACAAATGGAAAAGTGGAAAGATGGACCAATTGACATCCAATGGTTGGGTACCCTCCCTTTACTGAAGGTTCAAACAAGAACTATTTATAAAGAAATCCTTGCACCTTGCACTCCTATTGATTTCTAAACAAGACCTAAAGGACTAACCTTTAAGATAAAGTCTGACAAAAAACCTTCTCTTATATGTGGTATAATGGGATAGATGCTAAAAATAATTGTTTCAGATGAATTTTTTTATTGCAAAAGGTTCCTTTTAAATTCAAAAATTCTAATGTTGATATGTGTGAAATTTGCAAAGTTTTGAAAAATGTGTATCATGTTTTTTTTATTGTCTTTATGCTAATGAAATTTGGAATATATGTTTTGGAATGATCATGATTTTTGGAGCTCAAATAAGAAGCTCAATTGGAAAGAGATCATAATGGGCTTTGATGTTAAGCTGAGTAAAGAACTTCATCTTTTTTGGTTTATCCTAACAACTGAAATTTTATGGGCTATTTGGAAGGCAAGGAATGAGGATAAGTATAGTGGGGTTCAGAGGAATATTTTTGAGTCTAATAAGAGAATCACACTTTTCAATGTTGTTTTGCAAGTTGTGGCAACAATGGAGTTAGCGAAAAACAGGTTTCTTAAGCTACTCAAATATGGGCATGCATGGAAGCAAGGGCATCCCAACTTAGTTGTATTCATGTAGGCTTTGAAGACCTTTGAAGAGGGTTTCAGAGACCAAGTCAACAAGGAGAAAGGTACCAAAGATCCCAAAGGATCTCAACTGTCCACCATTTCCAACAATGAGATTGAGGAAGTGTTTTCTAATGATGAACTTGAATCCATCAATACCTTGGTCAATTAGGGCACCTTGAAGGATTACAACGAAAGTAGGAATTTTGGAAATGATTGTTAGTGCCACCCTTATAAAATTCTTGTAATATGTCTAATACAATATCTTTTGTAAATGTTTTGTATATCTTTGATTTTGTCCAGTCTATGGAGTTGCATTATATATCTCTATTTCACGAGATGAGGAGTTGCATATGGCCTCCTAAAAGTTGTTACAATAAAATCTATAAGGTCCTATCAGCCTTAAACAAATGTAATCTGCTATAATTTGTTTACTATATCATTAATACAAAAAAAAAGAGGGAGGGAGAGAGATGGAGAGGTGTAGACACACAGATAGAGAAAAGATGCAGAATACATTGCCTACACTTATCAATACACTTATTTATGAGAGGAGATAAAGGCATAAAATTAAATTAATCACACAATTACAAGTAAATAAATACTAAAGAAATATACCATAACATAGTGACTTATGTGGGAAAACTTTTGTAGGAGAAAAATTCCACACTCCAAATTACTCATCATATTATTCAATAATAAAAGGTTACAATATACTTGCAAGGCTAGCCTCTATAGGAGTATCACTGACTAGAGAATTGGAGTAATTGTGGGTGCATAACAATAGCTACAAAAACTCTTATGAAAACCTTTATTTCAAACATCCAATAAATAGAAGAAACAAAACATGAAAACATCAAATAACTTAATTTGCAAAAACATGAGTTAAAATCATCTAAAATTTGGTGTCCAAATCCCAAGATGACTCCTTGGGTTGAAAAAAACATATTGCTTCCACCTATTATATGTTCATCATAATCCACTCACCAACTTAGGCATTCTATTTTGTCTCCTTTAGCTTCATTCATAGATGTCTTATGACATGCAACATCTATCATAAGTAACTCCCTTTTACAACTCTTTTATGTCTTATATTTTTGTATTTCCATAGTGGACGACCCAAATTTCAAAGGCCATCAATTTTGATCTAGGAGGTTGTGGAGAATCTTTCTACATGAAATTGTAGAGCTCAAAGATATCTACACATTGGAAATGTCTAGAAGTGATAACAAATAACCCAAAATATTTATTTTGACCAAAAACAAACTCTATAGCTTAGAATTAGAATTTTTCTATTTTATAGTTTAAAAACTATATTTTTAATATTCTTGATATTAGGAGCAAGATCAAAACACGTTCTAATGAAAGAGAGAGTGGGGTGAGAGGGGAAAGACAAAGAATTATAAAAATAGAGATATATAGAGAGAAAGGGAGAGGAAGAGAAAAGGAGGAGAGAGGGGGAGGAGAATATATATACAAAGAGAGGGTAGAGATAGAAAGACAAAGAGATAAAGATAAATAGAGAGACATAGCTCAACAAAGGGATATAGAGAGAGGTAGATAGATAAAAAAATATATAAGGGGAGATCGATAAAGAGAGATGGGAATATATAAATAGATAGAGTAGGAAAGAGATAGAGAGATAAGAGATATAAAGGGAAAGATAAATAGAGAAGAGAGAAGGGGTGAGGGAGACAAAGGGAAGAAATTGAGATAGAGAGAAACAAAAAGGAGAAGAAAGAGAGAGGAAGATATAGAAAGAGATGTACAAAGAAAGAAGGAAAAAGAAGGGGCAAAGAGAGAGAATACATACACACACACATATATATGGGTGGGCGATCCCCTATCACGATAGTAGCGGGTGGCGATCCTTGGAGTCATATAGAAATGGGGAGGGCCCCTCCTCTATGATTCATTATCTTCAAATGAATTCCTAACTTGATTAGAAAACCAAAATGAAGGAAATGAAACAACCATACCAATATATTGTGGATAAGAAAGCTCAAATTTACTTATGGGGGCCTTGGTGAATTAGTAGGCCCCCCACCAAATATCTCTTCCCACCCACCCTTGAGCCCCCTATCATTCCTGTGTGGGGGGAATTATAGTGATGGGCATGATATGTATAGAGTATGGCAATTAACTCCTCTTTTATATAGTTGTAGGAAGGAAGGGCTTGAACTTGAACAACAAGAAATTTCTTGAATTCTTGGAGTTAGTGTAACAAGTAGATGCCATAGGTGGCCCCTCTTGTAGTTCATGTAGTGTAGTTGGCCCCCCTCTCCCAATATTAAGGTTGATGGATGGATTAAAAGAGAGGACAACCCCCCAGGTAGGTGGGAGGAAGAGGATTGAGAGTGTTTCTAGTAGAAGAGATCACAATAGTTCTGGTAGAATGGTTATGGTAGAGTAGTTCTAGTAGATTAGCAGGTTGAAAGTAGATTTATTGGTGACCCTTTCTATAATTGTTAACGCTCTAGTATTAAACCTGCCAAGTGGGTGGATGGATATTGGCCAATAGTTTGTTGCCTTGTCTAGACTAATGGTTCCAAAGATTTCTTCCCCTTGCTCGACTTGGAAGTTGGGACAAAGTTTCAATGCTTGATGATGGGTCAATTCATACAAATAGTCTATCTCTTCTAAGACAGTAGGGTGATCTTCACCTTATCTCGGATAGGGGACTATCTATAAGGGGGCAATTGCTTTGAAGTGCCCTTTCAACTTCAGGGCCTTATCTTAGGTTCACAAGGGTGGAATGGTAGACCTTACCCCTCACTATAACTGTAGCCCCAGTTTATTGATATATGTTACATAGATTAATTGTGTGGTGGATGTAACATAGATTAATTGTGCATCTATAAATCAACTCCACATTCTCAACATTCTCTCTTTACTATAATAGAAGGAGAGAGTGGTTCATCCTACCATTCTCTATCCTAACAATCAAGAGGGTTGGACATTTCATCCTACCATTTTATCTTTACAACAAGGAGAATAAACACAAGTGGTATCGAAAGAATTGGAATCATGTATTAACTATGGGGAAGGTCACGCTTCACAAGGGTAGGTGATATGGAAATAGTTCGAGTTAAGAAAGTTTTAGAATGAAGTCGGGTCACTTTGAACCCTATATGATCGAGCACTTTGGATCAATTCATTTAAGATCCCAACTATCTCCTCCTTCCTACCCACCCTAACCTCCAAGGGGAGCCTTGGGCAATTGGATCACTTTGAACCCTTGGAACCGACCAGGAAGAAGTAGATAGGGAAGAGTGATGGATGGAAATAATAGACATATATATAGAAGAGCTACACTTTACACAATTCTATGGAAGAGTGGTGGATGGAAATAATAGACATATATATAGAAGAGCTACACTCTACACAATTATCTACTTAAAAGATTCAGGTTTAAGACCTCTTCAACATATTCTTTACACACTAAAAGAGGATTGCTAGTTATATCTATTATTTCCCTCCGTGGGATGCATTAAAAGTGGAACCGTCCTCCACAAAGCTACATCTAAACCATCAGAATAAGTTCAAGGCAAAAGATTTCAAAGAGCCGGCACGTTGTGTTCAACGTGCCGGCTTTTTATGCTGAGCAGTATCATGGCAGACCTGCTGGGAAGGACCATACGAGATAACTAGACAATCGAAATAATATTTCTAAACGATAGTATGCCAAAAACATCCGTGCGCATTCGATTAAAGTTAAAGCCGTGGAATCGTCAATAGCCATGGACGGCGGTACTCTCAACAATCCAAATGAGTTATGGCATTTTCCAGGCGTAACATTCCACGATAAATTGCCGACCAGGCAGGTACGTAATAAAAGAAAACAAAGGCAAAGTAGGCAACTGTGTAATGAATTGCCCAAGAAAAGAAAACATGCAAATGGCAATGGCAGGGGCAGAGGCAGGGGCAGGGGCAGGGAAGGAAGTAGTATTGGTAACAGGGTGCACACCCGGCGGGATCGGGCACGCCCTGGCCATTGAATTCGCCCACAGGAAATGCCTGGTGGTGGCAACCGCCCGGTCCCTTTCCTCCCTGGAAGCCCTCCGCACTAATCCTCAGGTGGCCCTCCACACAGTGCAGCTGGATGTGCTGTCCGAGAGTAGTATAGAAGAGGCAGTACATACCGTTATGGACATTTATGGGCATATAGACATACTTGTCAACAACGCAGGCGTGCACAGCGTTGGTCCCCTTGCTGAGCTGCCCATGGCCCTCCTGCGGTCAACTTTCGACACTAATGTTTTTGGTATAAATCCTTTCAGTCGAATCATTATTCTATTACAGATGGTACCTTGTGTCTTTCGAACAGAAGTAATTGAATTTTTTTAACTGTTTGGAAGGTACGATGCAGGTGATAAAGGCTGTGGTGCCCCACATGGCATTGAGAAGGAAGGGGAAGATAGTTAACATAGGAAGCGTGTCAGTGTTGGTGAGCAACCCCTGGGTTGGTGCATACGCCGCCTCCAAAGCCGCTCTTCATTGTTTATCTGACAGTCTCAGGTTAATATAATTTAAACCAAAATAACCATGCATTTTCTTACCTATCAATTATAAAATTAGCAGAGGCATTTAAACCAGAATAACTATGCATTTTCTTACCTAACAATTATACATTAGCAGAGGCATTTAAACCAGAATAACCATGCATTTTCTTACCTGTCAATTATAAAATTAGCAGAGGCTTTTATGGGTTTAAAGTATGAAGTTTTTTCAGTCCATAATTACAGCTTATCACAGTTTTATGGATTTTGACTGTAATTTTTTATCATCAATGTTTATGGTCTGTTATTAGCTCATCTGTTATTAGATCATGCAGTTTGGTCTAAAAACATTTTATGATAAAAATTTACAAAAGTTTAAGAAATTGTGATAAACTGTTTTTTTAGATTGTGTTAAAAATTTGATAATAAAAATAATATAATTATTTTTTATTTTTTAAATGGTATATAAAATTATTATTCATAGTTTGATTATTAAATTATTTAATATTTAATTTAAATAATTTAAAACATATTCTTTATGTTTAAATAATAAAAATTTAAAGATGCTGATTGTTTTACCGTCTTATTTATTTGGATTTAGCTTATTTTAAGTATCATATTTTTCTTATATTTTATTTACTTTATTTCTAGAGAATATAAATAAATCTTACAAAGAATGGGTTTAGATCTAAGGTTTAATAAATATGAGAAGTAACTAATGTAATAATTAGATCTAGATGATTATGAGTTGATATTGAAAGAGTAAATTGGAGGTTTGAATATGTTTAGTTTTTTTTGGATGATAAATGTTGATGTCATTGATATATTAGTAACGTAGAAGTGCTCAACAATTGAATTTGGAATTTTGATAGTATATCTTGATTAAAATATTGTTGATGACTTGGCTTTAATATTTGTTTCATCTTGAGATGCAATGATACATGATTGTGTCTTGTTATAATGCAATTTAGTCTCTTGTTGTCGCACACCTTCAAAACTTGCACACTTGTGACATATCAACTTTATGAATTTAGTGACCTGCTAAAAAACAACTTCAGGAATGTGCTATGCAAGCATTGAAATGTGAAACTTCCTTGAACTTGAGTCAAACCCCTTTGTTGTTTTTCTATAAATAGGATATGACTTACAAGTGTAAGTATGTTGCAAGCTCAAAACATCCAAGTATACAACAATGGAAAATCATATCTATGAAAGAAAATACCAATACAAGAGATGCAAACCACTACACAAGATAGATAAACCTTTGTAGGAAAAAACTCCACATCCAAAGAGATCCAAAGATTGTATTAATTCTTCAAAAGGGAACTACAACAATACAACTTCTCTCTTTAAAGTTTTGTACAATTTCATCACTTTTTACAACTCATAAAATAACGTGTTTTCCTCTTACTGCAAACTCCAATATATAGTCAAAATTAATACAAGAAACCATAAATTATTTTTAGTACACTAGACTCAAAAGCATGAGCCAATTAATCTACATGCAAAAGATACTTCATGACTGTGTCTAGAAGTTACAAGCTTATCTTTCTAGACGCTTCAAAACTTTTCTAATGAACTTGGACATGAAACTTCACTAGAAGGCAAAAAATAGCCCTCTAGAAGATAAAATAAAAATCCGTTATGTCCAAAAAAGGCTACCCATTTCCTACACATGGTCAAAACTGACACCTCTTATAATGTTATAGACACTTCTTACACCAATATGAATAGTGGGTTTTTCATTCATTTCATGCCAATTGTCCAAAGTGTCATTACCAAAATTAAGCTTCCCCACTTAATGTTGCTTTGTAAAGAATGTTCTGAGTGCCTAGAAGATAATATTTAACTATAAAACATGCTTTTCCTCGCGTGGGACAATGAAATTCCCCTTCCATGATTCTTGGAGTCATATGAAATAATAAACAACTATTAAAATATTAAAATTAAGATACATAGTCATAAGATTGTAAGGTTAATATTACGAATCCTAACAATTTTTAGAAGATTTGAAAATATAAAAGACATGCACATGTATAGTATGTTTATATATGATTTTATATATCTCTCAAAATACTTTTAGTGAAGAATGTAGGAGGTGTAACCCTTCATCCACTCTAGGATTTTTAGTTGTGATTTGTCTACGAATTTGAGGTTGGGTATGTGGTTAGTCATATAACTAATTCAACATTGTATGAGAAGTTTTTTGATAATATAGTAAGGTTTGTCCTTGATTTGGAACAAAGAATGTATCTGTTGAAGATTTTCTTGTTGAGGTAGCTTAAGAATATGGTATTTTTAAGGGTGTTTCTAGAATTGTAGGGAGCAAAGTGAAATGGTGACACAAAGATGAAGCTTGAGGAGTCAGTTAGTGTGGTGATGGTAAAATGGTACTAAAAGGAAGAAATGGAGAAGCTATGACAAGAATTTTGTGTGTTGAGAATATTTTTCTATGATATGAGGAAGGTGTTAAATTTCGTGAGGGTAGTCCACTATAATGGTATTGTAGAATTTTCCAGTTATTTTACAATACTGGTGTTTTTTGGGTTCATCTAAATATATAAGGCTAGATACAAGAAGGATACGTCATTAGGTTTTTTGGTTATTTCCCTTGTCAAGTGCTACACGATATATTAAGGTTGGTGTTGGACTATTTAATTCTATAGTATGGATAGAAGACTATGTCATTGAGCATGAGGATGGGGTTCTTGGGCACAAAAAATAGACTAAGATGTAAGGTGGCGTTATTTTCTTTAATCTTGTTAGCTCTTACTTGGCTTGTCTGCACTTTTTTATATGAAGCTTTTGTATAAACTTAATCTTCGTTACTATTTATTAGTTTAAGTGTTCTTTTGTGTATACTCAATGTCTAAGGAAATTTCATGGTTTTTAGCTTATAGTATGAAGTAGTTTTAGCTTATTGATTGTTGTTTATCTTTATGGTATTTTATGTAAGATTTTTATCTATAGGTGGGGACCCATTAGAAACCCTAGCTAAATTATCTAAAAAATCATATCTTAAGACAAAGCCAAAGTCTATAAAATTGAAGGATGAAAGAGTGAAGTGTGCATTTTTCTACTTTATAACTTTATTATGTGTAGGTGTGGGGAAATAAATAGAAATATCCTATGATTAAATTAGAAGCTTAAAATGGAATAACAAAGCAATATACAATTTTTAGACTCTATAGGTAATTCAAGTTGAGCTTTATTAGTGTAAAATAAGATCTAGTCCTGATAGAATAACTAAAATAGTTGAGATGGATTTTAGGGCTTACCTCTAGAATTCAACATGATGTTGATGTTGGTTATTTTGATCTACTAAGATTCTATCATAGAGATCTAGAAATCATATTAGTAAATAGATGCTATGTTAAATGAATTCCAATTTTTCTAGACTCTAGAACTAGGTTACACCATGATTTGGTCTAGAGACACCAAAATTTGAATATATCTATAATAAGATCCACATAATGTTAAAGCTAGGATTGAGCGTTGATGAAAGGGATGAAATTAAAAGATACAAATGGTTGCTACTAAAGATGAAAGTGTTAAAAATTAGAGGAAGTAGGGATGGACCCTAAATAAATGTTAAAAGAAGTGAAACATACCTTATAGAAGAAAAATACTTTTTTGAGAGATATGATTTGAACTAAAGAACATTATATAATTGTTTTAAAGAGAGAAGGAATATAACATATAAATAATGTAATGCATGTGATTAAAACATGTAACTTGATGATGGATGATTAAATATTGGAAAGGAGATGATGTAGCACACAAACTCTTTAGAACAAATACTAGCATCAAAAACAACTTGGCCCTCCATGTCTATGTGTTCATATTTTGATAAGGATCAAAAAACCTATGGAATAAGCTAAATTAAGGTTAAGGGAGATTTTATTATAGAATATTTAGGCATATATGTAATATAATTTTTTACTGTTGAATGACGGGAATTTAGTTTGGTTTATGTTAGGAAAGGATAAAAATAGGGGACCTCGTCCCTAACATAGATGCACTACAATAGTGTGAACAATACAAACTTGTGAGCTTAGTGACCCATAGGAGAGCAAGGCCCACAAGCCTAATGACTTGAAACATGAAGTCAAAAACTTTAACACGCGCATGAAAAATTTAAGCCTGTGAGAATAATGGCCCATTGATGACACAAAGCTTGTGAGCATAATGACCTAGCAAGGGCACAAAGCCTATGAGCACAATATACTAGTAGGGGTTTGAACCTTGGTGGCAACAACAATAGTTCCACAGTTTAATCAACACACTATGTCATGAGCAACTACATATACAATATACTTAGTAATAAACAATTTATAATTTATTTAACTTTGTTTATTAGCTCCAATTTCAATAGAAACATGTTATGTTTGTGTTTGGATATTCACACTTGATTTATAATTATCATAGATAACTTGAATAAATTTATTTGAAAGGTGTTAAGATATATCAAAATTCAAGGAGGTGCCTATATTAAATATAGGAGATGCAAATTAGATAGGTTCCTCAAGATTGATATCTCTCAACATCTTTAGATAAAAATATTTAAGATATTTATATTAGTATTTTGTAATACTTCAAGGTATGTAGGCTTCCTAAATACATTAGACATGAAACCTTGGTCAACTGAGTTGTGTAAGGAATCCAGAGTTTCCCAAATGTACATACCCTTTTATATTGAAACTTTGACTTGTGAAATCCTTGGTAATTCATAATGTTAGGTAATAATAGGTTCTACAAAATACCTAGGGTTAAATTTTTAGGATTTTCTAGTATGTTTAAGTCCACAAAAGGCACACTTAGTATTCCAAACATGACATGTGGAAAAATAACAATATAACATGGCAATAAGCTACAAGCAAGGTAATGACCAATAAGATGTTGCCAACATAGTCCTCATGGACTTTATAGTCAAACACTGGATGAAAGTAATGATAAACTAGATGCAAGACTAGAATAAATAAAGTTGTATTTGACTTCTCTAGTCTAAAGTGTACTCAAAATTAAAATTATAAAAGTAGTAAATATGAGCATGCAAATAGACCAGGGTATATTAACATGTGGGGTCCATAGTGATGCTTGATACTCAATAAATGATAAAATGTGGACATGAAACACCCAGTGAATTTGCATATAAATCATGGACATGAAATATAATTAGATAGCCTAGTCTAGCACCTATGTATTTTGAATCTTACCTCTAGGAATCTATGTCATAATTGGACAATAGAAATGTGTCACAACTAGATTGCATCCATGTTTTTTCATTAGAGGTTCTAGTATCTATTATGTAATCTTAATTCTTTGACAAGTTATAATTTGTTCTATCACTCATATCTATAGTGTGATGTCTTTTGCGCCCATAATATTTTTAGACCTCTGAGGACCCTATATAGTATAGTTAAGTGAAATTATTACATGTACAAAGCACCTACAAACTTCCATCATGTCATCTTCTCTATACTTAATTCCCATTAATTTCTACTAATGGGTGATCCCACAATAGTGGTTTACAATATTTGGCCAAACTAGACACTAAAATTATTATTTTTAACTAAATCTTCACATTCGAGAACCTATAGTGGCTAAACCGTGAGGAATTTGAAGATGATGCAAACTAGAGTCTTCTCACATTTTGTCTGTAGATTCTAAAAATATTTTTTTCAAAAGTTTTGGAATCAGATTGCACTTCTTTTTCCATCTCCCACGAAAATTGGTTTTTTTCATAAAACAACATTTTTAAAAAGTGACGCTCACTGTATACAACATAACTTTTTTTGTATGAAGGATAAAATTCTAATTTTTTTGAATTTAGATTTGTAACTACAATATCTAGCACTTTCATTTGGTCTCATAGTTTTTTATTGAATACTTTTTTCTTAATCAAGTTTTGAAGTCAAACCAATTGCAATTCAGACATAGGCGGACTGTATACAACATAACTTTTTATGTATGTCTCGAAATTCAAAATTTATTTATTTTAATGGATCAAGGACATCAATACCCAACACGAACATATTTTTAAAAATTTTATTTTGATAATCTGCTATTTTTCCACATGTGCAAAACAAAGAGCTTGATTTTCGATGAAAAACCTATGTTTAATAAAACTAAAAAAATTCATACATAATAAAACCAAAATATATTAAAATTGTATTCATTGGATAGCTTGTTCTGAGGACTACCTGATTCTAGTTGGGTTTGTGAAGATTCCTCCATTTTCATCCTCAACCCGAGCTCCGAAGTGCCAAAATTTAGGTTTTTTTTGTGTCTCAAATGGGGGATGAGGGATAAGGGGGGTTCGTACGAACCCCTTCAAAGAGGTTCGCTCGAACCCCTTTTCCTATGCATTTTTTTGTTTTTTTTTTGGCGGCCAAGATTCAAAGGGGTTTGCTTGAACCCTGGTTCGAGCGAACCCCTTATTGGTTCAGTCGAACCAGTAGGTTCATACGAACCCCTAAAATCACTTTTTTTGCCTTGGGGTCATTTTTTGTGAGTTTTCCTTCCTCACCTGAATTGTAAACCACTATTGTGGCTTCACCCTAATCCATTTACCATCAAACTTATTATGTTGTTAAACCTATAAGGCTAACCTACTGGATCATCAGAAGATCCACTTAGTTCTAACCTTTAAAGTGATAAATTAATTAGTACACAATTGATAAAACAAGCCAATTATAAACTAAAACAAAAGTACAAGGGCCAAACAAAATTGTTGTGACAATCTTTGTAGGAACTTGGTTGCAGGTACAATTCTTTGTCTTTTTAGGTATCATGCAATTTTACAATAATTTTCAGGCTTGAAAATATTTTTAATATTCAATTTCTAATTTTATATTTTTATATTTTCCTAATGAGTCATAATTCAATTCTATTGTTACTTAACATCTACTACTTAAATGACATGTTTTCTCTTTAATATCTGAGTACTCATGTAAGCACTACCTAAGTGGGACATTTTTTTCATCTCTATATAATTTGGTAAAAAATATTCATTTGATATATGTTCATTTAGTACATATCATTTAAAATTGAACTTAAAATTACATTAAAATTTGGTGTTGAATCATCATTTTTTCTTATAATTTAAGGTTGCAATACATGATTGAGGATTGATTTAAATATTCAGTTCATTTGAGATAGATGACATACCTTAACATTGCACGAGTTATTTTTCTTGTTTGTACAAAGTCTTATCAATAATTTCTATTTTTTATATATCTTTGCTTCTAATTTATGAGGTGTTTGATACTTTATATATTTCTTTTCTCAATTCCATAATAATATAAGATGAAATTAACAAATTTTAATTTTAATCAAAAGGGAAAAAATGCAAGAAACATGACGAGACGAAGGAATTGTCAATTAATGATGAGGGACCCCACATAGAAACAAAATATATGATGAAATTTAGTAGAAATAGTAGAATGTAGTAAAAAAAAAAACTTGTGTGGCCAAGAATTCAACAATCTGAAATTTCATGGTTGTTATATAGCCTTTATCAATTTTAATTTAGTGTGATCATGTTATAATGTGATTACAAATATATATCTTAAAATTAGAATTTATAACACCTAACACTTATAATTTGTGCCCAAATTTGCAATCATAGAGATTGGACTTGCCAAAAATACTAAAAATTCTATGTTAGAAAAAATTAGAAATGTTGACCATTTTCTTTGAGAGCAAAATTACATATGGGTGAACCCACAAAAGTGGTTTACAATTCGAGTGAGGAAGGAAAACTTCCAAAAACCTCACCCATGCAAAAAAAAATCATTTTGAGGGGTTCGTTCGAACATTGAGGAAAGAAAACTTCCAAAAACCTCACCCATGCAAAAAAATTTGGTTTTGAGGGGTTCAAGCGAACTCAATGTTCGAACAAACCCAAAAGGGGTTTGGTCGAACCAGGGTTCGAGTGAACCACTTTGCATGTGGGAACCCGCGTTTCCCATTGTGGAAAGGGGGTTCGATCAAACCATGGTTCGACCAACCCAACTAGAAGATGGTAGTCCTTGGAACGAGCTATCCAACAAATATAATTTTAATATGTTTTGATTTTATTATGTATGTGTTTTTTTAGTTTTATTAAACATAGGTTTTTCACCGAAAATCAAGCTCTTTGTTTTGCACATGTGGAAAAATAGAAAATTATCAAAATATATTTTTTTTAAATATGTTCGTGCTGGGTATTGATGTCCTTGATCCATTAAAAAAAAAAAAATTGAATTTCGATACATACAAAAAAAGTTATGTTGTATACGGTCCGCCTATGTCTGAATTGCAATTGGTTTGACTTCAAAACTTGATTAAGGAAAAAATATTCAATAAAAAACTATGAGACCAAATGAAAGTGCTAGATATTGCAGTTACAAATCTAAATTCAAAAAAATTAGAATTTTATCCTTCATACAAAAAAATTTATGTTGTATACGATGAGAGTCACTTTTTAAAAATGTTGTTTTCTGAAAAAAAACCAGTTTTCGTGGGAGATGGAAAAAAAAGTGCAATCTGATTCCAAAATTTTTGAAAAAAATATTTTTTAGAGTCTCAGACAAAATGTGATGAGACTCTAGTTTGCATCATCTTCAAATTCCTCGCGGTTTAGCCGCTATAGGTGCCCGAATATGAATATTTAGTTAAAAATAATAATTGCAGTGTCCAGTTTGGCCAAAAATTGTAAACCACTATTGTGGGATCACCCATACTTAATCCCAAGATTTATGAGAAAATTATTATCATTTCATGCCCCCCTTCATTTCCCATCAATTAGAATCGATTTGAGAAATATTAAATGGGATAGTCATGCTCAAAATGTGCCTCAAGTGGTTGTATTGTTTCCCATTTTTTATGTTTTAGTCCAATTTACCCAGGTTGAAAACCCAAAATTTGGCTAAGTGTAAAAATTGTCAAAGTTTTAAACATGTTTTGAAACTTGTGTCAACTCCCAAAAAGGTTCTCAAAACCCTATCGGTTTCCGACAAGGTTGTCACAACCCTACAAAAGCTTAACGTCAATCTTCTAAATTTTTGTAAAGAAAAAAATGGGCAATTGTTCCAAGTTCATTGAGTGTTGACAACCAAAGGAGGAAGAGAAAAGAGGTAATTATTGAAGTTGTTTTAGATAACATTTCAAAGGTTTCAAAACCTCTATTCAAATTCTACAAGGTTCTCACAACCTCATAGGAGCCCAACATGGTTCTCAAAACCTAGTCCATCACTGACACTAAGTGTCAATGAAAAAAAGAGAACCAAAGGAAGATGAAGATGAACAAAACAAAAGATAAAGAAGAAATAAATCAAAAGAAGAGGAAGAAGATAAATATTTATGTTAAATTTTTTAGAGGTTTCAAGGGGTTTGAAAACCTCTTTTGGCTCTCGATGAGGTTGTTACAACCCCATTAGAGCTTGATAAGGTTCTCAAAATTGATTCAAGAGCTAGGAGGTTTTATCGACAAAAAAGAAAGGCTACTCTAGAAGATGTGAATTCGTCTGCATCCATTTTGTATTGCAATCAATTCACTTGCAATATCCACCATCCACCATATCAAAAATCATTAGATGTAATCGACCATGCCTCATTCAATTTTATAATATTTATCATGCATTCAAGTTGTTCGGTCGAATCAGCTACTAGGTTGGCTAGTTCGTCAACAGCTATGTTGGCTTCACGATATATGTGATTGATTGTTAGGTCTTCAAACTTCACTCCAACATTGATTGGCTTTCCCAATTTCGCTTTTAGCTTCCAATTTTGAATTGATTTTGTCCTTAATGCATTGAAAACTATTAAGGAATCACCCTCAATTTCTACTCTTTTAAATTTTAATTTCAAACATAATTGCAAACCTAATATGAGTGCCTATAACTTTGCCTCATTATTAGTTCCAAATGGAAATGGTTTGTCCATAATCCCTACCATTTTCGCTTTCCAATTTCGAATAATGCAGTCGACCCTAGATACTCTCAGGTTGCCCCTTGAAGCTCCATCAAAATTTAGCTTGAACTACTCATTTTGTGGTGGTTCCCATTTCAGTTATTTACATCTTCTCAGGGCCTCAACACCATGAACCCCATGAATAATTTTATTTATTATATACATGGACACAAATTTTATTGTGTCTACATTGTTTAAAATTATATTTGTCTTTTCTTCTATATTTTTAGTTTGGTTGATTATTTAAAATTATTTCTTCACTTAATTTGTGTCCATCAAATTTTCAATTATAATTAACAAATTAAAAAAAACTAAAATCAATAAATCAAAATATTTTATTTTTGGATTCAATTTTAAAAAAACAATTGATTAGCCTTTAAATATTAATATTTTGACATACAAATGACCATCAAATTTAAGGTAAAAAATAAGATTTTTGTTAACACACTCACACCATTACACTCCACCCCTTGCTACCATTGTAGAATACCTCTCGACATGAATTAACATGAGTAAGTAATAAACCCTAGATTAAGGAGTTGGAATTAGTAAATGCACCTTAATAAATACTCATAAATTAATTAATAAAAGTAAGAATACACCTGAGGTTATATGTAGATTTTGACTATGATAAATGCCACCAAATCAATGCACTTCTATGACTATAGAATCGGTGTTTGTGACACTTGCAAATCTAAACCTTTTGCATGAATTTGAACTAAGCATGTAAAAATAATATTGTCAAAAGTTGTTATTGAAATTTTATTTCCTTGATGTATTCAACCTACATCTAAAAACAGGGTGGTGTATATAAACTTCGTTTAGGATTTTGATGTGTTTTGATATGGACTCTTTACACGATGATGCAATGTAGATAATAGCTTCTAGATGGATGTTCAAATTCCTTTCAAATGAATTAGGGTGCATACTTAAATACAACACCCTAACACACATATTTAAAAAAAGAATTGTTTTCAAATCAACTCATAATGGATATTTAGAAAGAGTCAATAAGGATCAAAATCTTAAATTTGAATTTTGAAAGTTCGAATGTCATTGTTGTGCTTATGGAACTAACTTAGATTAGTTCCACATCCACATATCTGTCCTCGGATAATGAAAGACAAAAGGAAAATCAAGGTCAGTCTCTAAATATGTGCAGATAAAATTAATAAGATCTGAATTATTTATCAAATTTTATACTAAAATACACTACTTGTATAGTAATCATTATTAAAAAATAAGCCCTATCAAAATAGACATGAAGGATAAAGTAGAAAATATGTATTTTTCACCACTATTCTGAATTACATTTTCAGTTAAGATTCTTGCCATCAACTAGCTTATATGTTTCTGATACACTTAGAGCTTCTTCTTTTTTTTGAAGGGTAGAATTGGAAAATGAGATTCCTACCATCAACTAGCTTATATGTTTCTGATGAGATTTTGTTTGTTTTGCAGGGTAGAATTGAAGCCATTTGGGATAGATGTAATGACAGTGGTTCCTGGGGCAATCAAATCCAATTTGGGGTATAATGCCTCAGCTATTTACTCGAATCTTCCAGAATGGAGGCTCTACAAACCTTTCGAAAGGGCAATTCGTGAAAGGATTGATTTTTTTCAAAGGCGTGGTTGCACTCCAACAGATGTTTTTGCAAACAAAACTGTGGATGCCATTTTAAGAAGAAAGTCCCCTTCCTGGTTTTCATATGGCCAGTTCTCCACCATAGCAGCCATCATGTATTATTTGCCAATACGTCTCAGAGATACTATAGCAAGGAGACTATATAAGGTATCAGCTGTTGAAAATGTCAAGGAGAAATAGTACAAACAGTATATATATGACCTGATATAATGAAGGATGGTGCAATGGCATTTAAGTTTCACGGTTACTCCAATCTATGATGGATCTTGTTTGTTATATGAAAATTTCATGAAAGTTTGGTCATTTAACTGAAAAAAATATCTCATCAAAATAAAACTGTACAATTTTTATTTTTATTTTTGTATAGAAAGATAATAAAAATAAAACTGATAATTTATGAAGATCAATAAAAATGAAAAATAAAAATTAATATATCAGAAGTATATATAGAAAAAATTAGGATACATATATTTTTTAATTAAATGTAAATTAAGTATTTTGTGTGTTTATTTTCTAGTTGTTGTTTGTACAGATTTTAGGGTTGTGACTATTTCCAGTCATTTTTTTTCTAGTGAATATGTAACACTATTTTATAATATAGACATATTCATAAAAAAAATTAAAATTACAAATTTGAATATAAATATTATTAAAATATAAATTTAAAAATATTTAGAAAATTAAATGATAATAATTACCTATTGAAAATTTCCCGCGGCAGCCGGAGTTTGGTGTCACGGGATATAGGCGGTCGGAGGCATAGGCTTGGCCGGCGCGGCAAGGCAGAGTGTCGGCAGAGGGAGCGTGTGAAGGTGAGGTGGTGAAAGGCGGATGCCTTAAGGGTTGGCAACATTAATGATAGTGTCTGCCAAAGGATTGGTGGAGAATGTCTTCGAGGTGATGGGATGAATGCATTAATGAATGGTGTTTATTACTGGGCTTGATCAAAGTGTCACTCATTCTCTCCAGAAAGCGATGGAGTCCCCAATATCTTTGCCATCTATGAGGAGGTTGTGGGCTTTCTACGGGAGAATCTGCCATGGGAGGCTGCAAACGGCCTTCGGAGATTGGGACGAGCTTGTTCTTGGTGCGACAAAATTGCCACTAGGTGAAGAATTTGTAAACGTGGGTGCTGGCAAGAAGTTGAGTCCACTTTTTGGCCAAAAAGTGGAAGTGTTTTCCTTGATTTTCAGAATTTGACACATTTGACCTTAAAATTTGAAGCACTTAGAGATGGAATCTTCAAAAAATTCACTAAACATGCGGCTGAGAGGTGGAGAACCAAAGCGGACATCGTGGCAAGGTTCCTGTCGCTTCTGGACTTGGAAGTGTTGAAGGCGATGGTGATTTTAATGGCGAGGAAGCTATTATGGGAGAGTTTGCAAGAGGGCATCATGGATGTGATAATTGTTGCTAAATTATGGGTGGGGATTCCTCGGTCGCGCAACCTGCAGAGGGCTCTTCTTCCTGGGGCGCGCATCAAGCTTACCCATTCATTCTAGACATCAAAGGGGAGGCGCTTCAATGCCACCGTGAACAGGCTACCCACGGGCTCATCTTCTTAAAGCGCCATTTGCATTTGGAGCCATCTAGTGGGGTGGATTGGCGCCTTCTATTCAGGGGTCTTCTGGTGGTTGAAGGTGTGTTATCAGAGGACTAATGGATGTTTCTGCCTCTAGTGTTGATTACCAATTTTGTTTTGGTATTAGCGTTGGTGGGTATGTGCCTCTATATGTGGTATCTAAACAAATGTTGGAGTCCTGGGGCAGTTGTGTCTATTTGATTTTGGTTGTATGATAGGGAGGTGTGAGGTAGGCGTGGGTTCTTTTGTCAAGCATGATCAGACTATAATATCTTTTG
Organism: Sequoiadendron giganteum; assembly: GCA_007115665.2. Lineage (NCBI taxonomy): Eukaryota > Viridiplantae > Streptophyta > Pinopsida > Cupressales > Cupressaceae > Sequoiadendron > Sequoiadendron giganteum. Next base: position 655,500,448 of record CM021101.1, on the reverse strand, counting down.
AAAGCAATTAATACAAATATTTACGTATCAAAAAAAATTACCTATTAAAAATTGCATAGATTATATAAATTTCCTATTAAATTAAAAATAAATTTATAAATTGATATTATTAAAAATTCAAAAATATTGAAAAGTGATTTTATATCCTACAAACTAAAAATATTCAAAATTCATATATTTAATATTACAATGAAAAATGAAAAACTCATTCAAAATTTGATAATAATTGTAACTTTATCTTAAAAAATTACTCTAAATTAATATATGTTTATATAATAAATATTCTAGTAATATATATTTCTATAAGAAATATTATATTTTTTAGTTTAAATATATTTTCTAGAAATTATATTTCCCTATTAAATAATATATATTATAAATTAAAATAATATATTGTATTGTTTCCATTGTTAATAAATTTTTATACAACCTAAAATTACAAAATTGGCCCATATGCCATTAAATTTAGGCTTGTGTGATAGTGGTGGTTCATATTTAACATTTATTTGAACTTCAATTTTTTTATCAATTGCCCTATAAATGGGAGATGATGAAATAGATTTCAAGTATATAGAAATTTGTTTTCAAGGCAATAGGGGACCATAGATTTAACTTGAGAGAGGTTGAAGAGAATGTTGAAATTGAAGCTTAGGTTGATTTGTCCCCCTCGATCAAATACGAATGACTTGTTTGATTACCTTTGGAAAGATCCAAAGCATGTTTAGTTTTGACAATAGGCAATTCCAATTTTACCATGCATATGGCTAACGAAGTAACCAAAGATACATAGTTTCTTAATCTCATCTACATAAGATGCAAAACTAAGACCCCTAAAGATCGACCTTATGAATCATATCATGAAATCAAAAAAAATTGACAAGAAAACCAACCAAACACACATGCTTTGTATGAGATACATTTGTTTTAGAAATCTCGTTACAAACCAATATTTCAAAGGAGGATATGTCTCCCCTTCTCTTGTATACCTAGTATTTAACTTGTACCTTCTTGTTTTATCTTTTTTCATCTAAGGATATCATCCTCCACTCACAAGGGAATTCTTCTTTCCTCTAGAAACATATAAATAATCATTTTTTTGTCTTCCTAGAATTAAATTGATTGTAAGTTTTCCATTTACTTATATCTTCCAACCAAATTAACGAAGGGCTCATCTCAATAATCACAAACTTTAGAGCCAACAATTATATGAAGAACTCCTTAACTTATTCTAAGAAATTAAAAATAACCAATGGAGGATAGCCCTTTCAAAGATCAGCCTAGAAATTTACCTTGTCACCTTTCCCCATAGATGTTGGGTGAGAAAATTACTTATTGAATTCTTAGAAGCTACAATAAACTTCCAAATGTGAGAATTACTTGTAAGGAAATGATGAAAAGTATTAGTGTATAAAGTGCTTCTGGATTCAACTATTTTTATTTGTACATCAACATTTTAGATCACACTCAATGATCCACCATCTATGAAGAAAAGTATTGCTAAAATTTGAGTATTCATTTCTTAATAATATCTTTGAAGCATTAGATTTTTTTTGATAACATGTTAGAAAAGCTATACAAATATATCAAAAAAGGAATATGGGTTCTAATGTGATGTGATAAGTGAATAAAATCACTCATAACCTACTTAAGATAGCCATGATTATATTTTATGCAAGAGCTCACTATAAACACAAATCAAATTCTATAAATTTGTTTTGAGAGACGATAAATGATCACAAGGAGAATACAAAACTTTAAATAAAATAAACTCCTCAAAAAATATTTTATCATGGAGTTTAAATCTCCATCCTTTCTACTTACATCCCCTTATTCTTCCATTTCCAATCTCTTTTCTCAAGTGAAGGAAGAAGCTATATAACATAAATAGAAATTATAAGTTATCCCTAAAATAGATTGTATTACATCATTATTGATTCTTACATTATATTGTTAACTCTTATTATCTTGCTTGAACAACAACTTTTTTTCTATTTTCTTAATTACAAATAGAAAATAATATAAGTTTCTAACCAATGATTAAATTCACTACTTAAGTAAACTTAATTAATATGGTGTGTATGTGACCCCACCAAAACCCCCTTTAAGTGCAACTTAAGAAGTGCTTAAAATCCCAAAAACTAAACCTAATTCAATGTACAAATGTACATGATAAAATCAATGAATAAGGAAGGACTTAGAACACTCCTCACCTCTTATCCCAACTACCAAAGACAACTTGTTTTACCCATAACAATGCTTGAAGGAAAAATTTATATGAAGGGTCCAATTAAGATATGATAAGAAAGTTAATAATATGGATTTATTGACTCCTTAAAAAATTTCCACATAAGGATTTCTTAAGAAAAATCCAAACAATATATTTTGTAGCGAATAAATTATTAGTTCTTATATTTCTTCATAAAATCCATTGCATGGTATCGTTTTTTAAACTAATATTTTAGGCACATTTCATCAAACAATTAACAATAACCAACATTAACAAAAATACTTTTTCTAAGTTACCATTAATCATGGAAACCATACATTAGATAGAAGTACAAATACTTTTACTTCAACTAACATTATCAAGCAAAGGGATTTGTAGGGGTTTCAAGTTATTTATAAACATCAAGTTATATTTTCCAGAACACCTCAATTTCCATTTAAACAACATGAGTAATTGATCGAAGTAACCAACATTTTTCATACACATTTTTTTAATCCTTTTAAGTTATCATCTCAAGTATCAACTTGAAATATTGGGACGTGGTTGACCAATTGCATGCCCATCTAAGGACATAATGAGCACTTGGAGTGAACCCACAAATAATTAAGGGTATCTTAGTGGTTCAAGGGTTAATAAATTCAAGTGAATGATCTCTTAGGGTGATTTGAAACATATATTTAAATGACAATTGAAAGTACATAAAGTATGCAAGTTAGAGAATTTTCAAATGAAAATTATTCCACTATGTTAAATTTAAAGGCGGGACTCTAAGTAGATCCCATTTGATTTATAAATATTATATATAGTTAAATTTATTAGTAAAGATATCATGTTATTAAATTTATTTTTGCATACCTAATGGTGTCAAGTTCCTTGGGATAGTATGGATTGCCAATAAAAATTTGAAAAATATATGCATCTTGTTTAAACCCAACAAAGTCTATTTTTAATGGTCATGAATTAATGAATGTATTTTAATCCTGTAATGTCATAAAATTGCACCCCTTACAATTTCACCTACATATTTGTATCCACTTTTTTTGTCCACTCCCTTAGTATTTGTGTGGGCTTATTTTAGCCCTTGCATTAACCTTCTTCCTTCTCAAGATGCTTAAGACCCCTTTTTGGCAACTACCTTTGTGCATCAGCTTTGCGTCAAACCTTGTGTCTTCCTCATTGCCATTGTTTTGTAGCATGATTTGTCTAGACACTAGCCTGTCGTGTTGTCGTCTGTGTGTCATGTTGTCATCCTTGGTCAAGAGCCTGCCAGTCTATCTAGAAGACCTCTATGATCTACTCCTGATTTTAGAACTCTCACCTTTTTATCCTATCACTTAATCTTAGTTCCTTGAGGTAGTTGAGGACCATTTGCTCCTTGAAGACTCTTGCTTGTCTCGAGACTCAAGGGTAGAAAATTTCCTCCTCTGCATTTTGCTACCCTCAAAATGGTCCCAAACTAGAAAATTGCCTTGGTGACTAAGCCTTTGAATGATGAACAAAATTGTATTTATAGCATTTGGTATTTTGTTCCCTAGTCCATATGCAAAACTTATTTTATATATGGAATTTCAAATCCACCCACTTCATTTATGGTGATCCATGTCATCAATGACCAAAATTCGACATGAAAACAATTGGGAGTATCACATGTTATTTGGCTATATGGGTCATCTTATTTTTCCATAATTGGAATTACATGTGAATATGAACCTTTGAGATGAATAACTTCTTATGGGTAGGAAAAATCTTTTTGAGTAGTTGCAACATTAAATTGGGTAAATAATGGAAACATAGGTCATGTGGGGAGGTAGGTGGGAGTGAACATTATAGTAAAACATGTGAGTTTTGGAGTTTTAGAGATTAGGGGTCGAGGATACCTCATGACCCATGACATTATTAGGGAGTTAGGAATGATGGGGAATTCATCCCTTTAGGCATGCAAATTAGGGTAAGTCTAAACTTGTGATCCCAATAAGATAGTGTAGTGAAATTTTTTAAGGACTGTAGTTTAGGGTGACTTCATACCTTGTACCACATTAGGAGTATTCTGACATCACTAACTCTAAAAAGGTATATATAATTCAAGGATTATCGATACCAAGGAAAAGCCGCCCAAGTAAAGGGATGACTACAATTTTGAACTTAAAGTGTAACTTAGTATAAAGGATCAAGTAGTCAAGGTTATGAGGAAAAGCATGTTGGCAGGGAAGATTTTGAAACGCTGACCAGGGAAAGGGAAAACAAAAGTCAGGAAACAAGGTAGAGTTGGGAAGAAGGGCATACTAGGAAGGGGAACTTTGAAACATTGACATAAGCATAATCCCTTATAAATTTGAGCATAAAACCTCCACACTTAGAATTTTTGAGACTTTTGCATCTTCTAGTTCACATTGATATGCACATGGGGGATGAAAAAGCATGAAACTTATAAAAAAGCACAAATGAAAACCCATACAAAGATTTTTTTAATTATTTATAAGTGATGGATCAAAATTACCTGCCTAAGTGCACAAAGGAGATAAACTTAAGAAAAAAATTCTATAGGTTTGAGTCCCAACAATTTATAAAAGTAAATTATGGAGAAAAATGTAGGATCTAAGCATACTAGAATAATACAGGGTAGTAGTTCATAGAATGTGAGGTTCAAGTAAAATCCAATATTCAAGGACTTCTAGAAAGCTTTATGCACATGACATAAGAGTTAAGAAATTATGCCTATTATCCCCTACTCTCTATGGTTTATATATTGAAAAATTAGAAGGATAATTAAATCTATAAGGAGGGAATGATGTTCTATTGGGAGAGTACATTGTGAGGCATCTTTTATATATAAATGATCTCATTTTTTTTGCAAGGTCCACTCAAGCATTGGAAGAGCACTTAATGGAATTTGAGAACTTAAGAGGTGGGCATGCAAAAAATAGAAACAACACCAATATATGATTTGTTCTAATTGAAAGAGAAAATAAATTAATTTTATTTTGAAGGGGGTCTCTTAGAAGAAGTTTGATAAATTAAATAATAACTTGGGATTGAATTCAATAATAAGATTAGTTGGGAAACATGCAAAAGGAAGTGAATTTTTGGAGGTTGGGTGAGTATTTTTTGCATGACAAAATACAAGTAGAGAGGTTGAATTATGGGATTGGAAAATTATATGGGTCTTACTGGGCTATTAGTGGTTTCAATGATGCTTTATGTGTATGAAGTATGGGATAACAACACATCAAAATTAAAATGAAGAAAAATAAAGAGGATTCAAAAGTGCTTAATTAAAAGAAAATTTAAAATAAAAATTGTAGTTCTATATGAGATTCTTCTAGAAAAAATAGTACCTAGTACCTTCCCTATTGAGGTAGCTACTATGGTTAATCTCTTATATTATTTAACAAGTACGAGGCATTTTTCATAATGTATCAAATTATGTTATTTTATTCGGATTCAACTACATAGTTTTGAATCACACTCATTGGACCATATTTCATTAGCAATGGTTAATACAAAACCATATATCATGAGCTTAAATGATCCATTTAGAACCTATTCCATCTAAGTGATGCTCACAAGGGTGAATCATTGGGACTTCCTAAGAGATCATCCATGCCAATACTACTTCAAGTCAAGTGTACTTAACCATCGAGTTTCCCTCAATATCAAGCCCACTTAGCCTACTACCCCATTTTCAAAATTGTCAAGAAGTATTGTGCCTTATGAACCATTCATCCTAGAGCCCCTTTGGCTCATCCAATGACAAGTAGGAGGTATATTTTATAATGTATCAAATTATATCATTTTATCATGATTTATTTGTATATTTTTTGAGACAAACCCATTGATCCATATTTCATGAGTCACTATTCACATAAACACATCTTTGATGAGCACGAATAGTCCACTTAGTGTTCATTACATCAAGGTAATGTTCATAGGTGTGGAGCATTGTAACTTCCCAAGAGGTCACCCATACTAATAGTACTCTAATTCAATATTGCTTAAACATAAAGTCCCCAAGGTCAATCTCACTTAGCTTGCTACCCCATTTACAAAACCTTTAACAAGTGGTGTGCCTTATGAAGCATTCATCCTATAACAGCCTTTAGCTCATCCAGTGATAAATAGGAACTATTATTTATAGTGTATCAAATTATTCTATTTTTTAAAGATTCAACTATACAATTTTTGAGTCCAACTCATTAACCCATATTTGATAAGTAGTGGTTCACATGAACCCATCTCTCATGAGCACAACTGGCCCACTTAGCATTCATTACATCTCAATTATTTTAAAAACAGAAAGCAAATAGATGGTCTAAAATTATCATCAAAGAAGTTTTGAACATGAGAAAGAAGACTTGGATGAACCAAAACAACAAATGAAACGTCGACTTAAATGCATGCCCAAATAATAACAAAGATATAAAAAAATTGTTATGGATAACTTATTTACAACTGTGTATGAACTATGCAAAAAGAGAAAATATTAGATTGATGAATTTAATCCTATATATAATTACCATCAAAAGGTCTATATAATGGTAAATATCACTTGGAGAGTTCACACATGCTCAAAGTTCAATTGAGAACCAACTTGCATCATCTTTGATACAAAATAAGTAGATGGAATAAGCCAAAAGAAAAATGAGAACAAAGAATATGTATCTTTTGTGTAACCAAGATAATTGATTCAAAGAATCATTTTATTTTAGATTATGAAGCGTATACCAACATTCATACCAATTATACAAATATGTTAACAAAAAATAACAAAAATTAAAAAATTAAAAAACAAAGAAATCATCATCATTTTTTAATTTTTTTTAAAACAATATTAAAAAAAACTAAAATAGCTATAGATCAGTGTTCCATAAATTATCTTCCGAACCATTAAAAGTCATTTATCTATCTATTTAAATGTTAAAATACAAACGATCAATCCTAATTATAAAATCAAAACCAAAACATAAACTTCTTCAAATTTATTATACCTTTGTTGGAGGAGCATTTGCCTCTTATTGACTGCCATGGCAATCTGGATAGACGTTGCCATTTCCTCCATAAGCTGCATTGAAAGTTGTTAGATGGAAAATTAAAAGCATTAGAAGTGGAACCGTCCTCAGAAAACTACACCTAAACTTAAAAAGGACAAGTTTATTCCAGAAGAGTTTAAAGAACTGGACTGTTATGGTCAATGTCCTGGCTTTTTATGCTGAACAGGTAATGGTAGGCCTATCCAGTAGGACCATACAGGTAACTTAAACAGTGATATAATATTTTCAAAATACAGTGTATACCAGAAACGCAGGTGCGTTGCACTTTCAATTAAAATCAAAAGCTGTCAGAATAGTTGGATATCGCACATTCAATTAAAATTAAAGCTGTCGAATCGTCGATAGCCATGGCTAGCAGTAAGTAGTATGTTGGTCTCCTTGGCCCTCTTGTGATCGACTTTCAACATTAATGTTTATGGTATAAGTCCTTTTCAGTCGAATTGTTTTTCTATTCCAGACAGTACCTGTTGTCTTCAAACAATAGTGATTTGTTTTTCTTACAGTCTGGAAGGTACGGCGGAGGTGATAAAGGCTGTGGTGCCTCACATGGCATTCAAGAGGGAGGGGAAGATAGCTAAAATAGGAAACGTGACAGCTTTCTTTGTTAAGTGTCAATTTCACTAATATATTAAAGTAGAAGTGCTCGACAATTGAGTTTAGGACTAGGTTGCACCCATGATTTGGTCCATGAACACCTTTCCTAGTGCAAATTTATTTGATGTAGAATTTCAAATTTAGTAGCTACAAAACTATTCACCAATGTGTAGCTTCTAAGAAAGAATGGTGTTAAGGACCTTTAGGGTTTGGTTATGTATAAAGGGAAGAACATTTGATTTGATAAGATTGATTTTTAAGTAGATTATGATTAAGTTGAGATTGAATTGATCAATAGTTAAATTAATCAAATCCATGAAGGGGAGACACTACTAATCAATCATGAAAGTGATCTAGGATGAGGTTATACACAAACCTAGACACACATTTTATAATTTTGGTGTGAACACTAATGTGTAGCAAATAAAGTTATAAAAGATAAGTAGCACTAATAGAATCTTTAACCTATAACATAAATAGGAAAAATAATATACACAATATATTAAATTTTACATATGAAAACCCCCTTGGGTTAAAAAACCCAACATGGTAAAATTCTTTCGTATTGCATGAAATCAATCATCTACAATACACTAAAGTACTTCAAAGTTCTAATTTACCCTATATAAGTGTTGGTATATATAGACACATCACTATGTTTAACTACCTAAATAGTTTTATAATACCATAGGTACCAAAACCATAGGCAAGAAGATAACCCATTTGGCATGTATGGTCTACATGAATATAAATCATAAAAAATATATATGTGCACTTCTAATATTCTCCCACTTGTTGAATACTTTCCATAGGGACGATGACTCTAGACTATTAACTACTAAGAACAACTGTGCCCATTATTTTTTTATACCGAGAAAATTTCTCAACATTCACTTAACCTTTGCTAATGAATCAACCATATTCTTATCTATATCAACCTTTTCCCATAGCATCTACTTGCATTCAATCATTTCTCTCACAAAATGGTATTGTACATCAATATGTTTTGACTAAGACTATTAAGCAAGATTCTTTATCATACATATTGCACTCTGATTGTCACAATCAATCTGTACAGTTCCATTCACAAGAGACCAAAAAATAAGCATAAATTTTTTAACCACACCATTTCTTTATAGGGATTAATTGATGTCATGCACTTTGAATCTATTATAGATATAACAACCACTACTTACCTTTTACTCATTCAACTCATGACTCCAACAAGCTTAAATAGGCACTAGTAGATCTTCAATAGTCAAGATCTCCAATATAGTTTGAATCCATAAATCCTTATATATTTATAGTTGTATTCTCACCAAATCTTCCTTGGTAGAAAGTTGCCTAATGTAAGGTGACATACAAATAAAATTTCTCTTCACAATAATCCAATTTTATTTTCCTAGTTTGGGCATATATCTACTCACAACTCACATTGCATGTGCAATGTTCTAATACAAAATAATGCATACATTAGGTTTCCAACAACACCAACATAAGGAACTTTACACATTTTATCAATTTAGTTGAACTTATCTTTGATAAATTTGACTAATAGATAGTTTTTGACTAACATGGATAGAAGTACGCATCACTTCACATTTCTATATCTTAAAATTTTATAGTATCATCTCAACATAGTTCCTTTGATTTAACCATAATTTTTTATTTGTGGGATCTCTTTTAATTTCCATACCTAAGATAATTTTGTGGCCCCTAGATCCTTCATATCAAACTCAAATGATAACTAAGACTTAATTTGACTCATTATTTCCTTATTATTACCAATTAACATGACATTTGTATACAACATGATGATAAAATAAATTATAATCACCTTCTTATTTAAAACATATGTAGGGATCAACTTTTCTTCAATCAAGCCCAAGTCGTATAAAATACTTGTCAAATTTCTAATTCCATGTCCTCAGTGATTGCTTCAAGCCATATAGGGAAATTTTCAACTTGCATACTAATTCCATCTATTTTCCTTAATTAATTTTATCAAATAGAGTTGCAATAGTGATCTATTAATAAGGTAACAAGAAATTGTTAATTCCTCTTCCCATAATTTATTATCCAAATTTTCACCATTGATCATACTTATAGCGTTATCCATCAAAGTTTGATTATCCTAAATGTGCAACTCTATTTTATGTGGTGTATAAGGATTTAGTTTTGGCCTTTCTATTCAAAACTTATGAAAACCTTTATCTTCTTCTGTATTCAATTTTATATAGGAGTTCTAAAATCTTTAATTTTTTTTAAAAATATTACTTTATTTCAAAGAAAATATACCTAGGTCTTCATTGTCGAATAATCTATAAAAGTAACATAACTCATAGGTTCTCTTAGTTTTGGAACCTTTGTAGGTCCAAACACATTACTATGTACTAAATGCAAAAATCTTAAATTTTCTAAATGTGGAGTTTTTTTGCTAAAATTTCTAAGTGTGTGCAATTTGTCGGAGTTTCAAGTTTTCCATCCCAATATGCATGTCCTCCCAACTATATACCTTGTTCCTTTCTATCAAAATATTGGACTTCCTCCTCCTAACATACATTTCATTTGTTCCCCACCTTTGTACCTTTTCCTTGTTTATATTTTAGAGTTCTCCTTCCTCACATCCCTTTATCTTGACCTCCTCTTCAAACACTTACCTTTGTCAATATTTTAGACCTCCTTTTACCAACATGATTTCCTTTTAAATCTTGATTACTCCACACTTTGCACCAAGTATCCTTTCGAAATCAAAGTTTTATCCATACCTTTACCCTAGTGTCTACTCCTTGGTATCTTCAATCCCCAACTTTTGACATTTCCTTATACATACCTTTTTGGATTTGGAGATGCAAAGATATTCTTATCCTTTTATTGTGAGCAAATATTTGTCACTTGACTTTGATACTCCACAAAACCAGTAATCACCTAGGTTGAGGGGTTGGTCACCACAATGACTCCAAAGGCTTAATTCATAACTTAAACAACCTTCAACTATCTGTAGCCAGTCAACGATAAAATATTATTTTGGCTGTCATGACTTTAAGTGATTTAATAAGTAATAAAATGTCAACCATTAATTTTTGGAAATCTAATGGTTCTAGTGTTATTTCAGAGGTTTGAATTCAAAAGTCTAGTGCTTCAAACATTTTCTTCCACAAAGCAACTATAACTATCCATAAAAAATTCATCGAACAGTCGTGAGTTATATTGATTTGTGTTGATATCTAGCTTCATACATAATGAATATGTTGACACTTGTCCCTATTCTGGACACTTTATGAAGGAATTTGGATGTGTGGAAATATTTTCCTGTAATAAAACAATATGTAGCATTTGATATTTTCAGCACCCATGCTATGATTTATTATTGGCATACCAGTTTATTTCGCCAATGAATTTTTTTATTGGTTTGAGATTATGTTTAATTCGCCAATGGTTTTTTTATTCATTTGAAAATAGGTTTAATTTACCAATGAAAATATTTTTTTTGGTTTGAAAACATTTTTTAATCACTAACAAAAATATTTTATTTGTTTGAGCGCAACTTTATTTCGCCAATTGAAAACATGTTTAATTTGCCAATGGAAATATTTTATTGGTTTGAAAATAGGTTTTAATCGCCAATGAAAATATTTTATTGGTTTTTAAAAAATTACAATTTGCTAGGATTTTCCACATACTTCTAGCGATTACAAAAGATTCGCCAATCGAGATTACTTTTTTTTCTTCGAAAAATAAAAAAATGCCAATAAAATTAATAATTTTATCAAGAAGTATACAAGATTCGCCAAGATTTTACACCTTCGCTGAGGGGGGGTTCTTAAAGTTATCCCTAACCTAGGTCATGTGGGGAGGTAAGTGGGAGTGAACAGTATAGAACATGAGAGTTTTAGAGTTTTAAGGATTGGGGGTTAGGGATACCTCATGACCCATGCCATTATTAGGGAGTTAGGGATGACAAGGAATTCATCCCTTTAGGTATGAAAATTAGGGTAAGTCTAAACTTGTGATCCTAATAAGATATGGTAGTGAAATTTTTTAAGGATTATGGTTTAGGGGGACTTCATACCTTGTACCACATTAGGAGTATTTTGACATTACTAAATTAAAAAAAGTATATAGAAGTCAAGGATCATGCATACCAAGGAAAAGGTACCCAGGTTAAGGGATGACTAAAAATTTGACTTTGAAGTGTAACTTAATATAAAGGATTAAGGAGTCAAGGTTCTAAGCGAAAGAATGTTGGTAGGGAAAAATTTGAAACACTGACAAAGGAAAGGGAAAGCAAAAATTAGAAAGAAAAAAAAAAGGATGTCAGGAAGGATAACTCCAAAATCCTGACAAGGAAAAGGAATGAAGGTAGTGAATGAATGAAAGGTATGCTAGGATGAGAAATTTTGATACCCCAATAGGGAAAAAGAAACAAGATAGCATTGGGAAGAAATGCATACCAGGAAGGGGAACTTTGAAACATTTACATAAGCATAATCCCTTATAAATTTTAACATAAAACCTCCACACTTGAATTTTTGAGACTTTTGCAACTTCTAACACGTTAATAGGCACATAGGGGATGAAAAAGTATAAAAATTACAAAAATCACAAATGAAGACCCATACAAAGATTTCTCAAATTACTTATAAGTTATGGGTCAAAATGAGGCCTGAGTTCACAAAGGAGCTAGGACTCAAGAAAATATTTCCATTATAGGTTTGAGTCCCAACAATTTCTAAAAGTAAATTATGGAGAAAAATGGATGATCTAAGAACACTAGAATAATATAGGGTGGAAGTTCATAGACCTTAAGGTTCAAGTAAAAGCCAATATTCATGGCCTTTTAGAAATATTTATGCACGTGACATAAGAGTTAATAAACTATGCCTATAATCCCCTACTCTATATGGCTTATATATTGATGAATTAGAAGGATTACTAAATCTATGAGGGGATGATGTTCTATTGGGAGAGTATGTTGTAATGTATATATTTTATATATTAATTGATTTCATTTTGGTTGCAAGGTCCACTCAAGCATTGGAAGAGCACTTTATGGAATTTGAGAACTTTTATAAATAGGCGGCCATGCAAAAAATAGAAACAACACCAATATCTATTTTTTTCTAATTGAAAGAAGAAAATAATAATTTTATTTTGAAGGGGGTCTCCTAGAAGTAATAGATTGAAAATATCTTGTGATTGATTTCAACAATAAGCTTAGTTCCAAGAAACATGCAAAATGAAGAGAAGTTTTGGAGGTTGGAGAATATATTTTTTTGCATTATAAAATACAAGTAAAGAGGTTGAATTATGGGATTGGAAAATTATATGGGTCTTATTGGGCTATTAGTGGTTTCAATGGTGCTTTATGTGAGTGAAGTATAGGCTAACAACACATCAAAAATTAAAATAAACGCAAATACAGAGGATTCAAAAGTGCTCAATTACAAGAAAATTTAAAATAAAAACTTTAGTTCCATATGAGTTTATTGTAGAAAAAAATTTGCACAAGTTCCTTATTGAGGTAGCTACTATGGTTAGTCTTTTATGTTATTTGACAAGTATGAGGTATTTTTCATAGTGTATCAAATTATTTTATTTTATTAGGATTCAACTACATAGTTTTGAGTCACACTCATTGAACCATATTTCATTATTAGTGGTTAATACAAAACCATATGTGATGAGCTTGAATGATTCACTTAGAATCTATTGAATTGAAGTCATGCTCATAGGCGTGGAGCATTGGGACTTTCTAGGAGGTCACCCACACCAATGCTACTTCAAGTGTGCTTAACCATGGAGCTTCCCTCAATATCAAGCCTACTTAGCTTACTACCCCATTTACAAAACCATCAAGAAGTGTTGTGCCTTATAAACCATTCACCCTAGAGCCCCCTTAGCTCATCCAATGACAAGTAGGAGGTATTTTTTACAATGTATCAAATTATATATCATGATTTATTTGCATAATTTTTAAGACAAACTTATTGATCTACATTTCATAAGTCATTCTTCACATAAGCCCATATCTAATGAATGAACATGAATATTCACTTAGTGCTCGTTACATCAAGGTGATGGTTATAGGAGTGAAGCATTGGAACTTCCTAGGAGGTCACCCATACTAGTACCACTCTAACTCAATCTTGCTTAAACACAAAGTTTCCCCCAAGGTCAATCTCACTTAGCTTGTCACCCCATTTAAAAAATATTTAGTAAGTGTTGTGCCTTATGAACCATTCATCCTATAATGCCTTTAGTTCATCCAATGACAAGTGTGTGGACTATTTTCTATCGTTTATCAAATTATGTTATTTTTTAGGATTCAACTATGCAATTTTTGAGTCAACCTCATTAACCCATATTTGATGAGTAGTGGTTCATGTGAACCCATCTCTCATGAGCACAAATGGTCCGCTTAACATTCATTAAATCTCAATTATTTAAAAAAAAAAGAGAGCAAATGGAGGCAAAAAGATTGTCTAAGATTATCACCAAAGAAGTTTTGAACATGAGAAAGAAGACTTGGAGGAACCAAAACAACAAATGAAATGTTGACATAAATACATGCCTAAATAATAACAAATATATATATATAAACACATTTGTTATGGATAGCTTATGTATGACTATGTAGGAAAATATGTTATGCAAAAAGAGAAAATATTATATTGATGAATTTAATCCTATATGTAATTACCATCAAAAGGCCTATGTAATCATAAATATCACTTGGAGAGTTCAAAGATGCTCAAAATTCAATTAAAGACTAACTTGCGTCATCTTTGATACAAAACAAATAAATGGAATAGACCAAAAGAAAAATGAGAAAAAAATATATTTATCTTTTGTGGAACTCAAACAGTGATATAATATGTTCAGAATACAGTGTATGCCAGAAACGCAGGTGTATTGCACTTTCAATTGAAATTAAAGCTGTCGAATCGTTGGTTATCGCACATTCAATTAAAATTAAAGCTGTCGAATCGTCGGTAGCCATGGCCAGCGGTACTTACTGCCTTCTTGCGATCGACTTCAACACCAATGTTTTTGGTATAAGTCCTTTTCAGTCGAATTATTATTCTATTTCAGACGGTACCTGTTGTCTTCAAACAATAATAATTCTGCAGTCTGGAAGGTACGGTGCAGGTGATAAAGGCTGTGGTGCCTCACATTGCATTGAGGAGGAAGGGGAAGATAAGCTAAAATAGGAAGCGTGACAGCTTTCTAGGATGAAGTGTCAATTTCACTAAATTATTAGTTAAGTAGAAGTTCTCAACAATTGAGTTTAGGACTAAGTTGCACCCATGATTTGGTCCATGAACATCTTTCCTAGTGCAAATTTATTTGGTGTAGAATTTCAAATTTAGTAGTTATAAAAATTGTTCATTAACGTGTAGTTGCTTCTAAGAAAGAATGGTGTTAAAGGATCTTTATGGTCTGGTTATGTAGAGAAGGAAGAACACTTGACTTCCTTCATGATATTCAAGTTCTAAGATTGATTTCTAAGTAGATTATGATGAAGTTGAGATTGAGTTATGATCAATAGTTAAACTAATCAAATCTATAAAGGGGAGACACTACTAATCAATCATGAAAGTGATCTAAGATGAGGTTGTACACAAATCTAGACACACATTTTATATTTTTGGTGTGATTTCTAATGTGTAGCAGTTGAAGAGAAAATAAATTGATAAACTTACAAAAGGTAAGTAGCACTAATAAAATCTTTAACCTATAACATACATAGGAAAAATTAGATACATAGTATATTAAATTTTACATATGAAAACCCTTTGGGTAAAAAACTCAACATGGTAAAATTCTTTCTTATTGCATGAAATCAATCATCTACAATACAATAATATACTTCAAGGTTCTAATTTACCCTATATAGGTGTGGGTATATAGGCACATCACTAGGTTTAATTACCTAAATAGTTTTATAATACCTTAGGTACCAAAACCATGGGCAAGAAGATAACCCATTTGGCATGTATGGTCTACATGAATATAAATCATAACAATTGTACACACTTCTAATATTCTCCCACTTGCTGAATACTTTCCATAGGGACCATGACTCTAGACTATTAACTACTAAGAATCAGCTATGCCCATTAATTTTTTATACCGAGAAAATCTCTCAACATTCACTTAACCTTTGCTAATGAATCAACCATATTCTTATCTATATCAACTTTTTCCCATAGCATCCACTTACATTCAATCATTTCTCTCACAAAATGGTATTACACATCAATATGCTTTGACTAAGAATATTAAGCAAGATTCTTTATCATACATATTGCACTTTGATTGTCACAATTAATCCTTATAGTTACATTCGCAAGAGACCAAAAAATAAGCATAAAATTTTTAACCACACCATTTCCCTATAGGGATTAATTGATGTCATGCACTTCGAATCTATTGTAGATATAACAACCACTACTTACCTTTTACTCATTCAACTCATGACTCTAAAAAGCTTAAATAAGGACTAGTAGATCTCCAATAGTCAAGATCTCTAACATAGTTTGAATCCACAAATCCTTATATATTTATAGTTGTATTCTCACCAAATCTTCCTTGGTAGAAACTTTCCTAATCTAAGGTGACATACAAATAAAATTTCTCTTCACAATAATCCAATGTTCTTTTCCTAGTTTGGGCATAACTCACATGGCATGTGTAATGTTAGGTCCAATACAAAATAATGCACACATTAGGCTTCCAATAACACCAACATAAGGAACTTTACACATTTCCCCAATTTAGTTTTATATCTTTAACATTAACCAATAGATAGTTTTTGACTAACATGGATAGAAGTACTCATAACTTCACATTTCTACATCTTAAAATTTTATAGTATCATCTCAACATACTTCCTTTGATTTAACCATAATTTTTTATTTGTGGGATCTCTTTTAATTTCCATGCCTAAGATAATTATGTGGCCCCTAGATCCTTCATATCAAACTCAAATGATAACTAAGACTTAATTTGACTCATTATTTCTTTATTGTTACCAATTAACATGGCATCTGTATGTACAACATGATGATAAAATAAATTATCACCTTCTTATTTAAAACATATGTAGGGATCAACTTTGCTTCAATCAAGCCCAAGTCGTATAATGTATACTTGTCAAATTTCTAATTTCATGTCCTCAATGATTGCTTCAAGCCATATAGGGAAATTTTAAACTTGCATACTAATTCCATCTATTTTCCTTAATGAATTTTATCAAATAGGGTTGCAATGGTGATCTATTGATAAGGTAACAAGAGACTGTTAATTCCTCTTCCCATAATTTACTATCCAAATTTTCACCATTGATCATACTTATAGCCTTATCCATCAAAGTTCGATTCATCCTAAATGTGCAACTCTATTTTTTGTGGTGTATAAGGATTTATTTTTGGCGTTTCTATTCAAAACTTATCAAAACCTTTATCTTCTTCTCTATCTAATTTTATATAGGAGTTCTAAAATCTTTAAAAAAAAATTAAATATTAATTTATTTCAAAGAAAATATTCCTAGGTCTTCCTTGTCGAATAATCTATAAAAGTAACATAACTCGTAGGTTTTCTTAGTTTGGAACCTTTGTAGGTCCAAACACACTACTATGTACTAAATGTAAAAATCTTAAAATTTCTAAGTGTGGAGATTTTGTGCTAAAATTTCTAAGTGTGTGCAATTTTTTAGAGTTTCAAGTTTTTAATCCCAATATGCCTTTCCTCCCAACTATACCTTGTTCCTTTATCCTTATCAAGATATTAGACTTCCTCATCCTAAAATACCTTTCATGTGCTCCCCACCTTCATACCTTTTCCTTGTTTATATTTTAGAGTCCTCCTTCCTCACATCCCTTTATCTTGACCTCCTCTTCGAACACTTATCTTTATCAATGTTTTAGACCTCCTTTTACCAACATGATTTCCTTTTAAATCTTGATTACTCCACACTTTGCACCAAGCATCCTTTCGAAATCAAAGTTTTATCCATACCTTTACCCTAGTGCCTACTCCTTGGTATCTTCAATCCCCAACTTTTGACATTTCCTTATACATACCTTTTTGGATTTGGAGATGCAGAGATATTCTTATCCTTTTATTGTGATCATGAAGTATGCCATACAATCCTTAATAGTGATATGAGTTATGAATTATCTCTGACCTTTGATCCTTGGAAATCTAAAGCTCTCATGTTTTGAAGTGTTCACTCCACCTACCTCCCTGCATAACCTATATCAAGACATTAATGGATCAATAAGGCCCTACACCTATCAATAAAAAATGTCCCACCTATAGAAAAAAGTTTAATCTCAAGGATGCATATTTGCATGTACTTAAAGGTATAAAATTATCCTGGCCAAAAATATTAATCAAAGAAAAAAGACGCCCACAATATAATTAATGTGGTGGTTAGGGTTTTGTTAGAATTTAGTACATGACATAAAATAGTTAAATAAGTAAATTAACATGCTATTGTTAATTTAATAAATAAATGGGTTTTGGAAGTTACATTCCTCTAACTAGTTTTATACGGGAAAATGGCCTTATAAAGGCAATATTATGTAATAGGTTTTTAGTGTAGTGTGAATGACTGAATTTTAATTCGAGTGAAATCTTATTTTTTCTCTCTCATTTCAATATGGTATCAGAGCAGGCTTGATTGAACTCTTTATTTGTCTTCCATTCATTTTTCTTTCATCCAAAGCGACCGATTCATTCAAGGGCCAAGCAATGTAGACCACGTGTAACAACCATTAATGTTCGTCCACCATTCTTGTATTTTGCCAACAGAGGAGCAGTGTAGACCACATGGAAATCTATGACATTCATCAGTCATTTGCATTTCTTATCTCTTTCCATCTTGGTCACTCCTTTCATTGTTTTTCCTCCATTCTATTCATGTTCATATTCAAAATCTGAAAGATAAAATAAAAATTCCCAAATTTGTTGCATATGTTCAAACTTGGAGTTGAAATTGATGCTTCTCCATGTTTGTTTTGGGCGCGGTTATCATTCGAAGTGCTAGGCATTTGAAGTAGTAATTTGTGAATATTTCTATCTTAAATGTTGCACTGAACAAAATCTAACATTCAAAGATTGAAAGACTACTGCTAATGTGTGGGTAGCATATGCATAATAGATTTTCATTGGAAGCGTTGAACTCCATCATACCCAACATCTTTATTCTATTATTTCATTGGTTTCAGTATTGCTTTTTGTATTCTATTTTGGATGATCATTGGAGTGAATATAATAGAGGAGAGAGTGCACAAGGAAAGGATATTTTCCCAAGCTGCGTATGAAACAGTTGGCAAATACAAATACAGGTATTGTTAATTGAAATAGATCTCTGGGAAATTGTTGGTGGTACAGTGCCAAAGCCAATAGATACAGATGAACTTCAAAAACGGAAGGTAAAAGATAAGAAAGCATTGCTATAATTGGTCTCGGTTTATCTAAACCTTGTTTACATCATGTAGATTTTAAAAAATCTTCTAAGGACATCTGGGAAACATTGAATACTTTGTTTGGATCAAAAACTGATAGTGAAGAAATAACTATAAAAAAAATTCTATATGGTTTGAAAATGGAAGAAGGTGAAGATATAGTGTCTCACATCAGTAAATTCCTTTCCTTGATAAATCAGTTGGCTGGTATAAATGAAGAAATAAAGGAAAATGATGCTAAAGCCATACTTTTAAATAGTATGCCAAATAGTATGTCTCACAAGGTATTCACCTTAAGAAAAATCAATCCAAGTCTAGAAAGCATTATATCCACATTGCTTGGTGAAAGAAACAAACATGTTTCAGAAGAAGAAGTTGCATTGACTACACAAAACAAAGCTAGTACTTCTTACAAAAAATCCAAACATATGACAAAGTTCAAACATGCAAGTGGTACATGTTTCTATTGTAAAAAGACAGGGCATGTAGTACTGAATTGCAAACAAAAAGGAAATGATCTTCTTGATGGAAATTTACAAGATAACACTTTGATAATTGAAGGAAAGGACCACACTTCAAGTGATGAAGAAATTCCACATCAAAGTGACGAAGAATATGTGTACTAATTTCTAGTTTTCCTCTATGTCAGTACTAAGTGGGGTGTTAGAATTTAGTACATGACATAAAATAGTTAAATAAGTAAATTAACATGCTATTGTTAATTATATAAATAAATTGGTTTTGGAAGTTACATTCCCATAACTAGTTTTATACGGGAATAATGGCCTTATAAAGGCAAATGTTATGTAATAGTTTTCTAGTGTAGTGTGAATGACTAAATTTTAATTTTAATGCAATCTTATTTTTTCTCTCTCATTTCAATAGGTTTGAAGCTCACAATAGTTCTAATGCTAGCTCATGGCCATCAATCACATAGATTTTTTGGGTTATTCCTCAATCCATAACAAATCAAAACTAGAGGAACCATAAATGAAAGGAAAATGTATGATTTGTAGGATGTTCCTCCATACCTTCTATGATATTTGACAAATTTGTAGGCAATTTTTCATGAAATTTTAGGTGTGAATTGTAAGGGTTCGGGATAGTTACACTCAAAAAAGGGTTTCCTCACATTATCAATGATTTCCACTTAATATCAAAAATTTCCATATGAAAAATAGGTACCTAAACTATAGATCTACAAATATTATTTTGATATCCATTCAAAGGGTTGGTCACTAAGCCAATTTCCTAGTTTGAAAACATCTATAGATGGTTCTAAGATATCAAATGCTACCAATATGAGTTACAAATGAAGGAATACATCTTGTGAAGAGTAGGAAGTGTTTGTAAATCACATCTATTTGTAATGGTATCTCTCCATGGTAGTTTTTAATGATTCAAGGGAATGTATAGTTACATCTATATTTTATCTCTCACTACATTTGTTGGCGTTATTGTAATATGGATTCGATGTATGTGTGACATCATCTAATATATTATTCTTTTTTTATAATTAACTTTTCTTTATTGCATATGTGTTATTGTATTTCTAAGAGATTATTACTTGTACGTTTATTGTATGAGATGTAATATTTGATTTGTATGTAAATGCACATCTAGTTTTATTGATGCTTTATCAAATATATCTTATTTCTCTTTATTATTCTTGACTATATTGCCTAATGGAGTAAGAACCAATCCATATTGGGAAGGACAAAAAATATTTTGTTTAAAACAATCTTGTCCTTGTAGATTAGGATTTATGCATACATTGTTGATGATTTGGTATTACAAACTAGTGAAAAAAATCTTAAGTAAGCCCAAATTATTAAATCATCAAAGAATTTGTAAGCGTATATCAACTATCTATAAGAGAGTTTACTTAGCTAGTTTATCTTGATCTAGTGATAAATAATGGGGTTCAAGTATACATTGGGTATAGTTGTTGATTATTGTGGTCATGATAAATTTTAATTAAATTAAGGCCCTCTTAAGGACATTTTTGGGAATGCCCTCTCAAGTTTAGCTAAGACCAAAGTGCATAAGAGATTGTCAACTCTCATGAATTGAAATTTAAATATCCTCAATCTATTAATTAACCCTTATTTTAACTTCTTGATGATATATCCATGACACTAAAAGTAAGAATAAGTTCTAGGATTGTGGAAAATTAGTTTTGGGACCCAACAGGGCCCATTGATGGGACTATTGTTCCTATTCTTATACTATAGTTGGCTAGGGAATGATAAAATTTGTACCATAAATAAGTTATTTATATCCTTTCTTAAAATATTGATTCATATATGTAATCTCGTGAACTGTGAGAAAATAAATTTCTAATGTAAATAAGTGTTCCTTTCTTAAGGAATTATCAATGGTAGGATTTAAACATTGTTTATGTAGCTTATAATTTCCAACATGGATAGCATCAACCATTATCATAAGTTTAGTTAGATGAAAAAGGCTTTCAAATTTTAAATTAAGTGTTCTATTGAATAATACAGTACAAAGAAAATCAAGTTGGATGAGTAAGTAATAGGTTGTGGTTTATTTGTCTACTAGAGAAGTATAGTGTATGGTAGCTACTCATTCTTGTAAGGAAGCCATTTGGATTAATATATTATGTTGAAATGCTGGGATGGAGGCAAAATCCATTATAGTTCATTATGACAATCAAAGTGCCATATGTTTGGTAAAGAACCCAACCTTTCATATGAGAAAAAATATATTGATGTATGATACCATTTTGTTCATGATATGGTAGAGGATGGGAGGGTGATGCTAGAAAAATTTGGCATTGTATAATATTGTAGGTGCATTAACAAAGCTAGTGAACACAAAAATATTTAGGTGGTGCTACGAGTTTATGGACCTCTTGGACCTTAATAATTTTAGATTATTGTGTTGATACTACCTTTGCTCTTATAAGGTGTTCAACAAGTCGGAGAATGTTGGGAAATGTGTTTCAACCTTGCTCCTAATTTTTAGATTAAAAAAAGTGATTTTTTAGTTACAAAATAGAAAAAAACTCAATTTCTAAGCAATGGAGTTGGTTTTTGGTGGCCAAAAAAAAAATTATGGGTTGTTTGAAACCACCAATGGGGGTGTTTTTTTGCATGGGTTTCTTTGAGCTCTATAATTAAAATAAATGGCTTCAACTGTCCCACTAGATCAAAAGTTATGGCCTTTGGAACTTTTCATAGGAAATGTGAAAATGTGTTGAACACATAAAAGAGTTGTAAAGGGGAGTTACACTATTGAACAACTTATGAAGAGTTATGAAACATCACGAGGAATATTTGATTAGGGGATAATTTGTGCACCATATTTTTGGTGGTTTTATCTCATGGATTTATAGTTACCTTGTGTTGGTTTTTTGTTTTCTATCTCCTATATATTAGGTTCTTGAGATGGAGGTTATGTTTGTATATATTGTTAGGCTATAAAAATTTATGTAGATCGATCTATTTGTTGATAATCCAATGATGGCTTGCTCTACAATTGTATTGTAAATGTGTTGTTTATTGAATAATACATTGAGTTGCTTTAGAATGTGGAGGTTTTTTTTGAAAGAGTTTTCCCCACATACACCTATGTTATGATATATTATTTATTCTATGTTTGTATGCGTTTCTTATTTTGTAATTGTTAAAAGATTAAAATTTTCACAACACTCTCCTCAAAATTTTAGTCTAGCAAGTGTTTTTTTGTATCTTTCTTTTTTTAGCTCTATTAAGATCACCATGGTCCACTATACTATACCATGTTGTGTATCAAGGACAATTTTAGTGGGAGATTGTGGTTTTACTCTCTCGTACCTTTCTCATTTAACATTTGTTGGTGTTTGTCCCTTTTTATTCACCGTTGTTTGTCTCTTTTCATATAGAACACATCACCTTGATATTTATATATTGGTGCATATTATTTCATGCTATATTAAGGAAGTTTCTCAACATAATTAGAATATCTTGGATGATTTCCCCACATGCACTTGCAATCCTCATCACAAAATTAATATCATCAATGCATCATCACACCATGATAATAATCATAACCCTAATAAACTCCATGTCATCACATCATATAATATATATGTTGTATCAAATCATAATTCTCCTCACATTTTTTCTATCTACCAACATTATCCCCCTCATTCCATCTCTTCACCTCTCCCCCATGTTAGAAGTCTAAAATAGATTAAATAACCCAAGGAACTTTATAAGATAAATTCAAAGTTACATAAACTAGAAAAACATAAACAATGGAAACCAAAACTGTGAGAGATATACAATTTCATGATGACAAAATTGCATTAAGAGCTTCCAAGATGAAAAATACAAGCTAGGTAGTGAGTTTATATAGAACTAAGGAGAGGATGGAGGTGATAAATCAACCACTGAGAATTGACCACCAATAACCATCAATATTAAATAAAGTGATGAAAAAGTAAATACTCCACCCTTAAAGGGTGGAGACAACTCATTACTTTATCTCCTAGTTATTAAATGATAAATTCACTTTATTATCCTAAGAAAGTTTAATAAATGTGTAGGAAAATCCTATAACTAAGAGAAAATAAATTATCCCACTAGGAAAATAAAAACCTACACTAACACCCCCCCACCTTAAGCACAACTTAGGAGGATGTAAAAGATGATGGGTCCCAACAAATAAGGCCATGCTAGGTACCCATGTACATATAAAATTCCCCCCCCAAAAAGAAGAAGAAGCCCCCACCCACAAACAAAGAGACACCCCTAGAATATAGAGAAAACAAGAGGACTAAGTAGCCACCCAAAGAGGACACCAACTGCACCCTAAGAAAATCTCACAACTAAAGGAAATTTCTCTCGGTGAAGGGTTTGGTGAAGATGTCAACAATCTGATCTGATGTTCGACAGTACTTGAGATCAATGATCTCACCATGAATCAACTCCCAAATATATAGTGCATGTGGATATCAATATGCTTGGTTTTTTGATGATGGACCAGATTGTGAGAGATCTAAATAGCACTCTATTTGTCATAAAAGATGATTGTGGGCTTCCAAAAGGGAATGCAAAACTCAGTGAGAATGTTATGATGCCAGATGACCTCAGTAGTAGCATTAACTGATCCTCGATACTCAAGCTTTATAGATGAAAGAGAAATAAAGACTATTTATTGCTCGACCAAAAAACTAGATTGGAACTAAGGGAGAAGCGATACCTTGAAGTAGACTTGTGATCCTGAGAATCGCCTACCCAATTTGAATCCATGTGTCCCACCAAGTCAAAATCCATGATCGTTGCAAAGTGAATACAATAATTGTGGGTACCCTTGTTGTAGTGAAGAATCCACTTGGCTACTTTCCAGTGCAGCTTGTGTGGATCATGCATGAATCAAGAGACCATGCCTACAACATATGAAATGTTGGGTCTCATATGAGTCAGATAGATGAGACTGCCAACAAGCCATTGATACAAAGTGCCATCCACCAAAGGTAAAGAAAACTTGCCTCAAGTTTGACCCTTGACATAAATGGACTTAACATAGGCTTACAATTAGCCATGTGAAACCTTTGGAGCATATCAAGTGCATACTTAGGTTGTCCAAGAGAGATACCTATAGAATATTGAGTGATATCAACCCCAAGAAGTAGTGCAATAAGCCCAAGTATGACATCAAAATTTGATCATGAAGCCTGGTGGTTTTCATTGCCCAAATGTTGGATGAGCGACTTCTTGTGATCAACATCATTGATGTAGAGAATCGGGAAGGTGTGTGTATTATCTTGCTGCAAAATGTAGACATTATGATCAAAATGGCATCGATTGAATCCCAATTTCAAAAGGAAGGAGTCCATCTTGGCACATAAAGATTGAGGGACCTGTTTGAGGCCATAGAGAGACTTCCAAATATGACACACAAGTGAAGGATCCTAAATGAACCCCTATGGCTACTCTATATATATCTTCTCCTAAAGATCACCATGAAGAAAAACACTCTTCACATCCATCTAATGAACTTCCCATCTATGTGTTGCGGTGATAGAAAGAACAAGTCAAATGGAATTCACTATGATATTCAGTGCAAAATTATTAGATTAGTCAATCCCAGGAACTTGGGAGAATCCTTTAGAAACCAAGTGAGCCTTATGCTTATCAACTGACCTATTTGCTATAAATTTTATTTGATAGACCCACTTGCATCGAACAAGTTTCCTTCCCTTAGGAAGTGGGACAAGATACCAAGTGTGGTTCCTCTCCAAGGAACTAAACTCTTCCTACATGGCTCCATCCCACTCAAGGATGTACTAGAAGATTCCTAAAAGGATCGTGCATTGGAAGTTGTGGCAAGGAAGACATGTGGAGCATCATGAAATTGTGATCATATTCTCCTATGATCTAAAGGATCCCTTGCCCAATCCACTATTGATTGCACTGTCTATCAATCCCAAAGAGACCTCTTGGTTGGAGAAGGAGAGTCAAGAGGAGAATCATCATCCTTTGAAGGTGGGTTATGTGAACCTTCATCATCACTATCATCATCTAAAGTGGAGGAAGAAGACTCCTCATCACAATTGGAAGGATTATTTTCCTTTGAAGAACTATCATCATGATGCAAGGCCTCCAAATTGATAGTGGTGGGAGAAGTGTCGAGAGAAGAACTGAAAGGACTCTCCTCAAAATGAACACTCCTCTTAATTAAAAACTCATGTGTGGTGGAATGAAGAAGATTATAGCTTTTGAAATCATCTGGGTAGCCAACACATATCCAAGGCTTTCTCTGTGGATCCATATCCTTTTGTTTCTTTGTTGGAATGTGAGCCCATGCACTAGAGCCAAACACTCAAAAGTGATTAATTGAGGGCTTTCGACTAGTCCAAGCTTGAAAAGGAGTTACCCCTTCACAACTTTGCGAGGAACACAGTTTTGGATATAATACACATAGTTAATAGCTTCTACCCAAAAAGGTGGTACCGAAGACTTGGAGTGAATCATACAATTGGCCATCTCTTTTAAGGACCGATTCTTTCATTCTAAAATTCCATCTTGCTAAGGACTGTAGGGAACTATAAGCTGCAAATCACTGCCTTTTGAAGCATAATACTGCACAAACCTATGGTTGACATATTCCTCCCCATTATCTATATGTAAAAATTTGATGGATTTCCCATTTTTTTTCTCTGCAAAAGCCTTGTATAACAGACTTTTGTTTGAGAAAGTACATAATGGTGTACCTAGAAAATTCATCAATGAATGTCAAAACATATCAAGCTCTATTGAAAAATGGTTGTGGAAATGGCCCTTCCAAATCAATATGTACCAACTCTAAAAGACGTGAGGCTCTCCAAGCTTTGCCTTCATCAAATTTATCTTCAAGATACTTTCCAAGAATGCACCCTTGACAAACACCATCAAAAAATCAAACTATAGGCAATCCTATAACCATTTCCTATTGACTGAGCTACTGCAAATAGTAGTAGTTCAAGTGGCCAAACTGTTGTCCCACAAATTACTCACATCATATGAATGAGTGAGTAGAACAAACGAAGGTGGATCAAGAACAAGTGAGAGAATAAATAAAGCTGAGATGAATGGTCTTCTCTCCCAAGTACAACTGTAGAATCATTGTGCAACTCATAAATAACCATCGAATCAAGAGTAAAATCAACCCGCTTTCCTGTACTTATGTGAGTGATTTGATAGATTGATAGGAGATTATTTGACAATGAGGGCACACAAAGAACATCCTAAAATGTTCCATCCCCCATATCAACATACCCTCTCCCACATACCTCGATAGGATTGTTGTCACCCATCAAAATGGAAGGAATAGTACATGACTCCAAATATGCAATCTCATCCTTAGATGAAGCCATGTGGTGTGAAGCACTTGAATTAAGAACCCATGTGGATGGTGGAGAAGAAACTGCTACAAGGGCCTTGCTCTTTCCTTTCCCCTTGTTGTTGTCTTTGGCCTTGTGATCTACCCTTCATCTAAACTCTATTTGATGGAATCATGAACATTGAGATTGTTCTTTTCAAGAATGTGTTTCAAGTGATCTACTTGTTTCTTCAAAAAATTATGCTCATCATGACCAAGTCAATTACAATAGGCACATTTAACCTCTTTGTTAGGCTTGTCATCTTTTAAAGATGAGGTCTCATTAGCTACTTTTGGAGCAACTGATTTATAATCCTTCTTCTCTTCCTTATTCTTTTGTTTCTTATCCTTATTACCACTTTATCCTCATTGTTCATTTATTCCATGGTTGGAAACCAAGGCATGTGACTTACAAGACTTAAGAGTGCCCAACTGGATTAGATTATCTTGCTCTCGTGTGAGAGAATTAGTAAAATCATCCAAAGATGGCATGGTGAATTTGGACCCAAATTCGTCCTTTAGCATAAAAGGTAGAAAAAATATTGAATATTCATAACTTAGCTTATAGAGAATACCTAGAATTAGTTGTTCATATTTCTTATCAATTCCACATTGTTGCAGTTGTAGCCTTAGTGATTTCAATTTGGTGAATAAATCTTGAATTGTGTTGAGGTTTCCTAGACTTAAACTAATTATTTCATTTTTCAACATATGGCCCCTCATAGAATCTTGAGTGCCCAAAATATATTATTTTTCATATATTTCATTTGGAGTATTCAAAGATTCAATATGAAAGAGAAAATTAGGAGATAAAGACAAACACAATGCTCTGTATGCTTCATCACATCTATTGAACCAATTAGGATTTTCTACATCTTTAGTAGGTTTAATTTCTAATCCCATTGTTATTCTATGCAAACCAAGACTTCTTAAGTGAATTTATATTTTAGTCTTCCATTCAAAATAGTTGTATGTAGCTAGAATAAGAACTGTTGTTTGAGCCATGATGAAGAGATGCAAGAAAGAAGTGTGGAAATAAAGTGAACACAAGAACACTAAAACACCCCTACCCTTTTAACTAGTATCAAAAATCACCCCCAAAATATTATAAGGTTGACACTTTATAGTTTAGTGTGTTTACAAAGCCTTTTCCAAGATACAATGCTCAATAGGCTCAAAATAGCCAAAATTACAAATTTTGATACAAAATGAACTTGAGAAAAAATCTAGAAAAATTAGCCTTATAGCTATGTAGCTCTCTTCACCACCTTTCAAATTCCTATTCGTTTTTGAAAATAGGAGCACCAAAGCGAAAGTTATGGCATATTGAAGAAATTAGCAACAAACAAATTCAACTTGAAATATATGGTAAAAAATAACAAAACATATTTTCAATACCTCCGTGGATGGAAATTTCTCATCTCTAGATTTTCAGGGATATCTTGAATTTTTGAAAACTAATACAGTGGCGAAAAGTTATGCAAGTTTGAAAAAAGGTCCAATTTGGCCTATTGGAGGGCCTTGGTGGCCCCCTAGTGGCTGATGGGTGGTAGAGCGGTGGAGCTTGGGTGAATTTTTGGCACTGACCGTTGGAGAGACTATCACAATTATCCAAAATTCTATGGGTAGTTTATATGGACCTTGGTGATTATATTAACCGCTTAGCAACTTTATGTTGTTGGCGATTATATTAACCGCTTGTCATTGGCAGTTAACACCCGACGTGCGGTCAAGGGCCGCTAGTAGCCTTTATGGCTGTTGGGTGGGAGTTAACCCATAGATGTAATACCCCTCCGTTTTGATCTATTGTGCGAACTATGTTGTTTCCTTTCTATGCTTTAGTTTTGTGTTGTACTTTGGACTATGTACTTGATTACAGTGGATCACTATTTTATCCTGATGTATCTGGATGTGATGATACTATATTTTGATGTGATTATTATGGCATGTTTGGAATTAACATATGTGGATATTTATTTTATGATGTTTCATGCTTTCGACTATGCTGTTATGTTAGATGCGTCAGTTAGAACTCTTGTATTGGTGAAGAGGACGGTATCGCATCACTCGTGCCCTGTGATCTCGTGATTTCCTCTTCACGTGTGCCTTATTTATGACATATTATTGCATGAGGATATATTCTTTGTTTGCAGGTTGACAAGTATAGGACATCGACTCCACCTGGTTTCACAGGTTCGAGCGTGTCCATTGCCCAATGACATTCGATTGGGAGATAGTAGCTAGGATTTTCGTGCCGAGTCGTCCCCTAGTCGTAGTGTGTCGTCAGCCCTAGTATGGTCCAGTTGTGCTATTTTGTTCTAATTGCCCAATTTCAGTTTATTTTGGGGAGCTAGAATAATGTTGGAATTGTGATTTAATTATTGAGTAATTTAATTTAATTAAATTTATATTAATCTTGTGGTAGATTTATTTATTAATTGATGAAGTTAATTATGTGGAAATGAATTACATTATTCATTTTGGAAATGCATGCAAATTTGAGTTGGAATTGAAAATTAAAAAAATGGATTAAAAATCAATTTAGAGATTCAAAAATTCAAAAATTCAAAAGAAAGACTTTTGCTATTTTGTTTTCAAAAATTTATGAGGGTTGTTGTAGGATTTTGGAAGGAATTTTGCATTATCTTAAAAATTTCTTCACAAAATAAAAAATGGAGTTTTTGGGAAAAAAATTGTAAAGAGAAGAGGAAGATTCCTTAATTTTGTGGGTTTGGAGGAAAAGCTTGTGGAATCTGAAGAGCTCAAGAGGGTTTCAAAGTAGCAGCAGGATCTTCAGCATACTTCGAAAGAATCAGGTTTCGTTCTTGTTTTTTTTGTTTTATTGTGCTTTCAAATTTTGTATAAGTTTGTTTAATTTGGAAACAAGGAAATTCTTGTTGCAACTGTTATTTTCAGTTTGTTTGTTCTCAATTTTATTCCTCAAATTGTTGAGTTCATCCTTATTTGAATGAAAATTAGGTGTATATGTACATATATACTTCATATATTTATATATATTTGTTTAAATTTCCTTTTTGTAATGTTATGCTGGCAAAATTTTATCAATCTTACCAGATTGTGAATTTTATAGAAGCCTGGTTATTTTTTTTAAGGTTCTGGTTTTTTTTGAAAATAAAATAAAATAAAATGACAGTCATTAGTTTAAAAAAAAGAAAAGGAAATCAAAATGAGGGGGCGCTCGGGAAATGCGCCCAGCGTGGCCTACCCGTCCGCAGCCTGGGTGGACGCGCAGCACTCGGCCGACACCGCCGCCCGCGCCAGCGCTAGTGCCAACACCGCCTCCCCCCTTTGCTCGCGCCCTGCACAGAGTTTTCTTCCACCTGTGCCCCATCATGCCGGTGGTGCCGCCTCCTGCGGCCACCGAAAATCAAACTGCCACCGCCGACTAGTTAAGCCGCAGTCGGCGCCATCCTTTCCCCATCAGACCTCAGCACACACTCCAAGGTTCGTGCGATCCAACCCTAGGGGTTGGCACGCGAACCAAGGCAGTACCCTTGGCCTTTTTCAAAAAAAATAAAAATAATAATGATATTTTATTTTATTTTAAAATATTGTAATTTTTTTATAATATATTAATATTATAATTATTATAATATATTAATATTATAATTATTATAATATTTTAATATTATAAATTATTATTATTGATATTATTATGGTTCATCATTTTGTTTAAATACATTTAATATTTTAATATTATGACTATTATAATATTGAAATTGTAGATGATGGAATAATGTTATTATTCTTTAGAATATTATGGGAGATTTTAAACAATTATAGTCATGTTAATATTTTAATATTAATATTTTGAAAAGGATTATTTTATGTTATTATTGCATTATTTAAATGGGAAATATTGTTTTTTTTTTTTTAATGAGTTTAATTGATTATGGAATAAATATTTTATTTAAAATGGGATCTTGTTTTTAATTAAATTATGAGGACACGGGTTAATGTTTTATGCATTTAAATGTTGCATGAAAATAAAATGATTTTTTAAAATGGCGTAATTAATTCCGTTTATTTAATGCATTGTTTACTGAATGCTAGTGAGGAAATGGGTTTAGTGAACCCAAAGTAGAATTTGATTCTTGTCTTGGTGTTGATCTATGTGCGTTATCATTGGGAAATGTGGGTTTTAGGGTTAGCAAGTCTTCCAGTTGGGTTTCAAGTTTGTGGGTTGTCTTATTGTGTAGTCAAGCATAGATCGCCTTGGGTAGTGTGTTTAATCAGTTTGTTCCCCGGTTATCACGAACGAGAGTGTATTGACTGTATGTCATGGTTAGAGATGTGGAATCCTTATGTCGCACTTGTACCCTTGGGTTGTGGAGGTATTCCACGTGTCGTCTTAGAGGAGTGGCTTGTAACGAGGGCCGACACATGAAGTGGTGCCAGGATAACTCATTGTAAGTTAGTTAATCCAGTGATAACTAAATTAAATGATTAGAGTATCACGCAGTATCAAACATTTAATAAGATAATTATGCCTCGCTCATGATCACAAGGGCTTGTAAAGACTTGGGTTGAGATGGGAAGGCCTGGAATGGCAAGATCGTTATCTTGTCACTACGAAAGATAACTGATTCCACATTGGTTTACATGAGGGGCCAGAAGTCGTTAGAGGTTACCAGGATAACCCGAGATGGGGGCCGGGACCTAGGAAGACTCACCAGGATAACCTATGTAACATTGTGATGACACTTCTCCTAGGTCGACAGTATGTTCGTATCAGTGATGCAATTGATTATGTAAATTCTGGAAGCATTGTAACCCTGTGATTAAGTGATGTTACTGTATTTATTTCAGTATGGTTATGTTAGCCTATGTCTAGAGGTAGTCGTCCTTGGTTAGAGATTCTGGTTACTATCTCCTAGCACGAGGGGTGGACCTTTGGGTTCCACTTGGTTGGGTGGAATGTGCACCTTACTCTATTGGGTTTTCTCCTTGTACGTATGGACGAGACTTCCAGTTGGAGAGCTCATGGTTGTTTCAATTGCAGTTCTTTCTTGTTATCTTTCAGTTATTCTTGTAATTATTACCCCTCTTGTTCTTGAGGTGGAATTTGTAAATGTAATCCTTTTATTGGGCTTGCCTCATTCGGGGAATGGGTGTTGTAACCTTATTGATTAATGAATGGATAAGGAAATTGGAAATTTTATCTTATGCTTGTTGTTATTTCATCTTATTTGGAATGTATGATGTAGTTTATTAATTGAATAATTGACATGATTTTTATTCATGTTTTTTGATGAGGTTCTATATAACCTCTGTCTCATAACCTTAGAGGTTGTTGGCATTAGTTAGTGAACTTACTTATTAATTATTCTTTTAAAAAAAAAATAAAAAATTCTGTTTAAGTAGTTAAATGCAACTTCCTCTAGGGTTGCATGGTGGGGCGTTACAATAGATAACACTTTAAGCGCTTAAGAAAAATTTTAATAATTTTTTTTTCCTGCGACAAACAAAGTCTGAAAGTGAAAAAAATTCATGATTTTTTTAATAAAAAATCATATGATCTATGACCTAGGGGGTTGTATAGCTCCCTGAGAAATGTTTTTTCCTTGAAGGCTCCCAACACCAAATATGGGAAAATTTTATGTCAAAATTTGTCTCCTTGGCCTCTTGAACGCAATGACAAGGTCCTTTTTGGCAAAAAATGATCCTATAAAAACTTGTTCACTAGATTTGAGCTCAAACCCTTGTTTGCAACTATGTCAAATGATCTCCAATTTGGATGAAACAAAAGGCAATCTTGATTTTTTTGAGCCTCCTGGATGCATTCGAACAATAAAAAATACCGCCAATATAACCAAAAATGTTGCAATCACCCAAATCTCACAAAACACATATGCAATATGAAGAGGTTATTAGATCTTTGCAAACCCTTTTTGATTCTCAAGATCATCTAAAATGCGAGAGAATATCATACATGAATTTACAATATTTTTAAATGAAAATCTTAATATCTCAATTAGGAATCTATGAACTTAGATTTCTCAAAATAAAAGCTCTGATACCATGTTAGAAATATGAAACAGATTGAATAACCCAAGGAAATTTATAAGAGAAATTCAAAATTACATAAACTAGAAAAACAATAAACAATGCAAACCAAAACTCTAAGAGATATGCAATGTCAAGATGACATAATTACAATAAGAGCTTCCAAGATGAAAAATACATTGAGTTAGATAGTGATTTTATATAAAACTAAGGAGAGAATGGAGGTGGCAAATCAACCAATGAGAATTGACGACCAGTAACCACCAACATTAAATAAAGTGACAAAAAAAATATACTCCACCCTTAAAAGGTGGAGACAACTCATCAATTTATCTCCTAGTTATTAAATGAGACACTCAATTTATTATCGTAAATAAGATTAATAAATGTGTAGTAAAAACCTATATAACTAAGGAAAAATAAATTATCCCACTAGGAAAATAAAAACCTACACTAACACCCCAATCCATCCTTTATCCCCATGGACTTGGTCCTCCTTTCAAGAGACCACTTGGGTCTTGTAAACCTATCTAATCTCTTGAGAGGGAATCATGAGTCCACTTTTAATCTCATATTTTATTTAGCTAATTAGGGCATCCCAACATCTCATCAAAATATATTTTATTTTTCTTTGAAACAACACCACTTCTTTTAGTTATTTCACTTCAAAGAGGAAAAACTATAGATATCTAAAGTCAACTACATCCTAATGACACATCTAACATCACCATTTATGACAATTTTGAGACCATACTAGGCTTGTCCTAATCACATTCTCATCATCTTAGCACTAATTTATTGGATAAATATTAATTAATTGATTAACTAATTAGGACTTTATTGGAGTGAAAATACACTAAGAGGGGGGGGTGAATCAGTGTTTATAACTTCTTTAACAAATTTAACTAAAACTGAAAGGAACCATACATATGTTCTCATTTATCAATGATAGAATCATTAATGTATTCGAATGCAATCATATAAACTGAAATGAGTAGTGTAACATTGCATTTTAAAGCAGTAAAGCACTGAAGCAAATGAATCATAGAGACACAAATAGACACAAGATATGCCAAGTGGAAAACCCTCCTGGGGTAGAAAAACCACTCTTGAACCTGCTGCCTTTTCCAGGCTTTCATTTCAATAATTATTTTGACAATGCCTCAATGGCTGATTTCGAAGCACCGACTCAAGGAGCACCAACCCCTTTGTTTAGAGACACCAATCTCAAGGAGCACCAACCCCTTTTCTGTTTTTCAATAAAACGTACAATAATACAAAGGATCTCTCAATTTCACTTATTTCTGTCAAGTGCCTCTTGACAGACAATGCATAGAATTTTCAAGAATCAAGAATGACTCTTCATAATTCCATTCATTATCAAATCTTGATACAGCTTGAGGAAAATAATTTAGTTACAGTGTCAATACAACTTCTCATCAAAAACTGCATTACATTGATATGAACTTTCTTTCTTTTCACACTGTTTGATTTTCAACATTTTTTCTCATACAAAAACTACAAAACTGACTACACACTGTGTTTTCCAAATTTTCAGCATAAAAACAATAATTACCTTGACTGCTCACATAAAAGAATTGCCCTTTTTGTTTTTAGGTTTTTCTGTGATGATGAAACCCTAATCTCTCTGTTTTCAACCATTTACAGTTTACATCATTACATTCCAGGAAGTATTGCCACTATTGCTCATTTTTTTTTCATTGTCAAGGAATTATACAAAGTTGTTTTCAGGTTACAGTCACTACTGTCAATCAACAGTTTTAGAATATACCGTGTCCCACAGAGATAGATTGTTTCTTTCTGACAAGAATTGAACAATAGTTCCAAAAATAGAGGTGTAACTGAAACTTTTCTCCACAAGCGGCCTGCACATGCAATGCTTACCCAAGCAGTATAAATATAATTTACATATTTCATAAGAAAGATAGACAATGAAGCTTCTGCGAAATGAAGTAACTGAAACCCCAAATAGCAATATAATCGACAACATAAAAAGATGCAACAAGAACAGTTACCCACGACTCCAGGTGGGAAAATGAGAAGATGTTCCAAGAATAATACTCAATATAATAGCTACAATTCTTTGGTAACTAAAACAACTAAGTGCCACAATCGGAATCAATCTTTTAAGAGCTGTTACTAATCGATTCTAGACATAATTTGAATAGATACGAAGATATTTTGATTACCCACACACATAAAGTATTAACCCTTTAAAAACTATCATGATGAGCATTAAAAGATTGTAGTCACATTTTAAAGCAATCATTTCAGCCTTTTCATTGAATGGAATAGACATTTTTCATTTTCCTATTTGCATAAGAGAGATAGCTTAGCTCAAAATAACTCTGACTGTAAAGTAACAGATCTGGAAAGTAGTCTAAAGATGAATACCTAACAAATGAAGTTGTTGTTAAGAAACGAGATTACCAGATTTGTAGACAACCGTAACGACCAAGACAACTTCCAGATACAGGCCTTCACCCAGTGGTAGAAAGAAGACACATGGAATGACCATTGTAATGGTCCTCTCATCTCCCTCACACGCTATCAAAGTGCAGTAGCCCTGCAAATATCTCAATGAAACGGCTGAGACACAAACTCAAGGATGGCGACCAGAATAGGGTTCCAAACCCTTCATGCAAGAGAAACAAAAAATATGACCTAAACTGCCAAAAGAAACAACTCGCGTTTTCCTTTGTAAAGAGTGACAATTGCTTGGAGTTCGAAAGGACAATCACGGTAATCCAAAAGAAACCCATAATGATGTTTGAAATCTGCAGCCAAATTAAGGATAGACATGCCGATAGGTATGATAACATTTGACTATTTTAGTCATTTTGAAATCATTGACCAAGTAGAGTTCTAGAAAAATTGACATGACTACTTTTCCCATCAAATGCTGACTAAAAGATGCCTTCAGAATTATTTTGACAAGACAAAAAACTAAGCAAATGTCGATTATATCATTCCTTGTATTATTGCTTTCGAATGTCAAAGCTTCATCCACTTTAAGGCCCGAAACATGTGCATAGACAATTATCAATTTGATTGCCTTTGACAAAAAAACAAATTGCCATCTCATTGAAATCCAATGCAATAAAATGATCAATGGTATCCAAAAACATGAAGACTGATTTCATGTAAAATCCACAAAGCCATAAACACAATACTGAACAACCCTTGTAATATGCCAAAAATTGAAT
The DNA here is from genome assembly GCA_007115665.2 of Sequoiadendron giganteum. Lineage (NCBI taxonomy): Eukaryota > Viridiplantae > Streptophyta > Pinopsida > Cupressales > Cupressaceae > Sequoiadendron > Sequoiadendron giganteum. Next base: position 655,463,976 of record CM021101.1, on the reverse strand, counting down.
ATCGAGAGCTTCAAGAACATTAACAAACTCTTCATCAAAACCATACCGCTAACTGAGAATAGAGAATTATACCTTTGATGAATATCAAGATGCTTGTAACTAATCAAGAATAATTAATCAACCTGTAGAAGAACTGATCATGCCAATCACTTGTAATCAAGTGAAATACTGAAACACAAATTATCAATAACAAAAACATGCCACATGAATAAATGGAACAAAGAACCTGTAACCAGAATACCTCAACCGAGATCTGCACATGGAGCCAAGATATTAGAGCCACCAAATATAATATAATCAATGGAGTAAATGTGCCAAAAAGAAAAAGCAGATCAACTGAGAAAGTAACCACCAAGATGCCAGAGGTAATACAAATTGTCATCAAGGACAAAATAGCACAAGAGGGATTCAATAGACTTGTCTTCTAACATTCCCTCCATCATCTAATTAATTAAATAAATCATATTTATTTTGTTAAAATAACATCCTACATCTATCTCCCTAATTGATTAATTAGCCCAAATCCCAAAATCCTTGTTTGATCCCTCATTAATGGGATGATCATGTTACATTGATGATTTAAAATCAAAATAAATATAAAACATCGATAAAAAATGTCAACATTCAATCCCAATGATCCAAAAAATCAAATCAATTTGAGCCTTCCAATCCCTATGATCAATTAATTAAAAAATAATTTTAAATATAAAGATCATCAAATCCAAAATGAAATCAATAACCAATCCCAACCATTGAATCCATTGCAAATCCTAGCTATTCATGTTCGACTACCTTCAATTCAAGTTCAAATTTACTTTAAATCTCAACCATCCATTCAAGCCATTCAACCTCAACTCTCCACACACAAAACACCTACATCTAATTCTCTCATCTCTCCCAAATTCAAATTCAAATTTCCTCTCATGCAATATTAGCCCTCCATTCCAAACCAATCTCAACCCTTCAAGAGAAGAAGAGCATTTAAGTAGGTATATGCTACCATATTGAGAGTTCAATGAGCAATCCAATATTAACACATCACAAGTACATCCACACACGCTAGGTTTGTATTGGTTGTAAGTTTTCAATTATAATTTGTATATTGAATTTTCTTAATTGGAGGTAGTGGTAGGATTTTGAATTTGAATGCAATTTTAGTTTTGTTGCCTTGGTTTTTCTTCATTTTTCTCACCCTAAGTTATAATAAATATAAAAAATGATTAAATTAAAAGTAAGGAGATTTAATTTAGATTTGATGTAGATATTATTGTACATATGTTAGAAGTATATTGCTATGATATGATAATCTAATAATCTAGTAGATAACTATTGTTAATTCATTTTTAATAATTTGTTAGATGATTGATAATTTGGAAATTTGACCGTGTTGTCCTAGTTTACTTCCACGAGTGCAGAGGTGATCTCCACAAGTGCAAATATGGACTTATATGCATAAATAAGCTTGTGATTTGTAGATTTGATCATGCTAAGTTCTACAAGATGAAACTTGATCACCTCCATGTATATGATTTGAATATGATTAATTGTAGAGATTCACCTCGTATTATATCCTTTGCATGTTCAATACAAGTAATAATGATATTTCTATTGGTGATATACATTATAAAATAATAAAGGACAAAAGATAATATCTAACAACACAAATGCAATTAGCAAGTGTAGCTTTGAAATAAGGTTACACAAATACAACATACTCCTCTTCCTAGTGTCTCTTCTCTTGGCATCACATTAACTCCGTCACCAAGTTATGACCTTGTCATGCATGTATGTTGTGTTTCAAATCACAACTGATCTTTATACACATATCTCCATAGACAAAAGTTGTACAATTAACTATCTAATATCTTCAATTATATCTATGCTAAATCTTAGAATAATCCTTAAACAAAGTTTGAAATTTAATTAAGAAAGGGTATCACAGTTTGAGATTGGATTACTACATCTATTAATTGCAATATTTCAAAATAATTATTTCAACATTTTACTTTTGTAAGGAAAAAGTTTACATCCCAAAGATGCAATTGAAATAATTATGTATATTATATTAATAATATAATTAATATATTAATATCAACTTATTGATTATAATACTTAATTATTTTAAGGGGTAAATACTTTTGAATTGGAGCTATGAATCGGTTAGGTCACAAACGGGGGACCTCATCCCCAATTTAAACATTCAACAATTACACCCCATATTATAATTAGTATAATAATATTATATAAATAAAATTTAATTAGCATATTAATTGACATAATTCATTATATTAATGAAAAGTTGAAATTTATTAAAAATATATTGAAGCATAAACAAGAGAATATTATTAGAATAAATAAAAATAGAATCTTTGAAGTTTTGGTGTAGATCAAAATTCACTAGCAAATATAAAATTATTGAGTTGGAGGTCTATTTATTTTGGACATTAGAGATTTACTTGACACTTGTGAAACATAGAAAAATAGGGTCTATCAAAATGGGATGATGAAATATGAGGGGTATGATGGACCTATTTCTCTAATTTCATTCAAGAAATGAGATCCAAACAATGAAGTGACTATCAACCCAAAAGGTGAGTCAAATCATGGTATGAATCTGCAAATTTCCCTTTTATGCAAGGACGAGGGTCTTGATTAAACAACACTTTGGGGAGAAAGATTAAAAATAACAAACAAACTCCAAAATGCAATATACAAAGTGCATCTAAAAGATTAAGCTCAATTTTGATGGAACCAAAAAATAAAATACAAATCTGAGAATGGGAAAGTGATGTGTACTAGTCATCAAAAGTGATTTTTTGAAGCTTACCTGAGGACTCATTCACCTTATGGAAAATAAGTCCTGGCTAGGGCTCTATAAAAATGGTTTCTAGGTTCTCTTCTATTGTGTCTACACTCCCAGATTCTCGAATTTCTCGGTCGAACAACCAAAAATAAATTATGTAGGTGAGTTTCTGTGAAATTACAAGAATGATGACAACTTTGACAACTTTACAATTTTTCTCTCTAAGATATCTTCCACCTAAAATCTGCAAACACAAATCGAGAGGGAAAAATGTTTTGTTGTTGGTGAATGGGGGTTTTCCTTGGTCAAACCCTATTTTGGTAATTAAACCTTGTAATGAAATAATGAAACATGAGGAATGATGAATGAACAAAGCAATGTCACAACTCACCAAACCCTTATTTGAACCTTGTAATGTGGATCTGCAACTAGCATGAGATGACTTCAATGGATGTGGATCTTGATCTTGAAACAATGCCTTTGAATGCTTGAATGGATCTTGAACACTGCATCAACATATTAGCTCAAATAACATGCACGATGCAAGAATACTTTGACATGATAATAGGATCTTGAGTGCTACAATAATACTTTAATAAATCTTCCCTTGAATGCCTTGAAATGCTCTTGATAATTCTCACTTGAATGCTCTTGATCTCATGAAAATCTTCTAGGTGAAACATAGTGAAATGACCTTATATTTATACATATGTTAAAATTAATTCATAAAATTCAAATAACACAAGCCGACATGTGAATATACATTTGAAACAATTGAAATATCACTAAAAACATAGTTTAAATTAGGTTCCTAGGTCTAAGTGAGGACCCATTCACCCATGGATAAATGGGTCCTAGGACACACATTGCTCAATGATAAGTGTTATGTCATGGAATTGATGAATGCCAGGTTTTCCTCTTCAAAAATTATAATTAATTAGGTTTGGATCCGAATTAGAGGGGCCAATTAAGGCATAATTAACCTCAATTAATTAATAAAGCCCTAGATAAGTGTGAAAATGTAAAGGTACACCTTATAACACCATAAATAAGGCACAATTAAGTCCATTTTATTTAATAAGGCCCTAAACTTAATGTGAATATGTAAAACATATTACAACACTAAATTAAGGCATAATTTATTTTATTTTATTATTATTATTTTCCAAATTAAGTGTGAAAAGGGATACTTTTTCCTCCACTACAACTTGATACATATAAATGATTACAATTCTTATTTTAAGATTACAACATTATAAGGAAAAACAAATTGTATTATTACAATATTTAAAAACAAATAGTGCACCTCAAGGTGACACTTATTATTTAGACTATGTCTATTAATTTAATAAAAAAGTAAAATAATATTCTTAAAACAAAGTTCATCAAATAAGTCAGTGTTTGCCCATCACATAAAAGCATAAATACTCAAAAATCACAAAAATCCTAACTTAAAAAATCTTTGGTTGAAATAAATTTTCCCCAAAAATTCTTGATTTAATCAACCATGATTTTCAATATTCTTAAGGGTTTAAATCGTAAAAAAATTGCATAAAAAATGTGAAAAATTATGTAACCAACCCATCACGAAACCCTAACCACATGAAATTGCTATTTAATCGAGTTTTTCATTGTTTTTTAGCACAAAATTGAGTGTTGACCATTGTGATGCGATTCACCACAAAGATTCACTAGATTTCATTAGGTTGTTGAGGCAAATCGCAAGTAGGCGACCTTGAATGAATGTATATTTGTAATAGATGTTAAGGACATTAAAATAGAGACACATTATTGGTATGTTTCTATATGTTTGATGTTAAGGACATTAAGCTTTTTTCTTTATATTCGACACTACTGTCATTTGCCTTAGGCTCGTAGTAATGCTTTTCGTTTATATAAATCCAAAGACACAATTTAGTGGAAAATAGTGGATAATATCATACATACTAAGTAAGGATTCTATATTATTTTTTAAAATATCTGAACCTTATTAGAGTACTTGCCAAAAGTAAATATAGAAAGACAAACTAAATTGAAATGAAACTCTATTGACTTGATATCAACCTAAAGGGGTTTTTTTTCTTTGAATTCTTGTGATCCATATTATTTAGAATAATTTTAACATTTCAAGTGTCAACAATAATACTGAGGTGGTTGTTTAGATTATCAAGGTTAGGTTGGGAGAAACTTCCTTTTCATATGCTAACAAAGTGTGATAATTTGAAGCTTCAATTTGACATTGGCCATCAAGTTTTAATGAAAAGCGGGTAGGGTAGTGACAATTGTATAATCAAGTGGGAAGCATAAGTATACACATAATAGTATATAGACATTGTGGAATCGAAAGCATAATGGTTCCTATCAGAAAGACAAAAATTAGCTTGCAGTGCTTAAAAAAATGAACTATAGTAGTATTTTATATCAAAATGAAGGATTGTTTTGGTTATATTTAAATATCCTATATATTTTTAAAGCTTAATGCTTTGTTAATTGGTGAAACTCACTGCTAAAATGCATGTCCTGCACTTGTTTGGGAACTACATTCTATTTAGGATCGTCATATACATGGAGGTTCAGAAGGCTTGCAAGAAGTACAATAGCAATACATGAATGCTTTAGACATATATAGTGTAGCATTCCATGCATGTTAAATAGGTATCATACAAACTAATGCATGCCTTGAGAGAAGTCATGCCTTAGTTTTGTGGGCTTACCTTAATCCCTCCCATGAATGCTTTAGACATATATAGTGTAGCATTCCATGCATGTTAAATAGGTATCATACAAACTAATGCATGCCTTGAGAGAAGTCATGCCTTAGTCTTGTGGGCTTACCTTAATTCCTCCCAAGCAAGCACCATATATTTTCTTTTTAACGATTCCAAATAGATTTCAACAATTGTCCCATTGAAAGGGAATGTTCCATGTGCTTTGATTTTCTATTGAAACTTGTATCTATAATCTCTAAAATTCTCAACTCAAAGTCCATCAATGTTTTTAACTCCGTCATCCACTTATACGCAAAATCAAGGAAAATTTACTTGAATAATAATAGCTAAAATTGTGGCTCAAATAGTTGCTCTCTTCTTTTGTACTAGCATGCCTTTATTACCTAATGGGTAAATATTTAAGACTCCTTTTACTCATTTACAAATTTGCTAAAATAGTTATCAATGAGAACATTTCAATATCATTTATAGTCTTTTAAGATTTAAGATTTTGTTTCAAAAGCATTTTCTATTTCTCTATCTTGAGATATTTGATTTAAAACCTATTAAGTTGAACTTTGCAATTGCTTGCTTTGTCATATAATTTCTCTTTCACACTCTTCATATAGTTCTCTTTGACATTGTTCTAGAAATAGCAAGTACTGTTGAATCACAAATATAAACTAGTTGATTCCTGTTTTGTAATTTATGATTTATGCTCAACAAAGGAAAATTGTCTTTTTAATGACTTTCTTGAGCTTGAGGATTTTGAGATCCTAGAGGCCAACTTGGATAGTCATGAGGTTGAATGACTTAGGAGAGACTTTGAACTAGAAGCTTAATCATTAAGACTTGTAGCCCTCTAGCATAACTCTATTTGTAATAGCAAAGAGTCATTGGCTACGCTTGATTTTTTGGAACTTTGTACTTAATTTATAGATTGGCTTTATACAACCTATATTATAATTTAAATTTTATCAACTATAAACACCTAATTATTATTTATGCACTATGAAGTATGAAGTATGCTTTGTGCAATACAATGCAATTAGTGATATGAATATAAACAATGAAATCCTATTTTTTTCTGAGTCATGAATTAATCTCTATTTTTTTTGATTCTCTATATCTTTATGCTATGAAAATATCCTTAAATTTTTTTAAAAATGTTTTTTTAATCTTTTTTCTAAATTTTTTATGTTCTTCGATTTTTTCTCTTTTCTTTTTGAAAAAATCTTATACATTTGGTTTGTCAAACGATTTTTACTGCTATGGCCCGTCACATTCAGTTTTGCAGGCGACCCACTTGTTGGGTGTTTTTCCGCGGGATAACAAACATGTAACTTACGAAAGTTTGAAATAATGGTGAGAAGTTTGTTGTCACGTGAAAGATAGAGGCAGGCAACGCTGAAAGGGCCGAACTTGCAAGAATAACTTGCTCACAACGGAAAACAGGCAAAAATGACAGAAGCAGGGGAAGGGGAGGATGTAGTAATTGTGACAGGGTGTACGCCCGGCGGGATCGGCCATGCCTTGGCCATTGAATTCACCAACAGGAAATGCCGGGTGGTGGCCACCGCTCGATCCCTTTCGTCCCTGGAAGCCCTCCGCACCAATCCTCGGGTGGCCCTCCATACACTGGAGCTCGACGTATTATCCGAGCGCAGCGTAGAAGAGGCGGTGCGTAGCGTCGTGGACATGTACGGGCGCATAGACATACTCGTCAACAACGCGGGCGTGCACAGCGTTGGCCCTCTTGCTGAGTTGCCCATGGCCCTCTTGCAATCAACTTTCGACACCAATGTTTTCGGTATGCTAGTTATTTCACTACTCCGTCGAATCATTAGTTTGATTAGAAGAACGATTTGCCTTTAAAAAGACCTTTCTAAATTTGATTTTTCAATGTTTGCAAGGTACAATGCGTATGATAAAGGCTGTGGTGCCGCATATGACATCGCGAAGGAGGGGGAAAATAGTGAATGTAGGAAGCGTGACGGCGTTGGTGCCGAGCCCGTGGACTGGTGCATACACCGCCTCCAAAGCAGCAATTCATTGTTTGTCTGAGAGTTTAAGGTCAGTACAATCTTTTTTATTTCAAATTACCATTTTTATTCGTTTCCCCTCTTCTTTTTTCGGTTTATCTATCTCCCATGGCGTCTCCCATGGCGTCTCTAGGCATTTTATAGGATACTATATTTGCAATCTTATTATCATTTGTTTTTCGTTATCGGAAATTGACAATTTAAACTAGATTCCCAGAGTTTTTTCAGAAGCTCCTCTTTAATACTTGTTACATCAATTTTTATTGTAGGATTGGTAATATATGCTGGACTTACAACGGATTACCAATATTTTAAAAGTTAAAATTTTGAATTCATGGATTTTAATTATGTGGAAGGTGGGCTGTTTGATTTTGGGCATTTATAGAGGAGATTTTAAGTATAAAGGAAATAAGGTTGGTTCTGAATTTCTACGTTAAGTCTGATATTTTGGGTGAATCTATATTTCATCACATGATTTTTCTTTTTTAAAATGAGGGTTGTTGTATTATTATTTTTAACATCACATCAGCTTATATACTATAGCGGCATAGCCAACAGTAAAGAAGAGGAATTTGTTATAGCTGGTTTCAGGATCAAGTTTCCTTTACACAAAAAAAATCACATTCAATAAAATTTATTGAAAATAAAGTCACTTCGAATAAAAAGTTTTCAATTCAGAAACTGTTCTCTAGTCTCCAATCACCATTATAATTAAAGTTTTATTTAAAAAAAGGTCACAGCCAAAAAAATTATACTCAATCCAGAAACTGTTTTGTAATCTCCAGTTAACACCCCAACCATTGGAACTTACTCAACTATTGGCTTCTCCCCCTTAGTTTCAATCCCTTAAAGTTTTCTTTCTTGAATCTCCTTGTAAATGCGAAAAGTCACTACAAAACCCCTCTTTTTGGCTCTTCTAGAAGAGCATGCTTTCAAAGATGATATGCTACATACCAAGAGTGCTCAGTTAAGTGGTCTGTATTGAGACCGTATAAAGAGAGGTCTCTGTTCCTAGCTTCCTCAGTTTACTGAAATCTTTAGATGATCACGGCTGTTAAAAGTGCCTTTTGTCAATTTGGTAATCATGTATTTGCCACAGAGGGGCTGATGTGGTTTAGATGCAAGGGAACACACTTACAGCCACAATCCATTAGATTCAAAATTTGACATGCATGCTGCTCTCTATTTATGTGGATGCCTGCTAATGCTGCGTGGTATAAAATGGCAGATGTGGATATAAAATAAAATAGTTCATTTAACTGATCAAAATGAAAAAGTTCTTATGTTTGTTACAAATGCTAATGTCCTCTCCAAAATTTGCATTTATTTCTATATATATGTATGTTTATGTTAGTATACACACATACACAAGAGATGCACGTATGGGTACAATTACAGTGTCTGTCTTTGAAACCGACTTTTCCAGAGGTCATGTGCTTAAGCCTTGAGGCAAATCTGGAAGTTACATTGGTGACTAGGTTTATAGTATTTCAGCTAGGCAGGAACTCTATATTTCTATGTAATCTGCTCTTATCTTCTTTTGCATATTGTACATAAAGGATGAAAGATTCTCCTTTTGATTTGGGGCCATTTTCCATGGAATGCAAACATTAAGATTCAGTCTATGCTTTAACTTTAAAAGCAATATCACAAGATTTTTGTTAAGGAATATTGTCAAGTTTATTAAGACTAATTTTGATGAAAACATTTGCTACTTTTGCTTTCCCAAAATTTGCGTTGATGTCTGTAGACTGTGTATATGTATTTTTATGTTTTTACAAACACATAAGAGATGTACATGTGGGTACAGGGAAGGGGTCCCTGTTTTTGAACTTGAGTTTCCCAGTGGCTACATGCTTTAGCATTGACGCAAAGTGTGGAAGTTATTTTTAGTCTTTTGGTGACTAGGATAATAGCATTTTAGCTATTCAGGTCACTCTGTATTTTCTTATAATTTGCACTTAATTTATTTCCATTTTTTCCTTTTGATTTGGAGCCAATTAACATTGAATGCAATAGTTAAGGTTAGGTTAATTAATATAACTTTAATGACAATATCACAAGATTTTGGTAATGAATTGAGTTGAGTTGATTCAGACTAAGTCTGATGAAAACTTGTGCCACTTTTGCTTTTCCAAAATGTATAACAGTTTGATTTATGGATTTCATGGATGGTGGTTCAAAATTTCAAATAACCTATGTATGGATTCGTTTTTAGATATAGTGATCTGCGTTGATTCTCCAAATACAACATAATTGATAATGCCTGTGGTAATGCTGACACATGTTGTATGGTCTATTGTACTCGCAAACACTATGCACAAAACCTTTTTCAGTCTCCATTAGGCCTTGCTAAGGTTCAAACCGAGTACAAACCAAACCAGTAAGGTAAACTCACAACATGCAATACTCTCAAGTTCCCATAGTGTTACTTCATCGTAAAAAGGGCAGAGTCAGATTTGGTTATTGCATTCTACACTGTTTAGCCTACTGGTAGAAATTGAGGAGTTACATGTGAAAGAGTAACCATTTCAACTTTGATAACAGTGTTTAGCTTTCAGAACTTTTTAATATTATGTATACATATCTAGAATGGTGTTTCTCATCAGGTACCATAGCATAGATGCAGCTAGTCGATGAAAGACAACCATACTTCTCTCTTGAGGATATGTCATGTACAAAACACACAATTAATGCAATTTTCTGTTCTTGTTCTATTATCTTTCCTATGAAGCATTCTTTGATCAGTATTTATCATTTGTGATTTGTTGTTTAATATTGCTTCCACATATATAACACATTTCTAGATTGTAACACTTATTTGAGTGTTGTCCCTTGTGTATCCCCCGGGCTGCAGATCACATAATGTTCGTGCTATGTACATTACAATCTGCCACAGGGGTTCAATAATGGTTAGGCTTATTTTAATTTAATTGAAGGATTTTAAGGTTAGTCTTTGTAGGCATAGCACATTTGCTATGCCTGAATAGATATGTCATATAAATAAAATTCCATTCCAATATGTCAATAGTGATTGAGTTTGGTATTTTATGTAAATTTTAAACAGCAGAGGAATTTTTGCCTTGATGTTTTATGCAAAGACCATCATAAGGAAAAAGGTTGCAATAGTGATACCCATCAAAACTAGCAGGCATTATTTTGTAGTAAACCACTAAAAGTGGATATGCAAAACATAGCATGAATCAGCTAGGATTCAAGCCAAGGATCTTACTTTGACATGCTGGGGCACTTTTTCACTAAGCTACCTGTCTCCTCCAAGTTCTGTTTTTCCTTTAAAATTTGGATAGACCTTCCAACGCTCTTCTCAAGCCACTCACTGGCCTTAAGTTCCTCAAGCATGAGTATTGATGCTGGAAGATAGAGAATTCGATATAAACTCATTCTATTCGTTCAGAGTAAGGAGCTTAGAACCTATGGGGTTGGGTCCTAGCTCGGTTGGCTAAATCTTTCCTGTTGTAGGAGGTTGGTCACGAGGTCTAGTCTCCCCCACCCCCGTGGTACCAGGCTACCCGATTCCTGCAGTCTAAAAAAAAAAAAAAAAAAGTAGCTTAGAACCTATGATACCCAAATATATGGTATCTCTTGTGTTATTTTGTGCATTGTGGAACTTGCTTGATTCTATTTGATCTTTTAGATGTTCCAAGTTACTTCCAACACAACTAGAAGCACGTCAAGATTAAAACATGATTGCATATATAACTTCTATGTTGCTGGTGCAGGTTTGAGTTCAGATTTTTCAGTTTGATGATTGTTCTTCGAGATGTCCTTAATCAGTCAATCTAGGGATTTGACAAATTATCTGATTATGTGTGTAAACTAAAATAGTAAATGAATACCAATATATGTGTCAATCCCGCTGAAAGGAATGTTATTGCCAACTCTATCATTGATAATGCTAATGCACGATATGCTAATCAACCTTCATAGTTTGATGTAAACAGCACTATGCCCAATCATATAATATTTAGCTGTGGACACTGATTACTACTGTATTGTTGCAAATAGTATTGGATGAATAGTACTATGAACCCCTTAATGCCACAGATAAACAGCAGTATTATATGCAGCTGTAAGTACTAAGAAACCCCTAACTCCACCTGTGATGATGATGAAAACAGTAATGTAAATATAGAAACAACATATACTGGTAATTGAACAGTAATATATAACTCACAAGAATGTTAATAACAGCCTGGAATGACATTACAATCTGAATCAATTTGTATGGCAGCTATTCTCTTTGTACGACACCCTCCTATCATAGACTGTGTTTTATGTACTATAAAAAAGGCAGCTTAATAACTTCAGAAAGCAATCTTTATCAAATTAAAGTGCACTGGAGCAGCACACCTGTACGGCATTATTAAACCTAATATCCTTTGGCTGGGACCCACTTCATATTATATTGCTTCCCAAAATTGAAAATACAAATGGCATAGAAGATAAAGTATTTCCTAAGGCTGCGATTTCTCAAGTTCACTAATTATGATATATATTTTCTCTTTAGAACATGTACGGCAATTAGAAGAAACCCTCCAAGCTGATAAAATATAATAAAGCCAAACAAATAGATTCCTGCGTTAGAATAAGTCCCCTCTAGGCATGAGGGTTCTCTTATGAAAGTGTACGGCTGGCAACTCAAGGAAATAATGCACCAATCAATACCAATCTTTCATCTGAGCATATGTATTAATATCATAGTTCCACGGAGTTTCGGGGACGGGGACGGGGGGACTGTGGGGGACACGTTTCCAGGATGGGAGACGGGGGGCCTAAATTTGGGGACGTCAGGCGGGAGGGCGGCGGGAGGGCGGTGCTGAAATACATATAGTACTTGAAAAATTAGTTATAAAAAGATGTGTAACAATATAATTACATAACTATAGAAGCATAAGGAATAAGTAAAGTTAACACATAAAAACAAAACTTAAAACTTAAAAGTTTAAGCACAATTGTCAATAACACATTGCAATTATATATCATTGATTCATTTCATTGTGATTGAACTAGTGAACCACTGAACATTGAAAATCAAAATGAAAATATAGGCATTGGAAAATGCAACAAGAACTAGATGTTTCATAATTTGAGTTTCATAATCATGATTCATGAATCATAATTACAATCAAGTATCGCTGTATCATCAATGTTCAAACTTCAAACTTCAAAAATTGAGTACAAGTAACAAAATAGTAAATGGCTCTAGGCTAATGGCCTGATGCCTCTAATGATCTAATCATCTCCAAACTCCATGCCAATCTCCTCATCACTGGAACTGCTGGACTCCACATGCTCAAGCTCAGCTAAACCAATACCAACCATGCGGCTTCTGCAAACCCTGCGACCATTGCATTCCATGAGCCGACATCTCTTTGAGGCGTCCAGTCAAAAAACGCGGCCCTGCGTTGCCAGCGCTTCCACATTTTTCATACACGGGAGCCAAAACAATGCGGGTGGAGGAAAAAAGTTATAACCAACAAAAAAAAAACCAGGAAACTTAGAAAAATAAAATACCTCAATCTCCAAACCCCAAACCCCAAACGCAAATCTCCTCTGTTCAGACTTCACTCTTCAGTGTTCTCTACGGAAGCTCCAGTCGCATGATGAAGACTCAAAAGTCAAAACAGTAAAAAGTAAAAACTAAAAAAATCATCAAACAAAACTCTAGGTTATAAACTTTTACGTTTTTTAAACAAAAATTATTATTATATGTTTTCTTAGGAAACGTTTCTCAGATGGAGGAGACGTGGGTAAGTCTCCTGGGCGTTTCCCTGGCGTCTCCCTACCAGAAATAGCAGGGAAACGTCTCCCTGCAGGAGGAAACGTTTTGGAGACGGCGGGGGTACTTGGAGACGGCGGGGGGACGGCGGAGGGACATTTCCCAGGAGTCTCCCCGTCTCGGAAACGTCCTTGTCTCGGGTGCGCGTGGTTTTTCGGGGGGGACGCGTCCCCGTGGAACACTGATTAATATCAAACTGTAGCAATAACCTAAGTCACAAGGTTCGAATTGGAATTCGAGTTCGGCAACATTGAAATTCGGATGAAGTTCGCCAAGGAAAAAATTCAAAAAGTAAAAAATTCGGATTAAATTTGCCTTATGTAATTTTTTAATATTTTTTTTATAAATATAAGTAATATATCCACAAAATTTTATATTTTAGTAATTTAAATTTATATATTAATTATTAAATATATTAATAATTAAAAGTTAAAACTAAAAGTCTATATTATTTTTTAAATACTTAAAAACATTTATTTTTAATTTATTAAATGTTAATATAATAATATTTTAAAAAGTTATTAAATTTTATAAAACAATGAAACAAATAAATTTAAAACAAAACCTAAATCTACAAAGTAAAGCCTAAAGAAATGAAATGAGGAATGGGTGGCCTGCCTCTGTCTCATTGCATATTATGGTCGTCCTCTTTGATACCCGGCCTAGTCAAGTGAAAACAATTCCACCATATTCGCTGGTCCACTACACCATGTCCCCCACTACCAATCACTCCATCATTCGGAATCCAGAGAGTGAGAGGGGGCTGATTCTTCCTATTTGGCTTCTTATAATTTTTTGGATCTACAATCAAGAGTGCCGAATGGTTCCGGATGAGGTAGGGATGGGTGATTCAAATCCCCATTTAGCTGCATATCGTAATCAACACTACTAGCGCGAAGTGCAAAGCCGAGCTTGCTTAAGGTGTTTCCATTGTTGAACCAACAAAGCAAAGCCGACCCCCCAATTGCATAGTTGTTACACATTTGACGTCTTCACCAATCGCCTCCCACATCCCACAACTTAATTCAAAGCTTTTTAAAATATATATTTTAGGAAAAAAAACCTAGCTCTTTTCCATATGATTTTTTGGTCGAATTTTAACGAATTTTTGAAGTTTTTAAATAGTTCGCCGAATTTCGAATTTCAACACATAAATTTGGCGAACCTTGTGACTTAGGTGATAACTTTATAAAAAACATATATATAAGGATATGATAATCTCAAATGAGTCATTGGAAGATATAATAGAATAATATATTATTTGCTGGAAAAATATCATGGGATATAATATATCATCTGCATAGGCAACTCCACATGGCAGCACCCACTAAATATATACTTGAATATGTCTTTAAGACTGAATTATATAAATTTATACATACAATGACCAACTGAAATTCAGAATTCTTCAACTGTAACAGTGATATGGAAATTTGCTTCCAACTCACACTAGGTTGCTGCTGAAGTCTGCTTGAAACCCTTAAAATCTGCAACAACCCGAATTGGAAACAAGGGTTTTCATCCTCGATCCAGTATGATGGATCCTGAGATGGTTTTCGTCCTCTAGGGTTTGAACATGCTAAGGGTTTCTGTCCTTGGATGATCTAAAGATTGAACAATTGCTTAAATCTGAAAGTAGTCTGCAAAGGATAGCTTGAATGATGGTCTCCAAATGAAGATAGGCACCTCTTTGAAATTTCAAATTGGGCCCTTGGGTCCTAAATTTCCCTCCATGTATTTAAAAATATTTTTAGTTCTTACTTTATGTTTTTGTTTGAAGTATTTAAAAATACTTTCTATTTTAATACTAGTGTTTAAAAACACATTTTATTTTAATTATAATAATATTATTAAATTGCCCTTAAAATTAGAAATTAGTGGGTCCAATTTAAATAATACTACTAATTATCTTAATTTGAAAAAGAGGACATCACATTTTTCCCTTGGTTCAGTATGGTTGGGTTCAACCTCACTATATATTTATACATTATTTGCACAAGTGACAAAATGTACAAAATTAAATACATAATACAATTGGTAATTGATATACAATGTCAATTGTTTTTGATAAGATAAGTAGCATTTACAGGGCACCGTACCCTTTACACAACGAGCCGCAAGAGCCAAACAGAACAAGCAAGGTTTTGAAAGGACCAAGAACCTTAAACAAAGCTAAAAAAGGACATGACTAAACAAAACAGAACATCACTAGCGGAAGAACCGCGGAAACACAACAAAGGACAAACAACACTTGGTCACTAGACAACCAGGAGTGACAGAACACACAGGACCAACAATAATCCAAAGTCAACAACTAACAAGGCTATGAGCCAGGAAACAACCCATAATACAACAATCCCTAGAGACTGCCTGAAACAACCAGGCCACAAACCACCTGTAGTAGACCTTCCGCTCAGAAAAGACAAAACTGAGCCTTACAGAATCCCACCAAAAGACCGAGGGCCCAAAAAAACCGCCAGGAATAGTCAGACAACGAACCACCTGCAGTAGCAAGACTGCAATAGACCTCCTGCTCAATTTCTGCAAAACTGAGCTCACCAGATACCCACCATATGAGGGGTAAAAGACCCAAGTAGCAGCAGAGAAACGTTCTTCAAACTGCGCCATCCAACCAGACACCAACCCCAACACCACCTTGAAAGGATAGGGCTCCCCTCCATAGGAGAGGAAGAAGTGGGGACCAAAACTACCAAAGAAACCTCCCTCCAGAGCAAGCACGTTCCACCTTGATAGGAACCGGTTGAAGAGAGAAGCACTTCCCACCATTTCTACAACCACCGGCTCCACCTCAATAGGAGAGGGCTCCACCTCAATAGGAGCAATATTCACCTCAATAGAATACAATATCAATTGTTAAATGTTAAAGATATATCAAAATCATTATAGTAGTGCATGTGCACGTGTAAAATTAATATAAATTATTATTTGCTCTTCATCAAGAGCATCGATTTTAAATTTTTATCAGCTGGTTTGTTGGAAGGACAAGCAGGGCCGGTGCCACTCCCGCTAGTTGCACTGTGCAAGTGACAAGCTCATCATCCTCAATCAAAACTAAGGAAGGTTGTTAGTTAGGATTGGTTTTTTTCTATTTTATATTTTTTGAGATTTTTTCACTAAAAAAATCTTTTTTGGGGTCCCAAGCAGAGTGGTTCAAGTTTGGCAAGGGTTCCTATAGAACATGGTAACATAGTATATATTGAACAGAAGAATCGTGAAAGTATTGAAATTGGCATATTATCATTTTCAAAAATATTTCTCCAATGTTGTAGTTAGTTCAATCTCTACAATCTCAAAATCTAAAAAGATTTTTGTGATGTATCATTCCATCCTCCATGCAAGAAATCTTTTTGACTCAACAACTATCACACTAGCCATTTTGTGATCCTTGCCATTGTATATTATATGTTTGCTTCTTGGAAAGTACAACCTATTAGAATCACTCAAGGACTCAAGCCTCTAGGATCACATGCAAAACCAAAAATAACCTTCTACAAAGGAGAAAAGCAAGAGCATAAATTTGAAATAATGGATGCAAGATTACAAGATTGAATATGCAAATGGGCATGAGAGACCTTGCTTATAAAGGCAAGGTGAGAGATAGGATTAGACAAGATTGTGACATGTGTCTTAATTATATGTTATGAGACAACAAACTTGACAAAAAATTCTAAAAGATAAGATAGGATAATATCCTATCTAGACAACTAAGACTTCTAGAAGATTATCTAGAACCTAAGTAAACTTAACATGTGCTTGAGTCCCCCTTGCTAGGATTAGCTAGGTACAAGACATTTTATCCACACCAACACTCCCCCTGAAGTGCAACTTAGGGAGTAGATTATTATGAAAAGATGCAAAACATGAAAATGATTATTATGGGTCTCGGCTACAAGGTCATCTTAGGCACCCATTTACAATGCAATCTCTCACAAATGGAGAAAAGGAGAAAACCCAATGGGACAAAACTCCTCTCCAAAAAGAAAGAAAATAAACAAATGAGAATGATGTATGGAGGACTCAATAATACCCCCCAAGGACTACATCCATCATGAATATACAATCAATGACCCCCCCCCAAAAGAGGGAAAAAAAGAGACAAGATATTCCCCCATAGTAAAGAAGCTTCAATGTCGATGAAGAATGCCTAAAAACAAAAGATAATCCAATGCATGTAAGCAACATATCTTCCCTTAGGAAGAAATAAATCCATAGGTTGATGAAGAAGCCACTCCATATCCAACTGAAAGGAGGAAGAATGAAGTCTTAGTATACATGTCTTTCAAAATTGATTAGGAGTCTCCAAGCTTGAAGAATTCACAACATAATAATGGTCAAACTCAACCAGAGAACATGACAAATCATGGAAATGAGGAAACTCATGACTGTCAATCTCCAAAGATGAAGAAGATGGGATAACAGTTGTGCTATAACTATCATCAAAGAGGAGAGAGAACCTCAAGTGTGCCCTCCAAATCTGTAGTATGGGACTCTCCACAAACAAGTTAGAAATCCTTGTCAAATATTCATCCCACAAAGCAAGATCTGAAAAAATATGATCATCCTGTTGAATAGAAGCACTAGTAGTTGACGAAGTGGGAGATGGAGGAGTAGGAAGCTCAACATTGGTCTCTAAAATACCGAGATTTAGATGAACAAACTTCTCCTCACAAGCATGATTCACACTTGATGAATGAGTGTGAATAGCAGTCAAAGGAATATTATCATCAACAAAAGAAAAATGAGAAAAGGAATACAAACGAGAGGAATGATCAACCATCCTAATAGCAATGATATCTCTAGTGTCCAAGTCCCTTATGTATACTATATCAGGAGTGAACTCAACTATTTTACCTTGACCATTATAGGTAATTTGATAAACAAAAAGGAGATTAGATGACAAGGAAGGAACACAAAGAATATCATTAAAAGTGCTTTCTCCCATGTCAATAGAATCCTTCCTACATACCTTCATATATGTGTTGTTACCCATCAAAATATTAGGTGAATTACAAGGCTCAAAAGAAGAGAACATTCCCATAGATGATGCCATATGATGATATGTCGCTGAATCAAGAAGCCATCTTTCATATTCAGAACTTGTAGAGGCCAAGAGTGCTTGTCCTTTCATTTTGTTTAGACCATTTGTGACTTTCGCATTCCCCGACTGTGATGATGAAGCTGCTATGGATTGAGATGCTAAAGAAGAAGAAGAAGACACTAATGAGGGCAACGGGGTGTTGTTCTTTTGAAGAAGGTGTGTTAGTTCATCAATCTTCTTATCATAACATTGATGCTCATCATGTCCTAGCCTTTTACAATATGCACATTTTAACTTCTTTCTAGATGGGTCCTCTTTGGAATAGGAAGTAGACTCAGGAGTGCTATATGAAGGTGATTCCTTACCTTGCTCATTAGACTTGGGGTCTGTTGTGACCTATTTCACACATCGCCCCATTGCAAATGGGGACCCCTAGTAGTTTTCTTTTTAGGGTTTTGTCATAGCGTTACAATTTCATAAGACCGTTGCCTTGAGAGTTTGGAGTTAGAGTTTTGAGAAATCATCCGAGTCAAGTGGGGAATTCAAGCCCATAACAGTGTTTGGACATCATCAAAGTGCTCAGAAGGTCCGGAGGACGAGGAACGCCATTGCTTTGAGTCAATTCTGACACTTCCTATTTTTTAGGGATTTTGTTTTTTTGCTTTTTTGCTTTTTGGCATTTTGGGACTAATCTGGGAAGCAACTTTTTTGGCTTGCTTTTTGCTTTTTTGCTTTTTTGCTTCTTTTAGCTTTTTTGAAAGTTGACCTAGGATTGGGTCCCTCATGTCATGGCGATAACGTTCATATCTTCAAAATCAAAAATTTATGTCTCCGAGTATAAAAAGCAAGAGAAAATCTTGAGGCAAGTTTTTTTCCGGATCAACATGAGACTGGCGACAACATGAAAAAGGCAAGCACATGGCCAAGTCTGCCCAAGAGGTGATGAAGTCCGCCTTAGACAAATGAAGGATGGCAAAGCAATGATGAAGTCCACCTTAGGCAAAATGAGAGATGGCAAAGAGGTTGGCCAAGTCCGCCCAAGAGAGGAAGATGTCTAGACATTGGCAAAGTTCGCCCTCCAAAGAAGAAGTCTAAAGGAAGTTGAAGTCCGCCCTCCAAGAGGACATGGCAAAGAGGTGATGAAGTCTGCCTTAGACAAATGCAGGATGGCAAAGCAATGATGAAGTCCGCCCTTGGCATGAGGTTGGCCAAGCCCACTCAAGCTAGCAAAATGTCCAAGCCTTTCCAAAGTCCGCCCAGCTAATAAAATGACATGAAAATAATAAATTGGC
Source organism: Sequoiadendron giganteum (assembly GCA_007115665.2). Classification (NCBI taxonomy): domain Eukaryota; kingdom Viridiplantae; phylum Streptophyta; class Pinopsida; order Cupressales; family Cupressaceae; genus Sequoiadendron; species Sequoiadendron giganteum. Next base: position 655,444,272 of record CM021101.1, on the reverse strand, counting down.
CAGGGGTAAATAAAATTTCGCCATAATTAAATGATAAAAAGGTTGGAAAATAAAATTTAACACTTAGAATATTTTTTTTATTTTTCCAACACTTGGGATATATTTTATATTTTATTTATTCAACACTTAGAAGAAATTTTCGAAATACTCAACACTTAGGAAAATCTCAAAGAAAAATCTAGAGGATTTTGGCTAAAGATGGCGGCATGATGAAAATTAGAAACTTTCTCTCGAAAATCTTCAGTGAAGATTAAATTGCCATTTTGGAAGAAATAAAGCAAGTCCGGGTTCGATGAATCTTGGAGAAAACATGAAGTTGCTAAAATCATTCGTCCTCTCTAGCTCTATATTAAGTTTCAACTTGTTATTTTCAAATCATTCTCTCCAAGGTTCGATGGTAAAATTTCTTTTTTCTCTCTTAGAGTTGTGAAAGATAGATTTTTGAAGGAAGATTTTCGAAGAATAAAGAGAAATTTCTGAGTTAAAATGGCGTAATTTTTGGAGAAATAAAATGAAATTTCTGGTTGAAGGGCATAATTTCTAGAAAACTACGTGCTTTTTTTTGAGATTTGGAGTGAATTTTCAGAATTAAAGATAGATTCACAGTCAAAGGATACTTCCAAAGGTTCAAAATCTGAGTTGACTGAATTCTTCTCTCTTTCTTCTGTCTCATTCACTTGTTTTGGCAAAAATTTGCTAAGTACTTAGCCAAATTCTTTCATTTTCAGTCTATTTTTCACAGAATTTATCTTTTGACAGGCTGAAAGTGAAATTTTTCGAGATAAAGGTCCAAAAAATTCAGAGTTAAAATCTTTAAAGTAATATTAATTTTTTTCATGATTATTGTAGGTTAATGACCACCAGAGGAGAACCTTCGAGAAAGGCCCAGATGAAGTTCGCTAGTAAAGGACTGCAGCCGAAGTCAAAAATCAACTCCAAATGGAAAAACGTAACAGACACCAATCTTGGACACGTAGATTTTAAAGATTTCAAGAAGAGAATGTATGGGCAAGATGGATTCCTGCCAACATCTATTGCTCGCCAGATGATGAGAAATGGCATTGTCCAGGCGGTTGGATTTCCCCCAGCTATGCAATGTGCTGAATTGATGGTCGAGTGCGCCATACACTACAATGCACAAGAGAGGCAGATCATTGCGTCAGACGGGAGAATCTTAGCTCACCTTGGAGAGTTAGCCATTCAAGAAGCATTTGGCATACCGACTTATAATCGGACTTCCTACAAAACCAAAGAGGATGCCAGAAAACTTTATGAAGACTAGCTGGATCTTTGTGCAACAAATATTAATAAGTCTTGGTTAGAAAAGCTGAGGCCTTCCACCAAGGAAATGCCAAAGAAATTGCTTCATACAAACTTCAAGGAGGAGTATGGAGATATCATTTTGCTATTGAACAGAATAATGGGCAACCCTCAAGGTGCGCCATTTGAGACATGGATGTATTATTTCATCGATGAGATCACCTTAGGCGTCAAGATGTTCAATTGGTCCCAGATGATTAGTGACAATCTCAATGAATAGTTAATCAATTTGGAAAGGACAAAAGCTTTTTAAATGAGTTTCTACATCGTCTACCTATTGGCTAGAACTTACAGATATATAGGATTGATCTGCAGGGGCGTGGTAGGCAATGGTGAGAATGAGTTCAAAGCCTATGACTGCTATCCACAGCTGCAGCTCAGCGAGAAGACCCACTTCAAATGGGTAAATGATGCTTTCCTGATGTACATCACTAGAATATTGCAAGGAGGAGCTCATCAGAGGCTCACTCATGAGGCCAAGAGCCTGATTAGCAAGTATGGATCCTGGTTTATCCAGTTTCCAAGATTCACATATATAAGGGTTCGGGGATTCACCGAATGTCCTTACCGACTTCCAATTTACCCTACCATTAGAATGGTCTTGCTCGAGGTCCTTAGGCAGTTGGAGACATACCAAGGCCTCCAGAGATCAAAGCAGAAGGCAGCCATTACCTTCCCATTCTTCATCGAAAGTATGCTAGAGTCTTGTCGGTCGGCACAAGCAGCTGAAAGTGCTAGGTTAGAAATGCAGTGGTATCCATTCACATCTTACCGGTCCAGGGCGGATTTCGATCCTCACAACCTCATTGGGACCGTGAATGGAAAGAAGTATAAACATAAGGTAGACCTAGAGGATTTTTGGGTAGATGCTGCAAATGAATATTATATCAGGAAAAGATTATGGTCCAGATTGCTAGTGAACTTGATTAGAACAACTGAGCCTTTCCGTGTGCCTGATCAACTAGAAGATGATGGAGAATATGTTCAACCGCGCTATGACGAGAGTTGGCCTTTGCCTCCTGTGAAGTGGTCAGAACCAGAGCTCGTGGATCTAGCTACCTTGATGAGGCCGGTTGTTAAGTATTCTCAGTGGTGGGTTGATTAGCAAGTCCAGGAGTTAAGGTGAAGAAAATTGACCCTCACTTATGACTTAATGGGCGAGATGGAATCATATTCCTCGAATGCAGGAGCATCTCAAAGTGTTGAATTAATTGAAAGCACCAACTCCAAGAAAAGGAAGGAAGCAGTTGATGACTCTATCAGGTCAAAGGGGAAGACAACCATAAACGAGGAACTTGTCCAGAAGAAACAAAGATTGGAGCCATCCCTTTCTACCACATCTAGGAATGAGAACAGGGTGTTAATTATTGACAATGAGTCATTGGCCGACATAAGGATTCCTTCTCCAATTCATGAGGGGAATATTGAATCAATCCAGCCAAATGATGATGAGCCCCCATCTCCTATAGGCACAGAGATACTCGAATTGGAGAATGAGATGGATATCCCGAATGAGGAATTTCAAGAGGGAATGATTTCCGCTCTTAGAGGAATTCAGGATATTCCATGTGGAGAAAATACTCAGGAAGAGGAAGTCATTGAACAACCTACAATTCTTGATTGGTTGAAGGAAAGATTGAAGATAAAAGTACTAGTGGAAATTCCAGAAGAGGATGATACAACAAATTTCTTGGCCAGGTTCGAAAAGGTTATTGCAAAGAAGCCCGCCAAGATGTTTTCCACAATCCAGAAGGATGAAGCCAACCGCCGTTCAGTACAAATTGCTGTGCCAACAGTGGATATGTCAAAAGAGGATATTGCTCCCCACGAGTATGCCATCACTACTGTTGACTTGGGTCCATCAACAAAAGGTCAAGAGGTTGAGGACTTGGACAATTCAGTCGCTTCCATCAAGGCGAGCTTGGAAAAGGAAGTAGCAAAGAAAAGAGAATATAAAAAGGAGATTGAATGCCTAAAGGAATAGATTCAACACTTGACCAAACCTCTCAATTAGGGCGATTCAGTAGCTCCTCCACTTTTAAACTCTTCGCAGGAAGAGGTCAAAGATTTTGAAGAAGAGATGGTCACAACTAAAGAAACTAAGGAGTGGATTGTGAGCAAAAGCGAAGAAGTAGCTACATTTATGGAAAGATTGACATTGGCCTATGGGCAGACTTCCTCTTTGCTTTCCAGAATTGCTGCCATGACAGAAGATTGGGACAACCTTCAGGATATTCAGGACATAATCATTCCATGCCTTAGAGAGCTGAAAGGAATCCCAAAGCAGGAATTGATTGATGGGAAAATAATTGCAGGAGGCGCCGCATACGATTTCCACACTTGGTACTGGGCATTGATTGCACGGAGCGAGGTCTTAGAAAAAGTGAAGGCCGATGGAATCAGAGCTGAGGAGCAGATAAAAGAGATTCAAAACAAGATTTTCCTTATAGTTGCGGATGTGCTTGAGAAGGAGATCATTCGAGAAAATGATATGCAGTTGGAGAGTCTAAAGCTCAGAGCTCAAGAGATTTTCTTCACCATTGCTGGATCGGTCCTAAGGCCTAATTTGACTAAGGCAGCAAACTTCTTGTCTATTCGAGATGCCTTCCTGAAACAGGAACTGGAATGGGAGAGTGCTTTCGCCGGGTGTGCGGAGGACTTGGACGGACTGGAATTCAAGGTAAACATGCCGCCACATGTCACGATGGAGGAGGTCATCCCCATCGTGTTCAGGTTCATTGAACATACTGCCACTCGGGAGGATAAGGATGCACTTCCTTGAAGATAGCTCCTCATGCCACTTGTCCTTCATGCACTTGTTGTTGATGTTATTTTGGGAAACCCTAATTAGGGTTGTTATGTTTGATCTCGGTCATTAATCTTGAGTTGATCTCAACCTTTAATTTGTTTTCAAAAACTCTATATAAACTCTTATTCTCTCATTTTCAAGTTGTGAAGAGAGTTTTATGAAATTGTTGCGTAGAGCTACTTTGGATAATAAAAGTTCATATTGCATGATTTGCTTTGAATCCTTCTTATTGTCAAGTGGTTGCATGGTTGCATATCTCCTTCAACATAGAATAGATTTAGAATTGAATTTGATTTGAATGCATGTTAGATGAATGAAAGATTTGATAGTATTGATTGGTGAAACTCTTGTTCATACTTTCTTTGAATGAATGATTTTTGTTCAATGTGTAAGGTTAGCCTGAGCTTATATTGTGGATGCTTTAACTTCTATTTGGATAAATATTGTTCGATTTGATGGTAGTTATTCATGACGTGAAAATCATAAGCACACCCCTTGAAGATTGCACCCACTTTGTGTAGTTGTCCTAGCGTGGCGAAGCAAAGCGTGGTTATTAGTTTCACCTAGTCTATACCGTCTCTTGAGTTCTTAGAAATAGCATAGAACTTCTAAACCCTTATCCTTTTTGCATTTTTTTGAAATCTCAAAACTGAAGAATCCAAAAAAGAAAGAAAGAGTATTTACTGTTAAATTCGCCTAAGTCCTAACTTATGAATGATTTGTTAGTGTAAGTCCCTTTGTGTATTACCAACATATCACAATGCCCATTGTGCTTATCCACACGTCAAGACCTGACAAAAAAAACCTTGGAATCGCCATATGATCTTCTCGCAATCTTAGCATACGCGGTGATTTTGTTCAAGAGAGGATAGAGTGTCTTTGGACATTTTATTCTGTGTTCGGTGGGTAATAAAACGCACACCAACAGGGTCCTTATTATGCTTCTTACCTTTGGCACTTGAAGCCTTTTGATCTTTTGCAAGAAGAGCTTGAGATGTGGAAGACTTTAGTTTTCCCATGTGTGCCAACTTTGCTTGTTCCCTTGTGAGTTGAGCTGCAAATCCATCAAGAGAAGGCATTTTGTATGCATTGCCAAGGGCATCCATTGTAGCATAAAATGTAGAAACAAACATTGAATAATCAGGACCAAGCTTAGCAAGAATTGAAAGAATCAATTGTTCATCCTTTTTAGTGATCCCACAATCAAATTACTGCAGTCTAAGAGAATTTAGCTTAGTGAAGAAGTCCTAGATATTATCAAAATCTGAAGGATTAAGACTCATAAGCTCATTCTCCAGCTTAAATTTCCTCATTTTATATGGCTTACCAAAGAGACTCTCTTAGGTAGTCCAAACATCATTAGGATGTGTACAAGATGCAACATGATATCTAAGATTTGGAGAAATAGACAAAATAAGAGTACCGAGGGCTTCATCCTTTCTATCAAACCATTTTCTTCTTTGTGTAGCTTTTGTGGATTTTGGATTTGTGCCAAATGTGATTCTTTGCAACTTCAATTTTCACAATAAAACCCCCATTTGTGACTTCCATTCATGATAGTTATATGGGGTTAGAAGTATAACTTTTGGAAAATCCATGATAAAGTCTTAAAGAAGTACAATAGAGGAACAACAAATTAACCCTCACAACACAAGCAATTAACCCCTTTGTGCCAAAAAAAAACTTTTTTTTTGTTGCAAATTTACAACTTATGCCAAATGACCAATCTGGTTTCAAACTGAAAATTTGAAATTCTAGATAAAAATATGCAAAAAATACATATATAAAACAAAAGTGCTCCTCAATGCCTTCTTGATGCCGCAAGAATCGAGAAAAACGGAGTCCAGAGCAAAAAGTTATAAGCTTGGAGGCTGAAAAACAAGTTCTGACTTCAAGTTGGATAAACAAATATCAAACAGCAAAAATTTGAAAAATAACCTACACCATTCAAAAGTGCTCAAAACCAACTTTCCAAGGATATTTTGTTTGTCAAAATCTGATTTCTGGATCAAAAGTTATGAATTTTTGAAAATAATGCTGAATTTAGCCTATAACAATGACCCTCCTAGCAAAATAAAAATTTCCCAAAATCAAATTAGTAAAAAATATACAAATTTTATATGAAAATAGGGATTTTTGGGCCATCTAAATGCAATCGCAACATCCATTTGGGCTATAAGTGCTCCAATAAAAAGCTATTCACCAGATCTAAGCTTCAAACCCTAGTTTGCAACTATATCATACAATGGCCAAATTGAGTGAAATAAAGCTAGATCTGAATTTCTTGGACATTTTAAACTTGACAGTGAGCTTAGATTTGAACCAATATGCTCCAAAATGAACCCGCAATACAAATCTACAAAGAAAAACCCCCAAATCTGGTATTTATATTAAGTTTTTTTGATTCTCTAAGTCATCATTTGATGCAAGAGAAGAGCATACTCAACTTTTCAAGATCCACCTTGATTTGCACCATAGCAAAAACTCAAGCCTAATTATCTCCCAAATCTGAGAAGGGTTTGCAGATCTGAAACTTTGATACCATGTTAGAGTCACTCAAGGACTCAAGCCTCTAGGATAACCTGCAAAACCAAAAATAACCTTCTACAAAGGAGAAAAGCAAGAACATAAATTTGCAATAATGGATGCAATATTAAAAGATTGAATATACAAATGTACATGAGAGGCCTTGCTTATAAAGGCAAGGTGAGAGATAGGATTAGACACGATTGTGACATGTGTCTTAATTATATGTTATGAGACAACAAACTTGACAAAAAAGTCAAAAAGATAAGATCCTATCTAGACAACTAAGACTTCTAGAAGATTATCTAGAACCTAAGTAAACTTAACATGTGAATAAGTCCCCCTTGCTAGGATTAGCTAGGTACAACACATTTATTCACACCAACACAACCATTTGAATATGAACCTTCCAAGGGTTCTATACCTTTTCTATCTAGCAAGTCTTCATTAAATACCTTGAATGACCTTTTTGTTTCAAATTTAGGATAAATTTTACTAAGCCAGATGTTTCTTGTATATCTAGAATGGCTTTTCTCTAGGGTGGAATTGAAGGCTTTTAGAGTAGAAGAAATCATAGTGGTTCTTGCGAAAATCAAATCTAATTTGGTGCCTAATTCCTCAACTATTTGGGGGTTCTTATATAATGGAGGTTCAACAATTTTTTTTAAGTGACTATTTATAAGAGGTTTAATTTTTCTCAAAGGCTTGGCTGCACCCCAATCCATGTCTTTGCAAACAAAACTCTGGATGTTGTTTGAGAAGAAAGCCCATTCCTTAGTTTTCTTATGGTTGATTCCTCTTGCATTAGTCATCTTGTATTAATTGTCAACATGTTTTAGAGATGTAGTAATAAGGAGGGTATAGCAATAGTGACCATTGAAAATGATAAAGAAACATAGCAAGGACTACAAACATCTTTGGCTATTTTGCTAGCATGACTTGAATAAATGAAATAGCAGCATGTTGACACAAAGTTCTATTTTTATTCTACCGGTTCCAATAATGATTGAGAGGTTGATTTTCATGTTTCTTTGCATCAATTATTTCTTCAAATCTTCTTGTTGCTGAAAAGATGGATTTATCTTTAAGCTAGCATACTGAGCTTCTTTTTGTTAGAGTAATCATGCATTAGCTAATAATTAATTAATCTTTAATTGATTATTAGTTTAATTCATTAGTCACTTCTCCAAACATGAATCAAAACAGCTAGTATCAATCAAGCAACACAGATGCACACATTCACACAATGAACACTAGATATACGTGGAAACCTAGAATGGGGAAAACCACTGTGAGAAGAGCTTCTTGGATCTACTGTCCAAATCCACCCTCACAGAAATAATGAATAACTTACAATCATGAAGTAGGAACCAACCTAGTGGAGACACCAATCCCATGCTGTATTTGTAGGCACCAACCTATTGGAGACACCAATCCCAATACAAAGATTTGAGCACCAACTCAATAAGTAAGACACCAGTCCTATCGGATTACATGGATAAGGTTTGCGGATCTTCAATGCTGATTGCACAGCTTACACTCGATCCAATCTTTCTTCAAACACTCTCCTACACAACTTATGGTCTTCTAATGATGGTGCACAATGATTGAGATGCAACTCCCATTACATCACCCAAAATTACACTTGCTTGCACTATCACATACACATCTAAACTATGATGATTAGTCATAATATACATCCCATTACATCAACATTTCATGTCGGCTAGGAATCCCTTAACATCATTTGCAATTATCTAGGTTGGCTAAGGTGGACCTAAATTCAAATTTGTATGAAACGTGTAGCGGGTCGGTCTTAAATCAAATTTGTTGCTGCCAATAAAACATGATGTTGTGCGCTTCCTTCAGGGATCTTAACCTGGTCCTATTTCACCTTCACATGCTATGTCCAGAGAGCACACACTACAAGCCACTGCCGCACCGATCCAGAACATCAACTTGGTTAATTAACCAACATAGTGACCCTTCTATCACGTCAAACTTTCTGCTTGATGAACATAAATTCCGAAAACTCTAGAATTAGAGAAATCATGTGTAGACATACTCTCCTTTCAAAACACAGGACATAACTTGCATCCATGGAGAAATGCAGATCAAAACATGTTACCAAAATAATCTCACTGTTTGGGTACCATTCCTCAAACATTCCGTATTACTTCCATCGACATGAATAGATGTAGTATGATACTACATACGTTCCTCAACTGATTCCAACACTATAGCTTGCCCCATATGCATCCATAACTCAAAGTGGCATGACACTATTATGCATTCTTCAATCTTCTGGATGCCATTGCATCAGTGACATAATTGACTAGAATAATTGATACTTTCTTGACATCAAGGACAATACTCCTTTGACATCAATGACAACATATGTTCAATAAGGATGAGGACACTTGTCATGATCTAATCTCTTTATCATTTAGGGTTTCTCTTATAAAGCACTCTCCCTAATTGTATTATCTCTCTTGAAGATTCTTGAAGCTTTTCATTTGTAAGTCTTTACAGTTGAGGATATAACAAATTATTATTTGCAACTCTCTTGCATGGAAGGTGTTTTTGTTTGCTGTTTGATCTTGTGTCTTGTGTTATTCATAATTCTAACATGGTATCAGAGCGTGGATTCACTGAACCCCTTCTCCATTTTTGAGTTTTTTTCTCAACTAGGGTTTTCAAAAGAAAATTTGGAATCTTTATTGTTTTTTTTTTCAATTTTTGGGCTTGAGCGATTTTTTGGTGCATTTTGGCAAAAGTACCTTGTTGAGGATCGAATAACTTAGACAAGTCTTAATATCTTTCCAGAGAGATTTAATCTACAAGAGCAGAACATTGTCCGATTTCTATATTCTACTTTGAAGATCAAGACTCTTATAAATATGTTTGAGAAAACATGTGACCTTTCGATTGACATCCCTCCGATTAAGCAAGGCCGACAATCAATCATACTCAAGACATATATATATATATATATATATATATATATATATATATATATATATATATCAGTTGATCTCTGACCGAAGCTATCAGATTTCAACACTCCCTCTTAGCTAGGGAAGAGAACTCCAATCAAGTATATATATATTGATATCACCTAACTTGTGATATCAGAAGATACGGTATGCTTCTGGAAGTGTCAAGTCACATGACATTCTTCATAACACATCTTCTTTAATCAATACTCCTCTAGGCTAAGGAGGATAACTTCCACCAAGTAAACGTGATATCACCTAACTCGTGATATCAGAAGATATGGTATACTTCTGAAAGTGTCAAGTCTCATGACATACTTCATCACACATCTTCACTATTCAACACTCCCTCTTATCTAGGGAAGATAAACTCTATTAGCACTCCCTCTTAGCTAGGGAGGATAAACAAGTATAAAGTGATATCACCTAACTCGTGATATCAGAAGATATGGTATGCTTCTGAAAGTGTCAAGTCACATGACAATCTTCATAACACATCTTCACTACTCAACACTCCCTCTACAACTGGAGAAGATAACTTCTATCAAGTAAAATTGATATCACCTAACTCGTGATATCAGAAGATATGGTATGCTTCTGAAAGTGTCAAGTCACATGACATTCTTCATAACATATCTTCATTATGGTATGTGCACTGACATCAAGTCACATGATGTCTACCATAATTCATGGCATATCCACGGATATATAAATATCCACCATGATTATCTCTTAAGGATCACAATGATCTTCAGATATCAAGTCTCATGATATCCATCAAGGTGTCCAAGAGATACTATCATGACATGTCCACAGATATCAAGTCACATGATATCTATCATGATAGTTCATCATTGTAGAGTCGTCACTTTACAATGTCAAATACAAGTGTTCATTATTGAAAGATCGTCACCTTTCAATAATGTACACAGGGTAGTAGGCCCATAAGGTCATGGAGTCACACACATGACAAAAGAGTTTACACATTAAACATCTTTATATATTAGTACAACTTATAAACAAATTTGAATTTCAAACATAATATCAAATTACATACCAAGTTTTCTGCCCGAAGAGTTCAACCTTAACTCTGGAGAGAAGTTTGTTGAGTATGTCCGCTGTTTAAACATTTGAACTAATATACTCCAACTGGATCACTTTCCTTTCCACCATATCTCTTACATAAAGATAGGGGATCTCAATGTGCTTAGATCAAGGAGTCCCACAAGAAATTTACGAAGCCAAAACTGCTTCTCTTGCCCCCATAGAGGTTGCATTGTAATCAGCCTCTGTCGAGCTTTGTGCTACAAAAAACTGTTTTCTGCAGATCCAAGAGATCATAGCCCAAACTGAATCAAGGTTTCCAGGTTGATCTAGTTTGTCTTTTCTGTAAAGAAGACTATATCCAATAGTGTCGTGAAGATATCTCAATTTGTGTTTTTATAGCCAAAAGATGAATTTCCTTTGGCTCACACCTGAACTGGCTTAGAGGATTCACTAGGACCTTCCATTTGTAGCAGGAGTGCTTTATTAACTGAGCTACGCCAACCCATCATTAGTCCGGGTGTGGCTTATATCCAACACCCCCCCTTAAGCCATACTGCGGGTGCATGGGGCTCTTTAGATCCTGGGACCTGTTGTCATGGAGTCTCTTAACATGAAGCCTCATCTCAGTCTCAGAGATGAACAAGGCTTTCACCTCATATTTCTCTATCTCAAAGCATTACAACAAGTGAAGATGAGACTCCCTCTGAAGCTCTAATTACTTATTCTTAGAAGGGATGACTTCAGCCATCCACACAGTCTAATGGTTGCAAGCAGAGTCTTCATTTTTCTTCTTCTTTTGTAAACAATCTCTTATGCTTTTGATCCGTCCTGAAAGCATCTAGAAGAGATTATAAATAGTTCATAACTATCCAAAAATCATACATGTTATATCATGAATGAAATTTTCAAAGGATCTTATGCTAGTGAACACAACACAATTCAAGAGAATTCACAAGATCAAAATAAATGATATAACTCAGCGACCAAAGAATACTTATCTCTTTAAATATTTTGATCCGTCCTTAATGAAGTCATGAATTTGGACGATCAATCACAATATCTGCTCTCTCCGCCCTTTATAGTGGCGTCGATTGCATCGAGTTTGCCCTTCGCATGAGCTGAAAATCGAAGACTCCTGTGACAGTGCTCATTTTTTTTTATTATTATTATTTTCCGGGGGCAAATCTCTTTGCTGGCAGCTGCGTAGCCTTCGGCTCTCGCCACCCGCAATCACTGGTGACACCTTCGGCTCTTGCCACCCGCAACCGCAATCACTATACTCAATATGATTCACTGCTCTTGTGCGCGTCTGACAGGAAATTTGCACTCCTTCGTCCCACCTGAGCAGTTGAATTACACATAGCTCCTCCACTTTATGTTGGCGTCTCAAACAAATGTTGGGATTTTTTAAATAATCAATTCTTGTTAATCATTCAAATATAAAAGTCACGGCAGAGATACTAGCGGCAGACACCCAATGCAAACTCCTTGAATTGACTTATCTGGCCCGAGCTTCCATCTTAGTGTGCGATTTGGTCCGACACCATGAATATTTTACTTGGTGCTTAATCTTTATGAAATTGGCTACATCTCACATATGGTTGCTAGCGATTTCAATATGCCTGCGGCTCAATTCATGTCTGAGCGGTGTCGATAAAGAAGATAAATAATTCGCATATTATCCAAGCACCTCCCTATGTCCACCTGAGATTCCTCCTGGTCGGGTAGGGATTCTCGCCAAAATACTTTCGTGCTTGCTTGAACCGGCGTAAGCTTCAAAATCCTTCGATGATTCTCAAGGTGATTCTAATGATGCCCACGTCCTTGCCCAGAAGTGGTGAAGAAGACTTCTGACTTGATTTCCACATGAATGACAACTCGTTGGTATTCTTCGAGAAGGGCTGCAATTGCAAATTTTGGATGAAAATGAAAGGCGTCGTGGTCAACACGAAACCCGCGCCTGTGGTTGCCCAGTTCTCTTCGCGGGGCCCGAATTATTTGTTACCGCAAGTTCTGAAGCCGGACATAGTCGCTTCGGGCGTGAACATCCTCGCGGCTTGGATAGGCGTGACATCGCCTACCACCATTGACGTGGACAAGCGCAGAGTGAAGTTCAACATTATATCGGGCACGTCCATGTCGTGCCCGCATGTGAATGGTATTGCGATGCTGATAAAGGGCGCTCACCCAGACTGGAGCCCGGCGGCCATCAGATCAGTCCGCATCACCACGGCTTACACTCTGGACAACACGGGCAAACCTCTCAAAGATGCTACCATTCTTTCATAGATCTGAACAAATCCTTAACCCGCTCTGATACCATGTTGAGGATCGAATAACTTAGACAAGTCTTAATATCTTTCCGGAGAGATTTAATCTACAAGAGCAAAACATTGTCCGATTTCTATATTCTACTTTGAAGATCAAGACTCTTATAAATATGTTTGAGAAAAGACGTGACCTTTCGATTGACATCCCTCCGATTAAGCAAGGCCGACAATCAATCATACTCAAGACATATATATATATATATATATATCAGTTGATCTCTGACTGAAGCTATCAGATTTCAACAACCATTGCGCTCAGGAGGCCGAACAGACAAATCTTGATATAAAATTTACCTACTTTTGGTGACGGGAGCCTAGGAGGCAAATTTTTTTTTGTCAAGGCTTGTACAACCTTGTACGGGTTTTTCAAAAATAAAAAATAAAAAAATATAGCGGCGAATGCTATACATAGTGCTTGCTAGGTGCTAGTTGCGGCCCAGCCAGCGGCTGCAATGTCGCTAAGCCGCCAACGACAGTAGGGTCCCCCATCCACCGCTCAACCAACGATGGGGGTGGCCCCCAATATTTTTTTAATTTTATTTAAAAAAGAAAAATCAGTCCACCCATGGTCACATGGGTGACTGATGCCTAGTCCTTGGGGGGCTAAACAAATTTGTTTCTTTTGCAAATTAAGTAGAATTGGGACAATCGCAATAAATTTTCGCTCGGGTGTCGAAATTGGGCAAACGAGATATTGTCGGAAAGTTAGTATCGAGCACTATCCAATGGTGCTGTTTTTTTTCTCAAATTTTGTTGTTGGTATATTTTATCACTTGTCAAAGTCAAATGTGCTATTTTCACTCCTGAGCTCAAACTTTTGGCCAATTTCTCCATTTTTTCGTGATTCTAACGGCGTTGGAAAGGTTTTTCAAAGCTCTTCACAACCACCCACGCATTTTTTAAAGAATTTTCTCCAAGTACATTTTATTCAATTTTTGTGTTTTCACATTCTAGTGAATTACTTGGACGTTTTAGCTCCTGGAAACTTTCCGTTTGTGTGGGATGGCTTGTTTTAGGTTGTTTTACATGTATTTTCAGCTTTTTGTCCTATTTGGGCATTTTGAGCATCTTTTGTATGCAATTTCTCTTTTGTAGATGCATTGAGATAAAGTGCCATTCTGGTGTATCTTTTTTGGGGATTTCGCACATATTGCTGTGCCTTTAGTACTCACACTACGATATAAAGTGCCATAGGTGGGTTGCGAGTGCCTTTGTTTTTCCATCACACCTTTGTCATGTGAGTGTTCCTTCCACGACAACATCGAATCCCAATGATTCTTGCCTCATGCATTTGTGCCTTAGTTTGCACACCCTTTTTATTTGTAGGTATTTTCATGTGCGCGATGTTCTATGTTCCCCTACACTTCTTGGTGACATAGTTTCAGTGGACTTGTCTTGGCTCTCCCTTTCTGCATTATGGGGGTTTTTCTACTATTGGTGCTAATGCTTCCTTGGTTCATTTTTGGAGTGATCTATGTATCTAGATCTTGTTCCTATGTATTAGGTGCATGCAGTGGTTGGTTACCCATTCATTTTGGTGAGATGGAGCATTTACCATATGGACACTCTTGGATTTCTATTTCTGGAGGCGACCTATTTTCACTTGATCAACGTTCTTCAGATTATTGGTACTTGTGCCATTTGTATCTTCAACTTCTAGATGTTTGCCTTTGTTTGCCATTAGATTCGAGCAGTGTTGTTGGGGGCACTCTTGCAAATTATGGTCTTGATCTTGATCATCATCTGTTTTAGAGGAGGTTCTTCATTTCGGCACTATAGTAGTCATCATTTGACAGTTGTCTACAACTTCTTCGTGCTTCAATGATGTTCTTCGTGTTCCTATTCTTTTTAGGACATTGTTTTGGAGGTTTTTCAGTTCTTCATTTGGCTTTCTCTCTTATTGAGAGGAGTTTTTCCCAAAAGGTTTTCTCCTTTTCTCCAGTTGTGAGAGATGAGATTGTTTGTACATGGGTACCTCATCAGGCCTTGTTTGTGTGATGTCCTATTTTATTCATGCTCCTGCTGAGTAATATACCATACAACAGTGCTCAAATCTTCTTTTCTGGCCGACCATTATTCTGACGCCACTTTGAAACAATTTTTTTTTTTAATTTATTAGTCATGGCCGACCATACATAGTCTAAATCACATATATAAAGGAAGGATTAGAAGCAATGACACATGAAGAATAAAACATAGTTAATATTAATGAAGGCAGCGAATTTATGAGCACTGATAGATGAAGTAGAAGGTAGCGATTCCATAAAAGGTAGTGTTTAGAAACGACGACTAAAATAAGAGATTAAAGGTTGCAATAAGGACACCAAAGGGCAGCGCTTAGATTAGTTAAATTAAAAGCAGCGATTATGAAGATTGAAAGGATGTGTCCTTTACCAAGGAAAGGATGCTAGTGGAAAGAGGTGACTCTTCTCCCACCAATGAAGATATTAGAGGGAAGAGCAAATCAATTTGAGAGGCATCAATGAAGTGAATGTGATCTGAAAAAAGAAAATAAGAAAGTGGAATATGAGATATCTATTAAAATAATATTGTTTACAACAAGAATATTAATGGGAAATAAGTTGTAGAATATAAATAAAGGAATAACTATATATATATATATACCAATCAATATATGTATGAATACCAATCAATATCAATAAAGGAATAACTATATAGAATATATATGTATATAATTGCCAATCAATCAATCGAATGGGTCAGATCTGAACTAGCATTTTAAGAAATCAGTAAATTGATTAAGAAAGCATTTGGTATGCATTCGGTTGTATATGCATTTAATGTATAATATTTGATAGGCATATATATATATATATATAACTAATTTCATAATGACTAATATGCAATAAGGAGAGATATGTTATGTCTAAATTAGTAAATAAGGGAAAGAGTGAATTTATTTTATATTACTATAATCTACATCTTTTTCTTTAAGCAATCATGTGTAGGGTTGGCAAGGAAACATGTTAGGGAAGGGCGGTATAGGTTCTCACAATGTAAGTACACCACCCTAAGTTGGATGGAATTGTCTTTGTTGGATGTTCTTGCCACTTGGGGCCAGGGGCTATGAGCACGCCCTTGGGCTTAAATGTGATGAATAGTTTTTCTGGTGCCCTATCATGCGTTTCTCTCCAATCCCTACCATGATTGGTTATTGGAAAAGAGCCTATACATTGGATTCAAGTTTAAGTTGTTATTCATTATTTCATAAATGTTAACAGTTCATTTATTCTTAAGTTCAATATCTATTATATATTTTACTATGGAATATTATTTGTAAAACAATTTTATGTTGTGTAATTGTCACTTAAGGCAAATTCAGGCATACTTCAAGTAGGGGACATTACAGTTTGTTGGGACCCATCATGCATTCTTTGCTTTTTATGCATTCACTTTTTAGGGCTTTTAGCTAGTCCCTAAGTTCATCTTAAGGGGGAGTGTTAGAGTAATCATACATTAACTAGTAATTAATTAATCTTTAATTGATTATTAGTGTAATTCATTTCATGCACTTAAGCTAAACTGAGGAGTTTTTTTTTGTTAATTAGAGTGGACTTTTATTATATCATTCTCTCTCATCACATAGGATGACGACACTTGTCATGATCTAATCCCTTTATCATTTAGGGTTGCTCTTATAAAGCACTCTCCCTCATTCTATTATCTCTTTCGAAGACTCTTGAAGCTTTCATTCTGTAAGTTTTTCTAGTTGAGGATATAACAGATAATTGTTTGCAGCTTTCTTGCGTGGAAAGTGTTTTTGTTTGCTGTTTGATCTTGTGTCTTGTGTTATTCACAATTCTAACATTTTTTGTTAATCAAGAAAGGTTGTATTGTGGTATGAAGAACATGCATTGCTAACGGACATCATGTATATTGTAATTTTAAATTGCTCTACAAAAAATGACCATTAACATGGCATATTGAGGCAATGCATTTTTGTGAGGAGATTTTTGTTTACCACATCTCATATTGGATCATGGTTGTGGTCCAACTAAAATGCTACCGACATAGAACCTCCATAGGTTTCTTGAGCTTTATTATTCATTGTGAATGAGATGTACTCATTGACTATGACATGCCATAGAAGATAGACAAATCTGTTCTTCAAGAATATGGATGTTATCCATAACTCCAAGTTTAATAGCCACTAAAGCATTCAAATCTGTTTGGGTTGTTCCATGTACTCATATCATAATTTTAATTTTGTTTTTTTGGTATCTTGCAATCACTTCATACTTGTTTTGCTATCAAGCTTCATTGTTAATTTAAATATTTCCAATTTTGTCAATATTTTGGCATTCAAAGTGGAAATGGTTTGACCAAAAGAGAAAATTACATATGTGTCATTATTTGGTGGGTAATCAGACATAGCCGCATGAGCTAGTATTTTTTATTAAATATGGCTGGTGGAGTTAATGACCGAACCCCACAGCTCCCAAAAATCAGCTACAAGCAATTATCCTATCAGAAAGAGAGATCAAAGAAAGATGATTTTGCTCAACAACTTGAGAAATTGTATAGATGCAATAACCTGAATGAATGATTACAATGAAAGGTGAATGTTTATAAAAGCAAAAAGGCCCCTAGATGAGGATTTGATTAGATTGTGACAAATATTTTTATCTTATGCAATGAGACAACATGATCTAAATTTAGCTCAATCTAATAATGAAAAAACAATTCCTAAGTTTAGCTCAAGCAATTAAAGTAAAAAGGGGCTTAATAATTAATTAATGATTAATTAATATTGGGTGATTATCTATTTACTCCAACACCCCCCTTAAGATCAACTTAGGGAGAAGCTAAAAAGGTGATGAAGAATACAATGATGGATGCAAAATTGGTCTCGAAAACAAGGCTTGATGAGGTACCCATGAACAAGCAACTGAAATCTCTCATAACTGGAGAAAAAGAGTAAACCTCACGGGAAAAAACTCTCTCCAAAAGAAAGAAAGAAGAAATGAAAGTGTACATGTGACAAAATGTAGGACTCAAGTGCTGCTTGGGTCACATAAGTACAATTAAGATCCCCCCATAGGAGAGAAAAGAAGAGACAATGAATCCCCCCATAAGGAAGTAGCTTCTTTGCCAAAAGTGAATGCTCGAAGAAGAATGCTCGAAGATGAATGTTGAAGATGATCCAAAATTGGCAAACATTATTCCTCCCCTTAGGAAGAAACACATCCAATGGCGAATGTAGAAGAAATTATCTCAGGAGAAGAGGTCTCATGATGGTTGTTGTGGAAAAATGCTCAAGGGTCCACATGTCCGAATCAAAAGAAGCCAAAACAGATGAAGCAAATCCAAACGAATGTGAAGATATTTGTAGAACAACTTCCAAAGGCAATGGTGAAGTGATGACAGGTGGGTTGTAGCTATCATCAAAGAGGAAGTGAATATCCTCAAGTATGTCCCCAATATCTGCAATGTGTGACTCAACAAATAACACTGCAATGTCTAGAAAGAAGTCATCGTGAAACTGAAAGATTAGAAACATCTTGTTGAAGTGAGCTGGTCTTTGAAGATGCATGAGGTGGAAGCTCAACACAAGTATCATGAACCAAGGTGGATGATGGAAGTACACATAGGTTCAAGTGACAAACTTCTCCTTGGATATTTGATCCATTCTAGATGCATGAGAGTGTAGACCAGTCAATGGTAGTGCAAGCTCATCTGGAGCAAAATGAGAGAAGGAATACAATTGAGAGGCATGATCAATTGTCCCAACTGCAATAATCTATCTATTGTGCAAGTCTTTGATAAGCATTGAATTAGGTGTGAACTCTACTGTCTTACCTACTTAAGCGTGTGCAATCTGATAGATGGAAAGGAGATTGGAGGATAGTGAAGGAACACAAAGTACATCATGAAATGTGCCATCATCAATATCTATAGATCTTCTCCCACTAACACTCATGTAAATGTTGTTCCCCATCAGTATGTGTGGTGATGTGCAAGGTTCATATGAAGAGAACATACTTGGAGATGAAGCCAGGTGACGTGAGGCTCTTGAATCAAGAAGCCATCGATTGGACTGAGGATTGGTGGATGGAAAGAGTGCATGGCCTTTCATCTTGTCTACTCCACGTGCTATGGTGGCTAACCTTGGTTGTGAAGTTTTTGAAGTGGAAGAAGAGGATGAGGGCAATTGAATATGATTCTTTTATAGTAGGTGTTTCAGCTCATCAATCTACTTTGCGTAACATTGATGCTCATCATGTCTCGACTTCTTACAATATGCACATTTTGGTCGATCCTTCTTAGATGAGCCCCCCTTAGAAGAGAAAGAAGAGTCAGAGGTATCTTGTGAATGTGATTCCTTGTCTTGCTCATTGTTCTTGGAATCCTTGTGTTTCTATTTCTAATTATTAGGTGTTTACCTATTTATTCCAACAATGGTAACATTGTTTTGTAATAAGACCCTATTTGTTGATACCATACACACAATCTAAGTTACCAATTTTCTTAACAAATCTTTAGATCTAGGTCTAGTTTGTTCTTGATCTAGGCTCGTGGTCTAGTCCAATTTGGTTGTGGGCAAGGCATGGACTTTTGGCCTCAAATTTGGCTAGGTATGTCCATGGATGTACTTGGGCAATTTCGAGCTCCAAATCTTGTGCCCAAAGAAAATGCTTTGTGAATTGTGACCTTTTTACATTTTTCTTTTTCTTTTTTCTTTGCTTTTGTAATTTGTTTTTTGTCTAGACATTTCACATAAAGAATAAATAAAACATGTTAAACGTGAGGAACTTGTACAAACAACATTGTTACAATAAGGAATCCAAGAAGAATGTGGTAGTAAGGTCATCATTCCCCAAGGCTTGTCGTTCTTCTACTTTTGTTGCCGCCAAAATGAAGTAATTTGTATTTGCATCATATTTAGTGCCTAGCTATAGACAGAATGCATGACTTTCTGAGCATACATATGATTAGTTATAGATAACCATGGATACGATATATATTTAGGATGGAATGTAATTGCAACTTGTAGCTAGCTTTAAAGCAATATCATTTTATTCATGGATTATGTATGGATCTATATATAGTTTAGGCAATGCATTTAAGTGCCTATATATACCCCTGTAGTTGTACAACAAGAGACATAAATGTAGACACAAAGGGAGTGCATTAGTAGTTGCAGAGTGTGTGCATAGATATTCTTATCAGTAGAAAGATGTTCATACTTAGTAATTTTAAGCATGGTTTAGAATACGAGTTTACTTCTACATTGTATTGTGTAGCTCAAACAAACGGTTGAGGACTCAGTGTGCTTCGGGTGAGACATAGAGATATGCTAGTATGTAGGTAGTCCAAGTGTTTAGCCATTGGTCTTTTAGCAAACCATTAAATATGACTAACATTTTTGTTCCACAAGTGGTATCCTCTTAGTATTTGCATGCTACCATATAAGTGCAAAGCAATAGAGTACAAGTTGACATTTATAGAAAAAGCTATAAGTATTCAAGATTTTCCAAGAATTGTTGCCAGCAACCAAAGAAAGAACTGCACATAAAAAAATATGGTGTCAAATAAAGACACTTGAACATCAACCATGAAATAGTTACCTCTCATGTGAGAGAATGTGCAGTGAAAGGAGTGACAAGTTCTTATCTCATAAGTAATGAGAGAGTAGACATGGAAGCTAGTAGTTTGAGTGTGGAACGTTTGGAGCGAAAAAGGAAGAAGAATGAAAGAAGAGAACTTGCCCTTGTGGGTAAGAGCAATCCCATAGGGCACAATGTGCACACAAAAGGCAGCATAGAGATAATAGCATGGAATGGGAGATAACATGCTAGTGTAGAGTTTCAATTTTGAGATTTGTAGAATTGCATGCAAGGAGGAGACGATGCAGTAGGGAAATAAGGCAAAGTAACACTTGTGCCCCTAATGGTTGGATACTAAGTTTTTAGTAGTCTTAGATTGGGATGAACCAACCATGGACCCACCACTACCATTTGATGTAGATTTATTATCTAAAACACATTTTAGCAACAATCAAGAAGTGTGGAATTTGCAAGAAACTGATTGAGACAAGAAACATAAGGGATATAGGTACACGTTGATTTCTTATAGGCACGTGTTATGAACCCAAAACATGATAAGGTAAAATTTGAGTTAAGATAGTTTGAACTTTTTTCTATTGTGCATCTTGGTCAACTCATCATACAATTGCACTATCACATATAGATGTGAGGTATTGTGTGGCATATACAGTTGTAGTAGAGCCCATTCCTACTATAGTGAAGACCTTTATTGGGGAGGAAGATGCCCCTTGTCACTAGAAGGCCTATGAGATAGCATGGTGTGCAAATAGTGTTATCAATGCCATGCCTAAAATCAGCCTATTTTCCCTCATCTTTGGAGGGCATGCGCAAGATTGGTATGGAAATATAATCTAGATGACATCAAGAATAAGTTGGATGAGGTCAAGAAGATTTTTTTGGCAGAATTTGAATATCTAAAGCTTGAGCACATGAATATAGCTGTATTGAAGGAACTAAAGGAGCAACTTGGAGAATTAGTTAAGAAGTATAACAAGAGATTTAAAGAATTGGTGGCCAAATACCCTAGATATCAATATCATGTTTTAAATTGAATGGTTTGTTGGAGGGTTAGCTACACATATACAAAGAATTGGTTTTAATGAAATTTTGCAACACAAAAGGAAGCTTTGGAAGTCGCTTAATTCTTAGAAGTTGTTGATGAACCATGGGGTTTTGATGTAACAACTCAACTAGAGGAGATGAGTTAGATAGTCCCACACGTGAAAAAATTAGTAGGTGCACAAGAAGGAAGCAAGGACTATGGTGTATGGAGTATCATTGAAAAGGGCATACAATGGCTATCTAGTGGGGAGAGCTTTGGAAATTAGTGCTTATCAACACCTTTCGTGCATTCTAGAATGTGCAATTTGTCATGAGCATCATGACACATTGTCTTGCACCTCGCTACATAAACTATAAAGTGTTACCATTGAACTACTGAGACATGAAGTGTGTGAGAATTCAACTCATGACATCAATTCTTGCTAGGTTGTTCAAGATTTGTGTGAAGCTAGAGGAAAGGAGGTTGTCAATGATAGTGTACAACCCACACCTATCTAACAATAGCATGTGCCTCAACAATAGTATGCTCAACTACAATATGCACTACATAATCAATACACACCTCAACAATAGTAGTCACCTTAGCCATAGATTGTACCTCAACATTAGAATGCACCAAGATGGAAAGGATGGAATGGAGGCCATTTAGGTCATGGAGGAGATAGAGGTAGCATATATGGTCACGGATTCACATGCTTTAAGTAGAATGGTCATACAACATGCAAGTGTCCAAAATTTCCCACTTGTGGATATTGTGGCATAGCTCGTACAAAAAACAGATCATCGAGTTATTCAATCATTTGAATCACGCAAGAATGCCACATAAATGATTTGGATAGGGAGGAACAAAGGGAAACATGCTACACAATCAAATAAATTGGTTTGCACTATGTCATAGGGCAATAGTTGAGCATATGATGCAAATCAATCACTCCCAAGACAAGGGTGCACATGAAAGAAATGCCACTAGGATGAAAGGGATTTCTAGCCAAAGAATTCTGATCATGAGGTCATCCCATAGAGTGACTGCAAACATCACAATATTTTGCACATCAGATAATAGAGGAACATGTGCTTGAAAGAGGAGACATGGATGTCAAGATTGCCATTTTGTATTTCCCACAATAGGTTGGACTATTGCCCCAATTGAAAGAAACTTGTTCCCAATAGTTTAGACAACTTATCAACATCCAAGAAGACATGGGAATGACATCCACTCATTACGATTACCCCCTCAAGAGGTAGGTCAATTAGGATGTGTAGTGAAGTGAGTGTCCTTCTCATTCTAATCCCTATGTCCACAAGAGAACAAGACCTTCTAGATGAGTGCACAAAACTAGTCTTAAGACAACAATGTGCTCGAAAGAGGAGACATGGATGTCAAGATTGCCATTTTGCATTTCCTACAAGAGGTTGGACTATTGCCCCAATTGAAAGAAACTTGTTCCCAATAGTCTAGACAACTTATCAGCATCCAAGAAGACATGGGAATGACATCCACTCATTATGATTACCCCCTCAAGAGGTAGGTCAATTAGGATGTGTAGTGAAGTGAGTGTCCTTCTCATTCTAATCCTTATGTCCACAAGAGAACAAGATCATGACCTATTCAAAAAAATTCTAGATGAGTGCACAAAGCTAGTCTTAAGACAACAACTAAGCATACACTTACATAGTTAAAGTTATAGGCTTGTAGCTAAATGGGTCCTTATTAATAAGCCTACTAGCAAGCATAGATGTTTCTAGATTTGCAAATATCACAATTTTGCAAGGGAGTAACCTAGTTGTTATGTCAAACATCTAAACACAAAATAGATAAGCCTAACAACATAGAAATGATTGGTTATTTGATCATTAGCCGCTAGTGCTTCGTGCTTGGTATGGTGGTTACTGTATTTTTATCTAGTTCTAAGAGCCGAGGAAGCTCATGCTAGTGGCACACCTTCACCTCATTTGTATAGTGCCTCTAACCATGAGGAGTTGTGATAGATAAGTATCGGCAAGACATGTGGAACACAAGCTTAACTTGATGAATCTTAGATTCATGCATCTTTTCTATGGTAGAGAATTGCAATGGGAAAGCATTTTTTAGAATAAAGTTTTAAACCCATATGCATTTGGCTAAGTCACACACAATATGTGACCTCAATGTGTCTAGGATAGACTGGGGACAAACACAAGACTATGCTAGATAAACAAACTTTTTATGTTTCCCTCCTATAAAATTTACATGGCATGCACATTGACTTTGCTTGGATGTTAGTAATTCTTATCTTAACAAACGTCATATGCAATTTTCCTACTTATTAACTATGTGTGATACTTCATAGTGTCACACAATTTGTTGAGTAGTCTACGTGTCAATTTGCCATACTCCATCTTTGAAGACATTGTTATGCATCATTGAAAGGTTAAAATGGTCAAAATGGCATTAGAAGATACTTTGGACTATCATGGAAGTGGTAGTTTATGTACAAAACCATTTGGAATAGGTGGCCATGCTTGCTCTATGAAGTTTGGTAGGGACAATATGAGGTAGGTGGCTTGCGTGTGCTAAACTTGGCTGACCATTTACTAAGGTCTTTTCCTTTTTTGATAATAAGGTTGATTTGGCCAACAAATTGTATTAGGCTTCCATTTTTATGTAATTTCCATTTATGATTTGTTGGATGTATTCTATTGTAATCTTTATACAAGAATTCGTGGCATACTCTATGTGCATGAACGCATAAGTTATAGTAATCTATTTGCAGAATTTTTTTTGCATAGGAGTTGTTGCTAGTTGTCGCGTCACTTAAACAAAAAAGAGGCATTTTGGTTATGCTACAATGGCCTATGGGTTTGTACAAAATTGTTGGTGTGTGCACAATGGTCCTACTAGTGCTCACACTATAGGTTGATATAGATGAGGATGTAGTGTTATAACAGATGAGTTTATCTATTTTGTGTAGTTGATTGGGAGCAATTGGGAGAGGTGTACACTACACCATTGCAAGTTCAATTGGAGAAGTTGCAGATCATTTGTCTATGGTGAAACACCACACTTTATGATCTGCTATTGTAGATATGCAGATATATATTGCACATCATAGTGTAAACATTATACATGCATTAGCAATTGAGATTAGGGCATAAGGGATTGTGTGCAATCCATTTTGTGGGAAGGAAAGGTATGCAGAAAATGGAGAGGAAAGGAAACCTAAGGCTCACAAGAATGTGTTCAAGTTCCAAAGGAATAGAGAAATGAAAGTGGTAGGGAAAGGGTCATGTTTGAAGCAATATCAACACGTGGGGATGCTCACGACTTGAAGAATCAATATAATTTCAAAATAAAATGATGACTCAGTGATGACAAGATGCACGTGAGTATAACCAGCAGAGAAGGGACAAAAAAGTGACATGAGCATTTTGGGAACCAAAAAAACATTTGGATGGGACGTTTGCTATTGAGAGATATAGTTGAGGTAATGTCAAGATTTTGTCATCAATGTTAGGGATGTGCATTTAATATTGCAAGTTGCTGGAAAAATCTATAACTACAATTTTCATTACTAAATTCAGCAAATACTCAAGCTTAATGCAGAAGAGAATCCATGCATTAAAATTTCCAAAGTGCATTATTAAGTAGATAAATAGTAAAGAATCATTAAGTAGTTGTAGAGAATGATAATAGCACCTTGATGATAGAATGCTCATGCATTGGGTCCAAGCCCTTGGTAGGTTCAAGTAGTAGCTGTAGATCCATTCAAATGGCACAGGAGAATATTACTTGGACGGATAATCCAAGAGTAGTGGCTGCAACTATAGATTTGAAAATCATGCAATCATGCAAGTGTTGAAGTCAAACCAATGCAAATGAAAGGACTTAGGGCACTTGGTTATGTTCAAAATTGGAGAAAAAAACCATTTCTCTAGGCATGTTGACCAATTCACCATAGAAGGGTTCATCTATGAGGTTGAGAAGCAAAATGACACCAAAACATGTGAGTGGAACTGAAACATAGGAAAATAGGGGCTTATGGGGTGATTGAATATGTGATGCACCTATCTTCCCTATTACATTAGGAAATGAGATCCCCAAAGGTAGGATTGACTTTCAACCCTAGGTGAGTTAATCCTATTGGAGATCTTGCAAATTTCCTTATGACAAAACGGGGTAAAATCTTTCTGAACAACACTTTGGGGAGAAAAACTAAAACTAGTAAATGAAATCAACTATGTAGTGTGAAACTTGAGTCATCAATTTAAAGCATAAAACAATCAGAATCAACAGACTTCCGACATATCTGAGAAGGGTAAGTTGAGGTGTACCAGTCACCAAAAGTTGTTGCTGAGTGTCCTCCTAGAATAGAAGGGTAAGTTGAGGTGTACCAGTCACCAAAAGTTGTTGCTGAGTGTCCTCCTAGAACATATTCGCCCTAGGGCAAATGGGTCTTGCTATAGGAGTTCAAAATTTGATTTCACAGTCCTTTTCTCCTGGATCTGCACTCTTGATTTCTTCTGATCTCACTGTCGGAAAGTCGGAATTAAATTTTGCAAGTAAGATTCCGTGTCTTGACAACTTCGATGACAACTTTGACAACTTTGCAAAATTGCACTTTTGATCAATCTTCAATCCTTCTTCACCTACAAATTTGCACATACAAAGAGAGGGAAAAATTGTTTGTTTTTGGTGAATGGGGGTTTGCCTTGGTCAAAACCCATTTTGGTAATTTAACTTGAAATGAAATGAAACATGAATGGAAGGAATGATGAATGAACAATACTATGTTGCAACTCACCAAACCCTTGAATGAAAATCCTTAAAGGACCAAAGTCTAACACATCTCTCCAAGGTCTTGATCTTGCATGAAATGGCTTGATTGGATGTTGATCTTGATGCTTGAATGCTTGAAACCTACATCACAATGTTAGCTCCAAAAATATGCATAGATGCAAATAACTTTGACATGATGCTTGAGATATGGAATGCTGATGTAGAAGACTGATAAATCTGCTCTTGAACACTTTTGACAATAATCTTTTCTCTTTTGAAGTCTCATAAAAATTCTTCTAGCTTCTAGCATTTGAAATGATAAAAAGACCTTGTATTTATAGGTAATTTTCTAATTTCCCAGCAATTTAACATCAAAGGCTGTCAATTGCAATTTGAATTTGAATCATAAAAATGCCACCAAAAACATATTAAAAATTGAGATCCTCAACTTAAGGAGGACCCATTTCACCCTTGGGCGAATGGGTCCTAGGACACTCAATTTCCAAGGCGATTTAATTAATGTTTGTAATTGATTAATACAGGTTCCCTTTTTGGAAAATGATATTAATTAGGCTTTTAAATGCATAATTGTGCCAATTAGAGGCTTAATTAAGCCCAATTAAATTAAGGGACCCAAACATAGAGTGAAAATGTAAACGTGTACTTTTTTCTACAGTACAGGAACATGTAGGGAGAATCCTTGGTGAAAACCATAGTTTTTTCGATTAAGGAAGTTGCTTTTCTTTGTCAACATATAAGCATTGGTATAGGTTTTGGTCAATTGGTTCCACTATAGAATTTTGTGTTTACAAGAAGATACACAAATAGTTGTGATTTTGAGCTAATAGCTTTGAATAAAAATGAGATGCAAGACCATAGGTTGGAGCCCTATGAGGACTTGAAGCAAGCCATGAAAATCTAGCCAAAGGGAAGAAAAGAGGTCCACTAGTTGGTAGAGAGCCATAGGGGTTCAAGAAGGTTAGTGGTCAATGCTATGCCAAACCCTAAGGTAAGAGCCATATGTGCATGGATAGAAGTGAAATAATTGCACAACAAACGAGGGGACTAGATTCCTAAAGGTCCAATATATGCAGGCTACCAAATTGCGATCCACCATGCCAAGTATGATTAGCACACATACCTAGCAAATGAAATAATGGAGAATCCTACACTCTCCTCACTTGAAGGTGCATATTTTTATTTTGTGCCCTTGCTCATTCTTCATGTCTTACATTACTATGACCTAGTTATGGGAGAGAGCATGTGGAGGCCTAATTTGATCCCCACTAGGCAAGGTGCGCAATGCTTACTTAACTAGACACTTTTGAAGTTGTTGCACACACAAAAGTATTGCAATATTGGGCTAAGGCCCTGAAATAACAATGTTTGGACTATTGGAGATAGCAGTTGGATTTGTTACGAAAATACCCCATCACTAAATTCAAGTTCTTCTAACATGTCACCCATGTCCACTTTGTGGAGATTTAGTCCAAACATGAGGCAAATACTTTGCCTTACATTGTCACAACATAAGTCATAGAGGTTGAACAAAAATATTTGTTATCAAGAGTGTATATTCTTGTTATAAGTGCACTAATGGTGATGTTTCTAATGTGTGAAACAATTGACCATCTTAGATGACAAAGAGGAGGATGACTATGGACTACTAGCAAAGTCCATAGCAAAAAAGGAAGTGAAATATAATTGTTTCCCCTCTTAAGTAGGAGAATTGACTAGAGTTAAGGGTATTGAAATCACAGATTGAAGAGGAGCAACGAAGGGCCCCATTATACCAAATTCCCTCGCTTGTTTCAAGACATATTTTGACACAAGCACACACCCATAAGCCTCCACTTGCATAACCTCCATTGCAGATGGTCCTAACATTAGTAGCAACTCAACCTCCACAATGACACCATCACTAACTCCTCCAAAGATGCCAAAGGCACAAGAGTAGAATCAAGTACCAACCCATAAACCAACTTGAACACGATTGCCACCTGATGTACTTATTAGGGATATTGAGGTACAAGAGCCTTCACATGGAGAAGGCACCCAAGTAGAGATTGAAAAGAGCCAACTTGACATGACTTAGATCTCAAATGTTGATACCCACAAGGAATTCCTAGCTAAAAGATTGAACATTTGTGATACCCTTAATATGGTGGTGCAAAGTCTAGGAATATCAATTGAAACAACGATTGATGGGTCTTGTAGTTAATAGTGCTCAAGGAGCTTTCTGATGAAGATTTAATGTGCATGCAATTGTATGGTTTGTTGGGCTTGATGAAGAAAAATCATAGGTTGTGTGCACAAATTGATGGTGGTGCTGCATAGTTTAAGTAGAAAGTAGAAGAGGTAGGCCATCTGAAGGAAGAGCTGGCCAAAGTGCACATAGATTGACAAGCAACAATATATTAGGTAGTGAAATATCCCAACTAGGATATATGCAATTTTTTTGATTTTTGCAACACAGATTTGTGTCCTAATTTTCTGATTTCAATTTTCTGCTTAAAACCCTAACATGCTGATGTAAAATTTCTGATTCCAAACATGCATTAACAGCAACATATATTCTTCCCAATGGCATCAAATAACATAGCGGATTTGTCTAACCATAAACATGAATGTAACCAGCAAGATTAAACACCAAAAATGCCCATCCAAACATGCCAAAATTCTGATTAACAATTGTTCAGTTCTGCTGCTACAAATTCAGACCTAATATGAATGCAAATCTACCAAAAAAATGGGCTCCAAACGTGCCCACCAATGTACAACAGTTTGCTGATATGAAGAAACCCCAAACATGTAATGAAATGATGATCTATACTAACCTAGTTGGGAGAACTGCTCCAACTCACACAAATGCAAGATAAAATGCAAATATATGATAGAAAATGTCTCCAAAACCCTACCACAAGGGTGCGCTGGCCTGCTGGTCTGAATTTAGGGTTTGCAACCCTTGAAAACTTGCCAAAACCTTCCAAACTTGCCAATTCCACCCCTCCAAAACAAGGCGCTCCTCTTGCAACTTGGGCGCTCCACCCTAGGATGAAACCCTAGGTCAAAACAACATCAAAACTGCCTTCCTCAAGTCACCTAGGCTGATATGAAAATATGAGCATGAAAATTTAACAAAAAACTCCATTGAAACGCAAGTGAACCTCCATCATGAAGTCCTCCATTGAAGAGCTAGGTTTTCGTCCAACTCCTCTATTATTCACAAGGGTTTTCGTCCTTGGAATAGCTGCAAAATTGCTGATCAAAAAAGCAGAAATAATTCACCATGATGAAATACCTTCACTAAGATCTTGTATTTATACCAAGCTTGCCTTTTCCCTCCAATTTGGGCCCCAAAATTCAAATTTAATATATATATATATATATATATTTATTATTATATTAATTTTTTTCTTTATTTTACTTTTTAACCTCCAAAAAGGGTCACTCAGTCTCATAGAAAAATTATAAAAATATTTTTCCTTCACCAAAAATCATAATAAATATCATTGAACCTCCTCCTTGAGCGCCAAAATAAAAATAATAAAATATTATTTTTCTCTCTATTTTCTTCTTGCTCGCCTCCAAAAGGGACATTACAGGTAGATGCACTCAACATGAAATATTGAGAAACACTACACATTCAAATACCCAATTGCACACAATTAAAGTAGTAACGTAGGCCAATGTTTACATCAGTTGTAGGATGAAGTCACCATGGTATGCTCATATGCATTACAAGATGCAATGATCGATGAGCAACTAGAGGTGTAGATTGATGCCATAGAAGCATCGATCAATTACAATGACAAGCAACTAGAGGGCAAGATTGACACCTTAAAAGCATTGATCAATTCCTATCTGGTTCCCTAAATAATGTGCAAAGATTTAGGCCAATGCTTGAAAGAGTTGGATGATGAGGATCATCACTTGGCAAAAGAGTAGAAAGATGCATAGAGAAAGAAACAATGAAGGCCAAGGAAGAGAAAAAGAAATAGGAAGAATAAAAGTAGTAGAAATGGAAAGAAGAGAAGCAACAAAAAGCAATCAAGGAAGAAGAGTGATTAAAGCAAAGAGGAATTGCTACATAGACAAGAAAAGGAAAAATTGATCAAGACCAAATAAGAATTTTATGTATGCATTTTAGTAGTCACAATAGCCATCAACACCATAAAATAGCTAGTAATGGAATATGTTCAAGTAGTTAAGATCACACATAATTTAGCTACGACATCTCTTGTTGATTGTCCAACCAGTGCCAATGACTATAAAATATTATGAGCTTAAGGGTTAGCTGATTCAAGAAGACATATTTGATGCACACTTTCCTCAATAAATTCAATGCAAATTTTCTCAAGAACATGACAATTAGTTGAGCAACAAACGTTCGTGTGCTCACTTAGGGACATTCAATTGCAGACACAACCTCAATTGATGTCAAAAGCATCTATATGGCATGAAGAAGCAATGAAAGTATTGGAGTAGCTCAAACAATTGACCATGCCCAATAATGATGGTCTCCAAACATCATCAAGACCAAATTGGCATGAAAGGAGTGCATGGCATCCAGCCTTGCAAATTCGCAAAGTGAGTTTTTACCCCAAATTTTTAGAGATGCACTAGAGCTTGCACATATATCCAAGCAAGCATTACAACAAATGGCCAATCTAGGGGAATGGGTTCTCATTTTTTGTGCAATCGTCTCATATTCTATATTTGTGTTTTCAAGATGGAACATGTAATGTCCCCAATTTAGCCCTATGCTTTTCATTTGGATTTAGCCTAATTCTGGGAACTCGTAGGCTAGGCAGAAGCTCGAATCAGGGTTTCCAAACTTCTTGGAGGATGCTTTCGTCTTTTTGCGGAGCTTGCACTTGGAAATGTTGAACTTGGATTTCGGATTCCTTCTGGGTTTTTTGAGAGCTTCGCGTTGGTGGTTTCGGTTCGGCATTCTGAGCACCTTCAAGAATTTACTATTTTTAGTAAATTCTATTTTTAGCAATGATCCAGTCAACATCAGCTCAGTCGACTTTCCTCTTCTGGCAGTTCATTGGGCAATTCTCATTTTTGGCTTAAGGGGTTCATTTTGGAGAAATAAGTTATTTGAAGTCAAAATGTTTTATTTTAAAAATACCCTTGTCCTAGTGATATAACTTAACAGTTGTTTTAAAGAAGGGGACTTTGAGGGGTATTTTCTCATGAAGGAAATATTTTTATATTCCTAAAGTTTATAATTGCTCAAGGGAAAATGGACGCCTATTTGAAGGAGTTTATATTTTATTTAAAAAAAGAGAAGTGATTTATATCTCTCAAGGAAGGTACGCCATTTTGAAGAAAGAGTTTTGGTCAAAGATTAAACCTAAAAGCTAAGTTACCGGTTCGGTTTTGGGTTCGGGTTCGGGTTCGAGAACCCGGTTCGCCGGTTCGGGATTTTTTTTTTTTTGATTTGGGTTCGATTTGGGTTCGTTTTGGGTTCGGTAATACAAAAACGTATAAAAATCAGAAATATATACAGATTTGCAGCAGTAATTAAGTTCAGAATACACCACCATATTAATAGTTAAATAACATAGCAAAAATGAAAAATACACCACCATTTTATACTCAAATCATCAAAGTTCAAACATAAAATGTAAAGTGTTTACAATCAGCCATTAATAATTAATAATTATTGATCATTGATCAATCTAAGTCATATGGGTCATCAAAAAAAGCAGCATCATCATCATCATTAGATGCTACATTATGTGTAGAACCACAAATAGCATTAGTTGCACTCGCACAAGCACTGCCACTAGCACTAACACTACCACTCTCATGCTTAGCGGTTGCTTTAGGCTCATAGTCATCATCAATATCAAGTGCAGCTAAGTGACTTGTGGAAGCATCCAAGTCAAGCTGCTCTGGCTCAATATCCCACCTCCTTGTGTCTCCTTCTTTGTAGAAAACTTGCTTGTGTGTAAGGAGGCGCAAGTTTGAATGCACATACACCAAGTCCTCTGCCTTTTTCGAATGTAGCCTATTGCGTTTTATTGAGTGGATGAAGGAGTATGTGCTCCAATTCCTCTTAGAAGAAGATGAAATAGCAACCTATTAAGACCAAATTAAATAGTTAGGAGTTACAAAATTTAAGTTGATTTAACTAAACAAAAATATTAATTAATAATTCAATATAAATATAAATTTAAAATTAAAATTAAAATTACAAAATATAAAACTTACTTGGGATAAAATTTTTATTGCAATAGGTTGGAGGTGCCTATATTCTTGCCCATGGAAGTACCACCAACTATGAGCATCCACCCTAACCTTGTCTCGAACAGCATCAAGATTATGATCAACAGTACCAGAGCATGCAAAAGCCATGAACTCAGCCCTCACTCGATCACGTTGGTCACGATCAGTGAAGAGTCTACGAATTGCTGCCTTGTACCCTTGACCCACTTCAACATCCCTATATGGAGCAACTCTTACTGAAGCAGAAAGTATCTTTGGACTATAATATTTGGGACTCAATGCAAAAGCAAGAAGATGCAACGGAGTGGTCATTTTGTTCCATCTATCAACAATGATTTCTTGTAGCTCTTTGAAGAACTTTTCTTCGGGATCTTCCTCTTTTACATTGATGATGATTTTCATCTTCTCAATCATTGAGTCGATACCATCATATACTTCACCCAAACAAGGTCTATCCATGTCAGTGTAACGGATCATGCTCAATATGGGCTCAGTGAAACTGACGAGATACTCAACAAGGTCCCACCAACTATCATCTAGGATCCTTTGCTTGATCCTATTTGCCCTTCCACTGGTAGATTGCCTCCATATGGCCCAATTAGGGCTGATTACCATTGAAGAGAGTGCCTCACGAACCTTTATAAGGCGTCTCAACACAATTGTGTTGGAGGCAAAACGAGTCTCGGCAACCTGTTTGAAAATCAAAATTAAAACTAAAATATAATTTAAATTTACAAAATCAAAATTTAAAATTAACAAAAAATTAAAAATATTAAAAATATTGAGAATTAACTTACCTTAAACAACTCCAATTTTGAGAATTGTCTAAATATTCCTTGTGTCATATGGTGGTTGGTGACAAACATTTGAATGTCTTCGCCCTCAGCATACACCTGTTTGATCCATTCAATTTTGGATCCAATTTTTTGTAGCATTAGATTAAGGGAGTGGACAGCACAAGGTGTCCAAAAAATGTGTAGATACTTCTCCTCAACCAATAACCCAGCAGCCCTACAATTTTTGGCATTATCAGTTACAACTTGCACAACATTTTTATGGCCCACTTCTTCAATAGCTTGGCAAATGATGTTAGCAATAAATGGACCATCCTTCACCTGTCCTTCACAATCCACTGCTCTCAAAAACATTGCCCCTTTAGGGAACACAACAATAACATTGAT
Source organism: Sequoiadendron giganteum (assembly GCA_007115665.2). Lineage (NCBI taxonomy): Eukaryota > Viridiplantae > Streptophyta > Pinopsida > Cupressales > Cupressaceae > Sequoiadendron > Sequoiadendron giganteum. Next base: position 655,410,437 of record CM021101.1, on the reverse strand, counting down.
CAATGGGCGATTTTTTGCATCTTTCCATCCATCAGAAACGATGGTCGCCCCTGTTTCGATCCACGAATCCCTTATGGGCTTCAAAGAGTCTGCTACATGTTTCACCTCTTTCTCCAATAAGGTGCAGCGAACCTTCTCAAAACCTGGGCCCTTATACCCCTTTGGAGCCTCATTAATAGATTTCACCATTTTTTGCCAATATGGTGAACGAACAACATTGAATGCCAATCCATTGGCATAGACACATCTTGCTATGTCTTGATCAGCAATCTCTCTTGCCTCATTATGAAATGAAGCTTCCAACGGTCCCTTAGATCTTTTATTTGAAGAGGGCGTGGTTTGCTCTTGAGGGATGTCCATAAATGGATGGCTTCTTGTAGGTGGAAAATAAGAAGGCGGTGTAGGGGGTTTCATGAAATGAGATCCTTTCTTCAAAGGATGGCTTGTTTTACCACTGGCTGCTCTTTGGTCTGCCTTTTCTTGCTCAGCAATATATTTCAACACTATATTATCTGGAATGCCTTTCTCATCTTCACCTGGACAATTTTTTATGCCTGTTTCAGAGATCCCACACAAGTGCCCTTTCACTCAACTGTATGAGCTCGAATACTAAACATGGCAATGACTACAAATCCAAACATATCCTCCACCACCTGGAAGTTGTTGAACCATTTCTACATATTTCCTAAGTTACCGGTTCGGGTTCG